>OX457146.1:9712906-10962906 GCA_949752895.1 Dendrolimus pini
ATAATCAAATTCTTATTACATGAGACACCCACCACTACAGTAATATTTACACCTACTACTATAAGGGGGCGTAAGACGTCATTCTCTCATGTATTACCAAGTACAGTTTATAGTGTAGAACCAGTTACACAAACTATAGCTCCCGAGATCAATCCCAACGTCCCTCTTGCAAATTTGTTACTTTCACAATTACTTCTCGGTAATCAGCAACCAGGGATCAACCCTCTCCTAGCATTACAAGGACAGGGCTTGTTACCGCAGCAACAGGTAGCACAAACCCCAGTAACAGAATACAAGACTAAAGCAACCACTTATGTCACAACTGTAACAGATGCTAGGGAGACTGTTTTACCTATTACGTTTAGAGGTACGCCCATTTTGACCACTATTATCGACCCGACCACTAATGTTATCACTGCTACCGAATTTATTACAGAAACAATTATTACAACTCCAACTGCATTAGCATCTGGACCTCAGCTGAACTCTCTCTTGCTACCTCTCCTTCTACAACAACAACAACAACAACAGGCCCCAAATCCACTCTTATCATTACAACAGACACATAATCCATTATTAGGTTTAGGACAAACAGATTTCAACAGTCTGGGTGGTCTCAATAATTTGAATAATTTCAACACACAAAATAATTTAAACAATGACATTTACAGTAATAGTCCTAAACCGAACATCTTATCAGATCTAAACAGTAATGAAGATTTTTCGGAGGACAATGTAGATTTCGAAGACGATGCTCCCCCTCCATCACCAATCACTCGAGGCAGAAATAAGCCTAAAAATGCAAAACTCGCACCACCCCCGAAACTAACAAGTGTAGTAACATTATATGTATCTGGTAAACATCCTGGTGAATTCAGTACAGTACTTTCGACAGTAGTAACGGATGATACACAAAAGGTTAGAAAACGTGAAGCGATGTATTATGAAGATGTGCAGGTGTCTCCATCCATCTTACCTACAGTTGATGAAATTTATAGTTCCCAATTAGACAGTAGCTTGAATGCATTACTATCAGATTCAGGAAGGTATACAGACAATTCTTCATTAGAAAACCAAATCGAAACACAAAGTCTTGAAAGTATAGTAGGAGAAATTAGTAAACACATTAAGTATGACGCGTCACCAACATTAGTATTGGAATTAGCAAGTCCAACTTCAATAAGTAATCAAAAACAAAGCTTAGTTGACGATGTCTCGTGAAACATATAAGTTTGCTGTATAAAGTAAGGTTAGTTATTTATTTACTTTGTATTATATAGTAAGTTAACTACAATAGTGCCTTATAGTTGTAATTTTTTGTATAGATTAAGAAACAAATACTCTATGTACTTGACTAGATTAACAGTTCTTTAAGATCACCAAAAATATTTCCTATGTTACCATAATAGATTTTGATCAATGTGAAAGTGTTAAAAATGTTGGTAACGCAACCACTCACTGCCTAAGAATAAGTCTTAATTAAAGTCTAGATTATGAATTTTAATCGTAATGTACTGTAATACTCATACTTCCTTCGCTTCAAATTGTACATTGCAACCGACTTGAATTTTAAAACAAATAAATAATGTGAAAATACTTTTAGGTACTTTCATTTTTTACTAACAGTTACATGAAACATTAACATTGTTTGCAATTGTTACAAAACATTGTCTACTGTTCAATTTAACAAAGATTACAGTTATTTTGTTTAATACAATATATTTTTAGCAGGGTAAATAATATTTTAGTATCAAAATACATGAACCCAAGAAATTCTCGTAAAAACTCTGGATATGTAGTATTACTAAACCATATAACCAACCAACCCATCTACAACTGTTTCGCTAAAGATTTTATCGATCGGCGAAAATTTCACATGGAAATAATTTTATTTTCGACCAGGCCAATTAAACCTCTACCCAGAAAAGTCCCATAGGAATCTCGGTATATAAAGTACCGCAGATTTTAATTACTATATATCAACGAAAACCACATCGAAATAGGCCTGGTAGTTTTTACGTGAATATCGAACAAACAGATAAACACAAAAAAAATGTAAGAAACAAATGACAACAATTTTATAGATTTGTAACATAAAGAGGTTGGAAATGTTACTATCACTCCAGTTGAGCAAGTCTTAGCACTTCCCATCGTGTGTTCTCTGGAGGATAGTCCGTAAATAGAACTTTATTTTGAAAGAAACAAGATAAAAGATTGGTATACATTTTAGGCGAGGGTGACGTCGATGAGCGATAATAATACGTCAATATCGACACTAACCTCGCTAATTACGGAGTGCAAGTCTATTTTGCGGAGTACAAAAAAATCAGTCTTATAAATAAGACTAATTTTAGTATATTTTTACATACCATTAAAATGTTATGTTAAACAATTCGTTGCTTCTTTTAACATAGATAATATTACATAAAGAGGTAAACTTTAACAGCTAGCTCATTTTATAGAGCTCATTACTCGAGACATTCTGCGCTAAGGTCCAGAAATCTCAACGGGAAACTACATAAACAAATAACTCTCACAGAGGGATGTATATTTACACAGGTTCATTGACTCCAGTTTCGTCTGTCTGCCTTACCAGTGTTAGTATTACTATTAGAGCTAATAAGCTTCGCTAAACTGCAGATCATTTCAGAAGAAAGTAGGTAGATGAAAAAATCTAACATAACTCTTGCTTATTGAATTCCGACATGTTGAGCTGACGATACATCAAAACTGACAGCAGTTGACAGGATTGACGTTACGATGACGATTGACGACTGAGACAAAGGGAATGTGAAGAATACCCAAGTTTTCCCAGAAATGGATGGTACTAAATCCAAATCCCGTGATGTTCCTACCACCTGGGAGGTGAGTCCGATATTTTATCTATTATTTATTATAATTATCTAAAATAATTCACATATAGTAGTAACACAACTTTACCAAAGTAACTGTGCACCCTTTGAAATATAAGTTTCCTTAGAACAATAGAAACTGTGCTAAAATATAAGCCAAGTTTTGCTTTTCATATAGGTGAATCTTTCAATCTTATCTTTCAAGTGGGCCTTTAGGGCCAAATCCTAAAGTGTATGAAATAGCGAAACACAGTGAAAGGAGTCTAGATGCCTATATAGACGAAACTAAAGTGGTATCATTAGAGTTTTGGAAAATCAATTATCATTACCAGGAATCGAAGCGGCAGATATTAAAAAGTAAACGCACGTGTATTATTGTACCAAATAATAGTATGGCTTATAAGGATCAATTTCTGTGAAGGGATTCAATCGGCAAAGAAAAGGAAAGGGTTGTTTTTGATCAAAATGTTAGTTTTAGTCAAAATCGGCATTGAGACTACTTTGAGTGTTTCTCGTTATTTCGCATAGTTTAGGATTTGGCCACATCAAAAATTCAGGCTGTATAGTGAAACAGTACCTATACACGACCTTTTTGGTTTAGCAGGCTATGTCTCAGCTAGCTCAGCTCATTAAAACATAGTGGCTCTGGACTCAAGTCTTGACTTGATAAATTTCGTAAAACTGAGATCAGCCTTAGGATAATCTGTTGTATATAACACAAACGTAACTTGCTTAGCAGTTTATATACAATGTGTGGGTTTAATTGCAGGTTATTATTAAAAATCGTAAAAAGAAAGTGGTAACTATATTTTTTTTAATGACTATTATTCTGTTTTTACTTTACGAGTCACAAGTATAAATAGGTATAATTATTCTAATTTAGAAAAAAAAGATATAATATAACTATTACTATTAAATAATATCTAATGCACTTTATTTTAAATTAAAAATATGCATTGTACATGATGTATGTTTGTTAAGTAAGAACAATTTAATATGATTGTCATTAGTCTATAATACGGCAATGTTATATACTTACTTTAAACCTTGTATGTAAAGGCGTCCCTTTGCAATACTATTTCAACATTATAAATGAAAATAATTTAGATAAATTTTGTAACTTTTTTAATATAGTTTCTATAGTTATTGCTTTGAGCTGTAAAATCTTTGCTTTCAGATGCAGTTATCTTGGTAGAGTAGTACTTAATACATAAATAATAGATGTTTTTGAAGCTATATTTTTCCTTCATGTTTCAAATTCTAAACACTTTCCACATCATAAGATATTAGAAAAAAAGAGAGATTTTTTAAGTGTGTAAAATTATTATAATATCTATATTAAAACAATCTGATGCTATGTTATGCCTTTATCTTGTATAAACTTAAGTCAGTAAAGTTAAATATGTTTCATTATATTAGCATAGCAATAGTGATTCAGAAACATCTTCTTAGACCAACTTAACATTTTAGATGAATGTAAATAATATGATTGATTGTAGTATTTCAGTTACAAATATTAAACCGCATCGTGATTTTGTAAGTATAATTTCTGTGACACTATATATTAACAAACATGTAGATATATTTTTTATAGAAAAGAAAAGCAAAACCCTATAAAAGACAACAAAATTTTGAGAACTGAACCAACATATTTTTGGTATTACTTTTAAATCAGACTGTAGTAATTTCCTTTTATAGTGTCTTGTTTGATCTATAAAATATTATATTATTAACTGCACATTTTATGATAGCTGTAGAAGTCGCTATTACTAACCGTAATTTGACGCACAGTACAATAAAAAATAGAATTCGAAGAAATATTACCCTCTACAATTTACATTATACTAACCCAAGAGGTACCGTAAGATTCGTGTTTAATTATATTTATTCACTGTTCCAAAAAAAAAGCCTTTAATAATTGATAAGTTAATTTTTTACGAGTATCATTTCAATTCATCCTAATCACTAAAGTCACAGGTATGATACTGTAAAGCTTGTTCCATCTAGTCAAGAATTTTGATTTGGCTGACCAGCTCAGTAGAAGAATAAAATTTTAAAAACATAATGTTTTAATATTACATTAGCATAGAAAATAATAAAATTTTCTGGAAGATGTCCAATCACTACATAATCTGATTATTGAAGTAAAACTTCTTTAGACGTGACTAGGAGGTAACTGGACGACAATGCAATGGAAGTACGTTACGATAATATGGCGTCGCAATATGGCGTCACGTTTCTGTACCATCCGGTTTTCAAATTTTTTTTTTGTCAATAGATAGTTTATAAACAAATCAATCAAAAATTTTTGAAAAAAAATTTAGTAAAAAAGTTTTACTTCAATCGCGTGTGAACGTTACACGCACTCTTTTTTTATTATCAGCATTAGCTGTATTAACTAACCCTTTTAACTTATTTTGATCGGCAGATTAGTCGGACTAATGATTCGTCAAATTGATCACCTTAATAAATATTAATTTGATCTTTCAGCGTTCAATACAAACGCTATAGTATACGATAACGCACCATGGAGACCAGGCAGAGAAATAGATGTGGACAAAGCAGCAACAGAAGAAGACCAAAGAAAATTAAAAAATTTGGCAACAAGAATTATGTCCAATGGAGTTGAAGTCTTGGTGAAGGATAAAAATCCTGATGGGAAACAAGAGCAGGTAAATACATATTATGACATTTTCTATACGCAACAGTACTGCAGAAGTTACTTAATTATTAAATTTATAAGTCTATTCAGATACTTAACACCATATCAAGTTTTAGGAAACTGAAGAAATCTAAGAAAGGGTTCGGATAAATTATATTGGTAATAATGCAAAAGTCAATGTTAAGTGCTACAATTTGTTCGTTTTTATTTAAAAACCTACAAATATTATTTTCTATAACTACTCAAAAAGAGTCACACATTTCCTATATACAATAATAAAATTATATAGGTAAAATGTATTCAACTCTGAGATCACAATCTTAATTTAATTCAAATTAAAATATACAATAAACACAACCAAAAGCTTGAAGAAAATAAAAAAATAATAATAGGCCCTGAATCACCGTCAGGTATTAGGTCATTATAAGCTTCTAAATTGCTATGGTTGTCTAAAAATATTTACTGACATAATTCTAAAGTCTTATCAGTTGCATTACTTACAGTAACTGTCATTGGTGAGTATTTACGCTATAAGTTAAATTTGTTAGCATTTACAGTAATCTATCTTTGTTCTTTATTAAACTAAAATGTTAATCATAAATTAAACTTACAATCTTGGTTTATAATTTTGGATTTTACATTTTTGTGTCTTCTTTAGTTAATCTGGTATTAGACTGTAATGGTTAATATGTATTTTTATATCTAATGTTATACACTTATAAGTAATACTTCATTTAATCTTATTTCTCAGCGTACATTGAAACTAATGCACATAACATCAATAAAACCGACGCCATTGAGTTCTTCACAATCAAAGTCTTTGCTTACATCAGCTGTAGCTACTGTTATCAGCCATCAACAAATAAGCGTATTACTACCAACACAACGTCATATGCAGCACAACTACATCATCAAAACTTGCATGACAACATACACTTACCTTACAACTATAGTTCAAAATAAAAGAAGCGCAATATCTACATTCGAAACTATAGTATCAGTTGTTACTACAGAGTCTGTCAGCAATCTGTTTGATTCGGACTTTTTGGCAGATTTTAAACCAACAAAAGTAAGAATTGGTGTCCCGATGAAAATCCTGATTAATTCCAAATAAACCAAATAGCATTGCAAACCCAGTGCAAACGAACAAGCATCAAAGCTTTAACTAACATTAGTTCGATCATCTTATATTAATAACTGTAGTTAGTGTTTTCCTTTCACCTGTAAGTTACGTAACTGTCTCTCACTTTAATGCTTTAATAAGAATATGTGTATTATAAAAGAAGTATTCAAAATATATATTTTTTCAGATGAAATATATGGATGTTAAGACAATCCAACCCTCATCTCCTACAAATGTACACATGAGCAGTTTTCAAAAGCTTGACAAACGCATCGATGACGCTGAGGAAAACCATCACAATTTTGATATCATTCAACCTTCAGAGACTAGTAATATACCATGCACAAGTTCATGTAGTTGTAGTCATACAAAAACAGAGAGTTTAAAAACAAAATACACAGAAGCCTCTGACAAAATTTCAAATAAAGAAGTGACAAAATTTGATGTTAGACCTACAAATAAAGAAACACTTGACAAGAAAACTCAGTACCCATATGAGTTTGAAGCAAGCTCTCAAGCTCCCACAGATAGGATAGTTGAAAAATACACTGAAGTAATAAATGATTATTCCGATGAAAAAAACTCTAATTCTGTCGAAGAGAGTGATTTATTAACAAATGAACAAGCACCTGGACCTCCAAAGACCAATACAATTTCAACTACAAAAAATCCAGACAAAACAAAACCAGTAAAACCACAAAAACCCAATAAAAATAGATTTGTTGTTGCCGATTTATTGAAGCTAGGGAGTCTTGGAATTAAAGGGTTGTCACAATTAGCACCAGTTTTTGAAAAAATGACTGATTCTTTCATCAAACGTCAAGATACAAATGCAAACAAAACAGATACTACAGTCAAACCTTCTATGAAATTAACTTCATACAACGTGAACAAAAGATTAGATAGTGATTTAGGAACTAAACATAATAACTTCCCAATTTATATACCTGTTGATGAAATGGAGACGTCTGAATCACAAAATATCTTTAGTAATGCAACGTTACATCAAAACTTGGCGTGGGCAGCAGAACAAAAGCATTCTAAAGCACATATCATTACCAATAAAATCATTCATGAAAGCCCACTTGTTAATGGTGGCATACCTATTAGCCCTGGCGAGATAATTACGGCCAATTCAGATGTCATAGTAGGTAAACCAGCAGTAGGCGGGCCACTAACCTTAGCTGCAAGTGGAATTAAATTGCATAATACAGTAAATCCACCTCCATTAGACAGCTTTGTGTCTGCTAATGAACAATATCGTATTAATGAAAAACCATTCAGTGAACAATCTTTACTTGATACTAAAGTGGACGATTCGTTTGATTTGAAGCCTCCTGAACTACCAAAGTTAAAACCTAAAATCAATAGGCCTTTGAATTTACAACGGCCGTCCATACCAACATATAACTACCAAAATAAAATGCCACTTAGAAAACCCCCTACACCTTATGTAGCTAATGAATATGTAATGAAAACTGAACATGTAAAAACTACTAATCCAATTTTAGGTAATCATGGTAGACCAGTTTTCTTAGATTATATACCATCATTGGCTAAACCAACACCTAATTTGCTTACAAAACAACCTGTTGACATCGCCAGACCTGCTAATGACGGAGAAAAAAATAGAGAAGTAAATGATAATAGCCCAAGTTCTTCAGAAGTAGTGAACATGAGAATAACAACCGATGACAAAATTACAGAAAATAGGGACACCAACAAACCATTTTTAGTAGATATTCAGCCCTCAAGAGTGGCTAATGTGTTGATACCACATGGAAGTTCAACAGCATTAGTTTTTGCTGGTTCATCTGAACCTCACAAGACGGGCGAGTATATTGATGATCCATTACCTTATCCTGAACCTGGATACTTTGGGAGTTTTAGCATAGATGCACCTCAGATGACGAATGTACTTAATGTTACACCTAATAATAACAAACAGTTCTTAATTAAGCCTAACAACAATTCTCCTTTGGAATCTTATAAACCAAATACATCTTCATTCAATGAACAAGGTATAAGAAGTGAATTCAAATTGAAGTGGAAAGAAAGTAAACGTCAAGATTTTAATAAAATCCCTCCACCGACTAGCAATCAAGAAACTCAAATGCAAGTTGGTCCCCAAATTATGTCTTATAACCCCGATATTTATAATCCAACAAACAGCGGATTAGATAAATATAGTAAAGGCAAAGACAGAATAAATAGTAAAGATATAATTGACAAAGAGTACGAAAACTTTTTAGCAGTGCCTCCTCCACCGCCTAAAATGAAATATAATCAAGATAAACCCTTTAATCAGCGTCCTATAGTACATACTAAGCCTGTTCAAGATATGAAAGTATTTTTAAATGTCAACCATCCAGTACCAAAAGAACAAAAGCTTCCAAAAGTAACATCAGAGATTTATTTTGCCGCTCAAGCTTCTGATAGCAAACCAGCACCAACTTTTACGATTCACATACCAAATTCAGCACAAAAAAATTATATCCACACATTTAATAACGTACAAAATACAAACTCACAGGTTTCAAACATGAACCAAAATCAGGAGACGGCACAGAATGCTTTCACTGTTATTCCCTCACCAAATGTATCCAATAAATCTGTTATGCCTAACAACGACCCAAATAACATATATTCAGTTACTTTAAATACTGCAACCAATGTAGCTAGTGTAGGTGACTCAGGTCAAGTTATTGGGTCAAGTATGATTGTTCCAGTGAATTCAAATACAGGCCAGCTTAATGCAGATATACCCATTTCTACCAATTTTGCTATTAGAGTAGAAGAAAATCAAGAACCAATAGAAACAATTAACCAACATAGTAACAAAAAACCAATTATCTATGACGAACATGGTCGAGTGCCAAATGAATTTTCTATTAGTGATAATAAATGGAATAAGAGTACTAACTTTAATAAAATTGAAACAACCATTTTTGGTAATAATTATTTTAATGTATACCCAGAAAAGAATGTTATTAAAGAGCATGTGAATCTACCAATACCTCCATCTTTAAATAGTCACGCCAATTTTCCAATGATCAATGACTACTCTACACCTACAACACTTTTTGACAATATCAAACCTGTATCGGAACATGTGAACGATGAGAGAGAAACAAAACGACCTGCCAAATATATTCCAAATAAACCAGCTAATACAAATTCTCATGGTTGGTTCTCTAGTATACTATTTAATGACAATAATATAAGTAATATCAAAGTAGAAGCTACTACGAGGAAGATCATACCTTTTTTACAAGAATTTGGTGAAAAAGTCAATGTTCCTCAGTTTGACAACAAAGTAACTAGTATTGGTAAGCCACCAAATTTTTGGACACAAACACCTCATATTATAACAAGCATGAGTGTTGGTAAGCCATTTACTAAACCCCAGTCAAGCCAAACTCCAATTCCGGTTCCAGTTCTTACAACCAAAACATACAATAAGTACATCCCATCAATATTTAGTGTCATGAAACAACCTGCGTATGATATACCTATCAGAGATAATAGTGATGAAACTACTACAACTAAAAATCTAAATATACATTCAGAAAGACCTAAACCATTGTATGAAAATTCTGAAGAAATCTATGACGGGGAAGAAGAAATAGACAATATTGACAATGACGGTGAAGTCAGTCAGGAATCAATGAAAATACCTGTCATCAGTGCATCAAACGAATCGGAAGAAATTTCTAAGCCATCTTCAGATATTTTATTGTTACAAGATGAAGTGTTCAAGCCAGCAAAAGACAAAACCAATAATTACTCTGTTTCTAACACTCGATCTCAAACTGAAAAACCTCTCATAAACAATAATAAAACGAGTTTTCAATCTAATACTATAAAACCAATTTATGCCAACAATCATTATAATATGAAACCAAGACCGTTCACTGCTTTAGTACCAACCGTGCTAGATCATCAATTACAGCAACCTCATTGGCAGATTAATCAGTTAATGGAAAATGCTACTAATGTCTCTTCTTACGAAGATAAGTTGGATTTAAACATTGGTGAGGAAATAAAATCTCCTTCTACTAATAAATCTGTATCAATACAAAAATCTCCATATGAAAACGATATTAAACATAAGAAACTATCAGCGCAATTCACATTTGAACGAACTAATGCAACACGAGTTGTAAATGATTCAAATATAATAACATCTACTGTACATATAAAAGACAAAAAACCCTTAATCGTTGAAAAGTCTACTGAAAAGTCTAACTTACCTTCGTTTACAATTACCACTGAATTTGATAATAATAGAACATCAAGTGAGATAATAGATTTGTCACCTCCTCCACCAACTTTAGATTATAATTTCAAACCTTCAACAGTTGATGAGATGATTATGGGGATGAGTCCTCCTCCACATCGAACGCCACCAGCAGTTCGACCGCCACTTAGAGGGCCTCTGACTCCTCGACCTATACCTATTAGAACACCACCTAGCTACCGAACCAAACCACCGAGAATCATGCCCCCAAGGGTATCAACACAGAGACCTACTAGAAAACCTATCAATAGAGATGAAATTTCAACTTATAGACCAGCGTTTGATTTAATTAACAATATTAGAAGACCTACATTTAATCGTGATCAACCATCATCACAATTGTTACCACCTCCCCGAGAAACTTTCACTAGGATTGCTACACCAATTAATGAATTGCCTGCACCAACCGCCACTACTTTATTGACTCCTGATTTCGTTTTCCCAACTCCAGTATCTACAGGATGGTCAACGTCATCGGGAATAGAATTTTCATCAAGCTTTAACTTTGCCCCAAATTCTATTAAATTCCCTGGAACAGTCAAACCTTCAGTAATGCCAGAAACACATGTATCAAGTTCTGAAAATTCATTTTCTTATGAATATGGATATTCTTCAGAAAATTCATACGAACAAAGCTCAAATCAATCGGATGAAGAAACAGAAGAAAATATTACAAAATCTAAAGAAGTCAGTTCGGAATCAAACATTAAATATACAACTACTAGCACCCAAACTAGTGTAGGTGATTCTATTGCTGATGAATCGAGTAAAGAGGATGAAACTACAGAACGTATCCGATTCCCATTCCTGGGACATAAAAACCGAACCAGAAAACCTTTCCCTACAAGATACGATGATAAGAAAAACAATTCTAGCAAATTGAAACTTCCTTCGAAGCCAACGTCTACCATTAGACCCACACGAACATTAAGTAGACCAGAACAATTGTTCCCAACTAGACAAACAACAATCAAAAAAATTATAAGGCCTGTAACTAGGACACCACCTATTATTTCTAACATTATCGAAAGCTCAGAGACATCAATAGATGAAGATATTCTAAGACCAACGGAAAGTCTCAACGAAAATATTATACGTACATCTAAATTCGAAATATCAACCTCATCTAAGAAAGAACTTTTTAAAGCTACTCCTATCTATAATGAATATAACTCCATTATACCGACACATCACGCTGGAAATGAAATCAAGATATCAGATGAAATTGTACCGACGAAAACGGAATTCCGTACAACTGTAGTCACATTAACTAAGACATTGTCTGAACCTCCAAAAACTATATCCAGCATTGGTTACATTAATTTAACCCATACATTAACAGTCACTCATACAAAGACAAGTCTCATTAGTCAATCTGAAGGAGCTCATACTCAGACGTTGGTATTAACAAATACCCAGACATCGACAATTGTAGATGTGGTAACTGAAATACACACACAAGTACAACCGACCACCATAATTGAAACAGTAACAAAGCACGTTCCTGTAGTACAAGTTGAACCTACATCTGTTCAAATAGCTCCTGAAAAAACTAAACTTCCTTTGGACGACATATCTATGTCTTCAGAAGAGAACGGTAATCTAGTAATCAAGGAGGTTGAAACAACAGAAAATGTACAGAAGATAGATACAGATAGCGAAGATGATAATGATTCGTTCTTTGTTGTTATGAAAAAATCACAGAACGGTGGTCAGTCGCCTCCAGTTAACACTGACGTTGAAACAGGGGATTATGATATAACTAGAAATGAGCAGGTGAACAGTGACGGGGTATCACAGGTTCTATTTGGCGAAATATTGTTAGCTGGTGCACCTTACTTGGAGACTAGCGTTGGAAACAATGGTAAGTCTTTTGATAATTCTTAACCTTAAACTCTGCGTACCCCTATTAGATTTTAAAGACAATAACTGTTGAAAATAAAAAATAATCTTCTTCATGTACGTTTTATTGAATAGTTATTTTGTAAAGACAGGTAACAAAGGTTGCTATGATACTATGAAACATATTTAACTATAAAAAAACAAATACTACAAACCAGTATTTACAACAATAACAGACTCTATGAGCTGGCTCTAGAAACAACAAAATACTATATTAAATTAAAAATAAATATAATCGCAAAGAACAATATAGATATGGTGTTATTAATTAATGTCATATGTATGTCAAGATTATTGTTATAAATCGATTCAATTCTGGAAGCAATTTTGCTTGTAGCAATTATCATACGTGTTTCATACGCAAGGTACCTAAGCAGTCACCATATTTTTTCTCTACATTTAACTGGTGTACCCCAAGTGGTATGTATACAACAATGAAAAACCCTGGTTTAGAGAAAAGTTTGACTCGAAGTTTTGCAACTCAATAGCCAAGTTTTAACAGGATTTTGAATGGTGATATTTTTCTGTGCTCTCCGTTTATTTAAAAAAAATTATATTAATTAAATATGAACAATACTGACAGGTACGATATTAATCGTTTTAAAAGGTCATTATTGTCATTTCGCGTCAACAAAATATGACCAACAATTTGGTTAAGACTTTTGCTTGAACATTTAGGCTAAGACGTCTTTCCTTCATGTAATAAGGCATGCATCATGCGACGTAACGATTATGTGGACAAAGCATATTATGAGAGGTTAAAACAAGAAATATTATATATTATTATAATTTGGTTTTTTTAAATTATTCCAGGACCAGTATTCGGCAAAGAATGCCAGCCAGATTGCAAAGCGTCTAGAAACGAACGCTGTCAAAGAATAGACGGTATTATGAAATGTGTATGCAGGCCAGGTTTCGCAAGAATGTTCCCGGATAGACCTTGCAAACGTAAGTACTTTTTGAAGTAAAACTTCTTTACGACCAAAAACCTTGTCGAGATAGACTTACTGCTCATACGCACTAATTTCAATCCGGCTGGTCAGCCGGATAAGCGATCGCAATATGCGGTTAAGTGTTGGCTGCACATTGAAAGCGCAACCGGCTGACCGTCGACGGGGCTGCAGCTATTCGAGATATAGAAATCAGTTTTACTAACATTTTATTATCCTTTATCCGTGCAGAAACGGAGACAAAATACTAGTCCCTGCGACCGGCAACTAGTTGGTAGGACATTTAGTCTTAATGGGTATTGGTCCTAATCTAGAATATGTTGTCGTAAAAACTTTGAGTTGTTTCGGAGTGTTTCGAGATTAGTGACCAGGTTTCAATTTTCCTTTAGAGCAGTACATTGATAGCACTTTGCCTGTTGCAAATTTCCTTAGGCGATGTTAACCACTTTTCATCAGCTGGGCCGTTTGTTGTACTCCTGCAAAAAAAGCGTTACTGCTCATTAAGCAAATAGGGTAGAAGACAGTCAAGAGAGAGTCGATTGAGATGCTTTATCATCTTACAAAACACCAAATCCTTCTAGATTTTGTAGGATAATAATAAGTCATCACGTCATGACTTAACCGAGTCAAATAGCGTAGCTATTGATCATTGTTTAAACATATGCAAAATTATTTTTTTTCGTGATCTTTTGAAACTAACATAATTTATGTTAGTTTCAAAAGATCACTATGATATGGTATGCTTTAGATTTTAGTGATGTTACACAAGGAGTAGGTACCTCAAGGGAGCGTGCTGGGGCCATTATTTATATTAATGACCTTCCACAATGGATTAATCATGACTTGATTTCGTTTGCAGTGCGATATTTTAACTTTCGTTCTTAAATATGAAAACAATTCTATAATTTATTGTAATATGTGTCTTCTACACAAATAAGGCAGTCACTATCAAACAGCAAAAGAAAAGTTAAATTGACATATTTTTCAGCAACCTACACATACTCTGTGAAGTTGGCTCTCGATGCTCAAGGCAACGAAAGCCTCTATTATCTAGAGGATCTAGCCAACAACTCCAGCAAGCAGTACCAGACCCTCGCCGTTGCTACCCATGAGGGCATAAATAGGATGATAATGCAGTCAGATCTGAGGGATGTGTACCATGGAGTCCATATTACTGGTTTCCGTCCCATAGATATGAAGAAACCTAATGGAGAACCTTATCATGGAGTCATGAATGAGTTTTATGTACAGGTAATTTTATTCTTACTACTTAGGCAAGTTTTAAATGTAAAAATCGGTCATACAGTTTCATTTCTAAAAATTTTAAGTCAGTTCTATAATAGCTCTTTGGACATTTCAGTTGTCCGACAATGCCCATGAGAGCAGATTGAAGGAAGTAATTGAGAAGTACTTAAGGAACAATAACTACAGTCTTGGTGGTACTGATGTGCACGCGGCTGGAGATCTGGTGGATAGATTGGAGGTTAATGGTAAGTAACATATTATATGTAGTCAAATCTATAGTCATTTACTCTATTGTTATTTAGATAAAGCATCGTGAAAAACAGCCAATTTTAAACGTAAATGGCCAAGCATAGCTATTGTGGTGGTAATTGTAATTCCTTGTCCGCTTCGATGTCTAGACGTACGCAGCTCCCATACTCCTTTATCCGCATTAATTAGATTATTTAATACTTAGTTCTCGTAACGCATTGCGTCGCGATCGGCATCCTTTCCCTGGCTTCACTTTGAGAGACTGAGACTCCGTCTTTCTCTTAATGGTCTAAGGTTATTTTAATTTTTATTACATTTCCAATTTACAGATTTCGACGAATGCACGAGCGGCCAATTCCATGACTGCTCTGAACACGCACAGTGCTTCAATCTTCGAGGAACTTACACTTGTAGCTGTGTCGAAGGATTTTCAGATCTGAGTGTCAATATCTTGTATCCTGGCAGGATATGCTCAGGTATAATTAGAACTAGAATCTCAGCCTAAAGCATCCCATAGCTGGGCAAAGGTCTATACATTTTAGGGTGTGGCTGGTTTCACAAAGTAGTAACCCTTTAGAGGGAGGAAGGACATTGGTAACACCTTTGGTGTTACAAATGCAAACCGCTTTCCATCAGGTGGGCCGTTTGCTAAACTCATGCAATAAATAAAAATGCATCTTTTTAAGATAGTTTTATACAACATCTATCAGATTTTTATTTTCCACAAAAGTCGCGGCCTCATGGATTTGCAAATATATGTATGTCTTCGTGACATACCTAACAAGCACATTACGAAGACCTAAGACAAGCAGTCAAATGGCACATTGATTATTGTTTAAACATAGAAGTTAATATTCTTTATCATTGCTTTCTTTCTTTAAATTTTTAGCAATATGTACTAAATATTTTTAAAACAAACTATATCTAAACTAAGGTAAAAAATACAATTAAATACTAAAAATTAACGAAGTTAGAAATAAGTTAAAATAATAATATAAACTATATAACTAATCGTTGCCAGAGGGACGTGTGCCTAGAAGGCTGGTTGTTGATGCGTTACGGGAAACACGAACCAGCCTTCCTGTACTAAATTAATTGGGAAATTACAGAAGAATTGTTACTGTCCGCCATGTTGTTTTATTGAAGTGAAACTTCTATATAAGAAGGGGGGGTATTAGGATTTTTTCTGTCAGGAAAAAGCGTTATGGCCGCTGGAGTGTGGTCGCGTGGTGAGAGGCGGCATAATGTTTGAGTACACTATGGATGTTTGTTTTGGTTCCGGATCGAATTCAGTTTTTGAAGTGGAACTTCTTTATCGGCGCTTAATTTTTATAAGATTATTATTATGTTTTTAATGACTCTTATACGAATTTATATCAGCTGAACCCGTTGGTTGCGAGCGTTGCAACTATCACGGCGCCTGTTACTCGCGGGACGACAAACGCGTGCTATGCGAATGCTTCCAGTGGTATACGGGCAGCACTTGCAACGTCAACCTCAAAGGTACAGTACAGCAGACAACTAATTGATTAACTAACTAACTATTTAACGATCTGCACCACCTTCATCGCTAGATTAGATTAAATTATTCCTTAAGTTAGGTTGCCTGGAAGAGATTGCTTTCAGCGATAAGGCCGCCTTTTGTTTCTACCATGACAATATTGTAATTGTGTATTTTGTAATTGTATATTTGGTGAGCAATAAAGTTATCTATCTATCGCAAATAAAATACTCTAATGAAAATTCATGCGCTGGTTGACCCCAGCCAATAGCCGAATGTTAGTACATCAGTGTCTGTGTTTATTACTTCTATACTAATATAACAAAGAGGTAAAATTTGTGTTTGTGAAGTTGTAGGGAGTAATTTCTGGATCTAATGAACCGATTTAAAAAATTGTTTTACTGTTCGAAAGCTACGTAACGGGGAGTGTCATAGGCTATAAAATATGACGCTATATTGTGGGTGAAACTGCGCCGGGCCGCTAGTACAGGATATATATAGTTATACTAATGGGCGCGGCAGATGTTGTCCTTCTCTGAAAAAAATATTTTATTGAAGTGAAACTTCTTTATCGGCGTTGTAAAAAAAAATCCGTCACATTTTCGGTTACGCGTCACATTTTTCCGTTACGCGCCATCTTTTTCTTGGTAGGGGCTTTATTTATTAAACCAATTTAAAGAAGTTTCACTTCTTCCGTGTGTAACTAATACACGCACACATTTTTTGTTTTTGTTTGGGGGACTAACAGGTATTACCTAGATCAACAGCTACTAATAAGCCTCCATATATGGCAATAAAAATGAAAGAAAGAAAAAAAAGAAAAAAAAAGAAAAAAAAGAAGAAAAAAAAACAATAAAAAAATATGCATAGATAAAAGGTACTTACACTGATAAATCAGAGTTTAAATAAAACTTACCAACTTTGCGCTAAAATATGCTACACTGTTAGTAAATATGTCGAACTCTATATCTTCCAATTTAATTATTTAATTCGTTTGTTGTTGCGAAAAAGTTCTGAAAATTATGAAGAGTTACTCCAAAAGACAGTTGTATACATCTTTTCACATATGACACATTATTGTACAAAAATGCTACATGAAATCAAGAATACTAATATACAAGTACCTACAATCAATCGGCTGTCTTATCGCCCATGGTGATTTCTTCCGGACAACTTTTGGATGGAGTTTATACTCCATCCTGTCCTTCTTATGAAGGACAACAAAAATAGTGTTATTTCAAACTATAAACTAAATTAATAGTATTGTAAATATACATTTTTTACATTCCAGTCGTCCTGATTGCGCTAGTAGTATGCGGAGCATTGCTCACGGCGATTCTTGCGGCGTGTGCAGTGATCTCGTGTAGAAGAACCCGCCCGCCGCAGAGGTCCATTGTTGCATGCATACAGAGTATGCCCGCATTACATCAGGTATAAAAACTTCATAAAAATCTTGAAACCTGATTGCAGCGCCACCTATCGGCTCTAATTGTGAATATTAATCATCTAGGAAGCCACTCAAAGACACACAAAAAAATTGTCAAAATCTTGGGACTCGATTCTAAACCATACAGAGACTTATTCCAATACACTCTAAGAATGTGAATAAAATCTTTGGATCCGATTGCAACGCCACCTGCTGGATCCAATTTTGAATCTGATATATACTGTTTAGTTGTCGAAATGATGATACTATATATTGAGGGCTTTATAACAAATGGGTGTACAGACAAAAGTGCAGTTTTACACAAGGGACAAAATTGTGAATAAAACAAAACTAGTTGATTGTATAAGGCTGAAATTTGGATTACCCTTCTATTTAGGGACCTACACTTGCATACTGGTAAGACTTTCTTAATAGTAAAATGCATAGATTTTAGTAAATAATAAAAAATGGCATTTTTGCATATACGCCCATTCGATATGTATCATCTACAGAACACTACATAGTTCGTGGAATGCTCATTTGGCTGTGACGGTAAAAACGTGACGCTTTTTGTCTTAAATACCGTACTGCATATTCTTTATTACTGTTACGAGCTACACAGGACGCGAATTAAAATGCCGTTGGAAGTACTATTTTTATTTTTATTTTTTGAGTTTATTAGAACTGTACAAACACGTATAAAACAAGTACAAATATAACTGGATGCAACCAGTACACGCCGCACGATTCAATAACACGCGCAAAGTCCGTCACTATATCGCTCATCGAATGTACGTCTTACTCGTATCGTAATCGTCACTTGACTGTCTCTCTCTGCATTGGGCCATTACTTTATTAATGCACCAACCCATACCTGGAAAGCTTCGACGCAATACAATAACAACAAGGATTAGTTCGACACAAATGACGGCCATAAAACAAGTAGAAACACAATAGTATGTTAATTAAATAAGTAGAAAAACAATAGTATGTTAATGTAGTTAATTACAAATTCTAAACACAAAGTAAACAAAAGAATTCCCAAATCCGGAAAGGCAATAAACTGCGCTTTACGACAGGCAGCTGTGCGCATTTCTTTGTCGGTATGTAACATTACGTTAATAAAGAAGTTTGACTCCAAGAAAAGTATGAATGTAGTGTATGGGCAAAACGAAAATATATTTTTTTATTGCCTGAAGCAGGAAAACTGGCAGACGGCCCATGTGCTAGAAAGTGCTTACTGGCGCTTATGGACGTTTGCAATACCAGGGGTGTCGCCAACTTGTTGCCAACTTCTATGAAATTTTATAACGCTCTTCTTAAAATACCCCATGTCATCGGGAAAATCGCGGCGAAAAGTTCCCTTCAGATCATTATTGTACGCGGAATGTTCTAGAAAACTAGAACTAGTTAAGCCCGGGAGCTCAAGGAAATGGGGGTGAATATCCCGTCGCTAGCGAGCGGTATGGTTTTAAAAGTGAGGCGTCGGCACCAGATCAAACAATTCCTCAGAACACTCCCCGTTTTACAATATAAGCTTATGCTATTGTTACAACCTAGGCGCCGACAAAGACAGGTTCTACGTACAGATTTGTAGAAGCACATTTATTGCCCGGCGGCATTTGAACTAATAACATTGAAACTATTGTAATTCTTTTTTGATCGTCTTCTTTTGTTTACTTATTTGTACGTATAGACGTTGTACTTCAATCGGGAATCTAATAGTGACGGACTCTGCCCGTTTTATTGAATTACGACCTTCTGCATTACGTTTTTGACTTGTTGTTATATTTGTACCTGTGTTATACGTGTTTGGATAGTTCTAATGAACTATAATAATTCTAACGGCATTTTAGTTCGAGTCTCGTAACTCGTAACATTATTCATTTAAAAGACGTGGGTCCTCCGAAAACTGGAATCACATGCCCCATGTCAGCTGGTTTAACTTGTTGTTAGCTCAAGGTAGTTTACGACGACATATTCCAGACAAGGGGTGGTAGCCATCCAGATGGATAAACTGCACTTGCACTTGGCTATAGGTTGTCTTGTCGCCTCTTGCCTGACCGCAAGAATGAGTATTCTTTCTCTGTATTTGCACCGACACATGTATGTAGTATAGCAATGTAAGTAGTTTAAATGTTTATTCTTGCACGGTTCCAGGGTGCCATACCTAAGCAGAGGACCGACCGACGCGCCTTAATAAATGAAAGGGGACAATCTGGAGACGCGTCGAGCGTTCAGAATGCCTCTCTTCCCTACATGCCAGCTAAGGTAAAATGAAGTTTCATCCATACTAAATTATAAATACCAAAATTTATGTTTGTCTGTTTCCCTTCACGGAAAAACCATGATACCGATTTTGCTGAAATTTGGTATATGTATAGTTTCAATACCGAGGATGGACATAAGATACTTTTTATCTCGGGAAATAGGATAGTTTATTTATTAGGATAATGGGTATTTTCCGGTAGCAAATTGCGCCTAAGTAAAAAAATTATGCAATGTAACATGTGGCAATGCTTGGTTTCAAAATAATGTCCCGATCAATCTAAGACTATTATAGATAATAATTTTGTATATCCCATCCCCAAGCCAGACAATAGTAAACATTGTTTTGCTCATATGGAGCATGCAAATTCATTAAACTATATGTCTTAAATACTAATAAATGACTAAAAAAATATTATGCTGTTATAAGTATTAGTATATATGTTAGAATTGAGGAATTCGTCCAGCTAGTATAACATGTCTTAGCCAATGAGATTTAATGTACTAGGTACTACAGGTGCGTAACTAGCTTATTTAGACACTTGTTATGGTCCATGGACTAGACCTCGCTTAGTCTGCGCCGGGCTGTTGTCGATACTTTACGTGTTAGTGTTAAGAGTAACTATTAAAAAATAAAACGAATAAAATTTAGATGACTTTTTAATGGTAAGGTTGTTGTATTCTCGAAAAAACATTTTGTTTTAAATAAATTTTATCAATTTTAAGTTGTCGCGAGTCCATAGCTGCGACCATGTCAATGTTCAATCTTCGGTCGGTAACTTTAAACTTTAAGCCTCGTATTCATGGTAAACATTTGTTTAGCAACATGGTTGCATAAACATGTTGCCGAATTGCTGTCAACATATTGCGGGCAACACTTTTGATGCGGAGTTGATCACGCGATGTTGACAGAGTTGACGCCCGGCGAGCGAAAAAATCAGTTTATCAACAAATGTTGAAGTATGTGGATGTGTTTGCAACTGTTTATAAACATGGCGGTAGTGTGGAGTAACGATAAAATGATGCAAATAATAGAATTACTTCAATCAAAAGCGTTACTCTGGGCGTATTAAGCGTTATACATCAGATACAGAGAACACAACAGCAC
The DNA here is from genome assembly GCA_949752895.1 of Dendrolimus pini. Classification (NCBI taxonomy): domain Eukaryota; kingdom Metazoa; phylum Arthropoda; class Insecta; order Lepidoptera; family Lasiocampidae; genus Dendrolimus; species Dendrolimus pini. The sequence continues at coordinate 9,734,493 of OX457146.1, forward strand.
TACTTCCTCGGGCCACATTTTAACGCAGACTGGCGTGTGTGGACAACCCATATTGATTTAAACAAAGTTTACAGCAGCATTCTCGCTGTTCATCAACAATGTTGATCAACTGTTGCTAAACAAATGTTTACCATGAATACGAGGCTTTACTCTGTAAGCGATCTAGCGCTGCATGTTTTAATAGTTTGGTTAGACGGCATTTAGCGCTGCAGAAAATACGTGAGTCAGTCCACTTCAAGGCACGCTCGCCCCATGCTCGCCTCCTGCTTTTATCAAGTTCGAAGATTCAACCATAGAGGTCATTATTATTTGAGTAAAATTGATTAGAGACAGTACTATTGTTTCCAGCGTCCATCAACTGGTGCAAAAAAGTGTGCTATATCAGACCCGCCTGCGCACGACCCACCACCTCCACCAGCTCCGGCTGTGATGATACCGAGGGCCAGGCTCAATCCACACCACGGTGACAGGTATTCATTTATGTTATTAATGTATTCAAATTGATAATTTTTACACCAACCAAATTTCGCTGGAGAACATGTTTTGAAGTTTTTATGGCACGTGTATGTAGGAAAAAATATTTTTTTTTTTATTGCAGGAGTTCAGCAGACAGGCAGACGGCCCACTTGATGGACAGCGGTTAGCATCGCCTATAGACATTTGTAACACTAAAGATGCTACAAATGGGCTGCTGCTCTCTTAAGGGAGACTGAAAACTAGTCACTAATGCCGGAACACAACTCAAGGTTGTTATGGCGACATACTTTAGACCAGGGGTGGTAGCCATCCAGTCGAGTAAATGCCCTACCACCTGGCTGTAGGTTGTTTTGTCGACTCTTACGACAGGCCGCCCGGCCGCAGGAAATTATATTATTTCTCCGTTCCTGTACGGATAATAGTACATATATATTTTATATTTTTCATTTTGTATATTTGTAGACACTTCGATAATATCTATGAAATCTACTTGTTATTTTTGGACTGGCAATGAGCACTGTCCGTTGTCAATCAAACATATTTGTATTTCGTGATTTGCTTTAACATTAGAGATTAATGGTCTTATTCATATTGAGCTAGAGTAAGTTTGAAGGCTTGTTTATGGTTCTTAAAGAAGCTTTCAAACTTACTCTAACTCAATATGAATAAACCGTATGTAAATACCGAGGTTTCATTCTCCTTATCCAACTACTCTAGTCCCCTATGTGTTCACAAAGTAATGCAACCTCTTGACCAGAATATGCATACCCATCACTGCTATTGACACCGTATTATTTATTTCATTCTTAAATTTTCCATGTATATTATTATTATTATATAGTACAATTGGCTAAAATAATGTTGCGAGCCGATATAAATCCTTTGCAGGTGTCTTATTACCCTTTTGCATTTGGGTGATCTATTGTTTGCGTTAATCTCTTTGTTCACGCCGCTGTTAGACGTCATAAAACCTTCTTTCATCTGTTTGTATGTCATGCGAATTCTTAAAAGCCATATAGCGGACAAGTAGGATTTTGAGAACCAGTGGGTGGCATGTTGCTAGGAGACCATATTTAATTTACAAATGAATGTATCACTCGGACAAAGCGCGAGTCGTTCTGACTGCGAACGAAGCGTTACCTAGTGCACTTTCGGAGCGAGATTCTTATAACAAGAAAGTTTGCGCGATTCAATCATTTATGTGATAAGGATTTTCTGCCCTACGGTTTGGTTTTGTTGTATTCGGTTATACTTGTAAGAACTGTGAATAACATGAGTGTACTTCTAATAAACTTTATGATAATTCCAACGGCATTGTCGAATTTACATCCTACGAATCTCCTACAAATTCGTAACAATAACTATTATAGTTAGATGATAAGTGTATATCTTACAGTATGGGTGGAAACCTTACTTACCTTATTATTTTCTCTATACTGTTATTTCATTTCTAGTCGAGAAAACGTTTCGAGGAAACGAAGCTTGGAGCTAAGCAGTGAAGCAAAACTCATCAGTTATTTAGAGTCTGGTGCGGTCATAACTAGTGAAGAGGTAATTTATTTATATATATGCAGTTTCCCTACTAATTTTACTACCCATTAATTAGTTTTTTGTCTCCGTAGGCAGACTCTAAAAATTCCGCCCCCACCGAAGCTTATGAAAACTAAAAGAAGCCTTCTAGCTAGCTTTCTTCGCCCAGAACCATGTCTATTCGTGTATGCACTTGTTGAGTTCACTACTCATCTATTTTCTAGATTCAAGTGAACGAATCGCAATATATTTTTGGGTAATAAGTTTTAACAGTTTTAAGCGTGGTAATTTGTATGAATGAATATGTGGACGCTTACCCGAAAGAAAGAGAACCAGCTGTTAGTGGCTGAAAGAAAGGTTTTCCGCAAGATGTTGGTGCCAACGAGGACAGACGATGGCAGTTGGAGGGTCCGAACCAACGTCGAAATTTAAAACCTCGTGGCCGAACCTAACATACTGGGAGAAATAAAATCTCACTGCCTACGTTGGCTCGGTCACGTGGAACGGATGGGAGAGGATCGAAGCGTGAAGAGGGCCTATTTGGGATGATCGGATGGGTGACGTGCGGACGGTCGCTCCAAGTACCGGTGGAGGGACAGAGTGGAGGATGACCTGTGAGAGCTTGCCCTTAACTGGCAAGAAATCGCACAGGACAGGAACAGGTGGCGTGTTCTCGTTTCGGAGACCAAGACACATTTTGGGTCTCTGCGCCAATGGAGTTAGATTGAATATGCTTTATTGTGTTTTAAAGATACAGTTAACAGAAACAAAATTTTACAATACAATAGGGGGTCTTTTGGGATTTTGGGATTTTTGTTATTCCGACGTTTCGGCCAATTCTCAGTGGCCGTGATCGCGGAAGACAAAGATGTCAAGTGCCAATGAGTATTGTTAAAATTTATTTAGCCTACCGCCAAATTGTTCATTTTAATTATTTAGTTTTAATTTTGTTCAAAGTTACTATTTACTCTATGGGATCCTAATCTAATTTACCACCGCTTCGCAACATGTTGTGGCTTGAAGAGAAGCGGCGCAAGAAACTCTTTAGCAAACATGCCTATTAGCTCTAATAATTTAATATAATATTAAAATGGGTGAAAGGCAAGATATTTTTCCTTTTTTTTCACCTATTTTTTTGGTCTTTAGGAGTTCAAGCGTTTTTGTTAATATTTTTGCCGGCCCCTAAATTTTGCCGTCTTAAGCAGTTACCTACCGTGCCTACGTTCGAGCCTACCCTGATATGTTTTATAACTCGTTAAAATTAGACGTAAGTTCGATTATGTTATTGTTCTGGGAGAACGGTTCCGTATAGCAATCCAGCGAGGAAACTAGCCTTCTGGGGGCCACCTTGCTCATAGAAGACGGTGACTTATGCTCAGCAGTCTTTAGTCTTAAAGTATTATAAGTAGAATAGCGATATAACTAAATTTCGTTTTATTGTCTTAGTTTAATAAATTATGATATTATATTATTATTATTATATTAATTAAAGTTTTTCTAGCTATAAACAATTGTTTCAGATGCGGAGAAAACACAGTATGGAGTCTTCCTATAGCGTAAATAAGGAAAAAATAAACAAACAAGGTAATTTTAGGGTTCAGTAACTTAATAGCCAAAATAAAACGTTTGTGATCACAATATGATACTAGTAATATCAATTATCTAGACGGTAAGGTATGGGAATTGTAAAGAAGATTAATTTTATGATCTGTTAATGAAGACTCAGTTCGAAGTTTATTAGATCTACTCGCATTTCACTGTATCTATAAATATCTAATCTATAATTGATTAAGTATAGTCTTTTGTTTTTTAGATTTTTTGTAATTGTCTGTTTGTTTGAGATTCACGTAAAACTCACGTGTTCGATTTCGATGTAGTTATCGCTTATGAATAGCTAATTTCCCAAACTTAAAACTGCACTACTTTATATTCCGGGAATCCCACGGCAATTTTCTTGAAAAAAACGGATCACAATGTAATATTTTCACTGATCGATAGCAAACACTTTGTCATAAAGTCCCGGGAATTTTCCCGGGAGTGGTTTTAAGTTGTTAGGACGCGTAGAAATTAGCTTATTCCGTCCAACATGGACGAAATCGCGGATGAATCCTAATATGGTATAAAATAATAGTAACAGTCCACAAACTTCCCACTGCTGGGCTTGGGTCTACCATTTATAGGGGGCACGGATAACGCAGCCATGCCGAATTCACGGGTTTGACACATCGGTTATCTCGACGTGTAGTTTTCATGACCATGTTTTCCTTCAGCCAGGATTCGAACCCGAGCCCTTTGAGTTTGGAATGCCTGTGCGCTAACAACTAAATATGGGTAGCTATTGTAAAAACCAACTAATTACCGGTTATTGTCAAAATAGCCACGGCTAGGTTGTCAAACACTTCGCCAACTGGGTAATGATTTTCGAATACAACATACTTATATGTTTAGAACTTAACTGCCATCAATCCGCCAACTGGTCTTCGTTTAAAACCGATGAGTACACAGCTTAGCCGTCAGCCGTAGGTTCTTTCACCCTATTTATTGATAGGTGTCCCATTTTTCGAAATAAATATTCTCTCTTATATCTTTTTTCCCTTTAGCCAAATAGCCATCAACTGGTTTTTTAGTCAGCTAATTAACTACCACTAGCCGTATGGCTCAGTTTTTGGAATTTTCTGTGGTTACAAGTCCCCACTAACGACTAAGCTGTTATGGCTTCCATGGTAATTTTCTTGAAATTTTCGACAGGAGCATTAGTGTCGGCTGGTTTCAAAGTATCTACTACGGTTAGACCGGAAGATACAAGGAAAGAAGACAGAGATGACGAATCTTCCATAAACAAGGGAGATCTTGACACTGACATGTCACGGTTTAACTCGTTAAGGAAGTCATACAGGTTGTATGCTTATATAGTTTATTAAATAAGAAAAAAATATTATAAAATGTTGGAATTGGTAGAGAGTCTATTTCTATATTCTCATGCTACAATTCTCAGCTCCTTAGCTTTGTATTTTTTTTATTGCAGGAGTTCAGCAGACAGGCAGACGGCCTGCTTGATGGAAAGCGGTTACCATCGCCTATGGACACCTGCAACACCAAAGGTGCTACAAATGCTGTTCTCTTAAAGGAGACTGGAACCTGGTCACCAATGCCGGAACACAACACAAGGTTGTTATAGCGACATACTTAGACCAGGGGTGGTCGCCATCCAGTCAGGAAAATGCCCTACCACCTGGCTGTGGGTTGTTCTGTCGCCTCTTACGACAGGCCGCCCGGCCGCAGGAAATTGTATTCTTTCTCCGTTCCTGCACGGAGGAATGCAATTTGTATTATTGTATATCTATAATGTTATAAAATTCTAAACATGCTGTGTCTGTACATTGAAGCTATTAAAAAGTCCCAACTGGAATAGACTTTAATATAAACGTCGCAGAACACGGTGCAATTTTTTTAGATTTCTTGTTTAATCGGGATTCACGTAAAAACTACTTGGCCGATTTCGATGCGGTTTTCGTTGGTCGACAGAAAATTTTTGGACTTGAAATCTGCTACTTTTTATCCCGGGAATACTGCGAGAATTTTTATGGGAATTATGGATTTTTTTTTCTCAAATATCAATGCGATTTTTCCGCTGATCGATAGCAAATGCTATATAATAGAATGTGTGATACTTTTAATCCCGAAAATCCCGCGGGATTTTCAGGTCAAGAATGAAGTCGCGGGCATATCGTAGTAATTATAATAATTATTAAAATAATTTTAGTCGAGATATTTTATATAAAAATAATTTAGAATACCGGCAATATTTATAATAATTGACGGCCTCTGTGGTTGAGCGGACTAAACCTCCGGGTTCGATTCCTGGTATAGTAAATTTCGGAAACGTATTTTCTCCGTTATTTACCATGGTCTGGGTGTCTGGGATCAGCCCCAGAGTGGTCCGCTGTATATTACCCATAACACAAGCGTAACTTGCTTAATTTGGGGATATACAATGTGAGTGTTTGTCTGCCGATTATTATTATTATTATTAAATAAATCTTATTACAAACATCCTCAAAATAAAAAATGGAAAATAAATTATAAATCAAAATAAAACTAATTACAATTAATATACATATAAAAATACATAAGAAATATATGTTATAAAAAACTATACACTAAAATCGATATAGCCCGAACAAACCGCTGTCGCAGAGTAGTGCATAAGTATTACCTATGGGACAGTGTACCTAGCATGCCAGCGTTATCTCGCTGAATACAAACACTAACCATTATATTAATACGTGAAGCAAAAACTTTGTACCCCCTTTTACGAAACTTGCGCTGACGGAGGAGTATTAAAAGGCGCACACTTATAGTGTATATAGAGAAGGAGTGCAGAATGCTAATATTTTTTTAAAATTATGCATAAAAAATACATTAAATCAATAATAAAAGCATTACAAAAAAACCATGTATTTGACACACACACGCATATAATATACTGTTTTGTTTATTGTTAAAGTAAAATTAATAGTGTAGCCTTGGCGAAATCTGTGATTATAGAAGCATAGTCTTCCACAACAGAATATTAATAATTCAAACTTATAATTTTAATGAATTATGGTAATAATAAGATTTTTATTGAGACCAAAATTACATTTACATTTTGTCTTAAAATTAAGACTGTTTGGGTACTAACACCTAAAACTAGGCCAAACCCGTCTCTTAGATGTTACTCCCTTCCAGCAGCTTAAGAGCTATGACGTGAGTACGTAATCATTACAGTACAAGTATTCGAAAACAAAAAGTTACAAAAGAAATAAGTTAAAAGGTAGATTCAAATATTTTAAAGCGAGTGAGAAGTACATATATCTATAATTCTAAATATATATTCTATAAATATTGCGATGGTTTTCTTCCTATGTACGAAATCGAACTCAAAGAGTAGTATTACATGGAAACGCATCGTTATGGAAATTAATACCTTCCGGGGTACCACAAGGATCCATCCTTGGTCCCCTGCTTTTTAATATTTTTATTGCTGATGTGACACTTTGCTTTAGAAATTCTATAATTCTGTTATATGCCGATGACATGAAAATATTAAGACCAGTACGTAATAATGTAGATACTCTTCTACTCCAAGAAGATTTAAATCGTTTTTCGGAATACTGTACTCTTAACAGACTACAACTGAATGTATCAAAATGTTATACTATTACCTTTTCAAAGCAAAAACGTACCATAGATTCTGACTATACTTTCTATAATAACATAATTAGCAGAGTGAATGTTATCAAAGACTTGGGTGTCCTGCACGACAGCAAACTTATTTTCGATAACCATATAAACCTTATCATTAACAAGGCATCTAAGTCTCTGGGATTCATAATGAGAGCTACAACATATTTTCGATCTTTAAAACCGTTAAAAGTTCTTTACTGCTCATTTGTTCGAAGTCATCTTGAATATGCATCTCAAGTCTGGAATCCGAAATATAGCATATATATAAACAGAGTAGAACAAATTCAAAAGAAATTTTTAAGATACCTAGATTACCGGGCACAACGATCATCTAACAACTACTTCGATAGTTGTAAAAAATATCATTTCTTACCTCTAAATTCCAGGCGCAATATAAGTGATATTTGTTTCCTGATGAAGTTGGCTAGAGGTGAGATTGATTGTCCAGATATGATCTCGAAAGTATCATTACGGACTAATCAACTTGGCCTTAGGCAGAGAGGACTACTCCACACACCTATCGTAAATAGCAACTACAGACAAAACGCGTTTATCATACGAAGCTCAAATTCCTTTAATGAAATAGTAGTAGATTCAAAACTCGACTTGTATTGCACGCCCATAAATTCTGTTAAGCGCAATTTGGCTCAGAATTTCTTCGATACAATAAATAGCTAAAAAAAAATTGTAACATTAATATCCCTTAATATCGTGTATGCACGTGTCTTTTGTTTTTTTTTTTTACGTTTTTATGTCTTTTATATGTTTTTTTTTCTTTACCAATAGGCGGAGGCTTATTATCAGCACTTTTTTTTCAAATATTGTTGTTTCTATATTTTCTATATATTAGACTGTAAGCCTTCCTAAAATAAAATAAATAAATAAATAATAAATAAATATAATTGTCAATAGAACGAAAACACTGCATTCTTGGGACTTAGGAACGTTTACGATTTTATTGACGATTATTTGTAGCAAAAAGAGTAGGTTCTAGGTTTTAATTTAGTTTTTAGGGTTTATATTTATTACATTATGATGAGAATCTACTAAAATGGTGATATAAGTATTTAATAATAATAATATACCCGCAGGGGGGCTTTGTGGCGAAGCCTTAGGTGAGTGGCGACACCTCGTACCTGACTCCGGGGGCCAAGACAAGGCCCCCGCCTCCGTGCTTGCCTTAGCCAGCCGGCACGGAGTGGAGATCGCTAGAGCTAAACGTGACCCTGCAGCCCACCTCTCTACACCCCTTAGCCACTCATACCCATGTTGCCCCTGCCTTTTATGGCATTTTTTGGGGCCCATGCAGGGAGTGGCGTCACCGTCTGCCCATTTTTCCATGTTCCCCGAACATTGCGACGAGCAGACGCCATAGTCCCCATATTCCCAGAGCGCTAGTACCACTAATAGTTCACCCAATAGCCCGGTACTTTTTGTCTTGATTTCCCACAATAGTCCTACACTGGCCGGGGCTTGTCCTTGGGTACATTATTATATGGTTTAGACAGGGATAATAACCGGTCAGTGTCACGCCACATATTTACATTAAATTTGTCAAGGGGCCTCTACGTGTTGGCCTTCCCATGGCCCCACGCAAGCCCTCCAAAAGTCCGGGCCATTTTTATGGCCCGTGGTCTTGAAAGACATACATATATAAACACACACACACATACAGAGACACACACACATACAGAGACGCGCACACATATGCAAGCAAGATGAATATAATGTCTTGTATTAATGTAAAAAAAGCAATAATTGAGCATTGGAGAGCACCGACATTTAATATAATACAGGTTTTTACCTAGTTTTACGTGTTGAAGCCCTCACACATTAGTTTTAGAGCAAAATTTATATTTATTATTATATTTATTCTATTGTTGATATATTATATTAAATTTATTTATTTGCAATTCTATTCTACCTATATTTTTTTTTAAATCATAAAGTATCTTACAGTATTTCCACACATTTAAAGGTTAAAATAACACACATAATGCCATGTATGAGAATTCTATTCTCCGAATTTTGATTTTTATAATAACTGAAAATCTTTGTGCTTTCAGTCAAGAAGATATGTCTGAGTGGACAGATGCAGAGAGAAGGTTAGGAGAGTTGTGAGTACTTGTGAATAACCATGGTGTGGGAAAGGTAACCGTCGACGAAAAACCATTTAACATAATGAAGATTAGTAAATACGAAATGGTCAAAGACTTGTCATTAAACGAAATTCTTGCATGCACATTTTTTAAATTGTATTAAAGTCTGTTAATAGTTTGTTAAGACGTTGCACTGGTCTAAGTAATTTTATTAAGATAAGTACAATGACTCTACTTTTAGTGCCGCATTGAAATGGCAAGTGAAACAATTGAAAAACTTAAAATACCCGGTGTGCCGCTAATAACGCCTCAAAGTGACAAATAAAGTATATTTCACAACTTGTAATCGTATGATTTGACGTATCACTTTTTGTATCACAATGACGCATTGAAGTGGTAAGTTAGAAATTCCAGCAATACCAGCATGATCTTTCGTGTCTTGCAAGTGACATAAGTGTCACATTGAAATGGCATATAAAATATATCTCACTACGTTTAATATGATTTGAAGTGTCACTGGGTGTGTCATTATTGTCGCATTAAAGTTGTGTTACTCGGTGCGCCACTAGTGACGCATTTAAGGGCAGGTCCCAGCACACGGCGTATTATAGCATGATTTGACGTGTCAGTGAGTCTGTATACCTAAGAGTTCACAATTTTCAAACGTAAACATAATGTTAATATTTCCATACAAGTTTGACATTTTCAATCGTCAATTTAATATCTGAAATAAAAGAATGTACATACTTTAGTAATGCCTTGAAATGACAAGTAACACATTACTCATGGCATATGACGTGCCACTCGATGTGTCACTTGTGACACGTCGAAGTGCCAATCGACCCTCAACTTACACTTTACTGTGTCATTTTTCAGGTATCGATACATAGGTGTTGAAAATTCATAATAATGTTTCTTAGTGTCTTTTTTTTATAAAATTCAGTTGGTTAAGAGATATTCGCTTAGTCATAAACGGTCTTTCGTCGTTACTAGTGGGCAATGCATGATCAGAACTAAAATGTGTTTTTGTTCGTTCTACCTATTTAAGTTTAGTATTAATTTTCATTCCTATTTTATGTAATTTCAGGACTTTATCAGAAGCTAGGTCTATAGGGGGAACGTTACCGGCCAGCACTGGAAGAGCAGCCTCGTCGACTCGTTTGACACACCAGGTAAAAGCAATTAACAGATTTAAAGCTCTGATTCCCTTCGCATAATTAGCACCTGATCTGCATTTAAATCCTCTATTTTTAAGAATTTAAAACTTATTCATATGCTTTCTGCTTATACATTTTATATATTGCACTTGCTCAGAAAGTGTCTTAGTACTTGTTTCTTTAAGGATTGAAGAGAATTTACTTGATTATTGTCTTAGAACTAAGTGAGTAAAAAAGTGCACGAAAGAAAAAAATCGACCAATGCACAACCAATTATTGTGTAACTTTTAGAAACAAATTTCTGTCATAAAATTGGGTGCAACTTTGTTATGTCAAGTGATTTAATTATTTCATTTAGTAATATAATTAATTTCTTAATATTATATTGAGGCTGCCTCATTCCAAAACGTACCTGGGAAAACTGTAGTAGAAAATATTTAAAAAAAGGGGTTATCTACTAAAAATTATTAAAATAGTAAGAATACGTACCGAAAGAAAGTGGGTCTGAGAATTTATTATTTATTAGCTTTTGAAATGGGGCATCGTTTTCAATAGACTTTCAAACTAGCGTTTCTTGCGCGTATGCATGCGGTCGTTTCGGCATACGCGTGCTTCAAATAGCCGAACGCGAGTACAGGTAAATAGCTCCGAGATTTTTTTGCGTTTGTAGTAGTGTCTATATTTGACTATAGTATACAAATTCTAAATTTAAATTTCCTTGTACAATCAGCAAAAGAGGTTCGTTACATTTTCAAGAAAAAAAAATATTTACAATCGCGAGATGTGTACACTATAAGATAGACGAAATATTACGACAGTACAGTCATACTTTGCTCCGTTTACCGTCATATCACCCTCAGTTTAAACCATTTGAAAATATATGGGGATAGCGAAACCTTACGTCACAAAAAAATGTCACAGTGATCATGAATGTTATACTCATAATGATATTAGCTGAAGAAAAATTTAATAGCGTAACTGTAGAGCAGTGTTTTTCAACCTTTTTCGTGACACTGCCCCTTTAGTATGAAGAAATATTTCGCGACCCCCTAGTTACTCGTTGCTTTTTTTTCATGTATTTTAATTTGTGTCAAATATTCAATACAACATATTTAATCATTTTCATAATTAGGGTTCAGATAAATACATAATTAAATACGTAAAAAAAACATTTTTTTTCCATCGAATGCGTCACCTGTAAGGTGACGCAATTTAAGCGCATACGTACAACCACGGCCGATGCCGGCCTCCCCACCTCCGCCCCTCGTAAATGAGAAAGCGTTGCTGGCTAGTTATCGAGTAGCTCTTCCCATGGCTAAAGCAGGAAAACGTCATACTATTGCCGAAAATTTGATTTTACCCGCAGCTTTAGATATGACGGAGATTATGTTTGGCAAACAAGAGGTCGGAAAACCCAAAAGTATACCTCTGTCTGACAACACCATTCAACGCAGGATAAGCGATATGGCGGCTGATGTTCGTGATCAAGTCAAGGAAAATATAAAAGAAAGTACTTTTGTGTCCTTGTAATTGATGAATCCACGGATATTGCAGATTTTACTGCATAAGCTTGCCCAACCTTTTGCAACTCCGTTATAGAAGCTTCGCGACCCCCTTAAAGAGGCTTCATGACCCCCCAGGGGGTCGTGACCCACAAGTTGAAAAACACTGGTGTAGCAGAATGAAAAAAAAAATTGTCTACATGCTATTGAAGAGGAAAAAAAAATCAGAGCAGTGATGAAGCTTTAGATATAACATTAGAACTAGAATTAGAATTAACACAAATGAGGATGAGTTCGAAATGTTTGGAGTTGTAGAAATTGAGTATTAAAAATTATGTTTAATATTGCTGCCTATAAAAATAATAAAATATATAAAATGATGCAGTATTAGTCTATTTATTTATGTGCTGACCGTACACTACAACAAACGCAAAAACATCTCAATGCTAATTTATCTGTACACTGGCTTATTCCGGCGTGAATACGCGAGCTGGTGGTGGGGAGTATTAGTACCAATAGTTCGACGAAGGATCCGAAAAAGAAGAACCGGCTTGCGCTTTGACGAGGCTATAATAAGCGCGTCAACGCGCGTACGAGTTGAGCGACGCGCCTACACGCGCTCTCAGAAAAAAGATACGTTAGTGTAAGACGCTAGTCTGAACTAGCTCTTAGAGATGAATGTGAAGACACTTTGCTTGAGCATTATTTTCGACCCTGGCACTGAACCCTGCACATTTCTCCAGGAGAACACGATGGCTGAACGGGACCTCGGCTCCACCTTCCTGCTGCCGCACGTACACCTTTACAAACCTGATATAGTGGGTATCATTTTGCGCTGTAATTATTACACCTCCCTTACCCTTTTTGCTTAGTTGAACAAAAATGAACGTTTCACAGGTTTATTTCCAGTGTATCATAGAAATGTAAAAAAAATTGTGACTTGTATGTTTAATGTGTGTTAAAGAATGACTTGTTTTCTCTTGACTGATATAACATGAGTGAGTAATTTAGTTCCAAGATAACGCGTTCTACTAGATGATGACAACGCTCAAAACATGCTATTCCACATGACGACCATGGTCGTTATGGTCGTGGCGCGTGGCAAGTGTCAATAATGACGTCATAATTTTTGCTCGCGTTAGCGTGAGCTTAGGCTCACAACGTTCCCTCAAAAGATAGGTTAAAGGGAGCGTTGAGAAATTTGGTCCAAAAATTTAAAAGTTAAAGATGACTATAAAAAATTACTTTCGGAATTGATTACAAAGCAGTCATGTTGTTGATAAATTAGAACTTTTTAGTCCTGGAAAGTTATTCTCATTACCGGTAACAGGAACTTTTATGGGTTTTATAATTTTTACAAGGAATTGTAAAAACTATAAAACTCGTGAAGATTAAAATAATGAAATATATATATATATATATACACTTGAATATTTTTTAATATAAATCAAGCTAACTTATAATTATAAATGATTAAAGTTATACAAATTATGATGTTATCTTTTTTAGCAATGTTTACATCAATAACGCATAAAACTTTACATAATGCATTCCACTTGAGCTAGTGACTGTAACGCTCGCAAGCAAGTGGAATGGGAAAATCGCGGTCGTGAGCGTGGTGGTTATGATCGCGTAGTGGACCGTACCCATAATGTATGCTAATAAGCCTAACATAGCTTACAATAAAAACTATGACTTGTACATTTACACATCTTTCCTGAAAATATATTTAATTTGACATTTTTGTTTTTCAGACCAGTGACGTGTCAGAATTTGATTCCCTGTGATCACTCAAGAACGGATCAGAGGCCTTACGCTAAAACGCCTTTCGTCGGTCGTTTTCATTCGATCAGCCCAAAATAGTCAAAGAAATTTACATAGAAGACAGAAAGAACAAAGATTTCTTTAAAACTACAGTAATATAATCTATATAACACAATAACAAACGGAACATGCAATGGAAAATTTATTAAAATATAACAAAAAAACAAGCATAAAAAGTTCTAAAACAAAAGACGAAAGACGTTTAAGTCTAAGCCCTCAGACACGATGTGAAGTAAAATTAGTATTATTTATTCTAAACTTAATTGTTTTGTACTTAAAGTGGATTTGACTCACCACCAAAGTAAAGACTTAATTTATTTAAATTATTTATTCTAATTAAGTACACATTCTTTGAATGCTTATAAAACGAGTACAAATTAAAAAGGGGCCTGATTTAACACTTTTTAGAATAACATTTTTTTTATGTCTGCTGTAAAAAAGATTGTATTTCAATGTATAAAAAGTAGAACATAATAATATAATGTCTCCACTATCTTCAATATTTTCATAGTTTGCAGTGAATGTTGTCAGTTTACCGAATCTGTTACACGATTTAGCGAGTTTAACATCAAAAGCTGCACAGTTTGCTCACTAGCGACTAAAGTTTTAATAGTTCTAAAAATGCTAGTTCTATTTTTCATAATTGAAAAAAAAAATTCAAACACTGTTTAGTTAACTGGCTAAATAAATAAAAAAAACACTACTTAATCTCCAAGATATTTCTTTTGTTCTTTCATATCGAGTATGCAGCCAGAACTTAGAACAACAACAACCTTATTGTGAATGACTAAAAATACCTACTACGCAAAGCTCAATGCTCATTTTAGATTATTTACAGATTAGTAGAAAGTAAATATTTTACATGAAAACTCGATTATTGTTCATCTCAGTAAGAATAGCTACAAAATTATCCCAGATTCACTAAGTATTTTAGTTACTTACTTAATATGTTTAATACGAATTTCATACACAAGACAAAATTACAAAAATAACTTTTCTTCTAAAATATTCCCATAGATTAAAGTAGACTTTAGCAAAATATACAATAATTCTGGACTAAGCGACTTGACTAACTAGCGACTTAGGACATAGTTACTTAGCGACTTTGCTAAAACAACTTGGCAACATTGGCAATTTTTTTACACTGAAAAAATATGTCCCTTAAGTTTTCACCATTGACAGCATATACTTTTTATATTAAATGCCATAGTAAATATAAGCATTTCTCTTATAGCCGGTTTAGTATATAGTATTATTCATTTAATTTCTTTATCAACTTAAAATTTGACATAATCTCCCTTATATATAAGTAACATATAAAATTTTTGAACACAAATATCATTAAGTATAATAGATATATACATATTTTTTATAAGTATTTATTAAAAATATGGTGTGAAATAAATAACTATATACTATAGAGTATATATATATTTTCATAATAATAGTAATATGAATCTCAGCCAATTTGGCTGTCATCTACTCTATTATGTATGCCCTAGGCACACCTGGGATAATGTTAGTGTTAGCGACTGTGTCCAGATAGGACTTGTTGCGTTAACAAATAACGCCCTGAATGATTAGCTTCATCATGGCATATATTATGTACATGAGTTATGGGGATATCGACCATGGTCAAGTGGCGTGAGGTGACAGGTGTCATTTGTGACTTGTGACCCCAAAATGCCAGTTCAGTTAAAAGAATAGTTATAGAACTATTCTTTTATTCATCTTTTATCCATCATTAGACCTGTCCTTTTGTATGACCAACCAAGACATGCGTGTCATGGAGATGAATATGTTGCGATGGATATGGAAAATATTGCATCAGGAACTTCCGCATTCGCGGCCGTCTTTATGTCCGTAACATAGCAGATGCAAGAGAGTGACTTACGCTGGTACGGTCGCGTTTTACGGAAACTGGTAAATTATGTGGGGAAATATGGCATGCCGCCTCTACCACGTTCCAGTCGGAGAGGTAAGGCCAAGAAATGCTGGCTTGAAGTCGTGAAGGGTGATATGCTTATCTATGGTCTCAAAATGCGTGATGCAGAAGACCTTGCGAAATGGAGTAGAAAAAGTAGGAAAGCGGACCTTGGGTGACGGAGCGAACGCAACCGTGATTTAACACTCGGTGATGATGCTGATGTACATGAGTTATCTGTCAATGTTAAACGCCAAGAACAATGTCGTATCTTTAATAACGCATAAGTCCCTGGCTATGCCTGCAAGAAACAGTCATTAACACTAAAGTTATCCCAGATGGAGCAGGGGTTTTAGAGAAAGAAATGAATAAAATATAGTACACCGGCATTAGTCATTAAGTCAATACGAGAAAATGAAAATAATTTGAATGAGAAATCTTGAAATGTAAATTTCTGATGTGTGTTTATTGGGTAAGAAAGATTTCTTATTTGAAGATTTTTCTTTTTCTTATAAAAAATCGAACTTTTTTGTGCAAGTTAGTGCCAATAAAGTATATTTTTGAAACGAGCTGTGGAAAATGTATATTATTTTATGTAAGTGGGGAATTAGTTAGTATTATACAAATTATAAATTGCTTTTCGATAATCATGAGGCTCTATTTATTTATGTTACATTTTTGTATTTCGTTATTTTTTGTATGTTTTTTTTTGTTAAATAAATCACATTGTAATTACTTTCTTTTTTATTTAAATAGACCAATATAAAGTTTTTTTCCAGTATAAATATTAATATAATAACAGCCCATAAATATCCCACTGCTGGGCCTCGGGCCTGCCATTATAGGGGGAACGGACAGTATACCCGCCACGCTTGTCCAAGGTGGCTTGGCAGGTTTGACACATCGGTTATCTCGATGTGCAGGTTGCATCACGATGTTTTCCTTCACCGTTTTTAGCACGTGGTAATTGTAATAATATGCACATTAGATCAGAAAAGTGCCTAAGTGGTGCATGGTCAGGATCGAGCCCACGCCCTTTGAGCTCGGGACTCGTACGCTAGCCACTACGCTACAACGAATTAGGGGGTTATGTATTTAAAATTAACATACATACATAACTTCACGCCAGGTCCCTTGCGGGGTAGGCACGAACAACAGAGCGTCATTCAGGCTGATTCTTACACACCTCACTTGCTTCTTTGACATTCATAGCACTTGTCATGCACGCTCGTCTGTTCTTAAGGCTCCTGACATCACCTTCTGCTAGTATACAATCAATAAAATAAAACAAACATTTGTAAATATGAGACATAGCGTTTTTATTTAATACTTCAATAATATTTTAGTTTAATCGATAGAATATCAGCAATATTACAAATACAACGTGAAACAATAAAAACATGGCAACTTAATTAATAATTTAATTAATTAAAAACATTAGCTTAGCAACGGTTAATCACCGTATTCAACACTTAAGCACACAGACTTAAAAAAACATAACTATTTATATATAAATAGTTAATACATTAAGCAATTATATCTAATTTTTGTTTATGACTGGTGTCTCTATCAGCGTACGCAAAAGTACTTAGAAAATCGGCCAAGTGCGTGTTAATTAATGCATCTGAGCCTGTAAGAGTGACAATTTGATTTCGGAATACTAAAAAAGTGTATAACGGACAGCGAACATCCCAAAAACTACTCAACTGATTTTGTTGAATATATTTCTGAGTTCCGCTTCTCAATGTTCGATCATTTAATGCACATAATTATGAAATAATATTATAGTTGTACAAATTCATAATGACCATAATAGGGTATTTATAATAGCAATGGATTTGTGAGGAGCGGATCGATTTTTGCTTTGCTTTGCTTTTTGAAAGTTATTCCAAAGTGTAATAGTAATAGCATTTAGTTATTAATATATTTTTAAGTCCTTTATTAATTTAGTGTCGTCTTTGGTATCTTTTGATTTAACAAGCCATAATTATGTATATTTTAACGGCCATTAAATATGGGCCAGAACTATTCAGGTTAAGTTTACAACTTCCCTTTCAATATTTGAATTTTTTTAACGCCTTTAGAAGCAATTATCTTACCTATAACGTTACTAAAAAAAATATCTACCATGAATACCTGGTAGAGACCCAACTCTGATATGGGCTATAGCTTTACCTGTTGCAGTGTTTAGCCATTGAAGATGAATACTAAAGAATGATAATCCTCCATTCGAACATTTAACCGTAACACACTATGCGATCACAGATGGCGCTAACAGTACATTCATTAATTTAATAGACAATCTCAATGAACGTCTCACTATATAAATAAAGTCCTAATTAGTAGTTCCTATTCAATATCTTGAAATTTAAGACATTTAAAAAGAGCTGAAAGCGAGAGAGACAAAGAGCTAGTAGCTTTTTCTCTCTCAAAATTAACATGTTGACTGATATATAGAAATAGACCAGACTACTACAGCAGGGCATTTACAAAACGCCTTTCTGTCCTTAAATATAATTGATACCCACAAAATGGTTATGAAATTGTTAAAACAACAATTAAATATAAAAGTAAGTAATAAATTACTTAGCGTATAAAAAACACCTTTTAAATTTCATGAAATTTACGAAATTAACGAGTTACTATTTATGTTAAAAGTTGATTGAAAGGTTGAATTGAGATTTTATGTATAATCAAGAAAGGGCTGGTGGCACCATCTGTGTTGCAAGTGTGTCACTACTTATGTTATTTACTACCTACGATTGTCATTCCTTAGTTTCTTATTCCATGGCTTAGCTAAGCACATCTTAACATCTCTAAGGTAATTCACCTTCAGTCTCATTCCCTTACAATCCAATTTTCTTACAAAACTGCCGCCCTATTTTATTTTCGAAATTGTACCAACCCGATAGCTATATCATCTTATTAGGTATGACAAACACTTAGTTTCAAATGTAACTGTAAAAGTCTATAAGTGCATTTATAGAAAAAAAGCAGCAAAAACGTTCTTTATTTGGGTTTTGATATAGAAATATAACATCTTATTATTTAATAGAAAAAAAATGAAATTTTCATTTGAAAATTATTTACAATTATAAAATTTAATTAAGTTTAAATCTAAATATAAAATATTATATCACATTATAAAACAAATTATATATAATTTGACATAAAATAAAACTTTTTGTAAGTTAAAACGTATTTTTAAACTAAATCAATTAAGACTTAACTTGAAATGAAACTTATTAATACATTTAAATAAATGGTTTATTGTTAGGTTTTTTAAAAAACATCAAATAAAAAAATGTTTTTTGTATTAAGTATTTTTTAACACCACAAAGTGTTAAAAAAATAACATGAGGCGCTTTGTATTTGGGAACTTTTGAGTTTTACATTATTTACTAAGCGACTGTCATCTTAATATTCTTCTTCTTTGATGTTTAGGTATTTTGTGATTTAAGATGCACATAAAATACTTTTCAAAACGACCAGATTTCGATTGAAATGAGTATAGCCGCCGGGAGTACTTTGGTAGAAAAGATTATGTAGCACGTAGATACTTAGTAATTTAACAAGTAAGCACTTTTAGTTTATAAAAAAAAATGTATACTTGCTAAGTTACCAAGTGCTATATTACTAATTATAATTAATAAAAATATGAGAACGAGATAAAATAAATAAACACAACTACACCATATATAGGTATTTTACCGTCTGTTGTTGTTTATTCTTTATTATCATCCAAATCCCAAGTTTCAAGGTTTAGAAGATTTTTCTATTTTGTGTATATTTCTTATAGAGTTCATTGTGAACTTTCCCTTACATTACAGCTCTTATGATTTTGAGCAAGTCTTTATCTGAAAAATTAGGACTCCTACATACAACTGTAGTTTTTGGTGTTACTAAAACAATGTGTGATTTAACCAATGTATATTCCGCGCCATGTATTTTAATGTATATGAATTCTGTTTTCAGTTACCTATAGGCATACTAATAAGCCATTTATTTTGACGCGGATTCTACTATACATAGTTATATTTTCTTTGATAAGTAATTTGTCCTTCACCTCGAATATCGCGATATATTTAAAGTTCAATTAAGTATATCTTCTTTCATTTCAATTATAATAATTTTGCACGTGACTAAAATTAGGTTTAAATGGATTATAACGCGTTTTTATTTTTAGTCTAACAAAATATTAACAACATATATTTGCTAAGTTAGTGTAAACCTATTATTAATTGAGGTTACAATCTTGTAAATTTCGTTTTCTCGGTTTTCGTGTGAAAATTTCGAAAGGTAAACCCACATATAGTAGCAGAACTCGGAACCCTATCCTACATTTCGGTATGCCTATCAATGTATCCACCAATATTAACGTAATAAAATTGTGCAAAACTGTTAACAGTTTAATAATTCTGTCAATTCACAACTCCTTCCTTCTTATCAACTTGCGAGAATGAGACAGACAATTCTAGATAATGAATAATATTTATTGATCTGTTTTCCATTATAATGTATTATAATACAATACATTATAATGGATTCATTTATGAAAGCGTAGCTCAATACTGTAACAAAATGACGACAATGCTACGTTTATGCATCTTACTAACCATTCATTTCCCTTACTAATGGTTAAATCTATACATATAAATAAAATTGCGAGTGTCTGTTTGTAATATTGAAATAACCGCTTATTACTACATGCGTATGAATATATATACGGTACATACACCAAAATAACATTTTTTACGATTTTTGTCTGTCTGTTTGTTTGTTCCGGCTAATCTCTGAAATGGCTGGACCGATTTTGACGGGACTTTAGGCTACTTTTTTTGCACCACGCGGGAGAGACCGCGGGGCGCAGCTAGATTTATCCATGCAAGTAACTTCTCGTTTGACAGAAGACGTGAGAGTGAGTGAGTGAAAAGTAAAGAGATGTGACCAAAGGCTGGCCTGTACTCGGGGAAATGCAGCGTTGCCTATTAGCTCGTGAATACGGCCAGCGTTTTGGGATCGTTCGCAAAATCGATTTATGACCTTTATAGTATCTGTATTTTGATACGAAATTGGATCTAAATATTATGATGACTTATATTCAGATTAATGTAATGCTATGTACATAGTTTCATGTAAATATGTTATTAATAAAAGTAATGTAAATTTTCTATAATATTAAGGAAAAATAATAAATAGTAAGATATACAAACAGGCCGAAACAACCAAACCGTTCCAAGACAGGTCTGGACGCGCCTTAAAATAGGCTTAACGTTGACAGAGCGGCGCTTGTTAATGGAAAAACCATAATTCTCGCATTACTTTCACTATAGAAGAAGATTAGTACTAAAGATTGACTAATTGCCTCATTAATACAAAACGTAACTCATACTATAACACACTCCTGTGTAACAGGTGGCACTACCAGTCCGTTCTTATCATCTATTGAAAATTTCAATAAAGCTGTCAAGGAAGTTTTAATTATTGGAAACATATATTAAACCTAATCAGTTATGAATTGAGAGCTCAAATTAGTTTCTTTTTCAATTACTCAATCTACCTCTCATTATTTAAAATACAGTTTTTAAACTTAAGTTAATCATAAACTGAACTCATAATTAGCAGTTCCTTTCCAGTTTCATGAAATTAACCAAATTTAAGAGGAACTAATTAGGACTGTAAAAATACAGTCCTATAAAATAAACTATATATATTTACATATACGTATGTACTGTCAGAGAGGCCAAATCCTTGCCGAAATTCAGAAATTTACTCATAATGCACTATTTGTCTGCAAATAGTGCTTTTTAGTATGATTAACACAATATAATCATGCTATTACATTTATTATAATAACTTATGTATTTCGAAATATATAATTTTATATGTGTCCATATATATCACTATGTATACGTATGTATGTATGTGTATATTTAATTCTTAAATTAGTGAAAGAGTTTATGTATATATTTACTCTTTTTCCTGCACCACCTACATCGCCAAATTAGCTTCCATTACTTTTAATGGCGTGGAAGAAATGACATGACTTGAAGCGATAAGACAACCTATCGAGCCTAGAAGATATTGTAAATATGATTTGTTTTCGTAGTTTTATATTTTGATTCGCAATAAAGTGCTATCTAGATAGATTATATATAAATAGATAATTTTGTAAATTAAATAAAAAATTAAGTGCCAGACCGCTGTTCGGTTGGAATGACTTAAAAAGATTGACGGCATTATCTCTTTGAATGGCAACACTAATGCGTTGCCGTATAGACCGGTCATGTGAATGTGTTTAAACTTTTAAGATTTTCTTTAAAACAAGAATGCGCTGGTGGTGCCACCTCTGTTGCAATAGTGTGTATTAGTTACGTTTTTTTATTGGGTAATTTGTCATTTTTTATTTTATTTCTTCTATGGATAACACTAGGAATGAAAGTCCCCAAGAAAAGTCACTCTGGGAAGCTTCTTTGACATATCTCACAAGATGGCAGTATATATTAAATTTTTATTTTTCAAGCATTTTAGCGCTTCAATATTAAGAACATAATTTTTTAGATTAATCAGTTAAATTTAATAGAATCTAGTACATATTAAGTATTTAATTTTTTTACTAATTTGGTTAAAAATATATGTTATAGATAATAAAACGTAAATAATTGAGAAAATAACGGCTTGTGGCACCAATATATACAAAATGTATGAAAGTTAAGAGTAACATTTTTAGCAATTACCATTCCTAGTATCCTTCTTCCATGGCCTCTTTTGATTATTTGCAAATGGCAAATCAATAACCTGTCACGTATAAACCGCCTAGGGGGCCATCCACAAATTACGTGACACGAATTTAATGATTTTTACACTGCTCCTCCGTCCTTGTCACATTCGTGACACTCCTACCTCCCTAATGTCAGATCACATATTTTACATTTGTACATCAAGACATTAATAAATTCAAGCAGCAGTTGATAGAGTATAGATAGAGTTAGAAATATGAAAATGTTTCGTTAATAGTTCAAATTTCGTGTCTTAAAACGTAAATATATTTTTGATATTAAAATCTCGAAATTTAGGACTCCTCCCACCCCTTGTCACACAATGTCACACTTCGTCAACCCCGCCCCCTTAACGTGTGACGTAACTTCTAAATGAGCCCCAGTCTACAGCAATCTTTTCTAAATAGGGGAGTCAATCACATTTTAACGACGACCATTAAATATGATGAGATTAATTCATATAAGTCGTGCGCAGAATGTTTGCCGATGATCGCCCCTCCCGCTTCCTACGACTGGGACCGAGGCTTGTCTAAATAGTAACTAGACGAGCGCGAGTTGCCGTTGTGGGAGGCGGGAGGGTTTGTCATCGGCAAACCTTCTGCGCACGACTTTTAACACTTTACATACATAATATACAATCATCAGTAAGATTTCCAAGACAACATCCGTTGGAAAAGCTTATACACTATGGCCAAGCCATGGCCGATATGTGGCAGGCATATTATAATTTTACCTACTTACATGATATCTCTTACATATTAGTCCTACAATGTAACATTTTACCGAAGCAATAATGGCTAAGTAAGCTATCTAAAAGGTTATAAAGTCAAAATAAGTTGGACTTCTGTCGTCTACGACTTTAGTACAAAAATGAGTAGCAAAATACACTTTCATTAAATATTGATTCATATGAATAATATTAGTATATATCTAAAGAAAAAGAACAATAAAGATGATTTAAACAAAAATATATTTATTTCTTTAATATTATTGCAAT
This sequence comes from Dendrolimus pini, assembly GCA_949752895.1. Taxonomy (NCBI): domain Eukaryota; kingdom Metazoa; phylum Arthropoda; class Insecta; order Lepidoptera; family Lasiocampidae; genus Dendrolimus; species Dendrolimus pini. The sequence continues at coordinate 9,758,011 of OX457146.1, forward strand.
GGATTGTAATACATAATGTAGAACGCAGTTGCATAAAGCATAAAGAACTTGTCGCCTTCTTTGAACGCATCTATTAATTTTTAGATTGACAACATTAGTGTCGGCTATTTTGGGCGCATGAGCTGTCAATACGAAGGCGTAAGACTGTTAACAATCAGTCAATACCTACAAAACTACTATTTATCCAGTTTTGTATAACAAAAAGTATTGTGTATGAAAATAGAAATACAATGTATTTATTGACAAACCGAGTATTTAATTTTAATGGTTTTTACATCACCTTATTAATTTAAAGAACAGGGTTCTCAACAACCAAAAATCATATCGACGTTGCATGAGGCCCCAAAAATTGAATCTTAAAAAAATTCAATCACATGTATTCCGAAATATAAGTAACTAATAATTCGTTCGAAATTAATTTTCAAAAATTAATTAAAGATTGAAAAGGTTAATCCTGTTTACTTTAAGGTATTTCGGGAACTAATAAAACGTTAAAATAATATTTTAATTACACGAACGATAACTTTCAATACAAACAATTATTTTTATGTTTAAAAGTCAGTATCCTTTATCACATATTATTCATATCAACCAAGGCATGGCTAATTACTCGCAAAAATAATATCATACTATAATGAAAATTTAAGATACGTAGTTTTATAGCTTTGAAACAGGAACATAAAAATATTCAAATAAACTTTAAAAAAATGATATTAGATTTTTTTTACATATTCATTTTTTAATTTATGTTTTAATTGTATATAGAAATGGTTTCTATTTTTGATATAAAATAATTATAATTATTATTAATAGATTATGTTATTGCGAATAATTAGCCATACTATATCAGTCTAGTCAATCAATCGAAGTGTGACAAATCCTTTAAAAAATTGCTAAACAATTTTAGTACTTAACGCGAGTGTAATAAGTATCAATTTTATTACAAACTATCACATTATATCTTATATGCATACAATGATTTTTCTATGTACGGTATCTACTATAATATCTAATCGTCGTTTCCTACATCTTACTATACGTTCACTTGTCCTACCGTCGGTTGAATTTGGACATTACTCGTATGGAGCTTATGCCAAATTTTAACCGCTAGTGAGGCAAATGAGCGGTCGGTAAGATATAGCAACCGGCCATGAATAGAGTAAGTAGGCGAGAGTGCTAACTTAGTAGATAGATGTTTACATGTATGTTCAGATGGCACGTCATGTCTCATACAATATCAAATCAGTTCAAATCAGTTAAAACAGTCAGAAGAATACCTGGTACAAAATTATAAACTATAACTGCACATATGTATATATAGTCTGCATACAATAGCCATAAAAAAACTTTTAAATTCGATATAAGTGCAAATATGGTTAAATAAAAACATAGTTCTGTTGATTGAAACTATAAATAAGAAAAAGTTATATAGTAAACTTTTCCATTGTGTGATTTAGAAGTATGTGAGGAATCAATATAAAACCACTTGGCCAAAAAATTACAGATTTTTCAGGTCTTGATAGTCAACTGTTGATACATCATAATCAACGGTCATACCAATCAACATGTCATATCAATCAACATGTCATACCAATCAACATGTCATACCAATCAACACGTCATACCAATCAACATGTCATATCAATCAACATGTCATAACAATCAACATGTCATATCAATCAACATGTAATACCAATCAACATGTCATATCAATTAAACTATGTTATAAAATTATATGATTATCATCAAGTTAGCACTCCGTATCTACGTTCGTACTTTTCACTACTCTGTATATAAGGACGTGTCAGTTACTTCGATTAGCAATAATTTACTAATAATTTATGAGAACTTGGCAAATTGTTCCTAATCGTAGGTGTTTATTAAAAAATCTCTCACATCATTAGCAGTTAGTGCAATATATGCTAAGCCATTATAGCTACATGAGCTTATAAAAGATACAAGTAAAATTAGTAAGAAATTTAAGTGACTTATTGAAGTTACTTTGAATTATATTACTTTTTTGCGACATCTTCTAGACTGGATGGAGGTGATTTCGGGATCATCGTAAGAGATCTGCAAAGAAAATCAATTTACAAATAAATTATTTAAATACTTCACAGGTGATATAAGAAGAGTCTGATATTTTAACAGTAAACTTATCGTATAAGTTCTAAGTTTTATAATAATTATTATTGTCCTATAAATATTTCATATGGAACTCGTCATCATCAACTGAGTGTTATATCCCAGATGCGTCCAGAGCGTTCGCTTCGAAGGCTGGGGTTCGTTTTACCAATTTTTCTTCTTCACTTCGCGCGTACTTCAGCATCCTTTATTAGACCATTTGGTTTCGCCAACGGTGGATATAGGAAGATGGGAATAAAGCTTAAGGAAAGCTGAGGACTTACTTATTGATGGTGATTTTGTCTAGATAATTATGAGAGCTGATATATTTAACACTTTTGTTGACTGTTTTTTAATTGTCACGTAAATCTATGTGTGCGCACTTAGCCGCGGTGTTTAGGTCACTGGTGGAACGCGGTTCAGGCTCATAGGGATGTCACACTATTATCAGTAGGATTGTGCGCGTATTAACGTCGCGCTTGGCGTGAACACCATTGTTACGCATGTCATCTCTCACGATATCAAGTTAACATGTCTTGGACCTACCCTTTCTAGTGGGACCAGTGGTGGTGGCGTTGCTAGATAATTGTTCCCCATCTAGCTAGCCGATCTCTGTAAAACGTGGGTATACTAGCGTAGGCGATTCTCTTGCAGTTCATCACTTATGTCACGGATACGAAAACTGTCGCGGATGTGGATAAATCACACAGCCAACATTCAAGTACACACAGTCCGCGCTTTACTGCTATACAAATAGTAATATCAGCCCATAAATGTCCAAGCCCAACTGCTAGGCTTGGGCCTCCCATTAGGTATAGCGGGAACGGACAGTATACCCGCCACGCATGTCCAAGGCGGCTCGACAGGTTTGACACATTTCGATGTGCAGGTTGCATTATGATGTTTTCCTTCACCGATGTTAGCAAATGGTAATTGTAACAATATGCACATTAAATCAGAAAACTGACTAACTGGTGCATGCGTTCCGGCTAGGTCGAACCCGCGCTCTTTAAGTTTGGGATGCGTGCGCTAGCCATTGCTTTACCACGACTTACACAAAAGCACAGCTCTAATTTGGATTAATGGACCTGATGGGGGGCCTAAATCAGACGGTTTTGAAAAATCACTTATCAAAATTGATACGTAAATAGATATGCTGGTAGGTGTAAGGCCTAGCATGTTGTACTATACTTTGACACTTGTCACATTCATAGTACGAATCTGAAAAATTTATCACTTTAAGGCTCCTATCCTTCTAACTTAATCGGCGTTATGGGGGTCATAAGTGATACCTGTCACTTCACGCCACTTAGCCCAAGCTATGTCCTCGGACTTAATCTATAATATTATAAAATTCTAAACATGCTGTGTCTGTATATTGAAGCTATTTAAAAAAAAGCAACTGGAATAGACTATATAAACGATGGAGAACACGATGCATTTTTTTTAGATTTCTTGTCTATAGTTTTCGCTGATTGACTTAAACTCTACGCTACTTTTTATCCTGGGAATCCGACGGGAATTTTTCTGGGAATAATTTAAAATGGCCAGAATAAAAAACATCGAATTCCAATGTGATTTTTTTACTGATCGATAGAAAATTTAATTTAATAAAATGTGTGTTATTTCTTATCCCGAGAATCCCGCGGGAATTTTCCCATGAGCGATTTGAAGTTTTTCGGATGCATAAAAATTAGCTTACTCTGACAAAGTTTTCACTAAAACGAAAGCTTACATTCATTTTTTAAATACTATTTATTTATTTTGTGTCCCGGGAATCCCACAGGAATTTCATGTCAAGCGTGGACAAAGTTGCGGGCATATCCTAGTACTTAAGGGTCGATTTTTCAATCACCAAATAGGTATAAGTTATCAATAGAATAAAGTATAACATAGAAAAATTAAAAATGTCATTTGCATAAATAACACAGTTTATTTATTTATTTAACTTGTTTGGGAAACATACAATAATTAATATTCTTTAATATAAAATACAAAATTAATACATATATCAATCGAGTTTCCACATAAAAATAATTTATATAATAAAATAAAAATTTAGCTCAAACAGTTAATTACAAAAAAAAATATACGAAAATTACACAAAATGTCTATTTAATTTACATTAGGTCAATAGTGAACAAAAAAAGAAAATGTCACCACAATACTGATAAAAGAAGGAAAGTATATAAAAAACAAAGTTTATGTCAGTTGAAATATTTCACTTTTAAATTCACTCAGGTAATTTATTCCACTGATAATTTTATCTGATGACGAAAATATCGGCCCTCATTCATATTTGTAATCAATAATTATATATCCTGTATTTTAATCTAGTAGCAATATATCACACAACTCCCAAATAAAAGAAAAATAATACACACAATGTTTAAAATACCAAAATTATATAAATAATAAGCCAAAATAAAACTAATTAATATTGATTCACAAATGATTATGGTTAAATATATTGATGATTATATTTAAAATAAAGCAACTGATGTTAAAGAAGCAGTACGATAAAGAATATTGTACCTATTTTCTGATGCTATCTTGAGAGTGACTTAAACAATAGCAGCTGCAAACATAATTTAATTCTGTGTTAGGTACTTTCATATTTTGAAGCTGTCATAAATAATAATAAACATAAACCAAGCAAAATCATTGCGTGATAAACGAAAGTTTAATATTATCGTATTGGTAATAAAATTATATAAGAAACCAAACAGTGTTTAACTATTACAATTAAGAGTATATTACTATTTCTCAAATAGTAATTAACATATATTAATAAATCAAAAGTAACATATAGCAAAAAATTAATCGATAACCAAATAAATGTAACGCTATAAAAGTTTCTTTGTTAAAGTAAGTTTCTGTAGTATGTACTAAGGCTGGTATGCATATCTATTTAATAGACAATTTAAAAAAAATTCTGTTTAGGCATATACATATATTTTTAGCGACAATTTTATTTTTAATCATCGATTAAATGTGTAGGCACACCAGACTAAGTGTGCGTCCTGAGTGACGGAGCAGTGCACAGGCGGAATGATCGGCACATCAAATAACTCAGGACTCGGTCACTCAGGACGGCGCACCGCGCATGGCAGGTTGCGGAGCAAATTCACATAATACCATTTACATTACATTTGAAATGTGCGCGTCCGATCGCACCCCGGACAAGTTCAGACGCGTCCAACCAGTGGCGTAGCTTGCCTTAGCCAGGCCCTGTATCAATGTGTTGGGGGGCCCAAAGGAAGGGTAAAGTTTTTTTTAATAATAGAAACAAAAAGCTCGAATTGATTTAAAATAATTATATATTGAATATATTTACCGCTCCTAGGAGCTAAGTGAGACAAACAATTCAAATCAAAGATACAGTTTGCTCGCCTCTTTGTCGGTAAAGTTATTTGTCAAATCATCTATAGTTGAAGACGATTTCAGTTTTTCTGAAGAAGTCTGATGGCCATTACTGTTGGCCCAGAATTTGTTCTCAAAAATGTTATTAATCTATAAAAGATTGTGGATAACTTTTAAGAATTTTTAATTAAATACTTTCGGGGCCCCTGTAGCTTATATCATTGATACAACTAATACCGCGCTACGCCCCTGGGTCGAACATTTCTTTACTGCGCCGTTTATTCGGCCTACGTGGTACACCGTAACTCAGGACGCACGCAAAGGCTATAATATAATGGCTTGTGTTTAAACGCCTACCAGAAATGCACCTATTTTACTACCAATAAATTCGAAATACCTACCAGAATGGATAAATGCTCACCAAATTGTGTTTCCAGAAGTATTGTAGAAATGAAGCTATTTTCCTTTTTATGCTATGCCATAAAAATATATAAACGCCTTTAAAGCTAATTTCAGACCAAATATTTTACATTATCGTTAAACAGATATTACCAATATTTTGTTTCTCCACTTCCAATTTAGTAATTTTTGCTGAGGCAAAAAAGCAAACGTTCCAACGTACAATTAGTTTTAATACCAAATATAATATTTCGTATTCCAAACATGATAATATATGTTGCTTGTTTGTTGTTTTATGAATTTGATTAAAACATGATAATATAGCCAAATAAATACTTCACTCTCAATATTACTGCAACACAAATGATTGAAGTAGGTAAAAAATGAATCACTAGTAGAAAAAAAAACAAAAGTAAAACGAAGTTATGTTTCATTATATTTATAGGTACTTATAAGATTTATTTGTTAAGATTTATCAATGGCACTTTAAAGAACACAATAGATAAAAGCAGTCAATCAATAAACTTTTTAAAAAAACTAACAAAAGAAAATAATTATTGAATCAACAGAGGTTTATTAGATTTAGCTGGGCGCACTCTCTTTCTCTTCTCACCAATAGGGATATTCCTAGCTTCGTGAATTCGTGAATGTGTGACGCTTGCGTGACGGGATTGCGTCCTGCGGTCTGTGCCTCACATGCCGGTGGCGGCTGTGCTGGTTGCAGGGTAAATAAGTAAAGGGAAACGACTGTAATCTTAGTTTAACAATAATATATTCTGGATTCAGGTTGGATAATTTGATTACACTTAAACTATTTAGAACTGTAATTTTCGGTTTGAATGTTAGTGTTTTAGTAAAACAATATTTGGTGGGCATTTATCCATTTTGGTAAGCAAAAAGAATTTAAATACAAAACGTACAATTATTCTGATGAGTGTATATTTATTTTGGAAAGTAAAACGTTGTTTTTTAGGCACCTCGGTATAGAGTGGATTAAATTTATATGAAGTAATATATTGTATTTGGTGCTTAATCTAAGGGACAAAAAAAAATTTTGGTGAGCATTTAAATTGTACCCTAATATAATATGCATTCGCTGACTGATGTATGAACACTTATGTTTAAGAAATAAAGCACTTTCATTATTATATACAAAAAATATGAAAGCATTACTATTATACTATGTTGGAAAAATCTTTGAAGATCAGATATTGTCATTTTTAATCTTAAAGTGGTGAAAAACTCACGGATAAAACTTATCAATAAATAAAAACTTTTGTGCTTTCCGTTCGTTAATAATGGAAGTTTCTGGAATACACAGGTTGAATTCCCTGTCCAGTAAATATCAGATATAACCTTTTGAGTCCAGATGCGCCTGAGATTCACTTTACTGGTCGCCATTTTTTTTAATGAGAAGAAATCCCATTACATAGCGTAACTTTAGAATGTAGAATTTTTTATGTATATTCTTAGAACTATATAGTATTTTACCTCCTTTGAGCTGGTATAGGCGGTGATGATTGAGTATTAGGGGGAAGTGATGCTGGGGCACTTCCTGATAATGGATGATGTGATGGTTCCTCTTCTCTCTTTTCTCCTGTAAACAGAGAAAACTTCATGTCAATAGAAAAAGATTTGAATCAATATACTGCTGCTTCTTACTACTACACTTGTTTTAACCGACTTCAAAAAGGAGGAATTTCTCACGTCATCTGTATGTTAGTTTTTGTATGTTCGTTACTTGATTTCTCCATCAATTGTGGACTGATTTTCAAAAAAAATTTTTTTTATCAAATGGTTATACTCCCGAATTGGCCCCATGGTCACCAAGTCAGAATCTGATGAATGGATTGGATCCCAGGGATATCGAGCATAATCTTTATAAAAGAACTTCGTGCGCCTAAATTCTTAGGAAACACTTACGCGTGTAGGTAATACATTTTCTACAGGCGCTTAATTTTTATATGCATGTAATACGATTATGTATTTTGTAAAGTTGTTGTTCTTTTATATTTTATACGTTAAATACTTGGTACCGTATTTATTACTATTATTACACAGTGCCATCTATTGGCTTGTAAGTGTTCCACTACAAATTAAGGCTCAATTATAACAAGATTATTTCGGCCAAGTAACATGCGACGAAATCCATAATCGTGTAAAAACCAAAATCGTAGCGTAAACCTATAATTTTGAATTTTACGAAATTTTTGTGACCGTATCGTTGGAATATTGAAATTATTGTTTCAACTACAGTTATTGAGCAAACTTTTTAAAGCAACATTGACAAAAAACAAATGATTTACACGAAATGTGAAAAAACAAACATTGAATCAATATTAAATACAGATGTTAGGGAAGTATACCCTATACTATATAAACTCACCTCTTACAATAGGTGTGTCTCCAATATAGAAAGTAGCAGCTGGTGCTTCCACCGTGGCTTCTCTAACAGAACCATCTCCGCTCACAGCACTCAAAGTATCAGTGCTGTCGAACATGATAGTTCGTTCCTTGGCCCGAGGCACGCGGCTGTCCAGTTCCTAGAAAATCAACAATAATAAGTTAATCAACTAAAATAGAAAATATAATAAAATGTATTTGAACACATTTTTTTGTGATACAAGTTCACATTTCATTATGATCTTGACTGATGTTAAGCGAAGATATGGTCCAAGATGATGCAAGCTGTTACCTAGAATCTACTTGTTCATACAAGTTTTGAGACATACAGGTTCCAGGCATCAGAAAATATAGACTTTTGCAAAAATTCCACTATTTTGCTGTGCACGTGATGGAATCCGAGCGAAGTGCTTCCTTCGTATGTCCGTGTCCGGTGTTTGGTGGTCGGATAGTGCAAAGGAGAAGGCGAAATTACATTAAAAGACAGACGATTCCGTTTTAAATGTCTTAGCAATTAAATATTTATCATAAAATATGTTTTCACTTACCAATCTCTCTGTGTCAGAATCTGGTTCTTGTACTTCAGGGTTCTGAGTATACTGTTCACTCGTGGACTGGTGTTCCAGGCTTTCCATCTGTACTGTGGTGATGGGATCCAGCGTGTCCAATGAAGACACCATTGTGTTTGACCCTACAGGGGGCACCGCTGTTATCTCGTAGATTAGTATCAAGCATGGTGGCACAGCAATACACGGAGTCAATATTATAGAAGGCTGTATCTAGCACAATAACGCATGTCATGGATATTGTCTGTATACAACAAATTACTGAGAAAAATCAACCTTTGCGATAGTTTTACTATCCTTATCATTGTAGAAGTGGCTAATAGAACACATCTAATAATTAACTTGATGGAGATCATGGAATAACATGAGTATGTGATTGGTTATTAGTTGTGATTATTTGTCAAGATCAGACAAGAATATTGTTTTAAGTAACAAAAGTAAGTAAGTATTTAGTTAAGATATTTTTTTGTCAAATCTTTAATGAATGATATGTAAATCGTACCACAAATTAAATTAAAAAGTAACAAAACCTTATAAATTAAAACAGTGACGACATTAATAGAATTAATTTGGAATAAAACTGCCTAAAAGAAATGTTTTACGTGCTAAAATGATAGTTGAAAGTTAGTTTTGTTTTGCTTTATGAACACTCAATAGAAGAACTATATATGACGAAATCTAGTCATACAATATTTAAAAGCTTTTCTGTGATAAGTTTACTCACTGGGCGAGTATCATTTCTAATTCTTTATAGTCGAGGTCTAGTTACATTTACTAATAAGGTGTTACATATTTCAATTGTCGAATCTGTTATAACTTTTTTGACATGAGCAAAGGTACAACCTTCTATAATATTGTATTAGTTATTCAACAAAGCAGGGATGAGAGCAAAGCTGGAACATTAAGAATATGAGAAGATACTAAATATTATGTAGATTAAATGAATAAGATTATAGATAGAGAACCATAAATGAAGTAGATATACTAGGACTGACAATTGTCTCAATGCAGTTTCAAATTGCTTGGCAGATGTCTCTTATATATTATGCAGATTCATCGTAATTGTATGTAGTACGTAGAATTTATGGAAACTTATTGATTTAGTTATGATGTTGTTTTTATATATGAAGTTGAAATAGAACCTTCAATAGACATTTAAATTTTAAGTCATTTAGTGTAAAAAAATAATTATGATCAGAATAATAAAACATTGGTTTAAAGTCATACTCTAGCAATTGAGTATTCATAGGCTGTTTCAGTTATGGTTTTGGTGGATCATTGTCATTCCTTGTACTCTACTTAGATAATAGGACTAATAGGGGATACATTAATGTAGAATACATAGTTTATAAAGCACTAGGTAAGAACAATTTTACAAAAAGTCACTTTCATATTATATCCAACTGATTGTACTAGTGTATGTTTATTTGATTAATAATTCATTTTAGTACGTTAACTGTCTTAACTCTTCCAAAATTAACATTGTTATTCTATATCGAGCTATTACCTCCGACTTACCGTCAGCAACATTTGTACCGAAATAGTTGTTTGTTGCAAATAATATGTTAAACAATTATTTTGCTTTGAAAGTGAAACCAATCTTTATGGTTTCACTAGCATGGTCTCATAATTGAGTTTTGGCTTTTCCGATTTTATGCATTTTTATGACAGAAGTAACATAATAAGCACATTTTCCTAATTATGAATTTAGGGGCTCGAATTTTTACATTCCAGACACAAAACCTAACTGAAAAGTTTTACACCAAACAAAAAATTTGGAGCAAAAAATCCCCAATCTGGCAATCCTGCTGATAAACCCCTAGTGGCTCTACTAATACTAGGATCTAGTGAACTAAAAATTGAAACAACTGAAAACAAAATAATAGTTTTAAATCATCAATCACTTAAAACGAAAATCTATTTAGGTACAAATGTCGCTTACGATTAATTGACGATTATTGTTTAATGTTATAAATAAGAAATTAACGATGTCTTACCTCCAGAAGTTAGACTTCCAGTCATTGGTGTATCAACTTCGTAGTTGAATGTCGCTCTCGTAGCGTTAGAGCTGGTTGCCTCGAGACTATCCGTGCTTCCTAACATCAAGTCAGCTCGAGCGCCCCTGCTAACAAGAGCAATGTTTTACAATAAAGAAGATGAGAGTTAAACCAATTCGATACTTTTTGTCAATACAATTAGGTAGTTTATATTTTTGATATTTGATTGGGTAGTGTAGATTGGGTATAGTTTAAGTTTATGTACGAGTGGACAAAATTATGATTTTGTACAAATAGTAATTAAAATTATTTATCATGATAGTTTAAAAGTAAGATAATAAGCTGATTTAATGCTTGTTTTTATTGTGCAAATAATGTCATCTACTCAACCGATAAGAAACATGAATTCATAATATAGTACCTATGTCAATTATTTGTGCTTCCAAAATCATAGAAAAGTATGAGGTTGAAACTTCTTTTAAATTGAAATTTTAAAGTTAATAAACTACCGAGAAAAATCACTTTACACTTATAATATCCGTTGTTTGAGATATGGAGTATTTACAATAAATATTTGTCAGAGAAGGCCTCGTTCTCGTGATATGTTCTTAATTGTTGTCAGACATATTTATCTTTAGGGTTCTATAGTAAAAAAACAATGACAATTAGGAGAAGTATGTCAGCAATACCGAACACTCTGTGTATATTAAAATACTCTTGGATGATTTTTCTTGCCATATTGATAATTTCTTTGTTAAAGTTTATTTTCAGATAATTATAATCATCCAAAAATTTGTCTGACTTTTTATAACTTTAATGTGGGTTTGAGAAATAATAAATAATTACGAAAATAATACTCGCTAGGGTTCTTACCTGCTAAAACTTCCAGAGGAGCTCAATTCTTCGTCCTGTCCACTCCAGGAACCGCTAGCTGGATCTGTAAAATGTTTACCCGAAAGGGAAATCACGCTGTGAGCAATCGACCTCCCACTAGAGGGCGATAGCTCACGCACTGCACTTCCCTCCCTCGAAAATTCCAAATCATCAGGATGTTCTGAAGACATGATTATTGTTTGCTTTGTCACAGTTATTACTTCGCTATCACTGTGTTTTTCAACCACTGTCATAAGACTATCTAATTCAGAAGGTTGTGAAGTGATTGATGAAGACATTTCTGAACCGTAAGACATCGCGCTTTCCTCAATTGGTTTAGATCTAACAGGTATATCAACAGCTCCGTCTGGTTCAGAACTTGTGACTGTCTCAGAAACTTTCTTCCCATCAACAAATTTTTGCTGTATAACTGTCGTGGTTCTTACTACTTCAATAACTCCACTGTCTGTAAATGTACGTGTGACAGTTTGTGATTCTTTTGATTTTTCTTCTTGATCAAGGATTTTCATCATTTCTTCACAATCACCGGGAATTGACTCTGCAGAACCATCGCTAGCACCAGCAGCACATACAAAGGATGAAGATTTATTACATTCTTCCTTGATTTCTTCTGGCTTACATGGCTCTGATGTCATAGGATCGGGTTCAGGCACAAAATATGCACCTCTATCATCGAATTTTTTCACAGTTATTATTTTTGGAGCAACTGGCACCATTTGCTCCAGTAATTTTTGTTCTAAAGCCATTTGTTGATCTATTAATTTTCTTATAGCAGCAGAATCGGTTAACATTTTTTGTGAAGGGCTTCCATAACTGCCGTCTTTACGCGGACTACCTGTTTTTTGAGATGGGCTTCCACTTTTTTGACTTGGACTACCCCCTTTTTGGGGAGAACTACTATCCGAGCTGCCACTGTAAGATCGTTTTTCTCGTTCTAAAAAGCTACCACTTACTTCTTTTGGGTCTGCCAATAACAAAGCTTCTTTTTGTTTAGCAAGTATTTCTGCTTTAAGTGCCTCAAGACAAGCAGATTCCAAACCTTCGAATTCTTTTAAACTGGATACAGAAATATCGTCTCCTTGACTTCTGCTTAATATGTATCTTCTTGATAAAGATCCGTTGAGGGAGTCTTGAGAAGATGATGAATGTTGTTGATATTGCTCCATCAAAGCTCTTTCGAGATTTTCAAATTCTTGTAACGAGCTGATAGAAATATCATCACTTTCTCCTCGAACTCTAAATCTTATTCGAGAAGCCATCTCTGATTCTGATAAACTACCAAATGAATTTCTAAAGCTACCGAAACTACCAATTGACTCCTTCTGTGAGCTTAAACTCCCAATTCTGCTTGCATCGAAATCAGTCATTTCTTCTTCTTTAATGTCTTCAAGAGGAACACGCTCATAATCGTACCTTGGGTCACCTTCAAAACGCATTTGTATCCAACGTTTTCCAGCTTCTATCTCAGCCAGTTCTTGGGCTTGTAACCTTTTTTGTTCTATTTCGCATTGAAGTAATTCTTCGTCAGATAAAGATCCAGAGGCACTACTAGTACTGTCTTGCTTCTTCGATGTCTTTGACAAATATTCTTCCATTTCTGTATCATGTTTTTTTACATATTTCTGAGCTTTAATCTGCACACTCTTACCTTCAGGGTCAGTTTCTTGAGCTTCTTTTGCTACTTCTTCGATAACGACAAAATCATCCATTTCGCCAGGCTTATCCAAAATTTCAAATTCATCACTGGTAGGGGAATCTTGTTCTTTTTCTAAAGTATGAAGGGCTTTTTCTTCGGTTGTTACTACGAGTTCAGATCTACTACTGTCTGTTACGAGATCTGACCTTAATTCAGGTGTCTCAGATATATCATACATATCATCCAAAACATATTCTCGCCCGTTATCAGTTGAAAGTGAGCTCTGACTAGGTGCTGATAGAGGAGTTTGTGGTGTGGATATAAGATCGTGAGTTTTAAGACTTGACATTGAACTTTGTTTGCTTTCTAATTCAGATTCAGGGGTTTTAGCACTTGATTTCTCTATTTTTGTTTTAGGCACTGAGGAGTCACTTTTAGATTTTAATATCTCTTCATACTCTAAAGATCCTACTGGTATTATTTGATCTTCAATATCAACAAATTCTCTTTGACTTGGTGGAATTTCTGTTTTAGTAAATGGCACAACACATACGTCTTTAACTACTTTTTTCGTGCATTCTTCAGTGACTTCTGCAACTTTAACACCCGGTATGCTTTCGTTTTCACTTACAGTTCTAGCAATAACGATTTCGCCATCAGTTGGTTTTTTAATATCTGTTTTAATGAAACCATATTTTACGATTTCTTCATACTCTGAAGAGCCTACGGGAATCAATTCACTTTCAACATCAACGAACTCTCTTTGAGGTTTTTCTATTTTAGTTGTCGTAAATGGCAGAGCTTCATCTTTGTGTGATATCAACTTAATCACTATTTCTTGAATATCTTCCTGCTCAATTTCAGATTGGGATTGTGAAGATGGGATATCAAGTTTAGAAATAGATGAAGATAAAACTTCATCAGTTTTGAATTGACTAGATATTGTAGTATCAGAGCCTTCCTTTTCTTTTATCGAATCTTCATCTATTTCTATACTTTCTGTTACTCCTTCTATGGGAAAATGTTCTGGTATCATTTCCTTAGGTTGGAATCTCATTTCGTGTGATCGTTTCATCTTTCCCAACGGTTCCAAAATATCTGTTTTACTTGCTTCTTCATCCGGCGATACTTCTTCGTCACTGGCATCTCCTAATTTGGGTGCGACTTTCTCAGTTTCATGGAGAAATTGTTCTATATAAGTACTACTTTCCATGAGTTCTTCTTTGAGTTCATTGGCTGAGGGTACAAGAGTTTCAGATGCATCTGATATATCAATACTTGCTACATGGCTAGATCCATCTGAGTCTAAGCTTTTCATACTATCTCTAGATGCAAGAGAACTTCCAGCTGTGTAATAATCTTTTGATGTTCTTAATGATTGTGAAGATACATCGTGGCTTGTAAGTGCTGTTTCGAATTCTGTTGCACTTTGTGCCGTCATCATAACTTCAATGTCCGATGATAAAGGTCTGCTTTCAGAATGCTCAAAACTGTGGTAATGACTTCCACTAGAACTAGACCAGCCTTCAATTTCAGAAGCGGAACGTCTTTCTGCAATACCCAGTTTGGATTTAATGTGTTTTTGCACTCGAAGTTTTACTTCAGGACTACTTTTTGATGAGCCATCTCGATCTGATAGAACAATTTCACTCTCCGTTTCTAAAATAGAGTGGGGACCACTGTCTGATCTAATAGAAATATCAGCATCAAGTGGTGGACTCGATTCTTTAACATGATGAACAGTGTCTTTTTCTTCATCAGATGTAGTTATTTCTTCTTGAGAACTCACTTTATAAGTTATACTCTCTGAAAGTTGACTCTCTAGTGTCTTATCATCTTTTTCCATAGAAATAACTGTTTTATCTATATTTTCATCTGTGTGTTCTTCAGTGATGACTTCGGGTCTGTCTGGGCTAATTAATAGCTTGAATTGAAATTCAGATGGAGATTGCTTGTATTTAATACTTCCATCACTTTTCTCACTTATAATTTCTACTTGTGCTGCTTCAATAGACTGCTTGACTTCATCTATAGTTTTTTCCAAAACTGACAAGTCGGCAAGTGGTTGAGCAGACATTAGTGAATCAAAATCCACTCGTTCTGACTCGAGTTTCGTAGCATGAAACTCAGCCGAAGAGAGGTCAGTGTCGTAACCGCTACTACAAATATCTTCTAAACTTTTTTCCTTCACTAATTTAATTTCTTCTCTTTTATGATCAGTACCCGTTAAGTAAGCTGAATCAGCTTCTGTAGAAAATTCAGATGGTTGTAACGTTTCTACACTCATCGTGGAGTCGATAGATTTTTGCAATATTTCACCTTCATGTGACTCTAAAGACTTAATCATGCACTCAGTATCAAGACTTTCCCCGGATTTTACCATCAAGTCTTTGGATGTAGTGCTTAGTTCGTCAGAAAGTTCAAATGTTATTGGCGACATGTCAGTTTTGGAAGTTCTTGTTACTTCAGTACGTGTTTCAACGACAGTTCTGATTTCTAAAAGGGTGTCGCTATCATAACTTTTAGTAGTTACGCTAGAAGTCTCAAAAGACGTTTTGGCTTTCGGTTTCGGAATAGCGTCTGCCATTTCAAATGGATCTTCTTTATGTAAAGACACCTCCCATACTTGTTCTTGAATTTGTTGCTGAGGTAACTTTATAGGTGATTTAGTACGTTTTTCTTTTTTGGGGGTTTCTCCACTTTTATCATCATGTGGTAGATCTGGAGCTACTTCTGATTCTGAATGTGTGTCTTGACTTCCAGTTCGACTAAATGTACTTTTAACTGGTGACGTAGATACTTTAATTTCTTTAATAAAATTTACTTCATACACTTCGTCTTCCTTTTTGAATGATTTTGATTTGCTTTTTGGACTAGATTCAGAAGAGTCACGTTTTTCCGTTGGTTCACTCTTAAAACTTGGAGCATGAGAAGCATCCGAACTAAGATCGTCATGTTCTTTACTTTCAATTATTGATTCCTCTTTGTGGTGTTCCAATGTTGAACTTACTACCTTACCTTTTTCAGATACTTCAACACTCGATACACTTTCATCTTTTTCTACTATTTTTAATGTAGATTCTACAAATGCTACCCTATTTTTACCATCATCTTCAGTAATATCTTCTAACTCCCCTGGTTCAGTAAAGTATTCTTTACCCCACTGTTCATGAGACAAATCCCTTTCCGATATTTTAACCTCATGTTTCTTTTTAACAGTTTCATCTTTAAGTGCAGTCATTTTTTCTTCAGATTTCGTTTGACGGCCTGTATATAGTCCTTGTTCTGAAAATTCTCTCTCAACTTTAACGATATCTGTATCATCTGTACTTTTAAATACAGTTTTTGTTTCAATGTCAGATCGTTTTGCACTGGCTTCATGAGCTTTTTCTACTTTCTTTTGAGAGGTTTCAGTTTGATCTCCCTCTTTTCGAATTGTAGTTTTTTCTTTTGTTTCATGCTCTTGTCCGCGAAGTTCATGCGTAGTTGCCGTTTTAATTATAAGTGAGTCGTCATCAGAAGATGACACGTGTTTCATCTCTGAGAAATATTCTTGACCAGATATTTTCTTGGTTTCTGTTTCTTTATGAGACAGTATCGTACTAAACTCATCCGTAGTACCACCAAACTTAGCAGCCATGTCTGATAAGACAGCTTCAGGATCTATAGTTTGGAATTTTAATTCTCCAGTTTCATAAGTTTTATGAACAGACGACGATGATGTGGACGTTTCAATTTTAGATTCACTATAAAACGTTTCTGACGATGTAGATTTTTGCATTTCTTCCATTTTAACAGCGAGCTGTTCTTTTTTTATTTGATCTATTACATCAATGCTTTTTTCAATAGTTCTATCTACCAGTTCAATGGCACCAGTTGTAATAGTGGGTTGATCGACATTAACAAAAGTCAAGTTTTCAGCAACATGCTTAACGGGTGATTTAGGTCTTGCTGCAGCTGTTAGTACTTTAGATGCCTCTTCTAACATATCTGTAAAGGAAATAGAAGATATTTCAAGATTATTTGGTTACAAAGTAACAGTAATTCAATGAATAAGTGATGATCATTGAAATTTTTACATGTAGCGTTTAGTGGACTCTATATTACAGAAGTTGTAGATTATAATCATAATGATAATTCCTTATATATTCCTATAATCATAATTCCTTTGATAGAATAAAATATAAGATAAGTTTATAATAGAAACATTGACGACTTTGTTGCAATTGAAGCTTTTCAAGCATAATCCTTTTGTAAAGGTGTTATGAAATACATTTTTGAATAATACTTATACAGCGGTGAAAGCTTAAGTGATGATGTAAAATGGTGTAAAATAAACGAAGATATAAGAATCAAAGCGAAACGTTACTCAAATGTGAATAATAGGAGTGATAAAATATTGCGAATAAACAACGACGAAATCAAATAACTTTCAGGTAAAGATTAAAAAGCGACGAAAAGAAATATGATGTTTGAGGTCGGCTTGTGGGTCCACTTACCTACAGCGAACGTAAGGGCTCCGCAAGAAAGAAAGTAAAATTTACTGTGCTGACGAACTTTAGCATAACTTGTGACTTTAGCAAACTAAATCTTTATCACTTCAATCATTGTACTCAAAAAGGATTTATAAAATTCCATATTCATTGTGCTTGTGCAATTTAGTCTACGTTTCTTTATTATTAATTACAGACATCGTTATCACATTAAAACGTTGCTGGTTATCTGTAACTTCTTTAACAAAATCATCGGGTACAAAGTCATTTATGATATTAGACAACTCAATCACATAAATCTGCATGCGATAATTGGCGGTAGAAATAAAGAGTGTGGCAAACAAGGCTATCTATCTAAAGATGGTCGTTACTACCAAAATCAAGAGTAAAGTTTCGCTATGACTCTACTTTTGCCACTACCTTACTGCAATAAGCTTAATTTATTTTTCTTCGTCAATATTGTTGTCAATTTTTGAATTTTATTCGTTAAATTTAAGTTAACTTTTATAATATTTTAATTTGTGGGTAGATTGAAAAAAATTACAAACCGCTTTGGTGTGCTTCAGTTTCGCTTAAAGCGCTGTCGCCGGCAGATGAAGCACGTGGCGATTGGCGGCTGGCATCCAGGAACGATGAATCAGATCCTAAATAGGTGGTAAGTATTAGATTCTACGGATCTAGCAAAATTGTAATATACGTAGTGTTAAGAGAATTTTCTACTAGTAGAGCCACCTACTCAAGTTGTTATTAGTGGGTCCATCTATAACAAGCTGTAGAGGTGCTAATTATATTTTGAAATAATGAAGGTACTTTTATAACCACCTGTGGTGATTGCCTGGTTGCGCCGCATAACAGGAACTGTTTGAACAAATGTCATGTTCTATTTTATAGAATTCTTATCGAAGTGATTAGAAATTAAGTATTAGATTTTGTACAAAGTTAATATTGATGTTTTGACATAATTTAAGGCCTACATAATTTCTTCTACTGTAAGAATCAAAGGTGTTATCGTATTTTTTTAGACTGTCAACAATGTATAAATACTGCAAATCCGCTGTGATTCGACAGACGGCAGTCTTTGTTCAGAAGTGAAATGAAACAGTTCTGAAAGTGTTCAGTTCTTCGTGATTTCTTATATAAATCCCGCACTAACAGTAGATTAGACAGATTTTTATTAGAGGATTCATATTGGAAAACCGAATGATCATGGTAGTCGACCACAAAATGCCAATAAAATATATAACATGAGTATTACAAAATAGTATGATATCAAGAGATAAAGGATGTCTAGCGACATTTTGAATATGTATCAAATAAAAATTTACTCATTGACTGCTCAGGTGATCAGAAGGATGATGTCTACCTCGGATAACGGATCAGTATGGCGATCCAGCGAGGAAACGTGGGCAGCCTTCTGGGTACCTTACCCATAGAAAACCGTGATCTAGGCTCAATATTCTATTTATAAATTTGAGGGACTATGGGTAGAATACAATATCAAAATGTTAAGTTTTCTTTTATTGTACTAGGTTACAAAGCCAATAAAATTTTAATGTTCCGTATTTTCAAAACGTATGTCTCATATTTTGATTGAGAAGAGTGTCCACAGATATCGATTAGATAACGGGTTCTTTATTTTCAGTTGAGAACATTTTGATAACAAAATGATATTGTGTTGTCTTTCTCTAAATGTAACTTGAATTAATAATCTTCACCCTCCAATATATCGCACGCTTAATCCAATACTGACATTATCAAAAATTTTGCTAACTGGACTTCTTAATGCCATCTATCGTAAGAAATGGAAATACGTGTAATAGTCTTAATCCTGGTTCAAAAGTAACAGAAATATCCACTAGGAAGGCATTGTGATAATACTGATATTCATGCTTAAACGAACGTTTTTGTCTTTCCTGTAAAGTTCACTTTTAAACCGACTTCAAAAAAGAGGAGTATGTTCGCTACTCGACTTCTCTGTCAACTCTAAACCGATTTTCAATTTTTTTGTTTAATCTCTCGAGGTCGTGCCATGGTCACCAAGACAGGACCTGGTGAGTGGATTTCAGAGAAATCGAGAACAACCTCATGGTTATTAGGTTAATAAGTAATCTTATTGAAGAGTGTCATGTACCTAAATTCTTGGAAAAATGCTTATATAGGCGTATAGGTATTATATTTTCTACAGGCGCTAAATTTTTGGTTTTGTATGCATGTCATGGGATTTTTCACTCTATCGAGGACCGATTTTTAATTTTATTTCTTTATTTGTAGGAGTATACACCCAACGTGTTTCCGTGATTATCAAGTTAAAATCTGATGAGTGGATCGCAGGCAAATCGAGAACAATCCTTGTTGACGTGCGCCAACACCGAAGAGTGAGATAGTAACTTCGTATACACCAGCCTGTAGTAAAATTTCAACAGGCGCTTAATAAACTGACGGACTCATAAACTGCATCAAAGTTCAGGATTACTTTGAAATTATTTTTTTAAATAAGTATGCAAACTTTTTAGATTAAATTATATAAATATGGAGAGACTGGCTCTTAATCTCAAAAAAAAGGAAAATTTAAAAATAGAACTGCAGTAAAACAAATGAATATAACCGGGAAAAGAAAATTTACTCGTAGTATCAGATTTGCGTGTTATTTATAGCAAAGTTTTAAATTGATTCTCATTGATTTTTTATTCTTTTGTCAATTGAATTATTGTTACCAGCAGAATTGTTGGGTTAGTTTTTTAACTCATCGAGAGTTTTTGAACCATAATATGGATACTTCGTCCGAACAAGCGGCTCAAATTGTTGCATTGGTGCGGGAGGGCTTGGATCAACGAACGATTGGTAGAAATTTAAATTTACGTTTAGTCTACGGTTTCTAGAATATACAGAAGGTTTGTGGAGACAGGTTCTTACAGTAGGAGACGTGGTACAGGCAGGACTCGAGCAACCACCGGTCGTGATGACCGATTTATTGTTACAACTTCCCTGCGAAATCGTTTCCTCACGTCTGTTAACATCAAAACAGAGCTTAATGAAGTGCGTGGAGTAAACGTGAGTGCACGAACAATAAGAAGAAGGTTAAAGGAAGCGGATATCACCCCTTTTAAACCAGCAAATGCTCCGAAGTTGTCTGTAGCTCACAGACAAGCTCGCTTAAGATTTGACATGGTCCGTCAAAACGGTAATAGAGGGGGTTTGACTGCACATCGCTACATAACAGAGATCTTAGAAGATCACGTGGTGCCTTACATAGGATTCATAGGCGAAAATTTTACTTTAATGCAGGATAATGCCCGGCCGCACGCTGCTGCACAAGTTCGACAATATTGCGAAGAGGTTGGGATACGTACAATGAATTGGCCAGCACGCAGCCCGGATCTTAATCCCATTGAGCATGTTTGGGACAATTTAAAAAGAGCTGTATATGCGAGAAACCCTTTGCCCACGACAGTGGCAGCACTAAGAACAGCACTTTCAGAAGAATGGGACAATATTCCGCAAGATCTTTTAATAACCCTAATAAAACCTATGCGGAACCGATTAGAATCCGTAATAAGGGCAGGCAGGTGGAGGTAATACACCTTATTAAAACATAAATAAACCCTTGCATAAAGTTTGTGTCTATTGTTAAAACCAATGTTTTAATGAAACCAATTTTCCTTAAATTTCTGTTTTTTCTTCAAAAAAAGTCTTAAGGTCCTTTCCAGTACACAAACTTAAACTTAAGGATATGACCCTACGCTGTTTTAAAGTTCACGAACCAATCTAGAGGTTTCAATTTAAATATGTATAGAAAGTTTGTATACTTGGTTAAAATTTTTATTTCAAAGTCGTCAAAGTAATATTGATGCAGTTTATGAGTCCGTCAGTGTATATTATTTATAAAACTATTTAATTGCTTGCGCAACTTAAAAGTAAAAATATGTTTTTTTTTACCGAAAACAAAACCGACTCAAAAATAAAAAATAAATAGTTAACCGCCTTCTTTCTACAACATCTTGAAGTCGGCGCGAAGTAAAAAACATAAAAATTACAATAAATTTGCACATTTGTTGTTGTTCCGTATTAGCATAATCAATTTTTCCGCGTATTTTATAAATTCCAAATTTTTGGTATATTTCATACAAATGCATCGCCACCCCGTGTGAGCTATCGACGCCGATGCTGCCCTCACACGGACAATCAGTGCTTCTTGCTACACCGCACGCGCCGCATCGACCTTCCTGTCTTTTCGTTGTTTTTACTTAGTTTTCAAATATATACACTTAGTCAATCAAGAAATCGTGCCAGTGAATGTGAGGAGTTACAATCCATAATCGAAGGGTTCCCGCAGCACAGCAAGCAAGGTAAGTGGTTGTGCATTTGGTCTTTTCAAAATTCCGCGTTCTAAACCGTACATTTTTTGGTCCTTCGAGCCGGATAACGATTAATTGATTGTGCTAGTTTTCCTACTTCTCTTCCAATTTCTATCCTGTATTTATATACTTACTAACTAATATAAAATCAAATTTCATCGTAATTAGAATTATTTCAAAGTACCTACGTTACGACATTCTTTTCGTGCGACTGCAAGTCGTTACGCAGTGAATGCATTAGGGCAGGCGCACACAGATACAAAAAAAAAAAAAATTATAAACTGCATTTTAACTTTTAAATACAGTTTATAGTTTTATTTTATACCTTTTATATACCATACTTTTGCTTTGTACTTTTATACCTTTTCATCAGTTAACGTTTTCTAATTTATTCTTTGATTTAATCTTTGATTTTTTGATCTAACCAATTAATTTTAAAATGTCTCTTTCGGAGAAAGAACTTGCTGAAAAGGAACAGTTACTTTTCGAAAGAGAAGTTTTGATGGCCAATTTAAAAAAGATGTTAGATTATTCAACGAAAAATGAAACTCAATTCAAATGCAGATTGAGAGAGCTAGGCAGTTACAAAAAAGATTTTATTAAAACTCAAACCAAGTTAGAGAAAATTTTGGTAAAGGAAAAAACTTTCGATAAACATGAACAATACACTATTCGAGAACAATTTGACGATATGTTTTATGAGGTTCAAGCCGCGTCCGATTTAATGAAATCACAAACTCGTCACAGCGTTTCGAATGTACACTCGCCTTTATCTCGGATTCCACAATCTCGCGTATTGCCGCTACCTCCCTTACAGCTGCCTACTTTCGATGGACAACCAACTGAATGGAATAGTTTTTATGATTTATTTAAATCTTTGATAACTAATAATGAACATTTGAGTGAAGTTGAAAAGTTCAGATATTTGTTGCTTTCCGTAAAGGGTGAACCCTATAATCTTATCAAATCTTTGCCTGTAACAAACGAAAATTACAATAATGCCGTTCAAATATTGATAAATCGATATGAAAACAAACGTATTGTCGCATCTAAACATTTGGATCGTATAATTGACCTTGAAAACCTTAATGACAAAAACATCCATAATGATTTAAGAAATTTGATTAATATTTACTTTGAAAATATTACAGCTCTTAAATCCCTGGGTTTCCCTATTCATTCTTGGGATTTTGTCCTTTTGAACATATTATTACGAAAATTACCTGACTCCGTAAGAAGTCGTTTCGAAACATCACTTCCCTCACCTAGTGAGATACCTTCCGTTGGGGAATTACTCGATTTTCTCGAAAAGGAATTGATGGCATTCGAAGTAATGTCCAGCGCCGGCAGGGCGATGCCGCACCAGGTGAAACAGGCGACAGTACCTCAGCCGCAAGTGCGCGAGCGGCGCCGTATCCCTCTTTCGCGTTCACTCACCGACGCGCGCCCCGAAGTTGCGCCGCGCTTTGCTTCCTCCACTCCTCGGTCATATAATGTACACGCCGCGACTGCTATTGACTTTGAGAGCAATGACCCTTCCTGTACTAGTCCTTCCCATTTAAAAAATATAAATAAATGTTTTTATTGCAAGTCAACTTTCCATCCACTATACAGATGTGAGCATTTTAATCAATTACCTTTATTAGATCGTAAAAAAATCGTTGCATGTAATAAAATATGCATTAATTGCCTATCAGTTGGACATGATGTTAAAAACTGTAATTCTAAATTTTCTTGTCGAACCTGTTCACAACGTCACCATACAACTTTGCATGAATCTAATTCAAATGATCTATTTGAACATAATGATATGAAAGTTACCTCTGATTCCACATCTCATACGGATCAATGTATAAAATCTACTCTTCCAGAAAATTCCAGTTGTAACAATGTTTCTATTTCCTCTTTTCCACCACTACTTCCAATTGATGTAAAAAACCCTTCAAGTAAACAAAAGTGTACAGTTTTACTTACCACAGCATTAATAAATCTACGACCTATTTGTGACGAACCCTATATTCCCCAGCTTACTCGTGCTCTTATTGACCAGGGTAGTCAAACTACTATTATATCCGAATCATGTGTTCAACGTCTGAGACTGCCACGTTTTCGTATCAATCCTACCATGTCTGTTTCAGGCATTGGTAACTCCACAGAATCCCCTCGTGGAGTCACGTTCTGTGAAGTAACTCCTTATAATAAATCTGAACCTAAACTTTATATTGAAGCTTTAATCCTTCCGACCATTACAAATTATTTACCATCCATTCCTAACTCTTTTGAAAATATTTCTCACATAAAAAATATACCTCTTGCTGATCCAGATCTTCGCTCTAGACGTCCTATTGAACTTCTGTTGGGTTCGGATTACAGTGACAAAATACTACTTCACGACAACATTATTGGTCCACAAGGCACTCCTGTTGCTATTAACAGCATATTTGGCTACTTATTAAATGGGAAAATCTCCCATTCAGTTTCACGAAACGTATCTGTTAATCTTAGCACTTGCAATTTATATATTCAACTTCAAAAGTTTTGGGAAGTTGAAACTATTTCTGATGAAAAACCTCCTTCAAAGGAAGATGAACTTTGCGAGGCCATTTTTTCTAGATCATGTACTCGTGATCTTTCCGGAAAATATATAGTAGCCCTTCACTTTAAAGAAAACGTTTCACCTCTGGGAGAATCCCGAGGTATTGCCTTCACACGCTTACTTCAGTTAGAGAAGCGGCTAGAAAATAATCCGAATTTACGTAGAGAATACTCTAAATGCTTACAAGAATATTTAGATTATGGACATATGGAACCTGTGCCCAAGGAAAAAATTAATGATTGTCGTTCTTATTATATTCCACATCATTCTGTGATTAAGTCATCTAGTCTGACCACTAAAGTCCGTGTAGTCTTCAATGCGTCTTCAAAATCATCAAATGGTATATCGTTGAACGATAATTTATTAACAGGTCCAAAATTACACAAGGATATTTGTGACATACTTTTAAAATTTCGACTTCATAAAATAGTTTTTACAGCATACATCAAAATGATGTACCGTTTTATTCAAGTTTGTCGTGAAGATCGTGATTTTCAACGAATCCTTTGGCGATTTTCTACTGACGATCCAGTACAAGATTTTCGTCTGTGCACCGTAACTTTCGGCGTAGCTTCTGCACCATATCTTGCGCTTCGAACGTTGCGTCAACTTGCTTTAGATGAAGCTTCAACTTATCCACAAGCTTCCACTATCTTATTACACGATGTATTCGTTGATGACGTCATTTCCGGTGCAGATACTCTTGAACAGGCTATTTCCCTCCAGAAGGAGCTTCAAGCTCTGTCTTTCAGGCACATTCCAGTTGCGTAAGTGGTCAAGTAATAGTGCCGAATTCCTTAACGCCATTAGTGACACTACTCAAGTAGAAGACGACACTATGGTACTTTCCTCCCTTAACGATGATACCTCCATCAAGGTCTTGGGGCTACAATGGAACCCTAAATATGATACATTTCACTACAGTGTAGCATCACCCTCCCCAATTTGTTCCAAAAGGAGTATTCTATCCGAGGTCGCCAGAATGTTTGATCCATTGGGGTTTCTTAGCCCTGTTACAATTTTCGCTAAATATCTAATCCAACTTCTTTGGATTGCTGGAATTGATTGGGATGAAAGTCCACCTCAATCTATTTGCGATCAATGGTTACAGTTTGTAACAGAATTGCCATTACTTAAAAATCTAAAACTTCCTCGATATGTTTTGTTCGGTAAGACGAATGTCCAATTACATGGATTTGCAGATGCTTCAGAAAAGGCATATGCGGCATCTGTTTATCTTCGTGTTATAGATGAATGTAATAAAATCTCAGTCAATTTGGTTTTTGCGAAGACTAAAGTTGCACCGCTTAAAAGGCTATCCCTACCAAGATTAGAGCTTTTGGCAGCCGTTCTTCTTACAAAACTACTGACCAAAGTTTATAATGTTTATAAAACATTCATTCCACTTCAAAATATATTTGCATGGAGTGACTCTTCTATAACGCTTGCATGGATTCGTTCTCCGTCTTTTGAATGGAAAACTTTTGTTTCGAATCGAGTCACTCTAATTACTAGTTCTTTCCCAGCATCTCACTGGAGACATATTCGTTCCGAACAGAATCCCGCTGATTGCGCATCTCGAGGCGTTCTCCCATCGAAACTGGATCAAAACTTATGGTTTCACGGTCCCAGTTGGCTTTGCAACCCAGAACCTATGTGGCCTGTATCAAAAATTGATTTTACAACAGATGAAGAACGGCGTAAAATTGTCACTCTAACACAAGCACTTGACTTGTCATCAGTTTCGTTCATTGAACGTTTTTCTTCATTTACAAAGGTCCTTCGAATATTTTCTTATATATTTAGATTTTACTATAGATGTAAAAGGATTACATTTTATTCTTCTAAATTAATTACAATACCTGAATTAAAGTTTTCCCATGACCGTTTAATTTTAATTGTCCAGAGAACTCAATTCTCATATATTTTCTCTCAACTCGAATCACACAAAAACTGTACTAAAACCATTCAAAGGCTTAAACCATTGTAGATAACATTGGATTACTCCGTGTCGGAGGAAGAATTCAAAGAGCCAATATTTCTTACGATGCCAAACATCAAATTTTGTTGCCTACTAAACATCATTTAACTGATCTAATTATTGATCATAATCACAAGATCCATTTACATATTGGGCCTCAAACACTCCAATATATTCTTTCCCAAACATATTGGATCTTATCAGCTCGCAAAGCTGTACGTTCCCGTACATATCGATGTGTGCAGTGTTTTCGTGCACGTCCTTCTGCTCCGAAGCCCTTTATGGCTCCCCTACCTGCTTCGAGAGTAAGTGAACTTCGTCCTTTTCTTCACGTAGGAATTGATATGGCCGGCCCATTTGATACTAAGAGAGATAATTATAGAAATTCATCGATGTTCAAATCATACGTATGTGTATTCATATGTATGTCAACGAAAGCTATACATCTAGAATTAGTCAAAGATCTGTCTACTGAAGCTTTTCTTAATTGCTTACGCAGATTCGTTTCTCGTCGTGGCTTGTGCTCGGACATATATTCAGATTGCGGGCGTAATTTCGTTGGCTGTAATCGTTATTTAAAAGAGTTGTATTCATTTTTAGAATCAGATGCAGTTAAATTTCCTATACAAAATTTTCTCTTAACTCATCGTATTCAATGGCATTTCAATCCTCCATATGCGAGTCATTTCGGTGGCCTTTGGGAGGCTGTGGTTAAATCGATGAAGACCCACCTTCATCGCGTCATTGGTAACCGTTTCTTGACCTATGAAGAGTTTCATACAATACTTTGTCAAATAGAATCTATTCTTAATTCTCGTCCTCTGAGTATACTCAGTAATGATCCAAGTGATCCCCTCCCGTTGACGCCTGCTCACTTTCTAGTTGGTTCTCCCCTTACTTCTATTCCCGAATATAATTTTTCAGAAGAACAACCAAATCGTTTGAAACGTTGGCAAATTATACAACAAGCCATTCAACACTTCTGGCAGCGGTGGAGCGTTGAATATCTTTCTAGTTTGCAAAGTCGACAAAAATGGTTTCGGAACGAAAATTTACCTCATCATGCTCCAATTGTAGAAGGTTCTGTTGTAGTTGTAAAGAACGACAACCTTCCCCCCTTGCAGTGGCAGCTTGCAATCGTTCATAAGCTACACCCGGGTTCAGACAATGTTACTCGCGTCGTTACCTTGCGTGTAGGTAGAACTCTCTTTACAAGACCCGTAATTAAAATCTGTCCGTTACCAATCGATTAAACTTGTATCTGATTTAATAATATACATATACCTATTTGTAAATAATGCTTTATTTTATACTTATTAACATTTTATTCAACATTCCTTTCCATTCATTTTCCTTTCAAATTTAATTTCCTAAAGTTTTCCTTTACTTTCTATCTAATCTTTTAACTTTCATGTATTTACTTCATTGTTTTTCCTTTAAAACCATGGATGGTTTTAACGCCGGCAGTATGTTCCGTATTAGCATAATCAATTTTTCCGCGTATTTTATAAATTCCAAATTTTTGGTATATTTCATACAAATGCATCGCCACCCCGTGTGAGCTATCGACGCCGATGCTGCCCTCACGCGGACAATCAGTGCTTCTTGCTACACCGCACGCGCCGCATCGACCTTCCTGTCTTTTCGTTGTTTTTACTTAGTTTTCAAATATATACACTTAGTCAATCAAGAAATCGTGCCAGTGAATGTGAGGAGTTACAATCCATAATCGAAGGGTTCCCGCAGCACAGCAAGTAAGGTAAGTGGTTGTGCATTTGGTCTTTTCAAAATTCCGCGTTCTAAACCGTACAGTTGTTGTTTTTTATGTTTTATCCGTGCAGGAACAGAGAAAGAATACAGTTTCCTGCGGCCGGGCGACCTATCGTAAGAGGCGACAAAACAACCCACAGCTAGGTGGTAGGGCATTTGCCCGACTGGATGGCTACCACCCCTGGTCTAGAGTATGCCGCCATAGCAACCTTGAGTTGTATTCCGGCATTAGTGGCCAGGTTCCAGTCTCCCTTAAGAGAGCAGCAGCGCATTGGTAGCACCTTTGGTGTTGCAAATGTCCATAGGCGATGGTAACCGCCTTCTGTCATGTGGGCCGTCTGTCTGTCTGCTGAACTAATGCAACAAAACATAAACAAAAAAAATACTTGGTACCGACTTGATGTTGTAGAAAGAAGGCGGTTAAATAAACATTTATTTATTTGGGTTTTAGTTTGAAGTTTTGTTTTTGTTATATTTTTTTATATTTTTAACATTGGATTAAGCGTGGGATATAGTTTTAAACCCAAAATTAAATCAATCTATTATATTATTATTGCCTTCATTTTTAAATATTATAATATTACTAGCTGTGCCCGCGACGTCGTCCGCGTAGAATTTGTTTTCAAAACCCCCCGATTTTGAAACATTCTTCATTGGTGCTCCGCTGCTATTGGTCTTAGCGTGATGATATATAACTTATAGCCTTCCTCGATAAATATACTATCCAACATTAAAAGAATTTGTCAAATCGGACCAGCGGTTTCAGCTTTATAATATTAGTATAGATAAACAATATTTATACTAAACAGATAGTACAGTGTTATGAAATTTTTAGCTAAACATGAATAAATGTTATAAATAATTTATAACAAAGAACGTGATCGTTTACCTCTGAGTTGTAGTCCATGTATCTTATCGCTGGTACCTTCTTCTGACCTCGCTTTGTCTTTCAAAATCAGATCAACTGGAGATGGGGGTGGCGTTTTTGAAAATTTCGATGCAAGATCTATAATAATAAAATAATATATTTTGAAACTCATTTTGTTAAATTATTAGCTTCTGCCCGCGACTTCGTTCGCGTGGAATAGTTTAAAAAAAGTTTGGTCTTAGCGTGATGATATATAGCCTATAGTCTTCCTCAATAAATGGGCTATCTAACACTGAAAGATTTTTTTCGAATCAGACGAGTAGTTCCTGAAATTAGCGCGTTTAACCAAGTAAACAAACAAACAAACAAACTCTTCAGCTTTATATATTAGTACAAGATTATTAAACATTAATTATTCTCAAATGTAAATAACTTGTTTTTTTAAAAGGTTTTTAAATACAAGCTTTTGAGATCCTGGATATCATATAGCAGCAGAGTGCTAGCCAAGACAGGTAAAACGAGCCCAAACACGACGGGTCTATCTTGTTTAGTACAGGGGTTCCTATGGCCACCTTCATAGTACCATATTCTTGCATTGTCACGCGATATACATTGCGTGCAAAATTTCAGCTCAATCGGAAACAGGGAAGTTGGTCATATTTTAACTTGCAAAATTCCACCCGAACTTACATACATACATACATCCATTGCAAGTTAAATAAAAGGTTGTAAAAAATCGCCGTGGTAGCGTAATGGCTAGCGTACGCGTCCCAAACTCAAAGGGCGCTGCTTCGAATCTTGGTCGCAACGAACCACTATTTCTGACCTAATTTGCATATTGCTACAATTACCACGTGCTAACAACAGTGCAGCAAAACATCGTAATGAAATCTGCATATCGAGAAAACCGATGTGTCAAACCCGCCAAGCCGCCTTAAACAAGCATGGCGGGTACATCGTCCGTTTCCCAATAATGGGAGGCCCGAACCCCATACGTTGGGACGTTTATGGGCTGCTATTGCTTATTGTCAAATGAGTACAATTTTTATGTTTACAATTTAGGATCCGTTCAATAAATCCGATAAATGTAGCAATTACATTAGGTCAAAATTAATTTTTTATCCGTGCAGGAACGAAGAAAAAATACAATTTCTTGCGGCCGGGCTGCCTCTCATAAGAAGCGACAAAACAACCCACAGCCATGTAGGTATTTTCCCGTCAGAATGGCTACCACCCCTGAAATGTGTCACCATAACAACCTTGAGTTGTATTCCAGCATTAGTGGCCAGGCTCCAGTCTTCATTTAGAGAGCAGCAGTGCCTTTGTAGTAGTACCTTTAGTGTTGCAAATGTCTATAGACGGTGGTATCCGCTTTTCGTTAGGTGGGCTGTCTGCCTGTCTGCTGAACTCATGTAATAAAAAAAAATAAAAAACATTTATGACGTACATGACATGAGCTATCTGTACAAAAGGACATATAAGAAAAACAAAGAATAAGAACAATATTTAAACAGAAATTAATACACTTACCATGAGTAACATGACTGGAATCTATCCTGATAAGTGCTCCTTGGGAAATATCTTCTAAAAGATTTGAACACCGTCTGTTTAGTTCTTTCATATCCGGGACCCCATCTTCAGCTTCTTTTTGTATGTCTTCAGTTAGTTCTTCTTCTTTCTCCTTAATTTTTTCTACAGTTTCTGTAACTGTTTGTGTAATATCAACTGATTTTTCAATTAAATCGCTACTAGTCCCTGAAACGAATTCAACAACTTTTGTTTCTTTGACACTTTTGTCGTCTGTAATTTGTTCTTTTTTAATTTCTTTCCTTTCTTCACTAATACTGTCCAAAGCTACAGAGTCTTTTCCACTTTCCTCTTCTTTTTTGAATTCAGACTTCAACTGAGCAATTTTTTCATCTATTTCACCTATAAAATCTTTTTCCGTTTC
Source organism: Dendrolimus pini (assembly GCA_949752895.1). Classification (NCBI taxonomy): domain Eukaryota; kingdom Metazoa; phylum Arthropoda; class Insecta; order Lepidoptera; family Lasiocampidae; genus Dendrolimus; species Dendrolimus pini. Next base: position 9,789,407 of record OX457146.1, read on the forward strand.
AGTTACATCTGAAGGCTTTGTTTTGTCAATAGACTTTTCTTCTTGTTCACTGAATAGTTTACTTTCTGTCATAATAGAGGTTTCTTGGGATGAACTAGTTGATACTCTTATTATTCTGGACGTAGACCTTTCTTCTTCAATAAATTCTTTACTTAATGTAATTCCTTCTGAGACGTCTGATGCTAGAGTTTTTGAAACATCTAAAGATGAATGATCTTCAGAAAATGTTTTTTCATCAATAGATTTTGAAGATTCTTTAACACTTTCTACCGAAGCTTTGGAGAAGTCTTTGGTCAGGTCTACCGTGGAATCTTTGGAAAGTTCATTGGTAGCGAAATCTCGAGATGTGTCTTTGCTATCAATAGAAGATTTTGAATAATCTTTAGTCAAATCGAGAGACTTTTTGGACAAATCAGGAGTGACTCTGTCCTCCGTTTGTTCTTCTATTCTTGAATCTTCCTTTGTTTCCATCGATGTTTTTGAAAGATCTTTGACAAGATCTGCACCACTGATTTTTGAAAAATCAGCGGATGTTCCATCTTCCAGCACAGATTTTTGATCTTCATCAGAAGATTTTGTGAGTGTTGATATGACTGTGGTAACCGATGATTCAGTAGTCGACTTGGAAACAATATCAGCACGTAGAATGTTATCTACAAAGTGAGTTTTCTTTGTTAACTTCTCAATTGATTTATCTTCTTCCTCACTTTGCCGGGCAGCACTTGTACTTGGGGCATATGCTTCGGAGGTTTCAATTTTTTCATCATATTTAGGGTGAAAACTGTCAAGCGCTTCATCACCATATTTTATATCGTCTACGAATATATCAGACTAAAAAAATACAAAGTATTTAATTAGAATGATTATAATAAAGATTAAGAAAAAGTATACATAATATATTATTACCTCTTTATCAGGGAAATCGTCGGCGTCATCTAAGGAGTCAGTGCGAATTTTTCTAGGGTCAAAACTTGACATTGGTATTTTCCCATCTAATTCTGATGTTGGTTCTATAATTTCCAGTACTTTTGCTTTATCCATATCTAATGAAAACATTTGAATCAATATGTTAATACTCAATAAAGCTTTAATATAAAATCTAAATATTTACACATTTGTAAACCATAAATCTTACCTGATTCCGAATCAGTATAAATTTGTTCTTCTACTTCTTCGGGTGAACTTTGCACAGAAAAAGTTCTAGCATGTTTCTTTTTGGGTAAAATTGTTATTTCACCGCTATCTCTTGACAGTGATTTTATTAATGCTGGTCGTTCTTTTGCAAACTTTTTCGTCTCTTCCAGCACAGTTTCTTTTTTCAATACAATTTCTTTTTCTTTAATATCTTGTGATTCTAAGTACCCTTCTACAGTAGTAACTGCTTCTTCAATTATTGAATCAACGGACACTTGTCCAGTAATATCTTGAGGTTCAACAATATCAACAGTTTCCACAATATGCTCTTCAGATGAACCATCGATATCTTCAGAGGCTTGTTTTATAATTATCTCTATATTATCAGCCATCTGTTTCATTGCTGAATCTGACTTTTTCATTTCTGTTACTGTTTGAGTAACAATACATGTTTCAAAGACTACGTTAGCTACAGATTTTGGTATTTCTTCTTCCGTTTCTACTTCTGATTCTGCAATTCTTTCTAATGAAATAGCCGGACTAATGCAAGAATGTCTACGTTCTTCTTTTTGTGGTACTTTGGCATCGTATGACCGCTTTTCAGATTCGATTATGTCTTTGGTTATTGTTTTGGAATCTTTATCTATTACTGGACTTCTGGCTGCAGCAGCAATTGTACCTTTTTGAAGTATATCATCAATTACTGGTTTGACTTGTTCTTTTGTTATTTCTGGAACTTCTCTCAAATCTAAATCCTTCGGTATAAACTTTTTAATATCTTTTGCATCTTCTAAATCTGTCAAATCAAACTTACCTAATGTATCGGTTCTTATTTTACTAACATCAAATTTGCTTTCTACGAATTCTTTTTTGGACTCAATTGTCTCCACAAAAGACGAAGAACCTAAGTCTTTAATGATTTTAGTCAGTTCAGTAACTACTGTCGGTTCTCCTTTTTTACTCGTAACAGTATACGTTGTTTCTGTTTGCTTAGTTGTGAATACAATGGAAGGTTTTTCATGTACTACAGTAGATTCTATAACTTTTTCTTCAACAACTGGATGAACCGTTTCGGTTGATATTATTTTAACGTTTTCACGTTTCAGTTGTGCTTCTCTTTCTTTTGCTAAAAAGTCACTGACCTTTTCTTGAACATTTCTAAAAATTTAATTATATGTTTTTAATATTTTATGTAAATTTAAAACTTTATAATTTGAAACTTGGATACATACCCAATTTCCGATATATGCGGAAGTTTATGTACATAATCAGCAACGTGATCTTCAGGAAAACCTTCAACATCATCTAACGAATCACCATGTGTTAATTTAGCCAATTTGGTAGAGTCAACTTTTCCTGAAATATAAAGTCTTGTTCTTTGACTAAAGTTTCTTAGTCTTGTCAAGGAGAGGTTTTTTTTATTTAAATAAATTTTCTGATTTTATGTATAAAAACTATGACTTTTATGGCATCATTATATATATTGTTATGAATTTAACAAACCTGTAATTATCTTTGTTTTGGATTCTGTTTCATATTTTTGTTCATATTTATCCTTTGATCCATCAACATGGGTTCCTTGTGTACCTATATCGTCTTCTGATTCTTCAAAAGTATAATCTCTGGATTCTGTTAAACTATGAGCATCGGACAAACGCTTTTCTTCAAGGCGAAGTTCGCTTATTGATCCTGAACCAGCAGAAGTTACAGATTGCCGTTTAATTACTTCAACTGAAATAATAAATATTTAAAAAATAGAGTACTATAATTGTAATCTGAAAAATAAAAATATAGTCAACAATTGACTATAGAGCTATATTTGGCAATTTTTTAGTTTAGTAGCGATCTCTAAATTTGTAAACTATCGTAGACCAAAATGTAATATGCTTAGTTTTTTTTAGGTATATATATTTGTAGTTACAATCTTTAGTACCAGGAATATTTTGTATGCGACTGAGGACGAATTGAATTACGGAAAGTTTTAATTTGTAGCACTGTGATGTTGACAATACAAGAGCTATTAAATCAATACAAAGGTTTTGAGGGTAAACCAAACAGAATAGAAATAACAAACCTTTATCAGCACTGTCTTCTTTATCAACGTGAGTCTTGACGTCTACAATCTTTTTGACTTCCACAGTCTCTTTGACTTCTATTTCTTTAGCAACGGTAATATCTTTGTCTTTGTCCATTAAAACACCTTGAATTGGTTCATCTTCAGAAGATGTTTTCTTTTCCGTCACTGCATCTTCTGAACTGATTTTATCTGAAATACCCTCAGAAGACTTGCGATCAGAAATTTCAACTTCCCTGCTGCTTTCGGAGGATATTTTATCTGATATCTCATCTTTGTCAAATGACCTATCTATATCCTCAGCTTCAGTGACATATATTTGGAATTCTTGTTTAATTGGTTCACCATCTTGTAAGTCACTAAACTTAGTAATCGATATAGACTCCGTTCTCGAATGTCGTTTTGGTGGTACTTTTTTGAATACTGGTTCATCAACTTTGTCAGAATCTGAATCCAATTTATCTTCAATTGATTTAGGATCTATTTTAATAGAAGTAAAGCCAACACTCTCTTCAAATTTTTCATCGCCAAAACCACTTCCTGAATCTATTGTTTCTTCATACTCAGCTCTTTCATCGAATTCAGATGAAGATATTTTTGCTTTAACATCAGATTGATCTGACTTTAATGATTCAGCTTCTGAATGACGTCTAGAATCCGTATGTTCGGAATCTTCAAGAGAATCGGAATAAATACGTTTTGAAAAGAAACATTCTTGAACACTGTCATCTTCTGGTACGGTTTCAATAAACTGACGGGCTTTTGCACTTATAACTGGTGATTCTTTTGGTGAAACCTGCAATGAAACACGGATACTTGTCTTAGAAATTTTTGGTTTAGTTTTTGGTTTCTATAAAATATTAAATCATAACAACTACTGCAATAGAATTATTATTATTATTTGATTTATGTTTAAATTAAAAAACCCTTTCGGTTAAAATTAGTTTGTTCTGAATTCATATTTGTTGTAATAATACAATAACAATAAAGTTTTCAGCTTACTTTTTCAGCTACTTTTGTATCAAGAGGTACAGGGGCATGTGTTAAAGCGCTGTATTCATTTTCAAATTTCAAAAATTCTAGTGTATTATCTCTAATAGTTTCATTCTTGTCTACGATAGTTGTCACAACTGTCTTTACTTCGGTTCTTGTAAGCGTTGATTCAGCACTATCCTTGTCATAAATAGGCTTATGAGCTGGACTCGTTCCTATTTGTTCTTCTAAGTCGGAAAATTGAGATGATTCATCTAAAGAGTCGCTTCTATGTTTAGATTCCTTGGAATATACCTAAAAAAAATTATATAATAAAAGCCGCCGATCCCAAATTAAATAAGGTGAAAAGAAAAGGTACAAATTCAAAAATAATATAATTATGTAACTTAGTGACTATATATAAAATTTTGCCGATATAATTAAGTTCAGGATAAATAAGGAATAAGTAAGGTGAAACGGAAAGATATAATGTGACTTACTTTAGATTCAGTCTGTGATATAAAACTAAAATCTTTCTCGGTGCTCTGTTGTAAATCTCCGAATGAATCAGCCTTATCCATAACAGACTGTGGCGAGTCTTGTGACAACTTTTTACCGATTAAGTCTTGCATATCAGAGCCGATTGAATCTGTTTTAGTAGGCTTGCTTAAATCTGATTTTGTACTAGCTATTGAAACTTGAGTTTCAATCTGAAAACAAAAATTAAGTAAATAAGAAATATAAAAATGCAACGTTTTAGGGTTCTACTGGAGAATATTTTTTAAACGCAACATTTTCTTTAAGGAGAAGAAGCGGAAAAAACCTCCCCAGTAAAACGTCTAGCTAAAATTTCTTTTATTACCATTTTATCTATCTATGCTTTTTGGGCTGTTATTATTATATATGTTATATATGCTTTTTTTATAAATACAAACTATAGTATACAATTCCTATTTCAAGAATTAATGGAGGAGTAGAGAACAGAAATTTAGCGCTTCGTCTGTCTTTATATGTCACATTCATTTTACATAAAATCTTCTGGATCTATATTAATATAATTGGGAAAGATGTAGGTACTCTATACGCATGGTGAGGGGGTTGTTGTTTGTGCAATGGAGGTTTAAATTTTTACAATGCACAAGCTTGTTTGAGTATCGTCAGTACTTGAAATATCAAACTTTGATTTTGAACTTCTTTAACGACTTTTTTATTTCAGTCAATAGGTGGTAAGATATTAAAATAATGGTGAAAATTTAAGAAATACTTTCAACGAAGATCGTTATAATTTTTTTAATATTGTGACACGCTTTTGCCCCTACTGTTTTACGCTTAATATATTAAATTGAAAACTTCAACAATTTAGTCAAAGGGTTGACTAAATTCTCTCAAAAGTTCTCGTAAAAGTTCTCAACAAAGGGAAGAACATTAACAATAAAGAATGAAATTCTAGATAGGCACGTGGAGCCCTATGAATATACCTTTTCTTTTACTTTTTCACTAATCGATACGTCTTTTTCTTCTAATGTTTCAGTAATATCTTCTTCGCTTACTTTTGATCTCAATTCTTCAGTCATTTGCTTTTCTAACTTCAATTCTTTAACAGCAATTACTTTGTCATCTTTTTGATCACCTTCGTCAGCTCTCTTGTCGTCTTTATCAGTCTGTTTAGATTTATCTCTGTCTTCAATTTTTTTGCTTATACCTTTTTCAGGTTTTATTTTAGTTTTTTGTTCTAACTTATCAACTTTAACAGTTGTTTGCGACTCAGTTTCAGTCTCCGAATCAGTAGATTTCTTAAGAAATTCACTGTCTTCCTCAGAAGATACCTGTACAAGCGTCGAGTCAGTTCTCATTGCTTTGGGGAAATGTTTCTTGTCATCTTGTTTTAATTTAGAATCGAATTGTTGAATGGTTTCTTTTACTGATTTGACGGTTTCCACGTGCTTTTCAGTTTCAACTGTAACTTTGTGAGTAACGTGTGCTTCCATGGTAGAAATCTGTTTAGACTGTTCTCTTACAAACTCCTGTGTATATTCGATGCCTTGGTCTTGTTCTAAAGTATGCTTCTTTAAAGCTTCCTTAGTTAATTTCACAGTAGTTTTTGGTATTTCACCTATTTCTTTGGCCATTCTAGATTCAAAAGTATTAATTTTATCTTTCAACGTAGCTTCTGCTATATCCTTTTCGTCTTCTATCACTAGATCTGGAGATCTATCACCATCTTCTAATTTTTCTTCCACTTTCGAGGTTGCAATTTCTTTTTGAGATATTGCTTCTTTGGTAAAGGTATCTATTTTGCTTTCTACAACTTTTATTTCAGGAGTCTCTGTTACTAATTTTTTAGGAGTTATAGTTACATTCGAGAAATCTCCAGACGGAAATCTCATTGATTCATTTCTCATGTGCCTTTGTAAATGTTTGGGAGTGGGTTTAGCAGGTGATGAAGGATCAAACTTTCTGAACTGATCAACTCTTTCCACTGTTTTAGGTTCTTCTTTTTTGGTCTCTATTACTTCTTCTTTAATGACTTCAACCACAGTTTCTTCTTCAACAGTTTCAGTAGAAGTTTTTGATCGTGATTTTTCTAATTTTGGCTCTTTCTCCATTACCTACAAGTTAGGACATTATTTTTATTTAACACACATACTATTTATTATTGACAACCAAATTGAAATGAATAATTGCAAAAGACCTCCTAACTAAAATTGTCTTTAATTTTATTTAAGTAAAACAGTAACTTAAATCTAAGTTAACACGGTTATTACCTGTTGCTCAATGTCTTGGAATTTTTTAATATCTGGTTTAATTTGAGTTTTTATTTCTATGATCTCTTCACGTATCTCTTTCTTTTGTTTCGATGCTGGTATTTTACTAGAACTTAATTTCCTTGTAATCTGTTCTTTTCTTTCCGCCACGCTCCGTTTTACATCTAAAATTGAGAATGATTACTACAATGCAATTATAATGTTACATGTAATACAAATATGTTATACTAAGAATGTGGTCACTACATCAATAATTACATAAAACAAATATTTTTACTTGATTTAAACTTTACAATTAAATTCACGTCCATAATTATATATGTCTCGATTGGTGTAATATTTAAAATAATCATCTTTGGTGGTCAACTGGTTAAATCTGGATGTAATTTGTCTCCGTTTCTTGTTTTTAGAAAAATAAGTATATCATTTTCAAAGACAAAAATTTAAAAGAAAATAATTAAGGTAAATATTAAACGCTTCATAAGGTTAATTACTAACGCTGCCTTTGGTGTAGTGAATTGTGTATTAACCATCTTGCTGCGCTATAATTTCTGTGTGGTTAGTTTATATTATATTATAGTACAGTAAGTAAATCTAAGAACTAAACTTTTAATTTTTTTCTATTTTAGTGTGCCAGTATGTTCTGCCATATTTGAAAACACACTATATTGCTTTATCTATTTATAATATTGCTTTTAATAACTGAGAAATTACCTTCATCTTCTTCGCTTTCTTCACTGGGTGTCGGAGTTCTTTCTACTTCACTCTTATCAACTATGGATTTTTCTTCAGGCGAATATTTGGCTTCGTCTTGGTCATGTTCAGATTCTCTATGCTCCGCAATTTGATTCTCATCGTAAAGTTTGTCCTTGAGTTTATTGTCTTCTTCAGCTGGAATATAAATTTAACCAGTTAAACCACTGAAGAATAAAACTGTAATTAAATTTTAAGGTTTCATTAATTATTTATGTAGCAACAATGGAACTCCTTGTAAAATTGTTTCCTTATCTTCGTATATCATATGTTATACTATATCGTTTTTCTTAAAAACTACTGGTTTCATATAAGTAATTTTCTAAGAAGGTGAATGATTCAACACAACAGTGTAATTGCGAAAAAATAAACGTAGCCACCATAATGTAAATAAGAGATAAAAAAATCGTGTGGAGTATCGTTAGATAGGCCTTTTAAAATAATGAAGTTTTAAGTAATTTATTTAAGTTTCCCCAATAAGTCATCAGGTCGTGGTAGCGTTAGCGCACGCGTCCCAAACTTCAAGGGCGTGGGTTCGAATCCTGACCGAAAGACATGAACCACTTAGGCAATTTTCTAATCTAATGACCTAATGTGTTACAGTTACCACGTGCTAACAAGGGTGAATGAAAATTGAGATAACCGATGTGTCAAATCTGCCAAGCCGCCGTGGAAAAACGTGTATATTGTTCGTTTCTCTATATTGGGAGGCCTGAGCCCAGCAGTGAGACGTTTATGAGCTGTTATTATTAATAAGACACCAATTAAAATTTGATTTAAGAAAATTTCTGTAATTTCACTGCACCATTGCAAGTAGAATATCACACCACCCTGATAAATATTATTCAAGAAATTTTATACAAGAGCCTCTAGCTGTCAAACTGGTTACTCTAGAAGAATACAGTTTGAAAACAAATCAAAATTACAATACGCAATAACTTATTTGGAACAAACCTTTGTAGGCTTCGATCTCTTCGGAAGCTTGTCGCTCCTGGTATATGTTGCGTTGAATTCGCCTCTCGTTTGTCATTTCAGATTGTGGTGCTATAATATCGTCTCTACCAATACGACAAAGGGCTAGTTCTAGAGCATTATCTGTAAAGTTCAAATTTAAATAGTCTTATAGAATTTAATAACATGATCTGTTAATATAGTATTTTTTTAAGTTTTCGCGACTAGTACACACAATAAGACTACGTTTTAAGCGCTATATTTTATTTGAATTTTATTATTCCGACCTTCGGCCATTTTTCAGTAGCCGTGATCGCTGAAAACAAAGATGTCCAGTGTGTTCATGTTCTGAGTATTGTTAAAGTTTCGTTTAGCTAACTTGCTCATTTTAATTACTTAGTATTAATATTTCTTTATGGTTATTATTTTCACTATATAGTGGCCTAGCTAATTCACCATCGCTTCACAACATATTGGGGCTTGAAGAGAAGAAGCCACGCAAGAATCGCTTTAGAAACAGCGTCAGTAGGGGAACTCCATACACTTCTCAATATTTTCGTGTCTGAATAGTTACGATGACAACTAATCAGTCAGTGAAGCTAAGACACCATTGGATGCTATCTTTGAATTGTAATTGGCGTCAAATTCCATATAAAAAAGGTAAAAAACCAGCAGTGTACGAACTTACCCTATTGACGGACTTTGCCACCTTGACTATAATATTCAAAAGGTAAAGTAAAAAGGAAAATCAAATCGAGAAGGGATCCGGTCATCAAAACTGTTAAGACCCAAACCCAGCAAAAACCAACTGCTAGACCTCAAGACACTGTGAACTCTTGCTGCGTTCACCGGAATACAAACCACCTTGATTGACAATTTCTCTTTTTATTTTACTTCTCTCTCATTTTAATATTACTTACCTAAAGCTTTAGTGCCAGACTGAGTCTTCCATAGCTTGAGCATCAGTTGCGCCTGTTCTGGAGCTGTAATCCTCTTGGCTTGTATTTGATTGACAGTGGCGACACTGACCCCTAGCTCGTAAGCTAGGGCTACCCAGTCCTTGCCAAGAAGGTTGCAGATGTCCTCCAATCTATCATATGGTTTATAAACACATGTAGTTCACAGCTGTACTAGATTTGGCATAAGTGTTAAAGACTTATGACGTGTCAATCGAAGTTCTTATAATTCATGAAGGCAAGCATGCTTTACTTGTGATAGACATATATCTGTGTGTATGTGAGACCAAAAGCAGGTATGAATGGATGGCATGCTCACAACTGATTGTTCCCTCAGACACATACACAATCTCAATGTACGTACATGTACACGATCAACCACGAGTAACGCCGACTTGCTCTCATAGATTGCAAGAACTTATGATGGATTACTACCTATAGTGTCACATATTATACAAAAATATGTTTTTAATACTGGAGAAGGAACTCGAATGAAAATTTAATAATAATACCACAAGGAATTAATTGAAATAACTCTATTAATTAGAACTTCCCTTTTTATTTTTCTGTCTACAATAAGTCAAGTGTTGCCGCTCAGTATTTAGAAAGAAAATTAAACGATTAATATTAAACTGAATTTAATATCCCTTTTGTATTCGATAGTGGAACCCTCTTATTGCGAGTCTAAATTGAGCATAAATGCCACTTATTTTTTGCCTGTTTTATAATTATAGATCTGTTATTTACCTTGGATCACTCAGCCGTTGTCTCCATATCAGCTCTTGTTCCTCAGTACGCCTCGGTACTGCATCTGTGGGTATAGGCGACGTTCTTTCTGTCGGTTCATCCGGTACCATAATGTTGAGGATGGCAATCTAGGGCACAAAATATTTTACTGTAGCACTTTATATTTCATGTTTCTATTATTTTTATTTATTTTCTTTTTATTGGTAGATAATGTAGCATAATATGCTTATCTCTAAAGGAAGGGGTTAGTTTCAGTTTAATTACCGGTGCTGGTGAAGGTTCTCCCTTTGGAACCTTAGGATCTCGCATGAACTGGCACCGACATATGGGCTCCAAGTCCTGAGTCTTGATCATCACAGGGAATGCCACTCTGTTTTCTCTGAACGCACGGAATGGAATCGATAGTTGTTCCCCTGATTTTGCGACAGGCACTAAATTGCCCCCGAACTCTAGATATATGGGTTTGCCTTCATGTACCTGAGAAATGGATTAAAGAAAAAAATAATTTAAAGACCAAGACAATAAGAAAACCGTCTACAAACAGGGATCGGAGTTTTAGTGGGTATTGCAGCAAATAGCCGGCGAGCACCATACTATGACAATGTCATGTTCCAGTTGTTGATGTCCATAAATGGATTTCACCTAAAAAAGGATTCTAATGCCTAAAAATAAGACTTATGATCTCACTCTGGTGTCTGTTTGAGTGTCACAGCTGCCTATCTTAGGAACTAATAAGGCTAGAGATTTAACATACGTATAGAAGTTTCGTGTACGTAGAAACAAATATGCAGGATTAAAGTCAAAGTATATTTTAAGGTACCGTATTTATCTATCTGTCATTTTACCATACTTAGTTACCTATGTTAATTACTTAGTTCTCTTTTTAATATTGTTATTGCAAATTGTATACATTCTCTATTATATGGTATATAAAATGTTATAATTGTGTAATACATCACTCACTTCGACATCTCGACTTTTAGCCACTTGAATGAATCTTTCAATTCGTTCCAAAGCCTTATCTTCTTTATCGTCAGTTACGCAGAACATTCGCAGCTGCGCTTGATTTTCATCAGTTCGCTTCGCATAAACCACAAATCTTGCCATAAACGGTACATGGATAGCTTCCCTGGAATATAAGTACCAAATGCATTTATCAGATGATTAAAATAATTATTGGAATACCTAATTAAAATCATAATTGGAATACCGTTCTTAAAATGTTGTTTTGTATTTAAAGCCTCTTTTTTATGGAAAAGAACCATAGTTTTTAAGAAATCGATTTCATTGTAGTCCTGTAGTCGGATGGCTGCCAATGCTTACGGTAATACAGGTTTGTTCAGTTCCGGACGGGCATCCATGCGAGGCAGTCGCTAATGCCTGTGCTCTTCTCGAATTTTGCAGATTTTCGCGCTTTTTCTTTCCGAAAAGGCGATAAATTGCGAATATAGTTGTGTAGTGTCAGTGTACAGTGTTAGTTCGTTCGATTCCGGCGCGAATCGCAGTTTATTGGCTTGGGTGAGTCGATTTACTCTCTGCTTGCTTTTCGCGCGCTTCAGCGCATATTGCGTAATATTAACGGTTATTTCGTACACTAAGTACGCCGTCGCGTGTCACTGGTTTCGCGCAGGGAACGGGCATCCAGTAATGGATGCCCAGGATCCTAAACCACCCCCTGGGCTTTCGGGTGCGCCTTGCAAGAGAGGCCACCTGGAGGCCAAGGATGGTTGGCAAGCGGCCGAGATCGGTGAGACGCGGAGGAAGAAGGTCCCGTCTACTTCAATCGCTCGGCGCAGCAAATCTGCCGCCAGGCCACGTCCAGGCTGCCAGGCTGCTGCCGTTATCACGGCGGCACCCGAGGCACCTGTCTCGCTAGGCAGGGCGGCGTCCGTGGTGGACCTCACCGCGGATGCCCCCGACAGTAGGCACAACGTTATGGGGCCCCCGGAAGGTCCCGTGACGCGCAGGCCCCCATCCAGCCGTGCGGCACGTAACAGTGCGGCACACCTGGATATAGGTAGGAGTACGCTGCTCGGGTCACACTCGGCTGTTTGCCTGGCCGTGAGTGACGCGAGCACCATAGATGTGAGTGCCTTCGGGACGCCGTCGACCTCTGCATGGGCATCACCTGTGCAGGGGGGCGACGGGTACGAAGATGGCTTTCGCACGCCACTGTCAGGTAGCATTCCAGAGTCTCTGGATAGTGCGCTTGACGGTGTCGTTCGCGCCTTCGACTATTCCCGCCCTGTTTCGCCTGCCTGTGGACAAATCGTCTACACGGCGGCCGGAACAGCGACGGTGGGGGGCGGTCGCCCCACGACGACGGTGGCCTATAGCGCGCAGGCCTCACCTGCGCCTTTGCCACTGGCTTGCGACCTATCGGTTCGCAACGTCGGGGACGGCCGTCCCACGACCCCGGTTGTCGCGCGAGCTTCACTCGCGCTATCGACCGAGGTCGCGAATAGGGAATTTGTAGGCGCGGCAGCGGCGACCCCTTCGTCTTCCTTCCCTACTGGGATGGGAGTCGCTGTCGCGGCGTCGGCGCCTGCGTGTGCAGCGGCTGCGGCGACGGCGGCGACGGCGGCGGCGTCCACGTCCACGTCTTCGTCTTCGGCGGCGGCAACAACTTCGTACGCGTTCGCGTCCACAGGTTCGTCGTCTTCTGCGGCGGGCTCGGCGAAGCGGGCTACGTCTTCGGGGACATTTGAGCCCCCTGTATCGTGTGCTCCGGTATTTGCGGCCGGATCGAGGTCACGGTTCTGGGACCGGTCCCGGAGCAGCGACGCCGATTCGGCCCCTACGTCGGGTGCGTCCACCCCAGCGCGCGCGCGCTCGCCTTTGCGCCCCACGTGGGGCGCAACCGAATCGACCGCGTCGGCCGCGTCGGTTCTCGCGGGTACGGAGGCCTTCCTCCGCACTGAGGGGGGGGAAAAGGGGCGCAAGGCGCGCAAGGCAACCAACGCCAAATTGGCCGCGGCTAGCCAGTGCGCCGCCCTCGTAGAGGACATCACGGCCCTCGGCCCCGGGGAACTGCGCCTAGCGGCGAGCGCCCAGGTGGCCGAGATCCTTCAGATCGCCCAGACGTCGGGCAATCTGAAGGGTGGCTACGTGCGTCGGCTGAAGGATGCCGCGAACAGAGTGTCGGACATTGTCGACACGCTGGTCACGCGGAATCCGGAAACCGAGGCGTGGAAGCTCGGCAACGAGAATGCGCGTTTGCGCATGGAAGTAAACTCTTTGCGGGAGGAAAATCTCTCCTATCGCAAAGAGTTTGAAGAAATGCGCAAGGCCCTTAAGGCCTCCGCTCCGGCCGTGGAGCCGGCGCCTGCCGTCGTGGCGGCGCCGCCCCCCGTGCCCGTCAAGCGGAAGGCACGGGCGGTCGCGGTGGAGGTGGCGGCGATTTCGGAATCGCCCGCCGCGCCCGTCGCGACTAAAAAATCGCGTCCGACCCCCGCCGCGGTGGCGGGGTCGATACCGGTTCCCGCCGACGGGGCGGAGCTGGCCGCGGCGCCCGCCGACGGGGCGGCGCCGCCGTCCGTCCCACTCGGGCGCGGCGGCGTTGAGTACGATGCGTTCGTGCGCGTCGTGCTCGATGCCGTGGCGCCACTTATCAACGCGAGGTTCGCCGCCATAGAGGACAGGCTGGGCCCCGCGCCGACCCTCCGTCCACCACTTGCGGCCGACGGAGGCAAGGCGCCGGCGCCCAGGCCGACTCCCCGCGCGTCCGTCGCGAAGCCCACCGGAGGGCCCAAACCGGCCACGGCTGCCGCTGCAGTCCGCCGGGGTCTGGGGGAAGCAAGTACCCCGGTCCCGATGGAAGTAGTGGCGGCCCCGGCCGCCGGGGTGGCAGACTCCCCACTGCCACCGACCCCCCCCGCGAGGAAAAAACACAGGGGGGGCGTGAAGCGAACGCTCCGAAAGCGGAGAAAGGCGGCCCGCGCCGCCGCCGCTGCCTCGGCGGCCTTCGCTTCGGCGCCCGCCCCAATAATTTCGGCCTCTGGGCGACAAATGGCCCCCGCGTCCGCGCCATCAGTGGCGCCCGTCCCGCGCGCCCGTCGTGCCACCCCGTGTGTGGCACCGTCGCCGGCGCCCGTGGCGTGCGCCCGCCGCGTCGCCCCGTACGTCGCGCCGCCGCCGGCGCCCGTGGCCCCCTCCCCCCCCCCAGGCGCAAGCTGCTGCCCCACCGACGGGGTGGAGGCAGCAACCGCGGAAGCAGGCCGCGAGGCCTGCCGTCGTTCTCCGCGAGCCGAAGTCGGCCGCAGTCATTATTAGACTGCTGCCGGCAGCGGCCGCGAAGGGTGTCGGCTATCGCGAGGTCTTCGCAAAGGCCTCGACGGTGGTCGACATCACCGCCATGGGCCTCCGCGAGGGGCTGAAGGTGGTGCGGACCGCCAGGGACGCGCGTCTCCTCGAGTTCCAGCCGGGACCCGAGAGCGCGGCCAAGGCGGACCGCGTCGCCGAAGCCCTGCGCGGGGCCCTAGAAGGGATGGCTGAGGTCGTCCGCCCCGTAAAGCGTGGGGAGCTTTACGTCTCAGGGCTGGACGACTCAGTCACGGTCGATGGGCTTCGTGACGCGATCGCGCGCGCAGGCAACTGCCGGCGCGACGACGTGCTCACGAAGCACATCGGTGCAGGACCGGGCGGATTGGGCGCATCATACGTGCTGTGCCCCGTCGCTGCCGCCAAGACCATCGTCGGGTTGGGCTACCTGCTGGTCGGCTTCACCTCGGCGAAGGTCGAAGCACTGGAAGCCAGACCGATACGTTGTTACAGATGTTTCAACGTCGGTCATGGCACCCAAACGTGTCCGGACACGTGCCCGGACCGGACTAACTTGTGTCTCCGCTGCGGTAAAAGCGGACACAAGATGCCGGACTGCACGGCACGGAAACCCCACTGCGCGGCGTGCGCGGCGGGGGGACTGAACGCGGCCCACCCCACGTTGGCGAGGTTCTGCCAACCTCCCTACGTGAGGGGCCAATTCGTCCACTCGCGGGCGAGACCACGTACCGGCAAATCGGGAGTACAGACAATGGACACCTCCAATGCCTAGTACACCCGTAACGACGTTCTTTCAAGCTAACGTAAACCACTCCCCCACCGCTCAGGACTTGTGCCTGCAGGCGATGGCGGAGTGGCAAGCGAATTTAGCCGTAATAAGTGAACCTTATTACGTCCCTCCTTCAGGGAACTGGGTGGGCGATCTCGATGACATGGTAGCGGTGGTGGCCAGAGCCGGGTCCGGCACACCGCTTACATGTCTCGAAAGAGGAAAGGGCTATGCTGTGGCGGAGAGCGGGAGTATCGTCGTCATAGGCGTTTACTTTTCGCGCAACCGCCCCCTGGCGGAGTTCGAGCTTCACTTGGACGCCGTCGGGGCTGCCGTACGCAGACTGTCGCCCAAAACGATCTTCGTGATGGGCGACTTTAATGCAAAGCACCTCTCCTGGGGAAACGTACTCACGGACGCTAGGGGTCGGGCGGTCGAGGATTGGGCTCTTCAAGCCGGCCTGACCATACTGAACCAGGGGTCGGTCCAGACCTGCGTGCGCGCGCGGGGTGGATCGATCATCGACCTGTCATTCGTCACTCATGCGGCCGCCCGCAGAGTGACCGGATGGAGGGTGCTGGAGGAGGTGGAGTCGCTCTCTGATCATCGGTACATCAGATTTGAGCTCACGACCCCCTCCTCCGGTCCGAGCCCTGTTCACCGTCGCCCCCCTCTCCTCCCGCGTTGGGCCCTTACCAAGCTCGATCCGGAGCAGGCCGAGGAGCGGGCACTCTCGGAAAGCTGGGCCTACCCAGCCGACTTCGCGAATCTGGATACGCAGGCAGAGCACATGCGCAAGACCCTGACGAGGGTTTGCGACGCTGCGATGCCACGCGTCTCCAAGCGGCAGCCTCCGTGCAAGCAATCGGTCCACTGGTGGACCGAGGAGCTGGGCGAGATGCGAAAGGCAGTTCGCATCATCAGCCACAGGCTCAAACGCTGCAGGGCGCGCCGTCCTCCGGACTTCGTCGCGGAAAATGGACTCGTGGGCGAGTTTAGAGAGGCCAGAAAGGCCCTTTCGATTGCAATATTGCGATCGAAAGCCCGGGCTCGGGCCGAGCTCCTCGAGACGCTCGATCGGGACCCTTGGGGGCGCCCGTACCGTGGGGCCCGCAACAAGTTGCGGCCTTGCACATCCACGGTCACGGAAACGCTCGAACCCGAGGTGCTCCGGTCGGTTATCGATGGGCTCTTCCCGGATCCGGGGAACTTCACTCCCCCCAGTATGGGTCCACCCATTCCCGACACCCCCACGGACGAGGAGCCTCACTCCATCTCCGAGGGGGAGCTAGACGTCGCCCTGGACCGGCTCCGGGGCAGGAAGACGGCACCGGGACCCGACGGGGTTCCAGGTCGACTCCTCTTCCTGGCTGCAAAACACCTACGCAGCCAGCTGCGGGACCTCTTCGAAGCCTGTATTCGCGCAGGTAGGTTCCCGTCGCAATGGAAAGAGGGTCGTTTGTGCCTACTTCCAAAGGGAGGTCGGCCTCCCAACGATCCGTCCGCCTACAGGCCCATAGTGCTGCTGAACGAGGTCGCCAAGGTCTTCGAGAAGATCTTGGCGGAGCGGCTTGTGAAGCATCTAGACACTGTGGAGCCGGGGCTATCAGATACGCAGTTCGGGTTTCGGCGGAGGCGCTCCACGATGGACGCCTTCGAGACGCTGCGAACGTTGACGGACGAAGCCGTCCAAGCAAAGGACGTCGTTCTTGCAGTGTCGCTAGACATAGCGAACGCCTTTAACAGCCTCCCTCATGAGACGATCAGGGAAGGGCTCCGCGCGCACGGAGTCCCCCCGTACCTCACGAGGCTGTTGGGCGAATACCTGCGAGATCGGCACATCCTTTGGGAGGGTGGTGAGTCCGCCAACCACGTGCTAGGTCGGCGACGTGTCGCGTGCGGCGTTCCACAGGGATCGGTCCTCGGGCCTATCCTTTGGAACGTAGGCTATGACTGGATCCTTCGGGTGACGGTCCGGCCCGGAGTAGGGCTGATCTGCTTTGCGGACGACACCCTACTCACGGCACGCGCCGCGTCTTTTGCGGAATCCGTGGACGTCGCCAACGACGGGTTGGCGATCGTCGTAGATCGAATAGCTAGGCTGGGCTTGAAGGTCTCCCCCGCGAAAACGGAGGCCGTCATGTTCCATAGGAAATTCCGGAATCCACCCCCGGACTTGTCCGTTACAGTTCAGGGGGTGGCGATCAGAGTAGGGCCCACGATGAAATATCTTGGGCTAGTCCTAGACGGGAAATGGCTGTTCAAAGCGCACTTTGAGCAGCTAGTTCCCAAACTTCTGAATTCCGCGGGCGCACTCTCCAGGCTTCTTCCTAACGTGGGGGGGCCGGGGGGTGCGACGCGGAAGCTTTATTCCGGCATCCTGAGGAGTATGGCACTCTACGGTGCGCCCGTCTGGTCCGATGCGCTTCACCGCCACAACCGAACCCTGCTGCACCGCGCGCAGCGGGTTCTGGCCGTGAGGACCATACGGGGGTACCGCACAGTGTCGTGGTCGGCGGCGACTCTCTTGGCAGGCGAGCTGCCCTGGCCTCTCCAGGCAGACGTCCTGTCCAGGGTTCGTCGCGCCCGGCAGGATGCCCTAGCTAGAGGACTGACCTTCTGTCAAGTCGAATTAGAGACGGTCAGGAAGCGGGAAACCCATTCCTGCCTCGTCGCCTGGTCTCGTGACCTCGAACACCCTGTGGCCGGCGGCTATACGGTGGATGCAATCAGGCCGCAGCTGGAGAGATGGGTGACCCGCACCAGCGGAACCCTGACCTTCAGGACGACTCAGATACTGACCGGACACGGTTGTTTCGACCAGTATCTGTTTCGCATTGTGGGCTGCTTGCCTTCCCCGGACTGCCGCCAATGCGGCGCACCCGATACGGCGTTACACACGCTTGTTGAGTGCGCTGCATGGACGCCTCAGCGTTTCGAGCTCGAGACACACGTAGGAGCCGTCCGATCGCTTGGCGACTTGGTAACGGCCATGTTGCACAGCGACGACCGCTGGGAGTCTGCGGTCTCTTTCTGTGAGGCGGTTATGTCTCTAAAAGAGGCCGCAGAAAGGGATAGGGAGCGAAGCCCTTCAGCGCGTGCCGCTAATGTCACCCGAGGCCGCCGGCCTTCAGCTGGCACTCGACGAGGCAGGTACGCGCATTACTTCCCTCCCTGAGTTAGGTTCCGGTACGAGGGGCCCCTTGCTACTAGGCAACGCAAGGGATTCAGCCCCCGTTTCGAAGTGGGGTGTGTTCTCCCAGGGCACACTCCAGGCACTTTATTGCGCTGGATCGACTGTTGCGTAACTATGTTCTATATCTCAGTCTTTCCTTCACAACAAAGCGCAGGGTCGACGGGAGGAGAGGTTTTTTAGTGGGTATTGAGGTTGTTCGCTCGTGTAACATCGCTCGGAGTCGCCACACTCCTCTGTGTAATCCATCGCGGGCGGAGCGCAAATAAAGCATACTATTGCTAGCGTTATCGCCCCCGATGGATGCGTGCCGTTTCCTAGTGACGGCCCAGAGAGTGCGTAAATCGGTTAGCATTTTCCCTCGCCTCAAAAAAAAAAAAAAAAAAAAAAAACAGGTTTGTTCGACTGTTGCGTAACTATGTTCTATATCTCAGTCTTTCCATCACAACAAAAGCGCAGGGTCGACAGGGAGGAGGGGTTTTTTAGTGGGTATTGAGGTTGCTCGCCCGTGCGGCATCGCTCGGAGTCTCCACACTCCTCTGTGTCAAGCCATCGCGGACGGAGCGCAAACAAAGCATACTATTGCTAGCGTTATCGCCCCCGATGGATGCGCGCCGTTTCCTAGTGACGGCCCAGAGAGTGCGTAAATCGGTTAGCATTTTCCCTCGCCTCAAAAAAAAAAAAAAAAAAAAAATATAGGTTTGTTCCTAGTCCGGGGTCTTGGCAACCACCTGACTCCACAGACAATTCTTTTTTTGTACTTTTTATTGTTTGGCTATGTAATAAAGATTTTTATTTTATTTATTACTAGAGTTTACCCCGCGGCTGCGCCGCGGGTTAACCTCTGGTGCGTGTCTCTTGTTTATAGAGCAAGTGCTACAGGTTATATTATATTACATTGTTATGTATTTGCCCACGGAACATTCACTTCATTTTATATCGCTAATTATACCATCCCCCGTCTATCTGTCAACAAAATAAATTACAAAACTTGACCAAAAAGGCCAAAATGGTCTAAATGACCAAAAGACCACAGTGACCGACATGGCCAAAATGACCAAATAGGCCAAAATGACCAAATAGGCCAAAATGACCAAATAGGCCAAAATGACCAAAAAGGTCAAAATGATCAAAAAGGCCAAAATGACAAAATAGGCCAAAATGACCAAATAGGCCAAAATGACCAAAAAGGCCAAAATGACCAAATAGGTCAAAATGACCAAAAAGGAAAAATTACCAAATAGGCCAAAATGACCAAATAGGCCAAAATGACCAAAAAGGAAAAATTACCAAATAGGCCAAAATGACCAAAAAGGCCAAAATGACCAAATAGGCCAAAATTACCAAATAGGCCAAAATTACCAAAAAGGAAAAATTACCAAATAGGCCAAAATGACCAAAAAGGCCAAAATGACCAAAAAGGCCAAAATGACCAAAAAGGCCAAAATGACCAAAAAGGCCAAAATTACCAAATAGGCCAAAATTAAAATTATCCCTTGTCCATCCTCAGTATTTAATTTACATACGTACTGAATTTCAGCCAAATCGGTCCAGTAGTTTTTACGTGAAAACGGAACAGACAGACAGACAGACAGACAGAGTTACTTTCGCATTTATCATATTAATAGGGATTTATTGATATGCATGTCTTACTACACTTATAAAACAGTTGAATTAAATCATAAGAGTTGTTTAAGCTAATTATTTCGATTGGTTCATTCGTTTGGTTATATAATCGGAATGAAATCAGCCACGCCGACATCTTCAGATCTGTGCTCTCCTAAGGAGGCTTATTAGCACGACGACACTGAAGGGACACCACCAGTCCACCGTCTCACCACGGACATTAAGTTGAGTATCGCCTAGACGATCGCGCGCAGACGGCCGACCCGCTCCGCAGCCGTGTGTGATAACTTCTTTTAATCATTGAACCGCCCTATTGTGTGTGACAAAAAGACTCGTATACCGATATGTGCAACCATCTGATCCTCAACGACCACTGCCACACGTCTCCAGGCTTTCTGAATTGGGAGAAGTGCAGTTTCGGAGGTAGGGCAATTTTATACAACCGCCGCTACGTGGTGTGCTATAGGGGAGGAGGGGAAGGACCTCAAAAATTTATCCTTGGCACCACCAAGAGTGTTTTTGTGAATATAAATGATTCGAAAATCTATATACGTTATGAGCATAGGCGATTCTATTTTTTAAGAAAAATAAAGCATTTTTCCTGGGTAAAAACTAGTGTCTTTGTTGATCCAATAAGAAGATCTACCAATGAAATGTAAATAAATGTAATTATAAAGTTAAATTCTCACGTGTTTCCAGATCGTGCAAATATCCTCAGTAGTCCAAACATATTACGTCATTGCAGCTTACCTATATAACTCCGTAGCCATCTTAGTAGCTTCTTCCACATGTCGGCAATCAATCAGCCAATATCTCGCTGATACGGTAGTAGTGAATGATACGCAATCATTCACGAAAGTTAATGGTGTGTTTTCAGTAACGTCTTCCCAGTGAGCTCGATTCGTTCCACCTGCCATCAATAAGTTTCTATACGATTCTTTAAAAACACCAAGTCTAAACACATGCTTTAATTCTGTACTTTATTACTCTACAGTTCAGATGCTTTTTGTTCGCCTGTTTTCTTTATGAAAGCTACAAGGCAGTATTTTGCGGCTATAACGCTATTTATTACTGCCACGATTATATGCTACCCTGTACGGTAATGCATGCCAAAGCAAACTTTTTAATCTATCTGATTGTAGATCAAAAATAATTTTAACTACTTCAAATATCATTGCTACATATCTACCTATATTTATGTTACAGTTAAAATTAAGTATTTGAAAATTGTGTAGTTGTAAATACATATTTTTAGACAGCTTATTGTCGTCACTCATTTCTGTTTTATTGAAATAAAACCTAAATTTAAACAGAATGGCAAATTTAATACAAACAACGATGTAGAAGAAAGATTAGAAATCAGAGATAGGTTTAAAAAAGAAAAGTAAGAAAACGTAAAAAAACAGTTTCCAAAACGGCCTATAGCAAACACACAACAAGCTTAGACAACACATCACACAAAGTTTAACGTTTAATTTAGTTATTCCACTTAAAAATGAAAAAGTGTCTGATAATGTGGCACACTGTGTACTGTTACAACCTGTTTCTTATAAAATAGTGCTTAATTAGTTATAAAAAATGAAAAACAATGGAACTACAATTTTCAAAAACGAATTTCCAAACTGCTGGTCCGGTTTTTCGGAAACAGATCTCTCGAAGGACATTCACTGAAATAAAACCCAAAATTCAATCATAAAAACCAATAATTTAAAAAGAAAACAATGTGTTTAGTGAAATAATGAGAAGTAACAGAAACGATATCAAAATAATAGAAGATGATGTGAAACAGAAGAACTGATAGGCCGTTTTGGAAAAGAATTTTGATTAATACAAGCAAAATAACGAAAATTTTGGGAACATTGACGTTGAAGAATGAAATGAAGATGGCGATGGCACCGCTAAGATTTTCGTTACGCTTAAACTAGCTAAACAGAAAACAGGTATTTCACGTGTTTTAAAATCTCTTACAATGTGCCAATATTTGAACAATAATTCTTTAAAATAATTAGTTGTTTTACTTAAACCGAGTATGTGAACATATCGCAGTGCATTCTCTTGATGTCCCAAGAATTGTTGAATGATTATGATACAGAGTGAATGTGATTTAACAAAGCGTAAAAAATTCAGCCCGTGCAAAGAGGAAAATGTATGAGAAGCAAGATATGGAAAGCATTCATAAAGTGAAAGAGGGAAAATAATATTGTGCTTCGACATTCATACTGAACACAGTATCGGGTAGTATGAATATCGTATTGAAAACAAGAATGATTCATGAAAACAAAAACCAACTAAAAGACCAGCAATAATCCAAACGGAAATTTCGAACAAAAATATAACGAGAGAACCAAACCGATGTTTTGTTTTAGATTCAATCTTTTTACATAGTTCGTATAATACTTCTAATTTTTTACCTTCGAGAGATCGTTTGCGAAATACCCCTGTTGGTGCGCGCCGATACGTGGCAGCATATTAATTTGCGCCACACACGGTGAGCGTGCAACACACACAAACACGAGAACAAAGACAATGTAGACACGCACAAAACGCACACACGAGGCCTTATCCCCAGGACTGCCACCTTAGCTCTATCAGAGCTACATCTAGCGCTTTTTAAGATTACATAGCTCCCATTTTTGCAAAATAACTAACTAACAGTATCAAATATTGAGCTTCTTAATTTCTATGCTCTACATAAAGTGGCAATGGCCCAAAGGACGTATATCAATCATATTAGCTCTTCATAAAATTTTATTGTGACAAAATTACCATTGTCCATTGCTATGTATTATATTTTTTAGGGTTTCACAACCAAATGACAAAAACGTTAGTTATTTGTCGCCTCTTTAGAATCATATGATTTGCGTGGCATGATATGCAATTGCTTGTTTTTTAAAATTTCGAATCTCTAGCAGAATTTAGTGCTTTTTTATGAGATCATCTAGCGTCCAACGTTGATACATAGGTGGCAGCCCTGCTTGCCTTTTTAGCTGCTCTGTGTATTTGCTATAAGCATTGCCCATCGTTTCGATTGTGATAAAGAGTTTTTGTTTTATGTTTGTTTGTATAAATAAAACAAACTACTCTATCTCATTTTAAATTAAACATGCTCATCCCGTTGTCTATTAAATTGGGAGATATAATTTCTAAACCTCTTACTACATTTACAAATATAATGAGACTATTTTAATAAAATCATCTGTACTATCATAACAGTTATAAAAGATTTTAATATTCAAAACTATCGTCTACCGATCTCAATGTAGATCAATTACTATTCGTATCTCCTATGAAATGGAATTGAATGATAATTTAGCTATATAAAATTTTACTATTAGAAATCTACATATCATTTAACTAACGCGTTGTAATGGAATATTTGTTTTCAATCATAAAATTATTACTTATAATTTTTGAAGCGTTATCCAAAAGCTTACATCCTAATTTAAGGCTGACTTACCTCTTCCCGCAAAGCGTTCTTATCATCAATATAGCAAAAAGGCATACTCCATTGCAACACTTTACATACTTCTATTTATTACTAGAAATTAAAAGCAACTTTAAATAAAACTATAATTCAATGTTCGTTGTTATTATTTGAAAACTTTTAATCATATATATGATTACACAATAATACGGGAATAACACTCTGAGTCAGGTAATTGATTACTAAATTGAAATACTCTATTCAATCAAAAATACTTTTGAGGATTTAAATAGTATTGTGTTTAAACTTAAACATAAACAACTATATCAGTTGTTATTAATGAGGTTTAGTGCATTTTTTTCATTATTTAAATATATCATAAATATTTTAAAAACAATCACATTTGTGACAGCAACTGCCTCGAAGAGAAATTCTATCAAAGACATTGCAATCAAATCTTTTACAATCTTCGATTTGTTTGTAATTGAATAAAATGCGTGTTTAAATTATCCCAAATTATGCGCTGAATTTTAATTAACATTAATTTGAATAGTACAAACTATTTTTTTTTAATTACTCTTGATTGACCGCAGACTTATTAAAATTTTCGAAGCACATTTCTGTTGGCTTCACGTAGCGGTATTAATGATTTTGTTAAAGTTTTGTCTTTTTAGCTTTCTGAGTGTCACTTTTAGGATATTAACTTCTAGTAACAAATAATTTTATTTAAAATAGTAACAAGCTGTCTATAACTTTACCTGATATGGAACAAAGGAGTCTTAGTGTTGGTGCGGATGATGTGCTATATTGATTAGTCATTCCCTGTGTATGAGGTCTTGGTGCCGGCATACTCAAGGTAATCGCCTTATGGAATTTCCTTCTTCGAGGCTCCACTGTAACTACGGGAGATACTGCTACACCTCGTCCCAGGAGCTTAGCAGTCAGTTCCGAATCTATGATTTGCGCCTGAAAATTAATCAATTGAGGTCCGATCTACTGGGATAAAACTTATCGATTTATAGAATCGTCTTACGATTAAGCAACTGTCAAAATAGCAGAACAGATATGAAATAAGACTCCAAAAGTAGCTGTTCTACATTAACTGTATTTCATAGTCAATGTAGAACTAATGATATTATTATTAATATTATTTAATTACTTCTTAAATTGTATCTGAATGTTATGCAATAAAGTATATTCTATTCTATTCTAATATTAGTAGTTATACATTATCCCTGATGAATATAAGCTTTGTAACTTATTATTCTAAACCAAATACTTGGTGCTGGAATCGGGTTCCAAATTTTTATTTTTTCAGGGCAGGACAATGTCTGCCAAGACCGCTAGTAGTCTATAAAAATCCTATTTCTGTATATAGTTATCTGTTTCCAAATTTCAGGTGAGTGAAGATTATATTCGCACATATTCTTCTAAATCCGATTTCAGGTCTTCAAGTCGTTACTTCTTCAGAACATGTTTTATCATCTTCAGCATATTTTAATTGTAACATGGACATTAGGCTAGAAGAACTTAACTTACGACATCAAGTGGAAGTAAAAAGTAAGTTGGCTATAGGGCCTAAGACGACTATTCCACTTCTTTACCTGTATTTCTTTAGACCAAACGTTAATAAGCCACCATGCTTTGTGAATGCTTATTTATATGCAAGTGTGAGATTAGGTATAGGTTATATTTTACTTACCTTATAAATTATTATGATTAAATATGATGAGTCAAGGGTAAAACAAACAAGTTTGCTTGATCATTAAAATGAATTTGTTTGACAAGCAATATGAATAATTCTTTAAATTTTATAACCGAATTTTTGATGCGGGATATTCATTATCTCTTTACTAGATTTAATGTACAAAGAAGAAAGAATCAAAAAAAATATATGAATATGAACAATGATTTATTAAGCTGTTGATAGGATTTATTTTTTACATAATTTGATTCAATTTGCATGATTTTCAATATTCTTAATTGCCTTTTGGCTTCCATCTCCTGGTGCGTGATACCAAACAATAATTTTCTTGATCTATTGATTCTATAGAAGTTAAGATTCAATTTAACTTTCCATGTAAATACCCTTACCCTCGTTTCCTTTACCACCAAGATTCCTATTTAAAAGGCTCCACTACGCAGCAGTTCTCTACAACGTTTATTCCATATACAATAATTAAGGGCATTTTCTGCAGAGATGTGACATGAGGTCATTTAGGAAGGGCGTTATAAATCTCTTAACCGTTTTGGTATTGTATATGTTCATAAGTGGTGGTAATTACTTTTGGTAAATAATTATAATAACATCGTTAAGAATGTCCTGTTTGATGCTTTGTGCTTTTGTAAATTCTAGCCTCTGGAATTACCTTTCCAATTTGAAACCAATGAGGATTCACATCACTGAACGATTGTAAGAGGCGAGGTAGCAATTCAAAGCGTTCGAGACAGCATTGACATAAGTAGTAAAAACATCGTCACAGTTATTTGACTGGATTATGATCATTTAAAATATGTACAATGGAACTTACTAAGATATCATAAGAAATCAATTTGGTTGAAACGCATAAAACATGGGGAACGCAATGACAACGGTTCTATGGATCACTCTGGATGATTCATCCAAAATAAAAGATAGAAATGAACCGTCTAATATTGGCTTAAGTAATTGGTAAACAAAAATAGGTGGAAAAGAGCAGTCGGTGCGATATTAAGCAAATATGAACAATATGAAATCACAGGAAAAGCTTAAAAAAGGAAAATACTTCGTGACAATCAAAATGTCATCTATTTCTCACACATGCGCTTAAATCAACATGAACACACTTTAAAAAAGCTCAATAATATATCGAAATAAATGCAAATAAAAATATGTGTACGTCATGCAATTCTCACGTTTGGTCTTTAGGAATAAGGTACATAGCAACAATCGTAAATATTTGCTAAGCATCAACTCATTACCCAATAAATTTAGCATAATTCTTAAGAATACATTTAAAAACTACGATATTTAAATTACGTCACTCCTTCAATCAATACAAAAATCAAACAGTATAAATATCAATTTCTATTATAGGAATCCAACCGATATCTGCTTCGGTAGATGGCTTTGCAATCAGTAAATGCACATATAACTTTTATAAAGTTCGATGGTGAATGAAACTCGCTAAACCGTTCTGGACAAGCGTGGCGAGTGTATGTCATATGCCCAATTTGAACAGTGGGTCATTTATCTGCTACTCTTACTTTAAGTGCAACGATTTTGGCAAAACATACACAGCACTTGTGTATGGCACTACGAGTATGTTGATAGATATAACAAAAAAATTAGTCGTGAATACTATGAATTATTAACACGTATCACACAAACACGTAGATATTTGTATATTCCAAAAATAAGCAAGTTATGATTTTGTTACGTGTAATGCAAAACGAAGAGCTTTAAAGTCGAACTGAGACATCCAGGCCAGAGTAAAAAACGAATAGTTCGTTTACAAGAAATTTAACATGCCTGGAATTAAAGACGGTACTTCTGCTAAGCACTAGTCCACCTAGTTCTTTGGAATGAACTAGGGGTACTATAGCTAAGGAGTCTAAATCACAGAAGTCATCAGTTATTATATAATTTACACCCACTGTGGTTGAATGGGCGAAACCTTTGGCGACCTAGCTCACTGGAACACATAGACACCGGGTTTGATTCCTGGCATGACAAATTTTGTAAACGAAGTTTCCGTTATTTGCTATGGTCTGTGTGTCTAAGATCGACCCCAGATTAATCCGTTGTATATTACCCATAACACAATAGTACCTTGCTTAGTTAAGGCTAAAGCTTAGATTGGTATGCAATGCATGTATTGTGTTTTGTCTGCCCATTATTATAAAAGAAATATATGCTTTGATTTGGTTCTATGTTGGTAGTGTATTGAAATATAAAAGAAATCACGCCTCGTGTGTTTATTAAGCTATAACCTTATAAAAATAGGATTTTTACTAATTACAACACCATCTACTTGAAAAACATTGCTGGAATCGATTAAAATATACATTCTGAACGCTTTCTCACAAAAAATTCATCATGCTTCTCTCGCCTAAAGACCAATTAGAGATAATATATCAATACAGTTGAAACTGGCGTAAAAACGCAGTGTGAGATAACCCTATGCTCTTGTGATTTCATACAATTCAATATTGCTTAAATTTAAAACAAAATTATTTCTTGTATTATTTTTTTATTGAACTTTCTACACAATGTACTTTTAAGCAATTTCTAAATTTATTGGGTATGAAATTATTGTTTGCGGAGCAACGTCTTAACATTTAAATTCCATTATAGTATTAAACTTATATTTAAATCACAATTTTAGTAAACAGTTAGAACGTTATCAGTTTTAGCGCGTATTGTTTTTAAAGAACAGTTTTAGAGTAAGTTATCAACTCAACTGGTTTAGCCGTTAGCGTCGGCTGTTGATAGGAGAGTTATTCACCCATTAGCCAATGAGCCATCAGCTGGTTTTTTAACCAGCTAACCTAACCATATCTCGGTCAGGTATTAAATACCTCTAAGTCTATTTTAATAGAATTCATTTGTTAAAATATAATCGCAATCAAATTGTAGGTCTTTGGCTGACTCCACATAATAAAGTTCTTGTGGAACTTACGTAATAATGAATATCCTACAACAATCGCATGTTTTTAAACAAACTTGTATAGATATTAAGAAAACTGCATATATAATACGCGCTAAAACAATTTTTGCTTTGTAAAAGTTATTTTCAACCATAGAAGAAATATACTAAAACGACAATTTTCCAGTAACAACATAACTCTGAAAGCTTATAAATCATATATAACTAGATGGTGTTAATCAAAACAGAGCAATTATTAAACTATTCAGTATTAAATTGTTTTAAACATTTTAACTGAAATATAATAGATATCTCTTTATTGTACACCATAATAGAGAAACTTAAAAGGTAACGGCTGTATTCATAGAGAGAGTTACAGTAAGTTTGGACGCTTCTTTAAGCACTATAAAAAAGCTTTCAAACTTACTTTAACTTTCTAAGAATACTCGTAAGACCGTGGTAAGAAGAAAAAAGAAGAAAGAAGTAAGAAAGCGATCTCTTCTAGACAATCCGTGACAGGATTAAATTCGATAGGACATGGCGATGGTAGTATACACAATAGTATGTCTATACATAATATTATAAAATTCTAAACGTACTGAGTTTGTACATTGAAGCTTTAAAAAAAAACTGGAACAGACTAATAAACGATGGAGAACACAATTATTATTTTGTAGGTTTCTTGTCTGTCTATCGATTTGTCTCTTTGCTCGGGATTCACGTTAAAACTACTGGGCCGTTGATGCTATCTTCGCTGATCGGCAACAAATTCTAAGACTTAAAATCTGCGCTACTTTTTATCCAAGGAATCTTGCAGAAAAATTTCTGGAAATGATTTAATATGGCCAGATTGAGAAAAAAACCAATTGCAAGGCGATTTTTCACTGGTCGATAGCAAACTTTATGTAATAAAATATGTGATATCTTGTATCCCTGGAACCCCACGGGTATTTGGACCTACTTATGCAAAATGGAACCAACCCACATACTGACAGTTTAGAGCAAAAGCCGTGTTTATTAAAGTTTTGCATACAAAAAATGTGTCTATATTTTGGAAAACAAAATTTAGAATATTGTATATTATATTTTGTCCCATATATTCAATACAATTTTAATGTAAATAACTTCAAGTTGGATTACCATGGGTCATGGATCTTGTTAAATAATAATAAAAGAATTTTTATTCACACCTTGAATATAACAATTAGTTAGTTTATTATACTCTTGGTGTTTTGTGGGTTAACCACTTTGTGATAAGAATGTTTTATTCTGTAAATGTTGTCAGATCGTTATGATTCTTATTGAGTCGATAGAAGTTGCATTTTGAAAGCCTTCTGCATCCTTAACCCAATTTTGGCATGTTTGTGGATTGGTTCTGTTTTGCATAAGTAGGTCCATTTGGCGGGAACGGTTTATAGTTGTTTGGGTGCATAAAAATTAGCTTATTCCAACACAGTTTCCTCTAAAACGATAGGTTTTTTTAAATATCTGAGATAGTTAGTGTCCCGGGAATTTCAAGTCAAGTGCGGACGAACTCGCGAGCATATTCTAGTTATGTATATGGATGGTGTCTAAGCGAGTAGTAAGGCAATTGAGGAGATAGTAAGAATATGAAACAAGAACTGGCTGTTAGAAGATTTTCAGAGTTTATACTAGTTAACTGTCAATTGAGTATTCTTCTTGCATGCTATAGACTTATCCCATTAAATACATTTGCTTCACTAGTAACGATATGTGATACATGATGACTGATGTGAAGTGATAATGATAATACATGATAAGTGACCTTAAATTCCTAAAAAACCTACACAAACTCAATATTTAAATGTATAGAACCATATTGTCACAATTGAGAAATCTAAGTAGATTAATTACCACATTTACGACGCTTTTTGGTGCAAAAAAAGAATCTATATGGATTCCCTTATTGCGTCATGACAAACATCCGTCTGTCTGTCTACGTATATAATATGTAACGGCCATATTTATTTTATAAGACACTACTAAGAATACATAGATTTATTTTTAACACTATATTTCATAATATCGTAGCGTTATAAACGCTATCCAATGGTCGAATGCAGTGCTTTTCAATCTTCTTGAATACGCGACCCTTTTACAGATTACACTATTTACAAGTATTGATCCTTTCATAGGTAACGTATATCAATTTAAAACCCAAATAAAAAAAAAATGGTTGTTTAGAATGATCCAATTACTTACAATAATTAGAATAATGACATAAACTTTTTCTTTTTATTTTGTTCAATATTGACCTAATGTAAATTAAATAGACATTTTATGTAATTTTCGTATAATTGTATTTCTTTTTTGTAATTAACTGTTTGAGCCAATTTTTATTATATAAATTATTTTATAGTGGAAACTTGATTGATATATGTATTCATTTTGTGTTTTATATGTAAGAATATTAATTATTGCATGTTTCCCAAAAAAAACCCCCTGGGATATAGACAGACATAAAGCTGGTAGTTTAAAAGACTACATTAATATTTTTCTCTATATTGTTACTTATATTCATTATTAGGACCTATACTCTACAAAAAGCTGCTGATGGTAGAAAGTACCTAAGTACGAGGTATACATTTAAATAGCCTTTTCCCTTTTGCCGGTGGCGTTACGACCCCCTAGGTGCCGCGACTCACAAATTGAAAAACACTGGTCTAAGGCATAGATTTCCAAAGCGGCCTATGTGTCGAACTCTCGAATCGTTTGAACTATAATTTTGATTTCCATGAATACAATCCGCATACACAACGAGTACTTATTTATGTACTGTAGAGAGTATAATCTATATCAAAATAAATTATATAGATATTATACCGGATCACCGGTAATCAGAATGCGGTTGTAAAATTATATCACACATTAGATTCACAACAACTCAATTTAATCTCTCACGTCCAAAACAATAGAATAATAACATTATTTTTGTTTCACTCACACTCATATCTACTATATTGCTCTACACGAATAAAAAAACTGTTAGCAATCTTTTATTTTAGAATAGTTTCTGTAGACAAGTTCGTTATAAGAATTTGCATTGAAAATTGTGTTAAGTTCATAAAATAAAGAGTTTGTGATAGGCTCATAAAATTATATAAATATTCGGTGAATTCGCTCATATAAAAAATTCCCTAAATCTCAAAAAGCGTGTCGACGGTAAAAAAATTTGGCATTATCATTTTGTACTTGATGATTAGAAATCACTATAACATTAATTCTAGAGAACAAAACATTTTTTGTTTAAAAATATAAAAATAATCCTTCCAAACAACCTTTTTCTGGCTTTGTTACATATCAAATAACGAGCCCAGAGCTTGCGTTATTCATTATCACGATACAGTATGAATTAGCTTCTAGTGTAAAAATATAATAAAAATATAGCAAGATAATTTGATACATTTTAATTAATATAATATTGATAATAATAATATATTCGCATTAATTCATAAGTTTGAAATATAAGCCCGACTATGTCGTTAAGAGAGACTTAAACTATAATACTGTTTGGAAATTATTTATTAATAGCTTTAATAGTGTACTTATACTTAATAGTTCACGCTCGCTGTCATTAAACTTCGAAGTCCATGGTATAATTTTAAGAGTTGTAACAATGAGTTAGGTAGCGTAATTGCGCTAACTAATTTTACTGTGCCAGTGTTATTGACTCACTTAATCCAAATGTATTAATAAGTCTATGCGTTAATGTTGCATCAAAATGTTCTGTCTGCGTTGTTTTTAATATTTTGAAAAAAATATTTTACTTATAATTTACGTAATTTTAAAGGCAATCACTTGACATCAATTAATTTAGAATAATAGTTTTTGAGCTTTAGGTGTATCTGAAAGTCATTCGAAATTATGAAAGTCATCAGCACTTTCAGCAAAATTAATTTAGATTAAGCCCCTAATCGTGATGAACTAAAATTGTTAAAACTAACTTAAGTAGACGCAGTTACGCAAACTCAATCTAACCTATAGTATAACAGTTAACAATCTAACCTATAGTATAACAGCTACGTAGAAGGACCAAGAAAGCCTGTTTATAAGAAATATATTGGATAGTCAAATATTAAATAAATCAGTAGCTTAAATCTTTTAGAAGAGTGATTTTCAATCTATTTGAGTACGGGCCCCTTTGCAGGTTGAAAAATTTTGGTCCAAGGGGGCCATACACAGACAAAAAGTTAGTAATTTAAATTACTAGGTTTATGTCTTTCCCTTTTTTAACCGACTTCGAAAAAAGGAGGAGGTTCTCAATTCGTCGGGATCTTTTTTTTGTTACCTATATTCATTATTACGGCCTATACTCTGCGAAAAGCCGCTGAACATAGAAAATACCTAAGTATGAGGTATAAACTTAAATTGCTTTTCTCTTATGCCGGTGACCCCCCGAGCAAGGCTCTGCGACCCCCCTAGGGGTCGCGACCCACAGGTTGAAAAACACTGTTTTAGAATATGATATTTATTTTTATACAAGTTTCAGGTTAGTTCGAGTTTGCTTTACTAACTCCCAAATTTACTTTTATGGCACTTTATATGGTAACTGTTAATATATATATTAGTGTCATTTAACTAAAAAGTATACTAAATATTCCTTTTTATTAAAATATGGCGTACTTTCGCCTGATCTACATCGATATTTCACAGTATAATACTACCAAATTAAAGAGAAACGCTTCTTCTTAGAGACATTATTGACGGTGATCTTTTTGAGATTTTTATCTTTAACACCTTTACGGGGTTTGAAAAGGTTTACCTGTAGGCCAACTTTTATTTTCTTCGTTAGAGCGCCTTGTGGGAACACCGCTTGCACTTGAGGTACTACTGAACTGGATACCATGCCACCTGAAAATTGTACACGCATGGTACGTACATAAAACGTGTTATAATAAACTCTTAAACAATATTCATACAAAAGATCGGGCCTTAAAATGTCTAGGCTATTTTGTACTGGAGTACAGGAGAGAGACTATCGACCCACCTTATTAAACTAAAGGTTGAATTTTTCAGAGTACAAGTGACTTTATCCATTAGAAAGTTATTGAAAATAATAATGATGTTTCATAATTAATTTTATAATTGAAACAATAGCTGGCAAAATGATCGCTTCTAAAATCATAAACATTTTATTCACTTCTCTAACTTATGAAGCATAACGAGATTTTTTTAAAGTAGTACAGAATACAAAACACTTCAAACGAAAATTGTTTTAAACAAGAGTGATTTGGTAATTTTCGAGATAATATTATATTATAAGCCGCGCGCAGGTTTCCAGATGATTACTTACTATTATTGTATATACTTATGTAAAATATATACAATAATAAAACTATTTATGGTCAGTAGGGTTGACAAAATAGTTAATTTTGTCAACCTTACTGACTATCGACGCGTGACATTAAGAGGCTGTAGTAGATGTAAAATTTACTATTTTATTGCATTTTTTGTTTGTTTGATTGAAAATTATAGCTGACTTTTTGATTATAAAATAATTAATTACCTTCAGGCCCGATGGCGTGAACTTCCTGTCTAATGCGGGATATAACAGCAAAGTATTGCGGAAAGTCGTGCGTCAGAATTCTCGTAACACGCGGTGCATCCCAGCCCTTTTCCTCGTCATTGGTTTCTATTTGAAAAAATATGGACATATAAATTAGCACATATTGAATAACAAAAATAAAGTATCGACAGTGAAATTGTAACAATTATTGAGTGATGTTTTAGTTACAAGGGTGTAGGTATTGCTAGAAGTGTAGAATAGTTGAAGCATATGATTATCTTTTAACTGTTGGCGAAATATGCGTTTTGGAACTGACAAAAGGACTCTTTCGTATGGAGTCGGTTAAAATCCTTAAATTTTATTGACAAATATCCTTGAAGATTATTTTAAAACTATTGGTTGGCACCATACCGACAATGATCTTCATCTTATAGGTTCTCATCTAATTCCACTAACGTCCCCCCTGTGGTTCAGTGATCTAAGCCTTTGCTGGCCTACACAAACATAGATATCCTGGGTCCGATTCCTGGTATCATAAGTTTCGTAATCCAACTTTCTGTTATATACTACTGTTGGAATCTCCAACAAGCAGTTTTAATTTATTTGGTGCGGCAAAGTACTGGCCGTTAAATATAACTGAATGTTTGAATTTAGAATATAAATGTTCTTTTGTTTTTTATATCTGTATATTTTTTGCCTCTTATTATTATAAAATCGTCATTGTATTACGCACGTGCAGTATTCTTTAATAATTAAAATATTTACAGTCCACAACAAATTAATATTTAAAGAAGTGTATAACGACTACGATTTAGGTGTCTGGAATTTACCCCAGAGTAGTCCAATTAATATTACCATAAGTCAAGCGTAACATGCTTAGATTTCGAATATAAAATGTGTGTGTTTGTTGGCCGATTTTTTAAATAGTCAAGTAAGTTTGTGGAGCCATCATGCCAGTTTTCAAAAATAATTTATTTTCATTACTTCACCTTCAATCTCGAGTGTTTCGTGCAAAATGTCTTGAACCACATCATCAGTAGCGTCCGCATTGTGCTCACGCCAACTGGTACCATTGTCAGACCTGAGTATAACAATCTCTCGCTCCTTTCCTCTCAGCGATGCGTAATGAGGTACTTCCAGAATTACCGGTCTGAAATACAAAAAATATTTTATAACATCTAATACTTTTGTAAATTCTTTGTTAATGGCCATTAAAAACTAACTGTTGGAGGCTATTTCATACAGTATCGAATATTGTACATAGAATATGTACATCCTACTGCAGCTAACTTGGTATTGCCACAAACTTAATTTTGTCGAAGAATAGAAACAAAAAAGCAAAAGGGTCTTTTACCAGCTTTAATTTCATCCTTGTATATTGTGTGTATACAATACCGATCACATAGGCTTAATCCTTAATCATGGACAAATGCGATGATTTATCATTCACATTTATGTACAGTCATTTTTAAATATTTTTATTGTATTTAAAATCTAAATAAGAAATATATTACCCTAAGAATTTAGCTGAAACTGGGCCCATCTCCAGTACTCTAGCTGCGAGTGCCTCTCCTTCCATCAAAGGCGGCATGTGATTGATGCGAGATGGCTTCAAATATCTGTTGGCAAAACATATAAAGTTATTATTATAAAATCCTTGCTGCGTTACCTATGTACGTGCTGTTCGTCTCAAACTATTTGATAGATTAATAAATAGCACTTTAATGCTCAACAAAACAATGGGCGGCCTTTCGCTTAAAGCGATGTCCTCTAGGTAACCTAACTGTAAAAACATCATCTAATTTTTTGACTACTTTTTGTGCTACTATTATTTTTTATTGCAGGACTACAGTCTACACAATATCAGCCCACCTAATGGAAAGTGGTTACTTAATTATATTTGCGAAACCATCGCGCTTCTGGTGTTGCACAAATTTAATTCCACCTTTAAAAAACATCCATTACCATACTCAGGAAAAAATTCTGTTGAGAGATCATTTAAAATCTCTTAGGTGCGCAAGAGAAACATTCTTGAGAATTGTGTACACGAAGCATAATTAGTAATCTAATTTCGAAGTGCAATAGACATGTACCTGCATGTGATCCTAGTGGGTTGCTGAGCAGATAATGGTGGAACGATGACTCTGACTCCACCACCACGACAACCTCGCATTGCACCACCGCGTGCGTCCACAAGGAATGACACCAAGAAACTGGGCAGATCAAATTTATCACTAACAGGTTATGGACTTAAAAGTCATGACAGTTTAGGAATTAAGTAAACTCTTTCTACTATTGTAGATTGGACTGGGGAACATGCCTGTATTTTTTCTAGATACATTGTAAATATTATTTTAATTACTATATTCAGGCTGTGAAGGAAAAGATCAAACTGCACGTTAGGATAACATACTGATAAAAATGGCATATCATCTGTTCCCGTAAAATGTGAAAGTCTAAGCGCATGAGTGGTACATCAATGGGTAGAAAACAAAAGCATTATGGGGTTTTACTTTGTCTATGGGCATTAAGTTATAGCCGTTTTTCCTTTAGAAGCATAGAAAATATAGAAGAGACTGAAAAGAAGGTCTATTCTACAAGTTTCATGGAATTCGTAGCAAAAATAATTTGTAAGGAATTAAAAGATTGTACTTACTTCTTCCATTGTAGTTTTTTCCTGTGAATGCATATCCAGGATGCATGAAGAACAAATCTCAATTAGATATTACTAACAAATTCTGGAAAAAACAATTTGTAATATGTAACTATGTCAAGATACAAATAAGTCTGTTGAATGATATTCTTATTCTTAGATTTATTCTTATATAATATTTATTTTGGGCATCGAAAAATACGCCATTAGGAACATAGAGAGAAATAAGTATTATATTACTGACAGAGCAACAGTAGCTACAATTATTATAAAAGAAGTATACTCTAAACTCAACCGGAAACTAATGAACTGACTTTGAAGAATTTTTTTATATTGAGAGTTTATAAATATAGGTACAATTGATCCAATAGCATGTTGATGATTTGTTCAATTTATTGTTGTTATTAAGGACTTCTTATCATGAGATGTAGTAATCTCCTACGTGTTTCTATAGCCCCACTAAAGCCAAAAATTCGGTTATTTTTGTGGTCCGTGAATAAAACCGAGATAATAAAGAGAAAAGATGCTTAACAACTGACTTTGGTTGCGTCGGGTCGACGTTATAGCAATATCCCTCCGGGGCTTGCGCCGTACTGTATCGACTAATGCTCTTGACCACCACTTCCTGCTGTGGCTGGTAGGGCAAACCATTAACTGAGCCTAGAAATAAGAAACTTGTATTTTAGTTAATACGTTGTGCACATTTTTAGTGCTTATTGCTGCAATTAGTACTAAATAGGGTATTTAGTATTCCAAAATGCTGTACATATACTTTTATTTACAACTCAGGTAGTTTATAACCTTAAGAAAATACTAAATAATTGGGATTTTGAGTACCTTGAGACGTCTCCATGATATTTTTATGACTCATTGCAGATTCTGTCCTTTCGTCTTTTGTGACATCGATAGGTAATGAATCATCGCCTAAAGACTTCATATCGTCCGCGGTCAAATATCTGTAAGGCTGGTCGTTTAGGATTGTATCTTCACCTAAAACAATTATCTAGAGTAAATATATTGAACACGTATCCAATATAACCACAAACGAAGAATACAAGCGAGTAAGAAATTTAATTTTATAAAGGATCTCCAAAATTTAAGTATTTATATTGTTGATCGGAAGGCGAAAAAACGCCTGTGAAACTTTAACCAACATTATTAATAATATATTTTTGCGTACTAAATCAGAAAAAAACTGTATAGATGTCTATTTCAAATTTAAACAGGGCATTAGAACTAAATTATAAGCTTCCACATGTACTATGAATGTAAAATAATCCAGAAAATATACTAAAGACAATATTTTGTAAACAAAGTGGAATTTACTAAATACTGGAAATTCTTCGTCTATATATTAAGCATTATCAATTAAGAATACCTGGTCAAGAATAATATGCTGCTAACATATTATTCTTGACCAGTTCAAATCTGAACATACCTCCCTCTTCTTCAGAATCAGACATGAATGTCTCGAGCATAGTTTCTGGAGCGACGACCTTGTACTTTTCTTGAGAGGCTGGAGCAATCGATGGTTCAGATACTTCTTTGAGAGTTTCCATTACAGTCACATAGCCCAGTTTTGATGCTATGTCCAACGGTGTTTGACCATTCTAAATAGAGAAATCAAATAGAATCAGTTCAGTCTTTTAAATTCTATCACCTTGAATCACAGTAAGAATATTTGGGTATTTACTATCTTGGAATTGGAGTTGGCTGATCACAGGAACAGCCAACTCCAAGCGTATTTTCAGAATTTGAGAATTGAACAATAATAAAAGTAATTTGTTGTTCGAAATTAACAGAAATAAAGAACATTTTGATTATAAATGAAAAAAATATTTCACACTTACCGTGGTTGTCGCATTAGCATCTGCTTTATGTTCAAGTAAAATATTCACAATATTTATATGTCCTTGTTGAGCTGCGTGATGTAGTGCTGTATATCTAGGAAACCACAGATTAGAGATTAAAATTATTAAAAAGAATAAAACACGCCGAATTCAAATAGTTGAAAGGTTTTTATTACATGAAATTATTATCATATAAATCAATGATAAATCATGGGAAACTGTGTTAGCAGTAATACAAAACTAACCCATGACTAGTCTGCGCTTTGACAGATGCACCACTCTCGAGCAAATACCTCACCATATTCGCTTGACCATAATGGCTGGCGATGTGTAGAGGCGTGTATCCCCCTTTAGTGCATATGTCCACCTGTTATTACAATAATAGTAGTTAAAACATTAATAACATCATGGGAGAAGAATACTATTAATTGAAAGGAAGAAGAGGTGCTATGGGCATGTAATAAGGAGAGATGAAAATCCCATGCCAAAAAAGAATGTTAAACTGCAAAGTACAAATGTAAAGGTAGACCAATAAAGGTACGGATGGATTGTGTGAAGGATGATATGTTGATTTGTGATGTGACAGAGGACGTATGTCAGAATAGAGGAGTATGGATGGAAAAGACATATTGTGAGCTAATTGGGAGAAGGTGAACGAACATAGAAAGAAGAAGAACACTATAGTTGAATTATTTTGTTCGTGCAGTTTGGTTCATAAATCAAGCTCGGCCTCAGCCCGGCTAAGGCGGTGAGCGTGTTGCGCGGCCGCAACGCCATTATAGATAAAAACTCATTCTTATCAAAGAAAGATTATCAATCTTATAAAAATCATTATTATCTTTTTGGCTGTTAATTTTAAACATATATATAAGTATTTATATTTATTTTTAATATAACTTGTTACATTCTAAACTTTTGTACTTATAGTTTTTTTAACATAGATACTTAATTAATAATTTATTATAAGTCATTATTATCCTTATTTTAATAAATACGTTGTTGTATCTATTATCATTTTTTATATTTATAACTAACCCACAAAATGACAAAACTAAATACACTATCGATAACGCTTATCGACAACAATAATGCGCATCACTATACCCGCCCATAAGGCCCGTGAGTGGAAGAGAGAGCGAAATACTCGCTTTATTTTATGACCCAAACTGCACGGACAAAATAATTCTACTGTAGGGAATTATAACCAACCAGTACGAAACGTAACTTATGGCACACTCTGCAATCACATTTGTGCCACTACTTGTTTTAACAGAAAATTAAGTAAAGACATATATTTTTAACTTAAGTCCGTCATTTAAAGTCATAATTAAGCCGTCATATGGTTTATTACTGTCTTTAAATTTGGAAGAATTAAACAAAGTATTTCATATAAACATAAACTTAAATCAATCAATGAAATAGATTACAATCGTGTCTTCTTCATTCTGTGACTTTGAATTGAATCAATTTGGTTGATCCGTCTAATATTATCAGAATTAGCTTTCAGTTTAAATTTCACGATTACATGACATTGTAAAGGAGGAATAGATAGAAATACTAATATGAGAAAAAGAGATAAAAGATAGCGTTATGTTTTGTGAATTTCGAAACAATTTAGTCCAAAGGTTCAATGTTAAAATAAAACTAAACAAATCGCTATATACTAAACAAATTGGTATATAAATTCATACTTCAGCTCCGTTTTTAACCAGCAACTGAGCAACTGGTACTCTATCCTCTTGAGCAGCCAAATGTAACGCTGCTAGTCCATTTTTCGCCTGCTGG
Organism: Dendrolimus pini; assembly: GCA_949752895.1. Lineage (NCBI taxonomy): Eukaryota > Metazoa > Arthropoda > Insecta > Lepidoptera > Lasiocampidae > Dendrolimus > Dendrolimus pini. Next base: position 9,829,495 of record OX457146.1, read on the forward strand.
TCCACTTCAGCACCATGCTCCAATAGTAATGAGCACATTTCTGCATGACCCTGGTAAAAAAGAACAGATAGTTAATTACAATAACACTTTGTCGCTTTCCTAAGAAAAAAAACTACAACTTACTTTGCGCAATTAATACTTTGTTCGCTAAACAACAAGTAGCTTCAGCGAGTACGTAATCTAACACATCTAACACAAAGGAAATTTGTATTAGATTACTTATGACTGAAATACATACCTACCTGAAATATGTCTAAAAGATTAGCTAATCTAATAGCGTAAACAAACTTAGAAGCTACTAATTTTTAAATTTATTAACAATTTTAATTTAATACTCAACATAGCAATTGAGCGCAAAATTAAGGTAATTTGTTTTAAAGAAGATAATGCTTCCCGAGTAGATTTTTAAAGGTCAATAACGTTTGGCGTTCCAATTTTGCTAAAATTGTACTGTACTTTTTAAGTTGTACTGAGAGCGTGTGAGCGTAGAACAATCATTATAAAACCTCATAATATCTACCTGCTGTGCCGCTAGGTGCAAGGGTGTGAACCCGGCTTTTGATTCAGCATTCGTCAACGCACCGTATTCGAGTAGGGTCGCTGCAGTTTCCATTTGATTCTTCCTTGCAGCTATGTGTAGCGGGGTGTGGCCATTTTTGGCAACAGCCTGTAGAAAAACAATTTAAACTTAAAATTTGATTTGCCTTTGTGTCGGTCGTTAACATGTCCACGTTTCACGGGAACTAACCAGTTATATGGGTAATCTCTAGCTAAGCCATCTCCTATAGATCTCGGCTGATATAAACCCATGTTTGGCTTCAGCCTTCCCATTCGATTGAATATATTTTATAACTACATATTTAATTTTTTTGCTATATGTTGCACTTGGAAAACTATAATTGATATCATTTTTCCGTCATAATCCCGAAAAATCTTCGTTTGCGCTTAAATCAGTTCTAATTTAATCATTTAGGTCGGCAATTACCTTAGCATCAGCACCCTTCTCCAATAGAGTCGTGGCCACAGCCTGCTGATCATATTGTGCAGCGACGTGCAGTGGTGTCATTCCATTCTTGCCGGCTTGATCGGGTGAGGCACCATGCGCTAGGAGTAGGTTCGCTACCTATTCAACAGTTTTTTACTTTAACATTAAATAAAAATACTAGGAATAACATTGGTCCAATAATAAAAGGAAATCTAAAACCTTCTTCAAATTAATTTGTTCTGTTGACTAAGCGTTGCCAAAAACAGAACTTTACGTCAATTTTATTTATATAAGCATATAAGCCTATTATTGTATAAAATATGTTAATAATATCAGACGAAAATTAAAAGTATTATAAGTAACTTTTAAATTTTAAGCGATCCAATTTACTACAGTTTATGTCAATTTAAAAATTTTCATCACCTTTAGATTTCCATATTTTGCTGCAAGATGAAGAGCCGTGAATCCTTTCTTCGTAGTTGCAGTGAGCGGTGCGTTGTGTTCAATCAGTGCAGCTGCAACCTAAAACGAGTAATTTTATAACAACAACAATAATTTACATAATAATTATTGGTCGCTTTCTATCATTCTTTTTTTAATCCTTTTCTTTATTATTCAACATCCTCTTCATCTTTTTTGCAATTACTTTCATTTTTCAACACAAATCATTTTCCAAAAAAGGTCTACTTCCAGTTTAATCTGCAAAATCATCAGCTTCTTACTTATGCCTTTCAATTTAATAATTTTTACTATAGAGTAGCTGTAAACTAGCTTGAAACTTTGGTATCCCAAAAACAATTAGTACCTAATTTCTCCGTCATATCTAAGATTTTTAAACTATTTTATGAGTGCTCCTTAATCAAGAGTACTGTTGAGAAAAGAATAAACAGAAAATCTTCTTACATCATGATTATGTTGCTTGGCAGCTATGTGAAGTGGATTATAGTGATCAGCGGTAATAGCTCGCACATCCGCGCCGTGTTGAAGTAACAATACAGCGATATCAACATTGCCTAATCTAGATGCAATGTGGAGAGGAGTTTGACGCTCACGAGCCTTCGCTTCGACTGCAGCGCCATTGCGTAGAAGAATACGAATTATATCGGTCTGCAAGTAACATCATAATATTATAATTGTAAAACATTTCAAAAAGAATATTACAATTTCCTGAGAAAAATATTTGTGGCCTAATATTTCAAACAAACGGTTTTTGTAGTTGAATTGTAACAGAATCATATAAAGACTACTTTAATTCCATACCAATAAATGTATGTATAAGTGTGTTTCGATGTCTGTTTTTCCTTTACCGAGTTGTTCCTTGTTCGGGACTTTTTTAAATCCTACGATTATCTTAAAATTTAGGGTGTAATGTACTTTCAACAGAAGACATGATATTTTAAAAAAAAACATGGGATAGTTACTACTGGATAAAGAGCGAAAATTTCCGAGTTTGAAGGTAGGTTTACAGGTTAAATGTGTTAATAAGGGCAAAATTCAGCCTATATAAATTATGTTACAATTTTCTTTTTTATTTATACCTGGTTAGCTCTAGCAGCTAAATGGAGTGGAGTTTCTCCCCTAACCGTGGGCACGTCAGGATTAGCTTCGTGTTGTAATAGATATATAACTATGTTCATGCATCCCATAAATGCAGCTACATGGAGTGGAGTCAGTCCTGATTCTGTAGTTGCTTGGATACCTATTAAATAAAATATTAAGGCTCATTGTAAAGTTTGTTACAAAATCAACGATTTATTAGAAATTCATTATAAAGTTTGAAATATTAAAATTAGTAGAACTGACGGTTCGCATAGCCCTATCATACGTCGTGAACCATAGAAAAGAATGTAAGTTTCAAGTAAAGATAATGAAATAGATTAAAAGATGTTAGAGACAGGGATAGATAAAATTACAAAATACTTGTGAAATATATTAAAATATCATTGAATACCATGAAATAGATTAAAAACGTGATTTAGAAACAAAAACATCTTACTTGCTCCATATTTAAGAAGTAATTCCACAACTTTGATTCGGTTCTTTTTACAAGCGATATGAAGTGGAGTAAAGCCATTTAACGCTCTTGCGTTAGCATCAGCATTTCTAAAAAAATATTACTATTTAATATAATAATATCTAAATTTAAAATATTAACCTTATTACCTTTATACATTTTTAGTATCCACATATGTATATCGTAACCATTCTTATTGTTAATCAAGTTTTATAAGAAATTTCGAAACTAATACTTAACCTTATAAAAAAGAAATATGCAGTTAGTTCAACTTAAACGTTATTAATACAAAACTAACAACTATCTACATCTACAAAACAGATAGGTGTATATTATCAGTAAACTTTGTAACTCACCTATCTAACAGCAGCTTAGCTACCTTCGCGTGCCCGCAATGAGCAGCCACGTGTAACGCTGTCAAGTAATCAACAGTAACATCATCAACTGGCGCTCTTCTGGATAGCAACACCCTTGCAGCTTCGGCGTGGTCACCTTGAGCTGCCATATGTAAGGGTGCGAGACCGTTCTAGAAAAGAATAAAATTTTAACGCATAATGCTTTAAGAATAATTATTTCCTCAAATTTCAAAAATAGAAGGAAAAGAGAGGTTTTGTAATTTTTGAATCAGTCTCAGAAGATTCTTATAAGGCTTGTATATTCTTGAATAATGACACTGACTAGATAACGAAAAAAATAAAATTATTATTTGCTCACTTAGCTAGTAGACTAAACTACAACTGAATAACTGTGAAAAATAGAAGCGAAATAATTTTGAACTTAATCTCTCTCTCTCTCTCTCTCTCTCTCTCTAAAATGAATCATCTTTAGATATAAAGATAATCGTACGATGATTCAAACAGTTGACATAAAGCAAAAATATAAATGAAAAAAATGACTATTAAGAACTGCGTTGTAATTTAAAATAATATCTTACTTTGCTTTTACTAGTGATTGGAGCTCCTCTATCCAGTAGAGCTTCAACGACTCTCTCATGGCCAGATCTAGCCGCGCAATGCAATGGTGTTAGACCATCTCTCGTACGAGCTTCTACATTAGCTCCATTGTCACAGAGTAATGTTACCATATTTTCTTTGCCTATAAAAAACATAATTAATAATAATTTTTTAAACCAACATCAGTTATATCGATCGTTAAGTAAAGCTAAAAACACCAAATTTTGCAAAATTGAAGTTCTTTCTCCAGTTCCATCTCTCTTTTCATTTATTTTTTATATTATATTTGTCTGAGTTATCGTTGAATCCATGTTGAGATTATTAATCTTATGTGGTTTAAAAAGAGGGTCCTTAACTAATAATTTTAGTTGCCACAGGAGATGACGGTAGGTTTGTCATGTTCCTTCTTCCTGTTGCCCACATTATATAGGCGATGACTAGCTGACTAAAATCTTACCCCATTTAGCAGCAACATGAAGTGGGCAGATATTGTGTTTAGCAGCACAGTTTACATCAGCTCCTTTTGCCAGAAGTAACCGAGCCACTGCTTCATTTCCATAATGAGCAGCGATGTGCAGAGGTGTAAATCCTGATTTTGAAGTCACATCTGGATTGTGTTCATTCTGTAACGAAGTGATTACAATAAACAAAATTTCATATAGGAGCATTTTATAAACGTAAAAGAAGATATTTTTCTATGGTATTTTATTAGTACACACGATTAAAACAACAATTTTTTTTTATTTACAACATCTCAATTTTTACTTATGTTTAATAAAACTACGTTTTAACGGTTTTAAGAGCGGTAATTTTTTTTTAATATTATATAATTTTTTATTAACTAGGCATGTTTGCTGAAGTGTTTCTTGCGCCGCTTCTTCTCTTCAAGCCACAACATGTTGTGAAGCGGTGGTAAATTAGATTAGGCTCCCATAGAGTAAATAATATCCGTAAACAAAATTAAAACTATATAATTAAAATTAACAAGTTGGCGGTAGGCTGAATAAAAACTTTGACAATACACGTTTGACAAATGTCATCTTTGTCTTCCGTGACCACGGCCACTGAAAAGCGGCCGAAACGTCGGATAAACCAAAAATCAAATAAATTACCGCGCTTAAAACCGTTAAAACGTAGTTTTATTATGTGTACAAGTCGCGAAAACTTAAGAAAATATTTTACTTATGTTGATTAGTCTGAGACATTAGAAACGCAAGATTATTTTGGAGTTTGCTCCTTAAGAACCGATTTTTATATAAGGTCCCTGATATGATAAAATTATAAGGAGTGAAATAATGCAAGTGTTTTTTTATTATACAATTTCGAACTTTAATGCTTTTAAATAAGATCTAAAATAATATCTATATTTACAATTATCCTTAAATATGCAAAGACAAACTTACTTAAGGAGTAAACTCTAGTCGTGCGATGGAGCTGACGCATTCAGTTTTTTTTATTTCACTCTAACTTATAAGTACTGGATTACTTACTCTATATGAATAAAAGAGATACTCAGTTTTTATTTTAGTACGATTTCTAGAGCTTCCGTAATTGTTTTCAGTTTATTTATCTCTATATACCTCAAGTAACAAGTTAGCAGCTTTGACATCGTCCTTCTTGGCTGCGATGTGTAGTGCTGGTAGGCGGACTCTTCCGCGTGTGTCGGCCTCAAGTAACACCGCCACTACTTTCTCGTGTCCTTGCTGCATAGCCACTGCGAGTGGTGTGAACCCATCCTGAAATATTTCATTGTTTTAATGAAGAATGTGCTGTATATAATAATAAATTATAATCATTTAATCTAACCCAAGCTAACTGATTCGAATGATGTAATATCGGGATCGTTACAGTAATCATGTGTTAACAACGGTGAAGGAAAACATCTTGATGAAACCTGCACATCGCGATAACCGACGTGTCAAACCTGCCAAGCCGCCTTGGACAAGCGTGGTGGGCATACGGTCCGTTCCCCTATAGTGGATGGTGCGAGCCCAGCAGTGGGACGTATATGGGCTGTTACTATTATTGTTAAGACCTAAACGCCGACAAAAGACAAATTCACACTTGCATACCTGTAGAAACACATTTTATTACCTTTCGGCATTTGTACTTCTTTTGTGTTTAAAATTTGTGATTAAAAAAACAGCCCATTGTGTATAATAATCTTTTACGGCCTATTGTTGTATTGTGATCACTGCCAGATGTGTCGGATCTAAAAGTACAAACCGATTGTAGGAAATTCGGTCCGCGCAGCTGGGCAGACATATTGCATCTGTGCAGTATAAAGCAATGCCCCATTTAAGAGATCAGGCAGTCGAACGATAACCACAAGCGAAGCAAGATGTGTGTACTACAATCGGGAATCTTTTAGTGTCAGACTTAGCGCGTTTTATGGAATAACGACCTTCTGCATTATGTTTGGACTTATTGTGTTCGGTTATATTTGTACCTGTGTTATACGTGTTTGTATAGTTCTATTAAAGTCTATAATAATTCCAACGGCATTTTAATTCGAGTCGGAATTATAGTATCAGGATTGTTCCTAATATTCTTGGCATGACGATGAGACCAAAAATGTTATTTTTTGCTAAAACAAAGGCAAGGAACGATAGTGAGTTTTAAGTACCTCAGTAGCAAGGCTCTGATTAGCGCCATTAGCCAGAAGGAACTTGACGACGCCATCATGATTCTCCTGTGCAGCCATGTACAGGGGGGTAAAGCCATTCTGTGACTGGATGTTGACCTGAGTAACAAAGAAATAAAAATTATCGAGGTAAATAACCCTTAAAGTGTAAGGTCCCTTAATATACGAGTACACATACACTTTGGCAAAGAAATGTGAAAGTCCCAGTTTAACATATCGTGGTAGGGCCATACTGGAGTCAGTATTTTGATTACAGCTCTTAAGGCCGGCTCGGTCGGTGTTATACCACGCTCTCACAAAATATCGGCGTGAAAAGGTTATGCTTGTGCTAATCGTGCTTCGTGCGATGAGTAAGTGTTCCGAACACCCACTTCCTTCTTCCCCTGTATCCCATTATTCCAATCCCATATCCCATTCCTCTTGTCTGATCCCTCTTTCTCATCCCCTCCTATCCTCCTCTTTATATGTCCAAAAGATATAGACAAGAATTTATCGCGTACTGTATAAACATAGTTAGTTGCTTTGGGTTTTTTCGAGCGACTAGTGCTCTAGGAAATTTAAAAAAATTATGAGGACCTTTTAAAATTCAAATTTTGAATTGAATCTTTCAGAAACGTATTATTTTATGGTGTTTAAAATTATACCGTAACGAGAGAAAAAAGTTGACTAAAAGAAATTCAGTTTTTGGCGATTTTTGAAATATATTAGAAAATTTGTGGCGACCTGTTATTTTTTTTTGGAGCTGTCTTTTGGAGGGATTTCTTAAAACATCAAAAACATTCCGGGCAAGAACAGAGACAGAATACAATTTCCTGCGGCCGGGCGGCCTGTCGTAAGAGGCGACAAAACAACCCACAACCAGGTGGTAGGGCAGTTGCCCGACTGGATGGCTACGACCCCTGGTCTAGAGTATGTCGCCATAACAAGCCAGGTTCCAGTGTCCCTTAAGAGAGCAGCAGCGCATTTCTAGTACCTTTGGTGTTTGGTTTCAAATGTCCTTAGGTGATAGTAACCGCTTTCCATCAGGTGGCCCGTCTGCCTGTCTGCTGAACTTATGCAATAAAAAAGTCGTACTACCTCATTCTCAAATATTTTAATGATTAAGCTTCCTTAGGATATGAATGAAGCTTTGTTAGGCTCAGTTTTGGATCCTATCGAATACTATTCATACTAAATAAGTTTTACAGTGCAGGCTGTCAAACTTTGGAATGCGCTGCCCCTTACTGTCATAGAGGCCAAAACATCGCCTACATTTAAGAACGCACTCAGAAAACACTACTTTTCCTTAAATAATTATGCCTAATTCTTATATTATAGATATTTAATATATATTAGCTGTCCCGGCAGACGTTGTCCTGCCCTGAAGAAATAAAATTTAGAACCCGACTGCAGCGCCATCTGCCGGGCTTATTTGTGAATCTAAACCATCCTCAAATCCACTTGAACACATACAAAAAATTCAATCAAATCGATCCAGCCGTTCAGGGGGAGTTCACTGTCAACACACGTACAGAAGAATTATACATATATTTTTTTTATTTATATAGTAATTTAAGTATGTGTATTTAATTTTATGTATTATGTAGTTTAAGTATGTTTATTTATGATATATTTAATGATGCGCACCACCTACATAGCCAGATTAGGTTAAATTATTCCTTAAGTAAGGTTGCCTGGAAGATAGTGCTTTCAGCGATAAGGCCGCCTATTGTTTCTACAATGACAATGTTGTGAATTTGAAATTGTATATTTGGTGAGCAATAAAGTGTTATCTATCTATCTAAATAAGCTCATAAGTAACCATAAAACGCGGGACATTCATCATTCACGATGTACATTTAACAATAACACAAATCTTCCAACATCTCACAATCAGGTGTTTCAGAACACTTCCCGGATATTTCGCAATGCTTACCACTCTAATAATACGACTGAGAAATATCCAATAAAACATGTAAAACTGAGAACATTTGTAAATCTGTCAAAATGAATTAGAGCACCTCGATATCTGATTTGTTGTGTGTAAATTGGTAAAGTCTGTTATCGCTTTGGTTTACGAAAACTGAAATCTTATAGTCCGTAGTGTATACTGAATTACTATTAACAAAAATACAAAGCAGTTTCTATTATGAAAACTGTTTAAAGAATCATCATATTCATTGTGTATGTACTTTTCTGAAACAGTCGTGAAATATTTTAGTTCACGTTCCCATATAATAAAACTACGTTTTAACGGTTTTAAGCGCGGTAATTTATTTGATTTTTGGTTTATCCGACGTCTCGGCCGCTTTTCAGTGGCCGTGGTCACGGAAGACAAAGATGACATCTTTGACAGACATCTTTGTCTTCCGTGACCACGGCCACTGAAAAGCTAAGCTAAGATAAACCAAAAATCAAATAAATTACCGCGCTTAAAACCGTTAAAACGTAGTTTATTACGTTCCCATATTTCAAAATCCGGTTAAAATTATTTCATACGCTTTATTTATGTATTTAATTTGTTTGGGAAACATACTGTTACTTGCTGACAAAACCTGGTTTATTACCTTTCCCGCATTTGGACTTCTTTTGTTTACTTTGTGTTTAAAATTTGTAATTAAGAAAAACATTATATTGTTATTGTACTTGTTTTATGGCAGTCATTAGGCAGCTGTGTCGAACTAATTCTTGTTGTTATTGTTTTGAGGCATATTATATTTGTACAGAATAAAAGGAAAGCCCGAACGGAGGGGTGAGGCAGTCAAGCGAGGATTGCGATACGAGCAAGACGTACATTCGATTGGCTATATAGCGACGGACTTTGCGCGTGTTATTGATTTGTGCAGTTTGTACTGGTTGTGGCCAGTTATATTTATTAGGGTGTACGTTAAAAATTAAATTTCTTGCGACGCCCCCTAAAAAGCTTCCTTTTAATGAAAAAACACTGGGATTTTTTTTATAATTTTTTCAAGTCAAGACAACACGTGCCTCAAGACGATTCAAGTTAATTTTTGGGTAATATCATGTTTTTTCAGGAAACTTCTTCATACTTAGAAGTAATAATTATTTTAAGATTGGAAGTTTTAACAATGAAATACCTTCCGTATTATCATTCTCAGTGATGAATTTCAAATTATAGTTTCAGAAAAAGTTTAAAATTCTTCGTGATTCAAGCTTATCTTTCAATTTTTCTTATATTTTTAGTTTTAACTTGAATCGTCTTGAGGCACGTGTTGTCTTGACTTGAAAAAATTATAAAAAAAATCCCAGTGTTTTTTCATTAAAAGGAAGCTTTTTAGGGGGCGTCGCAAGAAATTTAATTTTTAACGACCACCCTAATATTTATACCTGTGTTATACGTGTTTGTATAGTTCTAATAAATTCCATAGTAATTCCAACGGCATTTTAATTCGAGTCCTGTAGCTCGAAACAATACAATAATAAATATTCTTAAATATAAAACTCTAAATTAATACATATATCATTCAAGTTTCCACTAAAAAATAATTTATATGATAAAAATAAGAATTGGCTCAAACAGTTAATTACAAAAAAGGAAATACAATAATACGAAAATTACATAAAATGTCTATTTAATTTACATTAGTTAAATATTGAACAAGATAAAAAAATGTCACCAAAATTACTGGTAAAATAGAGATGAAAAAAGGAAAGTACAAACAAAAAGTTTGTCATTATTCCAAAAATAAGTCATTGGATCATTCTAAATAACAACATTTTTTTAATTTGGGTTTTATGTATTACGTTGTAATTGAACAATAATTAGCTGTTTGTACTAAGAAAAATAAACAACGCAACATATTGAAAATCGCTTTTTAAAAGCCGTAAGGCGCGATTCATTACACATTTTTAAGTCAATAGTCTAACATTATTTACATAGACATTAAAATAACTTCTTAAAAGAATGAAAAGGACTTTATTTGAACAAATAGCCACGTAATTACATTCCTTATCCATTATTATATACATAGCATATTTTGAGAATTTGTACGCCGCATTTTCAGTAAACAAGGTTTACACTTAGCATTCCTTTTGGTGTAAGACGAAAAGGACTCGATTTTGTTAAACTAATCTTAGTTATCATCACTTTTTGAAGCCCACTAGGATCGGCTTCATCACCATGTAATTGTCGAGGTCATCCAGCTCCTTGATGATACAGATTGATTAAGAAGACTCAAAAGAACAACATGGACACTTGCTTGCCGGCGTTACAATCGTAAACCCAAGTGGAACGGTTATTCGACCCACCAATTGACATGGGTCGTTGTGAGTGTTGTGTGATGGAAATGACGTCATTAGTGACGTTTTCGCCACGACCACAACGACCGCGGTCACCTTGTGTAACGGCTAACTGAGCATTTTGGGCGTTGTGAGCTACTAATGGAACGCCCTGTACGTCATCCTTCACACGATACATCCATTTTGTACGTGCTACAGTGCGACACTCAAGGTTGATATGGCGGTATATTTCAGACCACTTTAGTCCAATGCGTTAATTTCCTGACAAGGTTACAGTTGCAATGCGAATGAAGGACGTTTGGTATCCGGCTATTAAACAGTCAAAAGTATACCCATCATCAAAATCATAGCACGTCATGGAAAAACAAAGAACATCACATAAAACCTCACATCCACTGTGTTGAAGCTATTAAATGCGAGAAAAATGAATATTTCCACCTGTCACACATTCGACCCCAATTGTTGTAGTAACTTATTGGATAAACGCGCTTTATTCATATGCGTGGGTTTGATTCGTTACAGAAAAGTATGTATTAACAAGGGAAGTATTTCTGAACTAATGTACGTATTATGTTATACCATATAATGTCGGTAAAAGATGATATAGTGCGAAAATTTGCTCATCAGAATTACCAATTTGTGCAACCTGCCATTCCGATCTTAGACAATAAACGTACTTATTCCCGCTCTCCGTACTTTCACTGTGTTTTTACGAAGCCCAAAAATTAGTGACCTATTGTTTCCCTTTCATTAACTACAAATATGTCCTATTTTTCGACTAGTACACATAATATAACTATCTTTTATCCGTTGTAAGTGTGGCATTTTGATTGATTTTCGTCATCCACTAAACGGATGAATAATATTCATTTACTAACCGGACGACTACAATTGTTATATATCCGGTTAGTGGAAGACTAGACACTTCGCTTTTCAATAGCCGTGATCACAACTACTAACAAGTAGTCGAAGCATCGGAATTAGACATAAATTCTATACAGGAAATACCCAATTACTACCAATGTAAAGGAATGGATAGTAAAATACAAAACCAGACAACAGTCGTTGGTATGTTTTTGGCATCGCATCGCGTGTTCTGGAAGCTGACCCTAAAAGCTTTTTACGCGAACGATGAAAGCAAACATTTCGATTTGATAGATCATTAATTCCTGTTTAAAGTTAGCCACGCAAATGGTTTATCGATGTTTGATGCCATGTTCACTGGTTACATTGGTTTTAATGTACTTTATGTGCCATTGCATTTCACGGGTTTTCCAGCTTCCTGTAGTTTTGGTGTATAATTATTTTTTTTAATAGGAAGACCAACGAACATATTATATTTTCCCAAGTTAAAAAAGTTCGCCTGTGTAATGAGTAATACATAACTTACCACTTTATGTCCGGTTCCAAACACCCAAACCATAGAAAATAACGGACAATTCGTTTACTAAATTTACGATGCTAGGGATCAAACCCGGAGCTTTTGCGTTCAAGCGAGCTAGATTAATAAATGGTTTTACCCGCGACTGACTCTATATGCATTTTTTTATAGCTGGAGTACAGTAGACTGACGACTTACCTAATGGAAAGCGGTTACCCCCGCCCAATGGATGTTTGTGACACGAAAGATGTCACAAAGGCGCTGCCAGTCTCCACATATTTTATAAAACCCTTTTTAAAAACTGCATATCGTATCGCAGTACGAAAACGATAACTGGGAGATCATTCGAAACGTAGAGAACGTTGCGCAAGAGAAACGTTCTTAAGAAATGCTTTGTATAATATTTTTTTAAGTTTTCGTGACATGTATACATAATAAAACTACGTTTTAAGAGCGGTAATTTATTTTAATTTTTAATATTTCGACGTTTCTGCCTCTTTTCAGTAGTCGTGATCACGGAAGACAAAGATGTCAAGTGTTAATGAGTATAGTTAGATTTTTATTCAGCCTACCGCCAACTTGTCCATTTTAATCATCTAGTTTTAATTTTGTTTATGGTTATTACTGACTCCATGGGAGCCTTATCTAATTCACCACCGCTTCGCAACATGTTGTGGCTTGAAGAGAAGTGGCGTAAGAAATTCATCAGCAACATGCCTAGCTCTAGTAATTTTATATAATATTTAAATTAAAATGGGTGGGAGGTAAAATAAAAATAAATTGTCAATAAAGTTGGTTTGTGTTAATGTGCACGCAGAAGAGCTCAGTGTCTTGAAGTCTGGCAGTCGGTTATTGCTGGGTTAGGGTCTTAACAGTTTTCATTATCGCATCTTAAACAGGTGAAACTTGCCAACCATCTCCTCTATTGAAATTTGGGTGTTTTTTTATTTAAATAGCCTCACGCATCAGTTTACGTATGAAACGATTCTCTTTTGCGAGGATTGTTGATTTATTGAATGTGATGGTTGAGTTTATCCCGCGTGTGTTCACTGATTTCAGTCTTCGTAGAGCTTGTGTATTTCATATCAGGAATATAGGGAAGTTTAAGTTATTAAGTTAAGACAATAGGATAAATAACCCATAATAATAAGGTAATATCTCAATATCTCTTCGCCTAAAAGGAATAGTCTTTTATCGACATAGTAGTTTGCAAGAACTTCTTTAAATTTTGATAAACGTCAATTAAAAACTTGGTAATTAGGTCTACAATCTACTTTATTATTAAAATGTAATTAATAATAATTACTGTGTGATTTTTGCAAATAGTGTAAACAATTTAATTAATGAAATAATTATGTGTGCGGTACTTCCGACCCACCAGTTTTCTTCTCGCTTCCGTTAAAATATTAAATGATCATTAGTTTTCTTTTCTTCTGTGAAGGTGACTTTACTGCCTGGCACTAACGGAAGACCAGCGTTGGTTGTTATCAACCAGCGTTTGCTGAGTTAGGGCCTGTTTAGAGTTAGTTAACTTTTGGCTTTTGTTAAACTGCTTATGTATAATTTTATAATTTAAATAACTCAAAATAAACATAATTTTGTATTCTTTCTTCTTTTCGTTGATAAAATAAAATTATGAGAAGCGTTTATTAAAATACTGACGTGAGCAATATTTCCGGTTAACTACCTCCATTAATTATTTTTTTATCGATCTTATTGTATGAAACATGGCGGGAGTGGCGCACAAAATTCAGTTAATTCTGTGTCAGTCAAGTGTGAGGAAGATAAGTCCTGTGCAAAATGTTGTCCTCTCATTTCTGGACCTTTTAGTTTGATATATTTACCTGAGCTCCATTCTGGACCAATAGTTTCACTACAGCCTCCTGACCAGCAAGAGAAGCGATGTGGAGAGCAGTGTTGCCTTTCTTGGTAGCGGCATCAATTGCAGCACCACGGTCTAGGAGTTCTCGCACGACTTCCACATGACCATCTTTGGATGCGAGATGGATAGCATTTAGCCCGTTCTGTGAACAAAAAAATGTTATCTTAATAGGCCCGTACCATGAATTTGTTACGAGTCACTTAAATCTAAGCTTTTCTTTATAATTGGAGTACATAGCAGACGTTGATGGTGTACACGATGGGAATTGGTTACCATCGTGCTTCCAGCCTGAAGGAATTCTGTGACACCTTTTTTGTAGTACCTTTCTTCACGACACCGATGCTTGATACGATGCGAACCGAAAGAAAACGAAAGTCTTCGAGCAGTGCGTCCTCGCCATCCTGACCTACGAGGCTGAGACGTAGAGACTGACGGCAGGATTGGTCCACAAGTTTCAACTCGCTGAACGGGCTATGGAGCAATCTATGTTGGGTGTTGCTCTTATGGAAACAATTAGTAATGAGGATATCCCTAAGAGCACCAAGGTAACATAGCTCGCAGAAGTAGTAAGTTGAAGTGGTAATGACTGATGGACGATAGAGCAGACGAGTCCTGAAATGGAGACCGTGTCTCGGTAAACGTAGTGTCGGAATCTTTCAATTTGGATGCATTAACCACCCATCCATATAAACATTAACTTGTATCATTCAATGTCATTGAATACCGTCGTGTCCTTTCAGGTCTGTCTTTCAACCGAATAATGGTATTGTAACAACTCAGGTCCCGACAAAAACAAAATCCACCTGCATATCTGAAACAAAACACATTTTATTACCTTTCGGCATTTAAACTAATTGTAATCCTTTATGATCGTCTTCTTTTGTTTACTTATTTATTGGCATACGTTTCTAGAAAACAGCCCGTTGTTTTATTGTACTCTTTTATGGCCGAGTCATTAGCCAGGTGTGGCGGATTAAGTCGACTACGGGCACATTGCAATTGTGCAGTATAAAACGATGGCCTGATGGAGGGAGAGCCAGTTGAGCGAGAACCGCGATCAAGGCGAGACGTGTGTACATTCGGTAATCTATTAGTGATGGACTTTGCGCGTTTTATTGAATTACTACGTACTGCATTACGTTTGGATTTGTTGTGTTCGGTTATATTTGTACCTGTGTTATACGTGTTTGTACAGATCTAATAAGCTCTAAAATGATTCTAACGGCATTTTAATTCCAGTCCACCTAAACTCTTAACAGTATAGTCTTTGCTGAATTCGAAGAAATAGTTTACGCGACACACCTGACAAGCACAGTGTAGAATAATAAAATGAGTTGGCATTCGAAAAAATATGATAGCTAGTATGTTCTTATACGATGTCATGAAATTGTAGTTGTAGTATTTAATCATGTAATAATGACATTATTTCATATATGAAGCTATGAAAGTAATTGTATAAGGTTGTATGAGGCTTTGACAATCATGAAAATAAGTAGTTGTTGTATGTGTGAAAACCTTGTTTCCGCAGACATTCGCTGCTTAAAGATGGCACCTCTAGGGATACCGACCGTTTATGCAAACCGGTGGATTGTAGCCCTAAAATATAAAAACGTGTTTTATATATATATATATGTTTTTTGGAAACGATTAGACCACAATTTTTGTATTTGTAAAGGTTAAAGTGAAGTGTTAAGTTGATAATTGAAATTGTGTTTAGAGGTTAAAAGAGAAATAAGCGTTGATATCGTGCAATGTACTTTTCTAAATTGTGGCGCCCCACAAATCTTACATTTTCGCAACACGAGGACCTTATAACCAAAATTAATAATGCAGATATTGAAAAATTTTAGAACAAAAAAAATTTGTGTACAAACTTGTTTTTTTTCAATCTAAGAAAACTTAATTGGATAGGTTGTTTTGTTGTCTGATATAGCTTAGTTTACGTAATCAACTAGACTTAGAGGATGTCCTAGACACGGTCAGTAAAAAAGGTGCTTTAAAAAAGTCTCCAAGCGGGAGTTAGACAAACGGTGGAGACACCGCTGCCCATCAACCTGCTGAATACGCATAGACCAGTCATCGTATAATTAGTATTAAGTTATAATAATGTTAATATAATTTTAATTGTAATTAAGTTAGTCTTGTAAGAACTGTCGTACAATAAAGTTGTCTTAAGAAATTGATTTTTAAAAGACTTCTCCGCGCCACCTTACTTACCACGGGTCGTGAAAACATTTTTAACTGACCTGAAAAGAAGGTTTTCTGTATGTTTTTTATGCGTTTATTTAGCGATTTCTCCGTCAATTGTGGACCAATTTACAATTTGATTTTATTAGAAAGAATATACTCTTAAATTGTGTAAATTATTATTTTTTAATTAATAGGTAATAAAACTAATTACGGGACTGCTGTTTTAATTTAATAGTTTCTTGATGTAAAATTGCAAAATATGTTATGTCACACTAGGGAAGGCGGAGCCTAAGTTTAATTAAATTATTAGTATAATTTTATATTTGCAGATTGTTTTTTTATAGATGTTATATTATTTATAAAATGTCAATATAAAATCAAACATATTTACGCAATTAAAATAATGAATTCAAGATATTAAGAACATTACAAACTCACTCATACTTTTGCCATAACGTCAGCAGAATCTGAATACTAATAGGAGTTTGGCCTGGCGTCAGTTGGCTTTAATGAACAAGGATCGTTCAATGTCGGTGCAAATGGCCAAGCGTTGGAACGTTGCCAATGTAGGCCTTTGGCATAATTTTGCATGGTCGGCTTCAGCATCCACTTGATATTATCAAATTATGATTAACTTAGAATCTAGCATTAAATTTAATAGCGTGTTTTGTGACACACAAATATCTCACAATATCGATATTGATAGTAATAAATAAATAGTATCTAGACAAAATGTAATAAAAATACAGCATAATTATATAAGTAATAAATAGAATGAACTAATAAGATAGGTACATAACTGTAAAAATATATAAGAAAATGTAATTGAAGGTAAGATTTGAACAAAAAAGAAAAACAAAGAAAGTAAAATGAAAATGATCCCTCCCCCCCCCTTATTATCCCTAGAATATTAGAAACAAGTTAGCTAGGATAAGACATGAAAAACAAAATCTCTGTCTTGGAACATGACTGAGGAGTAAGCGATATAATAAAAAAGAAAGAAAAAAAATATCGATATTGATATAGTCCGTTCCTATCGTCGACGATTCCATACTAACAGGCGGTTTAGAATCGCTTAGCCTTCGAAGAGACTGTCCCTCTGCGTATTTTACCGCCTGTATAACGGGGAGTGTTCCGAGGAACTGTTTGATCTGGTGCCAACGCCTCACATTTACAACCGCACCGCACCATTTTGAGTTCCCACGCTCAACAACGCAACGGTTCTCTA
This sequence comes from Dendrolimus pini, assembly GCA_949752895.1. Taxonomy (NCBI): domain Eukaryota; kingdom Metazoa; phylum Arthropoda; class Insecta; order Lepidoptera; family Lasiocampidae; genus Dendrolimus; species Dendrolimus pini. The sequence goes on from OX457146.1 coordinate 9,847,011, forward strand.
GAACATTTGAGACCGTCAGCGCTAAAGCGGCCTAACCCTCAATTTTTTTTTTTTTTCAATCTCAATTTATTCGGAGATAAATAATGGAAATTATGTAAAACTAAGGAAATGCAAAAATAGTCTTTGGAACGCCATCTATTATCAAGTGACAAAACCAAAAATAGGCCATTCTTGCATTATATTTTAGCACGTTTTACATAATTTCCAGTATTTATCTCCGAATATAATAAATTGAGGGTTAGGCCGCTTTAGCGCTGACGGCCTCATTTATTCTGCGCACAACAATGATTTGTAAGGAATGGAATGATCTGATGTGGGGTTCTTTAAGAAGGGCGTTATTAAATTTCTTAGAGGTCGGCAACGCGTTGGTGACACCCCTGGTGTTGCAAACATCCACAGGCGACGGTACCACTTTCTATCAGGTGGACCCTGTGCCTGTTAGCCTGCTTCAAGCTATAAAAAAAATAGAGCAAGAAAGTTTTGTCTTACATCGCATTTCGTGTACTGCATACATTTATCACGTACCACAATTCATCTATTATTTTTTTATGATTTCACTTGCATAATATATATTGTTACGAGCTACAGGACTCGAATTAAAATGCCGTTGGAATAATTATTACAGACTTTATTAGAACTGTACAAACACGTATAAAACAGGTACAAATATAAACTCGACACTGTATAAACTGTACGATTCAATAACACGCGCAAAGTCCGTCACTATATCGCTAATCGAAAGTACTACATACGTCTTGCTAGTATCGTAATCGTCGCTTGACTGCCCTAGCCCTCCGTTCGGGCATTGTTTTATACTAAACTGTATAATAGAACAAAGGACCGCGTTCACTGGGTTAATCCGCACACCTAACAAGCTTCGACGCAATGCAATAACAACAAGCATTAGTTCGACACTAATGACGGTCATAAAAGAAATACGATAACAATAGCACGTTTTTCTTAATTACAAATTCTAAACACAAAGTATACAAAAGAATTCCTAAATCAAAGAAGGCAATAAACTGCGTTTTACGACAGGCAGTTGTGCGCATTTCTTTGTCAGTATGTAACAATATTTATTCAATCATTTTTATTTAAGGCCTCTGCAACAGCAACGTCTCGGACGAGTTGTCTTGCTTACCTACCCTTAAGGCATCCACTGTTCCCCACCAGGATTAGTCTAGTTTCTGGGAAACTGATATGATAATATCATAGTATACCATATCGTAATTTCTTCTCGGTGTCTATTTTTTGTACTGATTGCATTTGTTTGATTTTGTACTTTCTTGACTTTTCATTGTAATGCTGTGTGATCATATTTAAATAAGTATAGAATTCTATCATCTGTGGGCTGTCAACAGGGCGACCCGCTAGGTCCGGCCATCTTCAGCTTGGCGATCCATCCGATCATCGAATCCCTCAAGTCTAAATTCAATGTGTGGTATCTAGACGATGGGACTCTAGGCGGCGATGCAGAAACTGTACTCCAAGACCTACTTATCCTGATATAAAATTTTTGTTGAACGTTGCACCCGGTATTAAGGTCCTGGAGAAGGACTCTCTTCGCTTACTTGGAGCCCCTATTCTAGATTAGGCCATTCCAAATTATTTGTCTGAGCAATCAGCCAAATTTGATCTGTCATACTCTAAATTTTTCGATATTCACTTTCAAATTGCATATCACATTATACGACATTGTCTGTTTGTACCAAAATTAACATATGTCTTACGATGCGCCCCGCGTTGGAAATTTTCTAATCTTATAAAACCACTAGATGACCGCATCAAAGATGTGCTTAGTAAAATTTTAAATTCTGAACTCTCAGACAACTGCTGGATCCAAGCTTCCCTACCCATTAGGTATGGAGGTTTAGGCATCCGCAAAATCTCTAGCGTTGCTCTACCGGCTTTTCTTTCATCCGCCTACAGTATAGAAATATAAAATTATAATTCAAGAATTTTTTTATGCATTTAAGCACGAGCGCTTTGCGTGTGCGTGTGTACATTTATGTACGTCCGTGTGAAAGGTTTTATATTTGAGTAACCAATAAAAAATCGGTGTCCCCGAAAACGCTAAGCAATAGGTATTAAGACCTGTATACTTAGCTTAATTATAACATCTTTATACAAAAGTACATAAACTTTTACCAGATCCAATTAAAACCTAATATTTCTTTAGCAGCATGTTGATCGGTCATAAATATTTCCTTTAAACTGCGAGCAGTTAGAGCTATAATAAAAATCCAGTCCCACCGTCATCCGTCTGTAATGGCTATATAAATTGAAAGACATTAATAAAATGAATACGTCCAACTTTTATATAGGCTTTTATCCCAAATATAGTGGCGTACTTTATTAGAAACAACAGATTTCCGCACAATAGACGTTTTTTCTTACAAAACATGAAATTTTGGTGTGGTCTATATTCATAAAACTAACTAACTCCGTTGGCTCAGCAACCCCAAATGAGTCTTGGCCTCCGAAACGAGAGCACGCCACTTTCCTTTGTCCTGCGCAGTGCCAATTGTGGGCTTGTAGTGCGGTCAGGTCAGCTTCCACTCTATTCTTCCAGCAATACTTGGGACAACCGACTGGTCGCCCCAAGTATGCTTTATTCACTCCTCGATCCTCCTCCCTCCGTTCTACATGACCGAGCCGGAGACAGTGAGATTTTATCTCCCCAATTATGTTGGGCTCGGCCATGAGGTCTTCTATTTCGGAGTTGGTTCGGACCCTCCAGCTGCCATCTCCTTTTATTGTTGGGCCCAAGATTTTTCTGAGAACCTTCGTCTCTGTGACCGACAATTGGTTCTCCTCCTTCAGTGTCAGTGTCCAAGCCTCACAGCCGTACATCAGAATTGGTTTTATGACAGTTTTGTAGACGCGAATTTTAGTTTTCCTGCTTAGGAGCCTGGACACTAACACATTGCACTTGAGGGCATTTTGGACACGGATGTGTATTTCTTTCTCTTGGGAGTTCGTGTCTGTGATCGTGCATCCCAGGTATTTGAACTTGCTCGCACCGTTATACAGTACCTCAACATGAGGGTTTGTGAACGCAATGCGGGTGTTTTTGTACCGGTTCATATGAATGTACTGCGTCTTATCCGTGTTGATCTTGAGTCCAAACTTTTATGCCTCTTGTTCTAAGATCTTGCTGCTTTTATAATTTATATTATAATTTATTTATAGGTGTATATTCATACTAAAACTAATTCCTGTGATCAGGCGGATTGTCGTAAGATGCGACAAAACAACCCACGGCCCGACAGTAACCACCCATGACGTAGAATATACCGCCATTGACTACATCCTGGTCTGTTGTTCTGCCATTAGTGGCTAGATTCCAGTGCCCATTTAGAAGCCAGCAGCATTTTATCCGTGCAGGAACGGAGAAAGAATACAATTTCCTGCGTCCAGGCGGCTTGTCGTAAGAAGCGACAAAACAACCCACAGCCAGGTGGGATTTAACTATACTTCATGAAGATTATGACTATAATTTAAACTAAGTGATGTTGGTGGGAGTGTGCCCGACCCATCAACTATAGGAGGGACTGATAAGTTGTTAATAGGTTTAAGAATTATGATGTCGAATGGGTGGAAACCTGGTCAGTCTTTAGGCAATTGTAATGCTGGTATACTTACACCTATTATAGGTAAGGGTCAGTCCTTAGGTAGGGCATTTGCCCGACTGGATGGCTACCACCCCTGGTGTAGAGTATGTCGCTATACAACCTTGAGTTATAATCCGGCATTACTGACCAAGTTCCAGTCTCCCATAAGAGAGCAGCAGTACATTTGTAGCACCTTTTGGTGTTGCAAATGTCTGTAGGCAAGGTTAACTTTAGAGGTGAGCCATTAGTCTCTCTGCTGTCTTAATGCAAGAAAAAAACCAGTTGTTATTTTTTAGAAAATCCCTTTTATTTATAGATGAAATGATAAAGGAGTACAATGAAAGAAGCTTAATTTGTATTATATTCTCTTTATAATCCTTTACGACTATAAGTTGAATACTGAGCCTAGGTCTTCGAAATCAATGGGTACCTTTCCCAGAAGCCTATAAAAAGCCTTTGATACAAATAATTTCTTCGCTCGAATGGCTTCAAAGGCGGGATATAATCCTGTTTGACTGAGAAACAAATTGATCTTGTTCTCAACTTGTCATTTGCTTCGTCGTGGATTCCAATTAAATTTAACTTTGTTAAAGACACCGGAGCTGCGCTTGTCTGTTCAAAATTTGTTAGACAATGGTTTGACGTGAAACACTAAGTCGGGTTGGATTAGAAGTTTGAAGCCGACGATTTGTTACAAAAGATAAAATTTTATTCTTAATATTACAATTATAGTCAACTAAAGTGTAGAACACGCATATAGAGCCAACATCCTTTCAAAGGCTAAACATTTTAGGACCGCCAGTTCGATCCTTGCCTGTAGGTAAAACATCGCTCCATCAATTTTACTGTCTACCCTCTTTCACATTGCAGGGTAATGGCAGTCATTTCGAACACTTCCTGTTAACGTTTTGACTAAGACACACCGCTCCGTATGCTCATACTTTTCTATAAACTTATTTAACATACTGGGCGCGCTAAGAATTTTGTATTACTTAAGACCTCTTGAGGAGTGTTAGCTCGAAAGTGAAATTTAATGCCGTATGCTGTTCCTGTGTGCTACCTAAACCGAGCCAGGAGAGGGCGGAGCTCAAGGTTGGTGGAACTTCTGTTTTTCTAGTGCAAAGATGTAGGTCATATCTCTCCCATACAGTCGACAAATTAAATGAGCATTACCCGTAGGCTAGAGTGCCCCACACCGTCTGTAAGTTCGGGTTTGTTGACAATATAGACCGTTCGGCTCTGGCTGTATGAAGTCAAGTAAGAGCAACTGATATTAAGGAACACAATCCCTGAAATGGGAACAGTACTGCACAAACAGTAGAACTAGAGTAATAAACGGTTTTTTATAGAATTCATTTCGGAGAGTGTGCGGTTGAACTGTTTGATCTGATTCCCAATATACCATTCCACCTTCAGACGATAAGGCATTCTGGTCTAGGTCTCATCGTTTCACAGTGGAAACACCAACAGTGCGAACGAAACGTTTCGAATCCACGTTCCATCTACATACGGCAGAGTTGTGGAATGCACTACCAGAGTCCGTGTTTCCCGAAAAGCACAATCTGGGTATCTTCAAGTCTCGTTTGAATAGGTATTATCTAGATAATCGTGCTTCATCTTCAACTGCATTATCGTCCGGCGTTAGGCGTTCTCGTGGTGAAATGCAAACTTATTTATAATTAAAAAAAGTGTTACGTTTCATCCTGAAATAGTAGGCTACTGCTTAGGCCTCTTGGTACCTCATAGCAGTTCATACATTTATTCCTTACGGAACTTGCTGATGTGTGCAAAACGGTGACCGTGTTAGTGTAATCTATAGCATCCGTATGATAAGATTAAATGAAATGACTTACAGCATTACTAACGTTGATATCGACACCTTGTTCCAATAGGCTGATGATCTTCTCAATTTGCCCAGCACGCGCAGCACGCAGGAATGCTGTGCTGGCATCCGCCTGGAACAAACAAAGTAATACTATTATATTATCACTAGACAAACATATCGTATATCTCCAAAGTAAGCAAGTTTTGCTTGTAATGAAAATACAACGAATTACCCAGGGGCAATCACAAACGCGTAATACAAAATAAAAACCGAAACATCGTTTACAAAATCTACCAACACAGGAATCGTACCAGGGAAGCTTTGCCTTCTAGAGAACTAAACGGTTAAGGTTTTAAATAAGTCATAAAAAATCATAGATACCATCATGAGTAATAAAGACGTGTAGTAGATCTGCACAGCAGATTTGCTATGGATAATTTTGTTTTTTTCCAAAAGGTAAGGTAATAAGGTAAAAAGTAGGTACAAACTGCAAAAGGTAGGTAATAGAACATTGCAGATATAAAGTGTGAAAATTATTTAAGTTTTTTATTTATAATTACTCGCGTTATTAATTAAATTAAATCATTACAATTAGACTAATAGTACAAGGTTATATGAAATGAATATGAAAGTTTGTTTAATCATAAGACTCCAAACTAGCCCATCTTATCTCAGTAAATAACAAAAAAATGACAAACAATAATAGAATAAACTACCGCCAATAAATTTAGGTATATAATATCTCTCAGGTCGTTGGTTTTTATTATGATTAGACGGGAATATGGGGATGCGTAATAAAACTCCCTGGAGCTATGACGTCACTGGTTTGAACAGTCTGAGACAGTCTTATTGTCGCACTTACAGTCGGATCCTTAACCTTACTCGTTGGAATTATAAACAAGAAAACTTTTGCTGCCTCGTTACAAAAAATTTAAGTGCATCGGCGACAGTGCTTGTACCTACACTATTGTATTATTGTAAAATATGTGAAATTGAATCTTACATTATTTAACAGGTGTATAACGTTATGTATGTGTGTAAATATAATAATCCCAAACTAAAAAGCCTGTTTGACACTTAAGATCTAATTTATTCCAAGATCTCGTATTCTATCTAAAGAATTCAAACAGAATACTAAACATAACTTACGTCTTCTATGAGTGATAAAAGAAGAAATGATAGCAAAGTTAAAAAGCAAATTATCATATTAATGCATTCTCCGTGGTAGGTTAGTATTATAAAAAAATTGAAATTGAATTACACACCAAATTGTGACTTCTTTAGTTAGCAACAGATAAATGTGCAACAGAAGGTGTATATATAAACAATACCTAGTAATTATGCAGTTTTTGCATTTAAAACAAATTATATTAAAGCATGTTCAAATGCAAGAGGAATAAATAAATTCAGTTGCACTACACACCAGATCCCTTGATTCATACACCCCAATTTGAATTTGAGCACTTTTCAAGTTGTTCGTTAGAGATATCCCTTAAAAATGGCCACTTCATGCCTCTCTTATAAGAATTTCAAGAGCAGGGAGAATGTTGGGGTAAAACACTAACAATTGCTCGTTAGTTGATAGATGCACAGGGCTGTTAGCTATCTTCATGACATTTATTTTAGTAGCGTGATTAGAGTAACCTTTTTAAGCTTATGTTAACAATTTAATCAAATTCAAAAGTTTTATTCAAAATAAGTTCCACTGGAGAACACTTTTTGAAGGTCATACATATAGGTTAAAATTTAATTTTACTTCCTAGTCTATGTACACCGTTTCGCAACGTGTTATTGCTGTTAAGGAGGAGAAGCGTCAAGAAACTACCCAGCAACACACCTAGCTAAAAATTGTTTTTCTTTATATTTTTCTTATTCTATTTATATTTCAAGTTCTTTTTTTATAAGCTTTATACAGAAATATGTTACAGAATGACTTTTGAAGAATTAGTGGAGTTGTAGCAATCAATTATAAGTTCACAGCACAATACGTAAATAGCTTGTTAGTAGCACCCCTGGTGATGCAAATATCCAGAGGCGACAATACCTATTATATATCAGGTAGGTTGTTAACCTATCTACTGTAATCTAGCATTAAAAAGTGCTTTAAAAAAATACGGCGAAAAGTCAAACATTCCAAGCTTGCTTTTCGATAGTCACAATATCGAGCCCGAAAACATAGATGTTCACGGACATCAAAGGTTTTGCCAATACTTGCATTTGACACATACTTGCGTATGATGTTGAAGGAGAATCTTTCGTGTGCCTGTGAACTAGGAGAGCCAGAGACCAAATATCATTCGACTGTCCCCTCTTTTCAAGAGAAATATCAGCAAACATCCAAGACTTGTCAGTTAACAAGCAAGTACGGGCTTCTTTGGCTTTGCAGTAAAAATTATCTGAAAGGTGGTCAATAGAAGCAGGACAATAAATAACATAATAATATCACGCCTGTTTCCCATGGGGGTAGACAGAGACTATGAGATCTCCACTTGCGACGATTCTGACAAACAACTTTCGCTTAACTTACATTCATTAACCTCTTCATACATTCACGTTTATTTGAGATGCTTTTTACCTGACTTCTCTTTAACACTTCTGATATTTGGTCATAGTGTGTTCGTCTCGGTCTAACAAGACAATAATAATATATACAATAAATAACGCTGTAATATGTGATAAGTTATATGTAATATTAGTGTTAATTTTTTCAATAATCAAACAACGTAGTTAACTACTAACAGTGTGTATATATAAATAGGAGTAGATAATTAAACGTACTTAAATATATATAAAAATACTGTGAAATATATAAACAGTAAAATAAACATAAATTATTATATTAATACGTGAAACAAAAAATTTATACCCCTTATTACGAAAATTGCGCGGACGGATTATATATAGAAAGAGTGCAGAATTCTGTTTTGTTTTTTTAAATCTAATATATAAAATTCTCGTGTCACAGTTTTCGTTGCCATACTCCTCCGAAACGGCTTGACCGATTTTGTACTTATCCGGTATCTATGAGAATCGGCCAACATCTATTTTTCATCCCCCTAAATGTTAGGGGTAGTCCACCCCTAAATTTTTTATTTTATTTTTTAGACAAAATTTTTAATTTCTATTTTTTTATGATACAACATACAAAAATACATACAACCCTTAATTTTCAACCCTCTACGATCAACCCCTATTTTTTAATAGCGATATTAGTATTTTTATAATTTTCTACTGGGTTGAATTAGATTTTAATTTGAACGATTCTCATGAAATTTTGTGTGCATATTGGGTAGGTTTGAGAATCAGACATCTATTTTTCATCCCCCTAAATGTTAAGGGTAGTCCATCCCTAAATAATTTTTTTTAATTTTTTGATATTTTTATTTTTTTATGATAGCTTTAAAAATACATACAACCCTAAATTTTCAACCTTCTACGATCAACCCCTATTTTTTACCGGGCAGGACGACGTCTGCCGGGACAGCTATATCTATATATATAAAAGAAAGTCGTGTTAGTTACACTATTTATAACTTAAGAACGCCTGTACCAATTTGGCTGAAAATTGGTGGGGAACCAGGAGACAGACATAGGATACTTTTTATCCCGTTGGTAGGTGGCGCTGAGATCGGGTTCTAGAATCCTCCTTATCACCTGGAGCGACTTTGGTGATTTTGTTTTTGTGTATTTGAGTGGGTTCCCGGATGGTTTAGATTAGCAAAAAGAACCGGTAGGTGGCGCTGAGATCGGGTTCTAGAATCCTCCTAATCACCGGGAACGCTTTTGGTGATTTTGTTTTTGTGTGTTTGAGTGGGTTCCCGGATGGTTTACATTTGCAATTAGAACCGGTAGGTGGCGCTGAGATCGGGGTCTAGAATCCTCCTAATCACCGGGAGCGATTTTGGTGATTTTGTTTTTGTGTGTTTGAGTGGGTTCCCGGATGGATTAGATTCGCAATTAGAACCGGTAGGTGGCGCTGAGATCGAGTTCTAAAATCCTCCTAATCACCTGGACCGATTATGGTGATTTTGTTTTTGTGTCATGAAACATAGTCTTTTAGGAATCCAGAAAATATGGCGGTACGAAGTTCGCCGGGTCAGCTAGTTATTAATATAATATACATTAAATCAATAAAAATGAGACATTACACAAACTACCATGTATGTGTGTGTCCTAACTCACACACGCATATACTTTTTTGTTTAATGTTAAAGTCAAATTAACAGTGTAGCCTTGACGAAATCTGTGATTATAGGTCTTTGACAATAGAACCTTAATAATGTTCAAACTTCTAATTTAAATTAATTATGGTCTAATTTCGACCACTAGTAAATAATAATAATGTAATAGATAAAAGGAGAGAAAACCCTCTATCTTAGACCATGATGGAGGAAGAGTCCAAAAAAAGAATGGTTGCTGTTCAGAGTTGCATTTTGACTTGCCGATTATTCATAGAATTCTTCTATGCGAATAATCTAGGTACATAATTTAAAATTAAGTAAAATGCTCAAGAATATTCATCATACATTTGTTCTTACTTATAATATATTTATAGGCCGTAAAAACCCCATAAAACTATATTTACAACGTCATTTTGTTCCTATAGCGCACATACATTATCATAATAATACAATTTGTCTAGGAGTAATATTTCAAAGTAACTTTTTGTCAGCGATACATTCTGCTATTGTGTTACGTACATTAAATAAATGGGGTGAATATAGAGCGTTAACTATTTTATTATTGGCTATCTATAAATAGATAAAATCAATATAAATAGAGAGTAAAGAAACTTAAAAAAGGTGGTTGCGTACAAGATTCAGTCTGCTACCTATTTGTTTGTAGATTAGCTGACCCGTGCCCACTTCGCTGGGCGCTACACGAGATATTCCAACATATAATTATAATTGACCATGGGAAAAACACTCCTTTCCGTGCCCACTTCGCTGGGCGCTACTCGAGATATGCCAACATTAATTATAATAATGACCATGGGAAAAAACACTCCTTTCCGTGCCCACTCCGCTGGGCGCTACTCGAGATATGCCAACATTAATTATAATAATGACCATGGGAAAAAACACTCCTTTCCGTGTCCACTTCGCTGGGCGCTACTCGAGATATTCCAACATATAATTATAATTGACCATGGGAAAAACACTCCTTTTCGTGCCCACTCCGCTGGGCGCTACTCGAGATATGCCAACATTAATTATAATAATGACCATGGGAAAAAACACTCCTTTCCGTGTCCACTTCGCTGGGCGCTACTCGAGATATTCCAACATATAATTATAATTGACCCTAGAAAAATGCTCCTTCTTGTGCCCACTTCGCTGGGCGCTACCCGATATAAGCCAATATATAATTATAATTGCCCATGGGAAAAACACTTCTTTCTGTGCCCACTTCGCTGGGAGCTACTTGAGATATTCCAACATATAATTATAATTGACCATGGGAAAAACACTCTTTTCCGTGCCTACTTCGCTGGGCGCTACACGAGATATGCCAACATGTAATTACAATTGCCCATTGGAAATAATTATTTCCCAAGTCAATGCGAGAGATAATATTTGACCCTGGGACTTATTAATTGTTTAGTCAGAGCAAGCCGGCTGAGAAATAAATGCATCAACCCATTTGTCTTGGAATTCATATTTCACATAAAAAAATTACAATATATTATCATCACAATCAAAAATAGAAGCTATGTTGCTCATTAATAATGTACCTTTCTACTGATGAAAGAATTTTCATAAACGGTTCAGTAGTTCAAAAGATTACTTCAAACAAACAAAAAAAGAACAAAAGCCATTTTTTTGTCAAAATTCTTCCCAAATTCAAACAACAATTGACACGAATAGTCTCGTATATTCCCAAATCACGAAAGCTACCCCTTACCCTACAGAAACAGCGGGGGTCAATTCACCCTAGTGTTCTGACTACCCCATATAAGAGGGAACTGTGATAATTGCTCGCGTGCTCGCATTGTCAATGCCCAGAACATGGTAACAGGCTTAATAAACAAAGGATTGAAGTAATAACGTATTCCTAATGGATTTTCGTATGTATTTTTGATGGTGATTAACTCTTAATTGGATTAATACAATCGCCATGACAGCAGACAGTGTTTAGACGCCTGTAAGCCAGTTGGGCATCACAAATATTTAAGGGCCGCTTACATAAGTTTGCTTAATTTTATTTACGAAACACAAAACGTATTTAACACCCTTAAATACAATTAACGTCTTGCAGAACGCAAAATTTGTCGGTAAATATGTTTAAAGAACTGTCAATACGTTTTGTGTAAAACGTATTTAAGCAGTTTAATACGATTAACTAATTTTATTTAAAGGCGATCGTTATGCAAGCGGGCCTAAGTATATTATTTTTTTTGGACTTTAAAAATATGGAAATGATTCTCAACTCTACCTTATATAATGGATTGAGTTTATGAAACTAAGTAAACATATGTGTTTTTTGTGAAATCGCAAAAAACGTTAGGGGTGCCATAGAACTGAAGGTTGTATTTTTTTAATGTAACATAGTTGTGAAGGCCAAAGCCTTGTACCGCGTTAAAAAAAACTTAAATTGTCATTAACAGTGATATTTTATGATGCATAGTTTTTTTCGTCTCCCGACCCTTCTTCCCGCTCCCGCGCTAATATAATTCACATCCGCTGACCACCCCCGCAAGTTTAATCATATACTATCCGCAAGAGTTAACTTGAGACCTCAGTGGAATAGACGCTCCCTTCCCGACACCCGCCTTCTTACCGCTCTCGCCATCGACGCTTTAGTACCTCGCGCTTACGTCATCCGAGCGAAGTCTCAAGTTTACTCTTGCGGGTTTCAATAATAATTTTAAAGTGCACTGTCCTTGTTCTCGACCACCAATCCCAAATCCAGTCTGTGTGTTTAATTATTCAGAAAGAAGCAACAACAGGGGCCGGCCCAAAGAAGATTGCATCATTGAAAACAAGTAAAGTACACACAACGCTCTTGCAAAACTAAAAAGGAAACCAGCACCTCCACCCCATATTTAAACCATGCGTAACGTAGTTGAAGACGTGATATCACAAGGCGCGGGTTCGTATCTTGGCCGAAATGCATGTAACACTTATGGATAATCTCGGGAGTATGCTCTTTCGTCTAATAAAACAAGTCAATCGGTCCACAATTATTTATGCGAAAGTATAGCTGGACTGTAGGAGATGTTTGTTTGTTGTTAGTATTTAAGTAAAATTGTTTTAAATTTGCTTTATAAGGGCAATAAGAAGTTATTTGTTTCTATCACCTGTGATTTGATGGACGCTGGTACTGAAAATCTGCGCTTTGTCAGTTCTTGACAGTGACAGTTATGCTGTCACCAGCCTTATTGCCGTGAGTGTTATGTACATTTCTGTCTTAAAGTTGTATATTTTATAAAATTCTAATGGGTTTATGTTCTATGAGTACGCATATTCTGTTAATATTGTTACGAGCTACAGAACTCGAATTAAAATGCCGTTTGAATTACTTTAGGATTTATTAGAACTATACAAACACGTATAACACAGGTACAAGTATAACTCAATCAGTACATACTGCACGATCTAATAACACGCGCAAAGTCCGTCACTATATCGCTTATCAAATGTACTAGACACGTCTTGCTCGTATCGTAATCGTCGCTTGACTCCCCCCCTCCCGTTCAGGCATTGACCATAGACCGCGTGCACTAAAGTTTCCGAGAAACCATAATGTGCACAGCTGCGGCCATAAACAATTACAATAACAATAGAATGTTTTACTTAATTAAAAATTGTAAACACAAAGTAAACAAAAGAAGTCCAAATGCGGGAAAGATAATAAAACAGGTGTGAATTTACTTTGTCGGCGTGTAACAATATAGTATAATTTTTAGTTTTATGTGTATTTATTCGCGACTATAAATATTGTTTCTTTCTTCTTTCAATTAACGGAGAAATTGCTTACCAAACATGCAGTCGAATTGAGAACCTGCTTCTTTTTAACGTTGGTTAAAATTCCATACACTGAAGAAAGCGTTGTGTACATAAGTATAGCACCAATATCACATAACCAAACAAACAATTCACGTTTCGTTGGGTCAATACACATTAGTCGTGAAAATGGTGAATAGTCAAGCCGGCAACCCTTATCGACATTCGCTTACGTCATTCCTGTGACGTCACCACCCCATAGTCGCCATGCAAGATTGATGGTAGTAAAACTTGACTTTAGTAAGAATGCACTCGAGTTAAAAATAGGGGGGAAATATTACTTGATTTATTATAAAACTAGCTATGCTCGCGACTTTGTACGCGTTGTCCTATAATTATTTATATTAATGAAAATTATTATATATTTATTTCAAAATAGAATCTTAAAGATAACTTCTTGAGAGCATTGAGTTTACCATCGCTTCTAAGTAATTTTAGTTACTGTAAAAGTTTGTGTTAATTTTAAATTGACTTCAAAAAAGGAGGAAGTTCTCAATTCGTCGTGTAAATATATTTTTTTATGTATGTCCAGCCATAACTTTGTTGCTTTTGTACCAATTGTGGTGATTTGATGATATTTAAAAATGAATGTTTGTCTGTATGTCCTTTATAGAATCGTAAAATATACATTTGATCATGTGATGATCTTTAGCAAAGTTGTGGTACATGAGCCAGAGAAGGTTTCTGAGTTGGTTCACAATTAGACCCTGTAAATGGCGCTGCTGTCGGCATATCGATTGAAGCTTTTCCGGGCCGGACGACGTCTGCCGGAACAGCTAGCAGTTGATAAATTTGACTGCCCACTATTTGGTCCTTCATTAAGAGTGTCAATTAGTGCTCGCATGTCATATGCAAATAAATTTCATTTCATTTCATTTAATTTCTCGTCAGTAATTACAAACATAGACATAAGGAAAAAAATATTACTAATAGTTGTGTGTTTTGTGAATATGTATTGGACTGTGTTGTCTTGAAATAAATAAATAATTATATTATTATACATTTTGTTCATTAAATAGAAAACTGAATTTACAACAAAGAAAAGTAATAACTGTAAGTAGCAGCTTATCAAAACTTTTCAATATTCTACCCCAACTTTTTATCTATTCTCTCGAAATACATTGTGCGGAGGAAATGTTGTGAACTGAAAGAAGTTTCACATGCAATCTCTTCAGAATTTTCTTTAAAAGATGTTTGTAAAGGACCGTCAAGGGCGAACCATTGTGTGTTTTATGGATTCTGTTGGAATACTTATTCAAAATACAACACAGACCGACCATTGAAATAATTTTACATAGATTACTACATTAAACAAGTAACATTTGTACCCGCCCAGTAAAATATTGACATTAGTTCTTGAACATCTTTGATTATTGCTCATTAAATAAAATAAAAATATTTGTAACCTCCGAATAGTAACTATTTTATACTATATACTAGGATATATGCCCGCGACGTCGTCCACGCTTGAGTTGAAACTTCCGCGGGATTCCCGGGATAAAAAATGTTACATATTTGCTATTGATCAGTGAAAAACTCACATTAAAATTCGTTTTTTTTAATCTGGCCATTTTAAATAATTCCCAGAAAAATAATAAAAATACGAACAAACAGACACACCGACAAAGAAACAAGAAATCTAAAATGTATGGTGTTCTCCGTCTAATCCAGTTGTTTTTTTTAAATAGCTTCAATGTATAGACGCGGCATGTTTAGAATATTATAATATAATATATGGTAAATATTATTTTACCAACTATGTATTTGGTCTTTAAATAAATGGCAATAATTTTTGAACAATAAACAAATATAGTGTAGATCTTTTTATGTGTTACCAAAAGAAATCTAAATTTTTTTTTCCATACACATAGTCTGTTATTTAGGTTTATTAATTTTGATTAATACAATTATTTCAAATGTTTCTGTTAATATTGCTACGATGAACCTATAATTATTTTTGTAAAATGTTTTTATTACCTTTAGTGCTGAAATTAGTTTAATGTTTGTCTTAATTGTTCTTAGTCATTTCTTCGCGCTAGTTTCTAAGTATTAAAATATAATCAATTATTGTTGATCACTATCTCTTTGTGTTTATGGCCGACTTTAGAGCAAAACATATAAATTACTGTCCTTGCAAGTTCTTAGAAGCCATGTTGTTTTGCATTAAAGCTTTAAAGTTTGAGAATTCCAATAATCTTTATTGAGGGTATCCATGTATATTTAGATAATATATAAGGTCGACCCGGTGAGACAGAGTTAGTTGATTTAATTGCACTCGAGGCGTTATGAAGTGTACATTCAGAAGGAGAATCTCACAGCGATAGACTGCGTGTTTTATTTGATTAAAAATTCACGCTTCACGATATCGACAATTGTCTAAGATTATGTTTGTAAGAATTATAAATCACGTGTTTTCCGTTCTAATCAAGTATGCGATCTTCCAAAAAAGAAATAAAATTCGATTCCTGCAATATTCAATATTAAAACAATATCCAAGATTTAAAAACATTAAATGAATCTATAAATAGCCAACAATTTCACTTTTAAGACAATGCAATAAAGTTGATTTCATTTATATTGTGATGGCGTGTATAATATGGAAGGTTACAATCATAATTTAAAGCAATACTACCGAGAGCCTCGCTTACTACAATAGCAACAACATTACCAACCTCATTCAAACAAAACAAACATTTCCTTTGGCGTGGGAACCCTAAAATGAGAAGACAAGCGCCTATTTGTAAAGCCTCAACCGTTTACAAAAGCACTGTCTGGCTTAGAGGAGAGGCCGTGTATTTGTTTGCACACCGACTCTTTGTCCCATTGAATGTACCCTGATTGTTGTGTTAAGAAGCTACCTTAGGCTGCCTGTCCGTTGAAACATAGCAAGGCTGCAGAGCGGAGAAACAGATAGGACTGCATAAAAATTACGTCAATGGAGAGGCTGCCAATCATATTGGTTAGTATATCTCCGTTTCTCCGCTCCGCAGCCTTGCTCCGCTTCAATGGACAGGACGCCTTAAGGTAGCTTCTTCACATTTCTCTAACATAATATTCATCTCATAACAACAAGAACGTTTCTCTTGCGTACCGTCGGGACTTGGAATGAGCGACAGGCTATGACATGGATTTTCAAAAAGGGTGTCATAAAATTCCTTCGAAACCAGTAGCGCCTTTTTGAGATATCTGGTGTCGCAAACGTCCTTAGGCGACGGTAACCGCTTACCATCAGGTGGGCCGTCAGCCTGTCTGCTGTACTCTAGCTATAAACGAGCCTAATGGAGTTCGCTATCTCGCTCATTATCACATTTTTTAAAGATATTTGACAGAATTTACTTACAACAGCTCTCTGTCATTTAACTCATTACCTTACGGTATGTGGCATAGTGACAAGTAGAAAGAACTTGCACTTCAAAGACCGGAATGACCATTTACAGTACACAGTGGCATCGAGGAATATCAAACAATTCTTACCGAAGTTCTCAACGCTAGAAGCCAAATCCGCAACACTCGACCCAAGCCCTGTCCACACACGTATAACACAAATGGACAGCTATATTGTTTTTCTTGCAGCGGATTTCAAGAACAAATTCGGTTTTACAAGCCATTCTTGTGAAAATCCCAGAAAATTATAGCACAGATCGCCACTGACGGATATGCCAGGGAAGTCATCATTTAAATCTCATCAATAATTTTTTGCAACACCAGAAGTGTTACAACGTGCTTGAGAGACTACTGGCCCTAGGGTATGGTGTTCTGTTACGGACGGTGCCTGAACGCTGGGTACATGTATACCCTGTCTAAGGTACATACGATGCCAACTTAATAAGCTTGAGCGACTCCAAATATTAAACCACATGATTCACCAATTATCTAATCTAAGGTTGTCTGGAAGAAATTACTTTTAGTGATAAGACCGCCTATTGTTTTCTATATCTTATTTTTTCGATATCTTAATGTTATGCAATAAAATATATTGTTCTATATATATGTATATGGGGTACATACATATGTATTTTTATTTTTATTCCATGAGTTCAGCAGACACGCAGGCAGCCCACTTGGTGGAAAGCGGTTCCCATCGCCTATGAAAATTTGCAACACCAAAAGTGCTACAAATGCGCTGCTGCTCTCTTAAGGGGACTGGAACCTGGTCACTAATGCCGGAGCACAAGTCAAGGCTGTTATGGCGGTATACTCAAGACCAGGGGTAGTAGGTGGTATTCGGGCAAATACCCTACCACCGAGCTGTGGGTTGTTTTGTCGCCTCTTACGACTGGCCGCCGGGCCGCAGGAAATTGTATTCTTTCTCCGTGCCTAGACTGATAAAATGTATGAAAACAACTAAAATCGTTTTGCCGAAAACACATTTCTGACATTTCGCCTGTAATTGAGTTACGTTCCCGCATACCGCAAATATGATCACAGAGGCCGCAACAGGAAATTACGTCTCGCGCCCTCTTTGTGAGAGAAACACAAAGTAACAACGTTACCAGCATTTTCGAGGAACCAAGTTAAGCGTTTTTACGTAAAACACGTCAATCTTGTAACTTCATTATGACAAGGCCAAAAGAAACATGATTGTTTAAAAACTGAATTACACAGTTCAACGAAACTGAATCAGATTTTCCTTCCATCCATTTTAATATTATATTTAAAAAAAATTGAGCTATAGTAGAATTCTTTTCTCCGTGCAGTTTGGGTCATAAATCAAAGCTCGGCCTCAGCCCGGCTAAGGCGGTGAGCATGTTGCGCGGGCGCAACGCCATTATCGATAAATACTCATTCTCATCAAAGAAAGATTACCATTCTTATAAAAATCATTATTATCTTTTTTGCTGTTAATTTTAAACTTGATATAAGTATTTATTTTTAATATAACTTGTTACATTATAAACTTTTGTACTTATAGTTTTTTAATACATAGATACCTAATTAATAATTTATTTTAAATCATTATTATTCTTATTTTAATAAATACGTTGTTTTATCTATTTTTTTCTTTCATGTATATCACTAACCCACAAAATGACAAAACTAAATACACAATCGATAACGCTTATCGACAACAATAATGCGTATCACTATGCCTGCCCATAAGGCCCGTGAGTGGAAGAGAGAGCGAAATATTCGCTTCACCGCTCCGATTATTTATGACCCAAACTGCACGGAGAAAATAATTCTACTATAGGTATGTTTGCTGAAGAGTTCCTTGCGCCGCTTCTTCTCTTCAAGCCACAACATGTTGTGAAGCGGTGGTAAATTAGATTAGGCTCCCATAGAGTAAATAATAACCATATACAAAATTAAAATGAACAAGTTGGCGGTAGGCCAAATAAAAGTTTAACAATACTTGTTGGACAATTGTCATCGTCGTCCGTAACCACGGCCTCTGTAAAGCGGCCGAAACGTCAGAATAACCAAAATCAAATAAATTACCGCGCTCAAAACCGTTAAAACGTAGTTTTATTATGAATAAGATTAGTTAAAAGGCGCAGAAGCGAAAGGAAATGCTGATATAACACGATTCTCTTTTGTCTTTCGATTTGGATGAAGGAACCAAAACGATTGTTGTGAATATCTACCGTCAAGGTGGCGTCAGTGGGGGGAGGGGGACTTTGTTCACCCCTCTTTATTTCTGTGTTTCAATAGTTATGACTATTGAGTTCTATCTCCGAATTGTATTTGGCGCCAAATTCCGATTAAAAAAGTTTAAAAACGAGCGATGTATGAACTTATCCCATTGACGGACTTCGTCGCCTTGACTATAATATTGAAATAGGAGGGGGGAGGTAAAGTAAAAAGGAAAATCAAACCGGGGAGGGATCCGATCATCAAGACTGTTAAAACCGAAATCCACCAAAAACCAACTGCCACACCTCAAGACACTAAACTACACTATGAGCTCTTGCTGCGTTCGCCGGAACACAAACCACCTTTATTGACAATTTTTGTTTTACTTCCCCGTAATTTTAATATTACTTACTTAAAGCTCTGTCAGACTTAGTCTTCCACAGTTTGAGCATCAGTTTTGCCTGTTCTGGAGCTGCTATTCTCTTGGCTAGTCACTCAATGTCGTTGAAAGTAGATATATAATTTCATACTCCGCATTTCGACCGAATTGATGGACTTTGGCGGAACCGTTTAATATCAACTAAACAGCGACATTCAATGACAATGAATGATTGACTTTTATGTTTACATGAATCGCTTTGGTTGCCTAATCCAAATTGAAAGCTTAGCTATTAATTTTTTGAAAGTTGTTGTTACTGATTTTGGGGTCACCTTTCTGAAATAGATATTTAGATGTGATATACCTATTTTAATTTTCTCTTTGTGACTGTCTTTCGAAAGTTCAAAGTCGCTGTGTGGGAATGGTATCTGAATTATTTCATACGGCTGAGGGGCTAAAGAGGTTCGTTTTCGCCGATTCATATCATAAACATGACAAGTATCAACATAAAGTGGAACTTTACGCTATGTCTGATAAATACCAGTATATCTAGATACGTATCAGTCTCATTCAACCATTCTGCAAAGTCAACCGCTTAAGGTTCTCTGTATTCCAGCATTTTCTTTTTAAGACATTCACTCTTCACCGCTAATAAAAACAGGTTAAACCCCCAATTCAATATTAGCTGGTTTTTACCGTGTTAATTAACTAAATTATTTTCACGCACTCCAAATTCTTGCCGGTATCGCATTAATTAAACCCTTATAACCAGCATAACAACGAACCCTTGTACGCAATTTCAAAATTTCATCGCAATAAAACATTTACGGTCGGCTGGCTGGCAAGTCTCAAGGCCTCCCTCCCAAAAGGCTAAAGGTAAGAGTACATATATAAATGTACAATGAAGTTCGTATGCTCATGGGAATCAGGTTATTTGCCAAAATTATTGATTAACTCCGAATGAATGCTCGTCTTATTCTATAGATAAGGTTTCTTAACCTACCCATACGAGACTAAGTTAATACTTACAAAAGTAGAATAAAAATACTTTTTGCTGTAGCTGGGCATCCTGTCGTAGAAGGTGACAAAACAACCCACTGCCAGGTGGTAGGACATTGGCCCATCTGCTTAGCTACACCCTTGGTCTACACTCTCTTTTTTTTCACCATATCCCAATTACTTGGGGTCGGCATAGTATGTCTTTTCCTTCCACACTCCTCTACTTTGACATACATCTTCTGTCACATCACATATCATCCTCCTCCCACCCTTGGTCTAGAGTCTAGACTATGCCGCCATAATAACCTTGAGTTTGCTCCGACATTAGTGGCCAATTTTCAAGCCCCCTTCAAAACCGACAGTATATTGCTAGTACATTTGCTGTTAAAATGTCCTTAAGCAAGGGTAACCACGTTCCATCAGGTGTACTCCATCAATAAAAAAAACATTGGATAAGTACATTTTAAACTATGTAATGTCAAATAATAAGGTGAATGGTGCGCTAAACTCTTTTGAACACACAGAAACGGTCTGTAAAGGCACTTTTGCCTGTCTATCAAAGTAGGATATCCGCAGTTGAAATGAGAGCGTTGAGAAGTATATGTAAAGCTATGTCGAATCATATAATAAAGAACAATGTGATATGGGAAAGTTGTGGATTGAAGGATGATTTAATAACGAGAAATGAAACAGGAATGTTAAGGTGGTTTGGACATGTAGAGAGAATAGAAGTAGAATCACAAAACAAGTGTATAACAACATTATGAATGGTAGAGTTGAGGCCAGTAGACCGCGGGCATGATCAAATAGGATAAGTATTAAGGAGAAGTCATGTAGGATAAGAATTAATGAAAGCAGTGGAAGAGAATGTTGTTTGTCAATATCGTCGCTAGAAACAGGGGTGAAAACATGCATGTAAATATTGTTACGAGATTCACAGGACTCGAATTAAAATTTGGAATTACTATACAGTTTATTAGAACGTATAAAACAGGTACGAATATAACTGGACACAGCCAGTACAAACTGCACGGTTCAATATCACGCGTAACGTCCGTCACTATATCACTTGCTCGTATCGTAATCCTCGCTTGACTGCCCCTCTCCACCTTGGGCTATTGCTTTATAATGCACCGATCCATACCTAGCTAGCTTCGACGCAATACAATAACAACAAGGATTAGTTCGACACTAATGACGGCCATACAACAAGTACAATAACAATAGAATGTTTTTGTTAATTACAAATTCTAAACACAAAGTAAACAAAAGAATTCCTAAATGCGGGGAGGTAATAAACTGCGCTTTACGACAGGCAGGTGTGCGTTTACCTTTGTCAGTATGTAACAATATGTAAACAGCAATAATTAATGTACTAAGTATATGCCTTTTTCATGACCTCACTAGCGGTCACTGCGGTTTCACCCGCATGGTGAAGGTCAATCGTCGTATTTTGGATAATTCACACTTTATCTTTATAAAGGCTATAAAGCCTATGTGTTATTCTGATGTGTAAGCTATATTCTTGTAGTTTTATCAAAATCCATTCAGTAGTTTTTGCGTGAAAGAGTAACAAACATACATACAAACATTCCTGTTTATAATATGAGTAGGATAGGATTTTATGTACCTACTCGTACAAAATCTATACAGGCCTTGACGTTTTGTAAGATGACAAAGTATCTCAATTGGTTCTACTGTCATCTACCATTTTACATAGCATATGAAAGCAGAGGCCAGGGTCTAAATATTATTTTAAGTTTCTTAAAATTTTACGCAATAACTCAATTTATTAAATTTGCTTATGCATAATTTAAGCTACCAGGAATAAGTTTAGTATGCAGTGGTAAATTTATGCACCCCTAATTTGACAAGAGGGGTTGACGAACTTGGACGAAGCGAAATTATTACAATAATATATTTCTTGATACAGTACTTTTTATATTTGCTAGTAGGCAAACTGGCAAATGGACTACCTGGTGGTAGGTGGCTACCGTCGCCCGTGGACATCTGCAACACTAAGGGACCCGATGCGTTGCCTACCTCGTTGAGACTTTAGGTATCTGTTCACGCCCTTTTTGAAGAGCCCCATATTGTAGCGTTCCGGGAAAACTGCGGGAGGGAGTTCATTCCATAACCTGGACACATATTGCATGAAGGAGCGTCTGCCACGTACCGTGGAGGACTTGCAAGTGTCCAGGAAGTGTGGATGAACTCCCAATCGCCGGCGAGTCGTGCGATGATAGAATGGCGATAGAGTTTTTAGAGTTTTTCATAAAAATCGATGACTGTCATTACTACAACGAGGATGATAATAGCATATTTTTTATCCCAAAATTGGGATAGTTTTCGCGGGGTAGCGATTCAAACGTTACGTGAGCGAAATGAATAAACTTCGTAAATTAAATTATAAAATTTTCCCAAATGAAAGTGACATAAATGAATGTTATTAGTATGGTGGGGTGAATGTTATCAGTATAATGGGGTGAATAAATATGGAGTCAGGAGAAAGGTCATTTGTCGAGATAAAAGTATTCCGAGTCGGTTCGGGATAAAAGTTAGTCCTGTGTCAAATTTCAATCCATTCAATAGTGTTCATGTAATGCTCTGACAGTACAAAAATTACATTTTCGGAATGTGCTGGTCCGAAGTAGTGCCCCTCTCTTTTACCTTTTTTGAAATTCATTGTATGTACTAACTCCATCTATACAGATTTATTGTATTGTTACGAGCTACATAGGACTTGAATTAAAATGCCGTTGGAATTACTATAGAATTTATTATAACTATACAAATACGTATAGCACAGGTACAAATAGGACACAACCAGTACAAACTGCACGATCCAATAACACGCGCAAAGTCCGACACGTCCGACGACCAGCATTGTTTTATACTAAGTTGTACAATAAAACGATCGACCGCGTCGACTGACTTTTCCGAGAAACCGTAAACTGCACACCTGGTTAATTATTCCTGCGAACGGCCAACAAAGTCGAAAACAATAACAATAGGCTATTGTCTAATTGCAAATTTTAAACACGAAATAAACAAGAGAACTCCGAATGCGGGAAGGGTAATAAACCAGGTGCGCATTTCTTTGTCGGTATGTAACAATATTATAGATATGTATTTATATAAGCAATATATTAAATCTCACCTCTTTAGAAAATCAAACCACAAAGAAAATTAAAAGTCCGAGGAGAAAAGTAAGCTTTCTATAATTTATTGATTAACCGCACCACTCCAACCTCCCCTTATTAACCGGAATCGTGAACGGTATAATAGTACACTGCACTGTTATTTGAAAACGCAATCTCGCTGTAAACCATTGGGGAGACCGGGGAAAGTTGGTTGAGAATATCCTACACATTTATTATACATCAATTTCTAGTCTGTAATTTAAGGGTTGACAGAAATCAAATATACGTATTACTTAAAAATTGGCTAAGTGCCTGGGCTGACACATAATTAAGAGCTATGTAAAAATGGCTAACGTTGATTTTCACATCCGCTGTAGTCGAGTCGTCGGAGTACATGTTAAGGGTGAGCAAAAGCACATGATGAAGGTCTGACGTGTTTGTCATTTGGATCAATAGTTTAATTTTTAGAATAAACGTAGATCAATAAATTCAATAACTGTCCCTATGGACTTTATACGTGCTCTATGTTGTTTGTATTCTGTTAACCTACAAAAGAAGCATTCACCTGTTCCACCTAATATTCCCCACCTAACCTAATTGTCGTGTGCCAACAGTCTGTTGACCTTGAAACCTTTAAGACCACACCCCGATGACACCCATTTATGAGTTCATATTACTAATTACCTAATTAAAATGACACTTCTAAAATTAGTGTCATTTTTAGAATTTCGAACACCAAACGCCAAAAATTACCGAAATTAAAAAGCCTTTAGATTTCGTCTGAAACCAAAAATTTATAACATAATATATCTAATGAAGGGGTCGAGTTATATACATAAGTTTCATTTATGGGGTCGAGTTTAGGCAATGATGTTTTTTTCAATACACTTACATTCATATACATAAAACATATTCATTCGACTGTCACACAGAAACCTCATGGGTTTATTCGTGCCGCGGAAGGTCGTGTAATTTTGAAAATGAATTTACACAATATTAATCTTCTTATATATAAAAATGAATTTTGTCTGTATGTCCTTTATAGAATCGTAAACTATACATTTGATCTTTAGCAAAGTTGTTGTGCACCCGTTAGGTGGCGCTGCTGTTGGCATATCGATTGAAGCTTTTCCGGGCAGGACGACGTCTGCCGGGACAGCTAGTGTTATATAAATATAAGAGCAGAGGAACACGCCTCACAAGGAACTGCTACCATAATTCAAGTATTTACTTCTACTTCTTTAAAAATTACAAGAAAATCAGGGGGCTAATTCGAACAAGCAGAATCCGAAAATGAAACGTTTAAATTTTTTGTCTAGCTGTCTATTACTTCACGTGAAAACTACTGAACTAATTTAAACGAAACTCAACACACAGTTAACATTATGTGATTTATTTTGAAGTTCTGAATAAATTATAAAATACACGGGCGAATGCAGTATCTTCCGGTAGACTTTCAAAGAAACCGTACCGTCGTTAATAACCTATATTATAATTCTATATTTAAAAAACCAGTGCTTTATTCAGCCGTCATTTATTAGAGATTAGACGAATCATAAAATTAAATGATGACTGAGTAAAGAATTAGGTTTTAATATTTTTTTTGTAAAATTATATCGTTTTTGTGCGTAAAATTAGGGAAATGGATATTCGCGGTGTTGTTATATGAACGATGATATTTAAAGTGACTTTTAAGTCAATGAATAGTTGGTGCAATATGCTTCCAAAGTCCACACAACGACTTTGAAAGCGAATACTGGACCTTCAAATTTTATAACTATAGACCGCAGATGAGCAACAGTTATTCTGCTGAACGATAATGTGAAAAAGTATTAATGAAAAATTAAATTAAAAATTATTATTTTAATAATTATATTTTTGATTGATATATGTTTTTGGTTTACAAAAACAGTGTAAGATCGCCACTTTCACGGAGTTCTTCGAATTCCATTGGAGGACACGCAGTTTGTCGATTAGTTATAATAACTAGGAAAATCATTAAATATGATTGATGGTTATATCTAAAATCATTATACTGATAAAACAGTATTCATTGTTTTTTAAATCTTTATCTAAATAGCACTAAATGATATACGAGACACGATATTATTAAAATTCCTTTGACTGCATGCCGATATAATGTGCGTGCGTATGGCAAATATGTCATATCTATCATCTTTTATATGTGCTCTTTTTGCGTTAAATGACCCAATTAGTGCTATAACTTTTATACTAGTATAGTACGTATATACTAGTAAGTTACATAATAGTATGTATTATATATCAACTAATATATGCTATTATATTCCATGTACTTTTTTCCCAGCAACTTCGTCCGCTTTATTCTCATACTTGTTGAATAAAATATAAACACAACATTAGTCTCTAAACACGTATTTCATTGCTTTTAACAAAATCCTAAATTATCAGGAGAAAAGTTTATAGTTTTCAATCACCCAAAAATTCATAATTGTTATTTACAATCCATATTTGAAAAAGGAGACTAACTATAGATTTTTGTTGAACATCAACTTTCTTTATATTTCCTTAAGACGTTATAATTCAAAAAAATTATGACGTTAAGTCTCTCACAAAATCACTTAAAAAAATAGCCTTTCAGCGCCTCGATATATTTTAAATTCTAATTCAAAGGTTTTTATTATTATTTAAAATAAGTTCCACGGAGAACAAACGGCAAAAAACTCCACAGCAAAACTATCTCGAAGTCAACAAATGATTAGTCGCCTAAAGAAATATTCATCTCCTATTTCACTCCCTTCAAGATTATTTTATACGTCAAGAGTTAACCTTATCCTTCCCAGAATCATTCCAGTTCTATTAGATACCTCATTAATTGACTAGCAGAAATGAGTTAAATAGATTAACAAACTCTATTATATTACATAACCTCAAAACAATCTCATTTTATGCAGAACTTATTGAATCAAGCCGCACAATCTCCGCAATTCTCGTGGTTTGAGCCAATAAGGGCACAAAGGAAACCTTACATAGCACAACTGAGAAGTCAAGGGCGGGCCATAATGGCCTGGGAAATTGGTTCGAGAGCACCTCACTGTAATCGTATTATACTGAGAATCGTTCAATGTGAAAAGTAAGGGTGCAAAGGCAAGTTTCTCTAAAGTTCCGTAGCCATTTTCACAAGAACGGAATTCCTGTGAAATCGTCATGTCTATCTGTGTATGACAGTTCCTTTTCTCGGCAACAACTGGGCCTCTATTAAGGAATGTTGATAGGAGGATGTAACCTGCATGGCGCCACAATTTTATGTAAGAAAATTGTAAAAGAGAAACAAAATAAATAAAATATATTTGAAGAACCTTGTTATATGCTTACATGTGTTTTTTTTTTTTTAAATTGCGTGGTTTGAGAATTTGTGTACCGAAGTTTCAACAAATAAGCATTCAGGTTATTGTTGGGCCGGAATAGTATTCGACACAACGCTGTTTATCAGTGCAAACCTTCCTTTTACCATGATACCAAAATGACCCAAAAATTAATATGTATATTTTTTGTCTTTGTGGAAAAATAAACGGTTAATTTTTTTTGTACACTATAACTTTACGAGGGATATCATTAGTCAGGTTCTTGTAAAACATAGCATATTTTAATTAGTTTATAATTAAGTGAATAGGTGGCGAAATATTAGCTCTTAAAATCCTTTTATTCTAGACGAAATGGAAAATTCTGAAAAATGATCAAGGCTTCAAAAGTACCTTTTTAAATGATAATCGTTGATCAGATTTTGAAATATAAGGTATTTGCGATTAATGTTTTATGGTTCCGAAGGCACAGAACAAAAAATGTTTGTCAAGTCTACGGAATCCATTGCTGTAAGTCGACTATCAAAGATTTGCCCAGTTTATTCTTATAACCGTTGTTAATTCCAAATGTTACCCTTGACACCTTTAGAATTCGGTCACAAGTGCTTAAGTTACAACGTTTATAAGAAAAATAAAAACCGGCCAATTGCATGACAGTCCACGAACTAAGAAGGGTTCCGTAAAGGTGACCTTCTGACGTATTAATTATTTTGCTTGAAGCTATAAAAATACCCATATCTTTAAAAAAAAGTGTGTGTGGGGGGGGGGCGTGTGTGTATGTGTGCGCAATTCACACGCAGTAGAAGTGAAACAAAATGTGACAAGGGGTGGGAGGGATTCTAAATTTCGTGATGTGAGTAACATTTCATATATCGTTGTAATTTATTTAAGCTTTAAAACACGAACTTTGAAGTATTAAAGAAAAACTTCAAAACATTTCCAACTGTAAAGGATAGTGTTTATATTATTAAATATAATTTATTCTATCTCATTCATTCGCAAGTGTTACGCGATGTCCATCACAGCAGTTATGAGAACCATAGATTATATTAATATCACATAGATAATCTTCATAGATAATAATATTATTATGTAGGGTAGTTTTCGTAGTATTTTCGAATAAAAGGCGGTGTGGCGTGTAGACGGTGTTCATTGCTTACTGAGTGGTAAAAGGGGAATCTCTGCCCGAATAGTTAATATTAGGTATATTTGGTACTTTCTTGCCCAAATCTCTGCAAGGCTTTTTACATTCAGAAGTGGGATTACCCAAGAATGGCAGGCCGTTATGCTGCTGGGTTGGGTATAAGTTGACCTAAATTCTGCCTGACCTAAACTCTGCCTGACCTAAACTCTACGTGACCTAAACTCTGCCTGACCTAAACTCTGCGTGACCTAAACTCTGCCTGATCTAAACTCTACGTGACCTAAACTCTGCGTGACCTAAACTCTGCGTGACCTAAACTCTGCGTGACCTAAACTCTGCGTGACCTAAACTCTGCGTGACCTAAACTCTGCCTAACCTAAACTCTGCCTGACCTAAACTCTGCCTGACCTAAACTCTGCGTGATCGAAAGTCTACGTGAGCGAAAGTCTGCGTGCCCATAAGTCTGTGTTACTTAAAGTCTGCCTTATTCAAAGTCTGCGTGACCCAAGTCAAATCCTAAAGTTTTTATTCAAAATAAGTTACACTGGAGAACACTTTTTAAATTTAATTTTACTCTATGTACACCGCTTCGCAACATGTCTAGCTGAAAATTGTTTTTCTTTATATTTCTTACTAGCGGTCTACCCCGACTTCGCACGGGTATCTAAAAATAACTTTGTTGGGTTTAATTACCTACTAAGCGAATTCAAAACATTTCACCTGCCGTACTGTCCGTATCCCAGTGACGCCTACATCGTATGAACATAGTTAGCTGATTAGGGTGCACGGCGACCACGCAACTATTTCCTAATACTCACTTTTTTCTAATACTCATTTTTAAACTCGTGATATTGAATAATTAAAAAACTCGCATAAAGGTATTATTCAATGGGTAGTAGGTAGTATTCAATAGAAGCAGTCTTGAATATGAATTAATTTATTTTGATAAGGGTGAATACCAAGATATTAACAAGCGGTGGCATTTTAAATTAA
Source organism: Dendrolimus pini (assembly GCA_949752895.1). NCBI lineage: Eukaryota > Metazoa > Arthropoda > Insecta > Lepidoptera > Lasiocampidae > Dendrolimus > Dendrolimus pini. The sequence continues at coordinate 9,876,029 of OX457146.1, forward strand.
ATTTTAAAAATAAAAGAACCCTTATTGTTGCATAACTATAATAGTTAAACATATGCTGTCGCGACACTTTTTGTAAATAATGATGTGTTCTATAAAGTCGTAGTACATTATTTTGTTCTATCATCCATAGTTTTCGCAGCGCACGCGATTTTACACTTGGGTTACACTATTGGAGTTTTAGTAGTAATGGCCTATGTCAACTGGGAATAGTGTAGCTTGCCAACAGTTAAAGAATTTTTCAAATGTGTTTAGTAGTTTTGGAGCTTATTCAATGCAAAAAAACAATCAAATATTTCCCCTTTATAATATTAGTATAGGAGTATAGATTGTACTTATATCTCTAGTTCTTTTTTACACGCTTTATATTAGCTTCACTTGTATGTCAGTCAGTATGTCTGTAACCGACCCCTAAATTTGACCGACTTCCCGTTTTCCGATTGAGCTGAAATTTTGCACGTATGTGTATATCGCGTGACAATGCAATAATATGGTACCATGGAGCTGATCTGATGATGGAGTCGGAAGGTGGCCATAGGAACTCCTGTACTAAACAAGATAGACCCTTCGTGTTTGGGCCCGTATGTTTATATCGCGTGACAATGCAATAATATGGTACCATGGAGCTGATCTGATGATGGAGTCGGAAGGTGGCCATAGGAACTCCTGTACTAAACAAGATAGACCCTTCGTGTTTGGGCTCGTATGTTTATATCGCGTGACAATGCAATAATATGGTACCATGGAGCTGATCTGATGATGGAGTCGGAAGGTGGCCATAGGAACTCCTGTACTAAACAAGATAGACCCGTCGTGTTTGGGCTCGTTTTACTTGTCTTGGCTAGCACTCTGCTGCTACATGATATGCAGGATCTCAAAAGCTTGTATTTTATGTACAACTAAAAAATGAAAAATAAATAATAGTTTAAAAAAACTAAAAAAAACACGCTTTTATAAAAAATCCAACTAAAAAAACAAAAAATAAAATTTAATATAATATAAAAAAGCGTGGGGTGTATTCAATTAATAATATAATATCTTAAAAAGCGCTTTGAATACACCCCACGCTTTTTTATATTATATTAAATTTTATTAAATTAGTTTTATGCAGAAGTGTGTTACAGAATTCCTTTTAAAGAATTAATGGGGCTGTAGCAATCGTGCATATTCAATAAGACTGAGACACAATAAAAGGAAAAAATATTATAGTTGTAATAAAAACATAGCGCGCTAAATTCTACGTGTAAGTAAGTATTAAGTCTGTGTGACCACCACGTCTGTGTGACCACCACGTCTGTGTGACCACCACGTCTGGGTGACCACCACGTCTGGGTGACCACCACGTCTGGGTGACCACGACGTCTGGGTGACCACGACGTCTGTGTGATCGCGACGTATGTGTGACCACGTATGTGTGACCACGCTCGAGGATCGACATATCGGGGCCGTCAACGGGACGCAGCCATCGGCGGAACTAGAGGCGGCATGGTGGTGGCGCCCTGAAGGCGCCTATGGAGCGATGGGGTGTCGGCCTATGCGTGGACGGGACACTGTTGGAAACTTTACCCTCATATTTTTTCGTGTACGAAAATATTATGGTATGTTTCAAACATGGAAAATTACGAAAAATCGCGTAGTTAGTATTTTTCAATGTTATTTTGAGTTACATATCTATCGAGGAATGTGTTTGTATAGATGATGTAAATAGATCTCATGAACGACAAGTAGTGTTTTCTTCATTAGATTTTACATGGCAATCGAGTCTACCATTCGACTGATATTACTTAGATATGTATAGTATAAAGTTGGTTTTGACACATTGTTAGTGTGCAATTTTTCCGGTGGGTTTTTTTCTTTGAAACAGAAAGGTTGCGAGCGTTAGATTCAGTTGATGTGATGCGCTGCAGGAATCTCACCTGCTTTAGTGGGTGACGATTTAGACCGGCATCTTCGAACTGAAGAGGTTTTCTATATCGAAGAAATACCTAGACTAGCGATAATTGTAATGTAACGATGATGATGTAAATTAATGTCTTTTGTTTCAAGTTAGAATAACGTAAGTTTCATCCGGTTTTTGTTTGAAGTTAAAATAACTCAAGTTTCGCCCGGTTTATGTGTTTGAAGTTAAATTCAGGTATTATTAAACGTAGTAGGTAAATGCAGTTAATTTTTGTAACACGTTTTTATAAGTTCAAAGGTCCATAATGCTAAAGGTTTACAATAGTCGTAATTCCAGTCTCTTGGTTTTTTTTTTAACTGAGGTTAATTATTGTTGCATTTTTTTGTAGCCGTGAACAATAAGTTCTCGTATTTTTGGCTATTTGACAAGTTTTTGGTACTTAAATGAGTTGGTATATAGAGATCATGAAATTGTGACCATTATTCTTGAAAAAATAATAGTAGAAAAATATTTAAAGTTTGTTACTATGATGGAAAGTAGAATCATTATTGGTCAGGAGTAGCCGAGTGGTTGTGTGAACAAGTACTGTGTTTTGTTTTTCTGTTCGCAGACTGGCGAAGAGAACTAATTCTCTGGTGACAGAAGGCAAACTCACTCAATAGTTGGCACGCCGCGGGGGACCACGGCTGCGGTAGGATGGCCGAATGTTACGCGATGTCCATCACAGCAATTATGAGAACCATAGATTATATTAATATCACATAGATAATCTTCATAGATAATAATATTATTATGTAGGGTAGTTTTCGTAGTATTTTCGTATAAAAGGCGGTGTGGCGTGTAGACGGTGTTCATTGCTTACTGAGTGGTAAAAGGGGAATCTCTGCCCGAATAGTTAATATTAGGTATATTTGGTACTTTCTTGCCCAAATCTCTGCAAGGCTTTTTACACAAGCTTAGTCCTATAGACTTATGTGTTTATCTCTTCGTAGTGTCACTTTTTCGTTTCATCGAGTTTTCAAATTAAGATTCTAAATAAGTTTCACTTAAAAAGTAGTCAACTGATCATTGTGTAAAGACATACATATTCCAACTAAATTTCTTGCCCAGTAATTGCCGAGAAAATAAGTGAGACACCCAATGAAAAATATTTAAAAAAAAAACAAAGACGGACAGACAGACCAACGTGCCTGAGATGCGAATATCACAGGAGTTCCGTTTTTATCAAAATGGCTACGGAACCACAAAAAGCAATTTTAATTGCTATTCTAAAAATTATAATTTCACACTCACAATAATTGACATTATAGATTTCGATACGCTTTTCGTGAATTATTGAAATCAATCTAGTAGACAATAAATTAAGAAAAAACAAAGTTATATTTAATAAAATAACAACAAAGTAATATTAAAACATGAAAGTTACTCCTAAACCGCTTTCAAGAACGTTATTAGTGTGCTTGTTTAATGGCAATGATGTTATTGTGCCCGACATATAGACCAGCGTTTTAGTCGCATAAGACATCTACCAGACATTTCGCTAGGTATCGATAAAGCAATTATATTTGAACTTGGAACCCTATAATCTACTCGATACTTAGCCAAAATTGCCTTTGTCTCATCCATATGCAAGTATCTATTGACCCAAAACTCATCTTTGTAAAAGCATGTTCGAATTGGACTAGAAATTGACTAGTTCCGTTTGAGCCCATCGTTTATATTATCCTATGCTAAAGGAATATACATTGCTATTCTGTTTTCCAGCTACTTATAGCAGATTGTATATGAATAGTATTATGTATGTAGAATTGTTAACGCAGCACGAGGGTTACATGACACAATAAATTTTATTCACACATTCTAATTCTGTCCATATTAATAATAGTACTCTGCAACGAGTTGGAAATGAATAAATGTGAAATCTAAACATCAATAAAATTCTTAGAAACCAGAATTGTCGAATTTGATGCCCATATAAAACATAATAATACAACATTCTAAAATATACTTAATTACAATTTTTAACATTTGACAAAGACCTCAAGCAACGAAACACAGAAAACAATAAGAAGCAACCGGTCTTATACTCGTAGAAGCAAATGCTTTAAGATTCGCTAGAATTATGAAGGTAATTTGCAAATATATATAAAAGAAAATTACATGCGTTATATAACTTATTCACAGGTTGAAAAAATTGAAGGTCAAAGCGTTAACGGCATAAATGCTGCAATGCTCACCTGATTCGGCGTCGCTGTTTCCGTAGTCATATCTGCCTCGAACGAAGCTAGACTACTCTTCTTCTTTCGCCGCTGACATGAACAACAGTTCAACTTCGACACCTTAACCGAAATTTATCGACTGATCATCGACATCTATCGATTTCCAACTAAACCCCGTTATCAAATGTCCGAACTAACATCATACAAAAGTTTTATTGTCCTTTGTCTATTTCAATTGAAAATCGAATCGTAATTCTAAATTTAACTACGATACAAGCGATCCGCCATCTTCCTTCCGTAACCGAATTCCTCTATGGTCAGGAACAGCGTCTGTTCTTTATTTGAATTCAAATATGTTCTTAACACTAAAAGCAGAAGCTTGGTACACTTTTGCACGTTCTAAACTATTTTTTTAAATAAAAAGAATTGATAACGCACTAATTGTTGCGTTTAGCAGCTCACCGCGGGGGTGTAGGATTAGTTTTGCCGGCTCCAGTGGTCGAGAAGCGCGTCTCTGGGTGGGGTAGAATTTCCACTGCGACTGCGCGGGGTTGTTACCTTGTGTGCGTGATTAGCGTCCACATAACCAACTTACCCTGACCTCCCCCTTCCCGTCGGACCGTGTATCGAATAAGAAGCAACGGGGGTAAATTTCGTGGTAACGGAGTTCTGTGTTGACTGGTAACTTTGTATGTATGAATAGAATCGATAATGTACACCGTTCTGTTAGGAAAAGTCAGACATTGAGGTGCCGACAAAGCTTTTGCGAAATCGCATATGGGCATTTGGGGTCCGATAGGGAAAGCTCATGTATATTGATAATAATCATAATCCTGATTGGCAGCTGGTTTTGATAACTCTCAGGATGTATTTGGAAAAATATTGATTAGCATCGTTGCTTCGCCCGGGGATTTTAGCGCAGTGACACTTACTGACTTTTGTGCGTCACTTATACTTGGGGGTGTTCAATAAAAAGTTATAATGAGTATGACGCAATTATCTTTTATTAAATCGTATTGTATTTTTCAACGTAGTCGCCTTTCAGGTACACTTTGTACTTATATCATTTTTCTAAAGCTAAAATTACCTTGTTAAAAAATCTTCTTCCTGATCCCTTAAAAAATCGTGTACCGCAGCGACTATTGCGTCATCATCTTAAAATGTATAGCCTCTGAGATGTTCCATTAACCGCGGAAATAAGTAGACATCACTAAGAGCTAGGTCCGGTGCATATCTTTACTGGTAACCATCACAACTCTGGACTTGTACGCGGGGGATTTATCTTGATAAAACAAAACAACTTTAGCAAGTTTGCCACGCCGTTGGTTGTGTATTTCCTTACGCAATTTTGTTATTTGTTCCTGGATGCAAAGTCCCCGTAATTGTGGCTCCATGATTAAGGTATTCGATCATTAGTACGCCTTTGCTGTCCCAAATAAAACTGCCCATGATCTTAGCGGCGGATGGTAACGCCTTAAATTTCTTCGGAGTTGGATATGACGGTCTCTTCCAAGTCATGGAAAGTTTTTTCCTTTCCGGGTCATAATGGTGAAGCTATGTTTCGTCCATAGTTATGAATCGAGTCAAAAATCGGTCAAGATCTTGTTGTAAAACACACAAACAGCTTTGTGAAATTCTCAGTCTCGTTCATTTCTGCGCGTCAGAAAGCATTCTGGACCCAGCGCGCTGATACTTTTTTCATACGCAAATGTTTGTGTATAATATTATGGACACTTCCTATAGAAATCTTAGTTTCTTCTGCTATAAAACAAACAGTAACACGACGATCCGCTAAGACACTACCGAGGTAGGGCATCTCGTGCGGGGGTCGTCGTTAATGGAATTTTTCTTCGCTTGAACTCAGCACACCAACGCGCAACCGTAGAATATGGAGTAGCATGAACCCTTAATGTTGCTCTCAAGTCTTGATTTACCCGTAATAAAATTCTTAAGCAGTGATATTCTTTTATTTTTTTTAAACAAAAGAGAATTGATTACTTATTTATTATTATTATATCTAATGTCTGGCCTGCCAGTATTTTTTTTCTTTCCAAGGCGGGTGTATCGCATTATCACTATTTATTGAACACCCTTCGTATATATATACCTTATAATTCGTCCGTCTCTCATTATGTATCACATTAATTTTCTCGGAAACTATTAGATACATATGAAAGAAATTGATTAGGAACTAGCTTTTGCCCCCGGCTTTGATCGCGTTAATATTATCATATTAACCATACATGTTTCTGGGATAAACGTAGCTTATGTGCTATACTTTAATCTATTTCTGTGTCGAATTTCATCCAGATCCGTTTAGCTGTTCTGGTGTGATTGAGCAACAAACAACTATCCAAACTGCAGCATTTACAATGTGGACTCGATTGTCCGTACCTCATTTATAAGGGTTCGCGGTTATCCAGAATGAATGAATGAATGAATAACTTTATTGCACATAAAATTACAGTACAATGGGCGGTCTTGTCGCCAAAGGCGATATCCTCCAGACTACCCTACACAATTGACAGATTGGAAGTCATTTCATGTTTAAGATTACAGTATTTTAAGAAAATATGTAGATAGATAATAGGTTGGTAGCTCTTTTCATTGATTTAAATACACACGCTTACGCAGACGAGCTAATTCACCTTTCCAGGGGTATAATATGTACAAAAATCGTTATTAAATATTCGGCGCTACGGCCGAGAGCGTGGCCGAATATTCGGTATTCGGCCAAACCACTATTCGTGGCATCTCTAATGTATAACGCTTTGGACAATATATACAATATGATTTATTCCTGGGGTTTTCTGGAATAGATCGCTTTTTAGCGATAAGACCGCCCATTATGCACATTTATAATAATTTTAGGCTATAAGATTTCTTTAATAGTGTAATAAATATTTATCTGTTTATCTTTTTTCTATAGTGACAATGCATAAACAACACTAGCTTCCTAGCAAACGTCGCTCGTCGTTTTCATTACAATGAATCACGAGCACAGAGGCATTGTCTACCAAATAAATACCGGAGTCAGCGATTAAACAATTCAAGGTTAATTACTTTTCGGCTCAAGGTAATGAAGAGGAATTTAATTTGTTACAAGATGATAAACAAGACACCTTGATAATAAAAGGGATGTTTGGAAATAATTTTATTTTCTTCCCTAATAATAACCAAATTTTTTTTAACAGTTGCTTTCCTCGGGTAAAGGATTAGTATAGCGATCCAACGAAGAAATGTAGCCAGCCTTCTGGGCACCTTACCCATAAAAGGCGGTGATTTTAGCTTGGTTTTCTACTTATAGTCTTTTGGGAAGTATGGGTAGAACAATACAAATAAATTAAGTTTTTTTTATTGTATTAGATTATTTATAAATTTCTTCATTGTACTAGCTTATAATTTACGTAAGAAAGATTTTTGAAGACAAGTAAAACACATGAAAATATGCGATAGTGAAGCGTGTTTAAACTAGTACCTACTATATAATAAAATAGTAAGGCAAAGTTAAGATGCTTCCTCATCGTGAGCATTCAGCTGTAATGTAACGTTACAGATCCGAGCATAGCATCATTGATGGAAGAGAACCAAGCATTACAGTGCGCAACTTGTAATTATACAATCTGCAATATTTTGATACAACTTGTAACATAACGACCGCGTCGTGTGACTTTGTGGAATCGACTAAATGCTCAAAATCGAATCATAAATGTTTTATTACAGGCGAAAGCTCGAGGTGAGGGAGCACCTCTACAGACTTACAAGATACAGTTAGGTACTATAGTAGAATTATTTTCTCCATGCAGTTTGGGTCATAAATCAAACTCTGCCTCAGCCCGGCTAGGGCGGTGAGAACATTGCGCGGGAGCAACGCCATTAACGATAAAAACTCATTCTTATCAAAGAAAGATTATCATTCTTATAAAAATCATTATTATCTTTTTTGCTGTTAATTTTAAACTTAGATATAAGTATTTATATTTATTTTTAATATAACTTGTTACATTCTAAACTTTTGTACTTATAGTTTTTTAATACATAGATACCTAATTAATAATTTATTTTAAATCATTATTATTCTTATTTTAATAAATACGTTGTTTTATCTATTTTTTTCTTGCATTGATATCACTAACCCACAAAATGACAAAACTAAATACACTATCGATAACGCTTATCGACAACAATAATGCGTATCACTATGCCTGCCCATAAGGCCCATGAGTGGAAGAGAGAGCGAAATACTCGCTTCACTGCTCCGATTATTTATGACCCAAACTGCACGGAGAAAATAATTCTACTATAGGTATGAATATAAAGTCCAAGACCATAACGAACAACATCGCGGACACAGTTGTTTAATTAATTTTAATTAAGTTTACAGATCTTAACAATGACATTGGTCAAGGACAGAAGGATTATAAGTTCATACAAAGAAATAATTATTTGAAATCACTATAACAGATGACTAGGTTTAATTAAAATAAAGTTCCGCATACCGAATCAAAATTATAACTCCGCCAGGAGTAATTATGTTTATAGGGGGAAATGTTCCGTACAATTAATTGTATTGTCAGATTAATATTGTTGTCACACGCTTTCGCGCAGCGCGATAGTAGATAGATATATTATGCCCGGTTTAGACGTTACTAAGTTTATGAATAATACTTTTTTAAGCGAGACTTTAAACCTCATATAACTATTATGAATAAAGGGATAAAGATTAGGTATACGATCTTCAATAATATTAAACGATGATGCGGTCAAAGACGGGGTACGCTTGCCTAGATGATAACTATTCACACGAGACTTAAATATATCTGGATTTTGTTTTTGGGAAACACGGACTCTGGTAGTGTATTCCACAGCTCTGCCGTACGCAGAAGGAAAGTGGAGGCAAAACGTTTTGTTTACACTAGTGGTATTTCTGTTGTGAAATTTTGGCATGGACCACAAAAAATGTAGCTAAATTGTAATTGACTAAATGATCTTAAAATTAATCTACTTATTCAGCATATTGCTATAGAGTAGCAAGTAACTTGTTAGTAAAATTGGTTTGAATAAAGATGCTTCCTCACCGCGAACATTCGCCTGTAACAAAACATCTATGATTCGATTTTAAGCATTCAATTGATTCTATAAAGTCAGATGAAGCGGCCGTTGTGTTACAAGTTGTATCAAAATATTATGAACTGTAACATTACAGATTGCGCACTGTATGCTTGGTTCTCCTCTTACACTGATGCAAAGCTCAGGGCTGTAACGTTACATTACAGTAATATACTAATAATATATGCACGGATAAAAGCATAAGTACCAAAAATTCATTAACCTTTCAAACTTTTGGTTGCTAGTCTTAAAGTATTATGGGTAATCGAGTTGTATGAGGTACTGGCCACTGACACCTGCCAATATATTTACGTGTTATATTCAATTAATCCTTTCTCCAAAAGGGGCTGCTTTAGGGTCTTTAATCTATTTTGATGAAATTAAAGCTTGGCTATCCATTTCATTATAGCAATAGAGAAATGTCCGCTAGTAGGGTTTCTACCATTGACAAGGAACCCTAATCTGATATAAACAAATTAATGGTCATATAATGGAAGCGTAATGAGGCTGCTTTCAAAAACAGATGCTTTTGTTTATATTATAACCTACGTTCAAGACAAGACTGGAATTTAATCGTAAATCTCCGAATAATTGGCCTATAATATAAAAAAGTGGCCAAGTATGAGTCGAACCGTATATATTGAAAAGTTCTCTACGAGTGATGTATAGTCACTGTCTAGTATTTGTCATATGGCTGTGGAACGCTAAGATATATCATCAAATCTTGATAATATTTCATACTGTATTTTCTTAAGCTTTCGCAATTATACTCTGATTAGGGTCACGTCTGCCGCAGGACCGATGGCCGATGGAGCAGAGGAGTCCTGGAGTGAAGACCGCGTCTCGGTAAACGTAGTGTCGGACGCCCTCCAGCCCGATGGACTGATGGCCCGTGCAAGGTCGCCGGTAGGCGCTGAATGAAGAAAACAGAGGACTGGGATGAGTGGCGCCGTCTTGGGGAGGCCTACGTCCAGCAGTGGACTATGAATGGCTGACGACGACTCTGACTTTTAATTACCTGGCTAAAATGACAGCTGGGATCGGTTTTTTTTATTCAAATTGAGTTGCGTGAGTTGAATCAACAACTCACAGTCAGTGCCGGAAATAGCCCTTTATGCGCCCTATGCGAGCTTCTATAACTGCACCATTAGATATTATAGGTAACCTAGCTAGAGCAATGTTATGTATAGGCCTTTGGTTAGTAAGTCAATGATAGGCCTGCTTTATTTCATTCAGGGTGAGAAAATAACGCACTAGGACCTTCGTGTTGGTGGACCAATTATCTAATATTTTGGAAGAAACATCTATTTTTTTAAAGAACTAGAACACAAATACGCTCGTACGCTGTCAAAAAAATTAGCGCGATGTTTTGTCTAATTTAACAGACGTTTTTGGTGATCCTGGCATGTAGGTACATACTTGTTGGAATCGAGCACTATTGCGAAGCAGACAAAAATTTTAAATATTGTATTTTCGGAATCTCTTGATCTAAATTATCCTTCCTTGACTTTTTTCACATTTTTAATGAAACGCATTATACAAACAGATATATTATAGTAAAGATATACTCATATGAGGCCAGCAGTTGAAGAGAATGATAACTGTGCCATAATATTACATACCAGACAGAGTGATGGACACGCGAAAGAAATGTCATGAAATGTTTATGATGGATTCTTCTTATTTTACAAAGCCGCTACGGAACCCTATAAACCTGAACTTCCTGAACGTGTACTTTCAGAACTTTTATATATTGTTATTATAAACTATTTTGTATGGCAAGGTCAGTGTTCTCGGTCAGTACCATGACCTTTTACTGAGATTTGTTTTAAAGAGAGATAGAAGTAAGGAGGGCCCTTCGACGGAGCTAGTATGATGATACACCCCTACTACAAAAGTGCACAACAGCCAGCAGAGGTCGTAGGCTGCAATATTTTATAAGAATATACTACTTACATGTTTAGTAAATCGATAATAATAATATTATTGTTTCTGTGTTTAAAATAAAACGTAGGTGCTTAAGCTACAATTTATATGTTACTAATGTAAATATCTTATTGTGTGCAGGAACGGAAAAGAATACTAATTCCTGCGGCCGGGCGGCCTATCGTAAGAGGCGACAAAAGATGGTAGGGCATTTGCATGGACTGGACCGCTACCACCCCTAGTCTAGAGTATCTCGCCATAAAAACCTTGAGTCAAAACTCAAGGTTGTTATGGCGAGATAAACCTGGTCACTAATGCTGGAACACATTCCAGCCAGGTCCCGGTCGTAGGGGAAGGCCCAAGAAATGTTGGCTTGACGTTATGAAGGATTACATGCGTACCAATGGTCTCAAAACGGGGGATGCTGAAGATCGCGCGAAGTGGAGTAGAAAAAGTAGGAAAGCGGACCCTGGGCGTCGGAGTGAACGCTCCGAACGCAACCGGGATTTAACGCTCGGATGATGATGATGATAATGATATTCCAGCATTAGTGACCAGGTTCCAGTCTCCCTTAAGAGAGCAGCAGCGCATTTGTAGCACATTTGGTGTTGCAAATGTCCAGATAACACATAATTACAAAATTGTCATATCACACTAGGGAAAGAGGAGATTCACGAAGGTGACTAACTGTGACAAGAACTGGGGAGGGGTCTAAAATCATGAAATTTATGTGACTTAATTTGTGGATGTCCTCTAATTTAATAAAAATGCAGTTTGGTTAATGATATATCTGTTGTTAAATATTAGAACAAACATTACCGTAATACCGCTAAAGAGCATATACCAATTGAAAACTGCATTTCCACACAAAGGGAAAGCAAACCGTCATTAACATTTCACTGTGTACAACCCGATCACAATTCAACATAATATAATCATCAACGCGTTATAATTTTAGACAGTACACAACTCGGTTTCATGGCAGACGTACGACGGCCGATTCTAAAATGTTTACATTACATCCAATGTTTCGTTTCAGACCGTGGTTATTTTTATTAAGAACACAGGCCTCTCTTGACTTGTAGTTTCTTCTTAGTGCGCGTACACTGCGGTTAAGTTTTACAGTGGCTTGGAAAGTTTAACTGAATCCAAACTAACTAACGTGCTGTGTGGTGTAGTGTTGTTGGTTGGCGCCTAGAAAGTCGTAAATACGATTCAGGTATGTCTAGTTCCTAGTTAAGACTACAAACTTAAAAGATTTTTATGAAAAGAAGATCCGTAGAGGAACGGGGAAAGAATACCATTTCCTGCGTTGGGGCGGCCTGTTGTAAAAGGCGACAAAACAACCTACAGCCAGGTGATAGAGTATTGCACGCCTTGATGGCTATCACCTATGATCTGGAGCATGCTGCCGTAATAACCTTGAATTGTGTTCCGGTGTTAGTAGTCAGGTTCCAGTCTCCTTTTAGAGAGCGGCACATTGATAGCAACTTTGGTGTAACAAATGTCCATAGGCGATTGTAACCGCTTTCCATCAGATGGGCCATCTGTTTGCTGAACATATGCAATAAACAAAAAATTAAATAAATATTTTTTGACAGTGAGAAAGATAGAAAATTATTAACATGAAACACGAGATAAACATAAACTAAAAAAATAAAGTTTTTTTAAATTAATATCATTATATTAATACGTGAAGCAAAAACTTTGTGTCCCTTTTTACGAAAATTGCGTGGACGGAGGAGTATAGTAAAATTTCGCACACATAATTATAGTTTATATAAAGAAGGAGTACAGAAAGCAATTTTTTATTATGTATAAAAAATACAATAAATGAATAAAAAAACATTAATAAAAAAAACAGAAAACCATGTATTTGACACACACATGCAAATATACTCTTCTATTTATTGCTAAAGTTAAATTAACAGTAGTAGTTAGTCTTTGATAACAGATCTTAATTAATGTTCAAGCTTATAATTTAAATTAATTATGGTCTAGTTTCGACCAATGGGCGACCACACATAAACTGTACAGAAAAAAACAATGAAAGAACTTTGTTTAGTTTAACCAATAGGTAAAAGTACCGATTTAACGCACATTTCATTGTGTGATGCCTAACTTTTAATTTCGAACAATGTATATAGGCTTCGTAAAAGCGTCCTTCGAGCAAATGAGTTGAAAAAAAAAGAGATTTTTTTAATGTACTGCTGAATAAGTAAGATGTAAATCACTGACCGGAAGTTCTAACAATGGCACAGTCTACCCTAATCGGTATATTTTGGCATAAGTAGGCCCAGTGTTCAACAATAAATATTAACGAACAATCATCTCTAAAGATGATTCAACTGACTGAAATATGGGCTAGCCATATCCGTTTGAAATATAAAATCAAAGGGAACAAATTTAATCGTACACCATTAAATGTTATGAGGTGTTCAAAAGACTATAAATACTCGTACGTCTAATAACTATAGATTTATGATTGCAACCTTACGATCATAATTAACATCAATTAAATTGGTGCTCATTCAACACCGTCTTTAGCCGAAGTTCCAAGGAGTTCATGGCACCTAGGGGACGCAAGTCGATAGATTACGATAAATATGTATATTTATCTATAACTAGCTGCGCCCCGCGCGGGGTGATTGAAAATCGTCTTAATTCCAAAATAAAATAATTTTTCTAAAATAAATATAGACTAGGTTACTGCTTATTACATCAGCTACCTGCCAATAAAAGTCCCGTCAAAATCGGTCCGGCCATTTTAGAGATTAGCCAGAACAAACAGACAGACAGACAGACAAAAATTGTAAAAATTATTATTTTGGTGTATGTACCGTATATATATTCATACGCATGCGGTAAAAAGCGGTTATTTCAATATTACAAACAGACACTCCAATTTTATTTATATATATAGATGTATAGATATGTGCGTAGCTCGTAGCACGTATAATATATACTTGTTTGGTACACGCTGATGGTGCTGGGCCTAGAATACCCAGGTCAATGTAGGTGTCGAAATTAAAACACTGTTAGTTGGTGAAAACATGTAATAATTCCCTTTACAAACTAAAGCGTCTGCCTTCGGCTACAACCCAAACGGAAGAAAAACAAAATGCAACGACAGTGTTGCCACTTTAAAAAATAAAATTATTTTATGTTGGAATTGCCAACATAATACCCAATCTAAAATCTGACGTCCCAAACACAAAGGATGTCGTCCCAAACTTAACAGTTTTCTGACTTAATGTGCAAATTGTTACAATTACCACGTGCTAACGGCGGAGCACCTTTGACAAGCGTGGGGGTATACTGTCCATTCCCCTAAAATGGGAGACCCGAATCCAGCAGTGGGACGTTTATGGGCTCTTATTATATTATAGATAGATAACACTTTTTTGCTAATACTAAATTGCTTCTAAAATTCACGATTACAATATTAGCAATCTTTTAAAGGCAACCTAACTTTAAAAATATTTTAAATTAATCTGGCGATGTAGGTGGTGCAGAGTATTAGGTAGGACGTAACTTAAATACGCATACTTAAACTACTTTATAAGTTACATGCACATACTTAAAACACTTTATAAACTAATTACAAACATATTAATAACATATATATTTTTATTAGTTGATATAAGAATTAGTTTTCCATTTTTCTAATTTGACTTCAGAATCCCAAAATCACATGGCAATAAACGACCTAATTAGAAAAATGTTATTCTATAAATTATGTTGCCATACAATACGCTGATTTATTGTAGTCAATATTATTAGAGCACTTAAGCTAATAATAGAACGGTTGATAGGATGTTCACCTCTCAACAGGTATCAAAAGGAATTCAAGTGGAACGATGTTATGGAAATTAATAGGTTTATTTATATACCCGTTTGTGCCCTTATGAACGTTACAACACCATTTCAAGCTTTAATTTTTACAGAGAGATAACATTAAAAGGATTAAATCAGATTCCATCATCTTTAGAAGTTTTTGTTCAATTACAGTATACTATATAATATATATTTAAGGGCAGCTTGCAAAACGATCCCCTTTAAACAAAATAAGTTAATCATATTAAACTGCCTAAATATGTTTTACACGAAACGTATTGATGGTTCTGTTGGCGCGGGAGCGGGGGCGGGGATAAAGGCAAGGAAAGGACTTACAGGATAAGGTACGCCGCACCAGGCACGCTACGAACGATGCGTCTTCGCAGCGGCAGGCACTTCTTCCTCGTGATCCTTTCTTCTTGTCTTGCGGTTCCTTCGACTTAGTGGACCAGCTGGAACGGTACAGCGTGCACCTTCCAACGTGCGGAGTGATGAAAGCGGGTGTATAAAGCGGTACAACACACAAGACGCGGCGAGGGTTGTGCGAGAGCAGCGGTGCGTTCGGCGATCGAACGTAGACTATGTCACATTGCATAGTGACAGATGCGGCGGAAGAAAAAAGAAACAAAAGAGGCGGCGACCAAATAGGTCGGCGTTAACAGGTTCTTTAAACATATTTAGCGATAAATTTTGCGTTGTGCAAGACGCTAATTTAATTTAATTTAATTTAATTAACGTTTTGTGTTTCTTAAATAAAATTAAACAAACTTATGCACGCGGCCCTTAATGTCGAAAACGTTATCATTTTAAATTGCAAACATTTTTAATTTAAACCAAAGATACTTTATTGGAGAGTATGGTATGGTATGGAGATGTTGGGATATCCAATAAATAGTTTTTATTAATTTGGTGCGACATAGTACTGGCCATTAAATATATTAAATGTTTAAATTTAGAGCATAGATGATGTCGATCGAAAAAATTATCATTTTAAATTTCAAACATTTTAAATTTAAACCAAAGATACTTTTATTGGAGAGTTATAGAGCATGTTGGAATCTCCAACAAATAGTTTCTTTATTAATTTGGTGCGGCATAGAACTGGCCAATGTTTAAATTTAGAACATAGATGACGTTTTGTTTTTTTATCTGTTTTTTCCCCCTATTACTATTAAAAATCTTCAATATATTACACACGTACAGTTTTCTTTTATTCTTAAATGAATTACAGACTACAACAAATTAATATTTAAAGAAATGTTTAACAGAGCATTTAGCCCTAAAAAGCAATTATGAGTAACGCTTTTGATAATCTACTTATAACGAATCCATAAAATTTGTATTATGAATATGACAGGATAAGTTTAAATTTAGAATTTCTATGCCAGAATTTTTAAAAGTGTTATTTAAATTTTTAAATTTTACTACTGAAAAACATAATGTGTTCACATATAATTAGTTTTTACATTGCATTGTAAACCTTAGTCATAAGTCTAGTAACTGATTAAATGTAAAAAACTGTTGGTGATCCTTATTAAAATAAAAAAAAGACTGCGTGTAACGTTCACACGCGATTGAAGTAAAACTTTTTTACTATTTTTTTTTTCAAAATTTTTTGATTGAATTGTTTATAAACTATCTATTGACAAAAAAATATTTGAAAACCGGATGGTACAGAAACGTGACGCCATATTGCGACGCCATATTGCGACGCCATATTGCCGTAACGGACTTCCGTTGCATTGTCGTCCAGTTACCTCCTAGTCACGCCTAAAGAAGTTTCACTTCAAAATAAAAATCGTGTGATGTTTATTATAAGTGCAAAAGCTACATTTATGTTTACTAAAAACATTTAAATAAGATAAAATTAGGGTCCTATACACATTTATAAAAATAAAATTGTAATTTATCATAGAATATAAATTCAGTTAAATAATACCCTGTTTTAATATTTCAAATTGTATTTTCTGTCAGTAATTTCAAAGTAAATGGCATTACTTTACGATACCTAATCATAAATAAACGTTTATAGAATGTTCGTTGGTAGTCTGTCTGAAACTTTGTCTAGAATAGGCTACAAAATGGTTCAACGGATTTCAATGAATTTTTTTATTATATATTTAATTTCAATGTCTTCAGGTTTAGAAGTATGAAGTCCAAATTCACACATATATACAACTACAATTATAACTAAATTATGGATCATTTTCTGATTTACAAAGATTAATTTTCACCCAATAAATTGAGTGAAAATTGAGAGGAGGAAGACTAAGTTGGTATGGGCATATAATGAGGAGGGATGAAAGTCACGTGACAAAAGAATGTTAAACTACAAGATGGATGGGTATAGATGTAAAGGTAGACCAAAAAAATGGATACATTGTGTGAA
The DNA here is from genome assembly GCA_949752895.1 of Dendrolimus pini. Taxonomy (NCBI): domain Eukaryota; kingdom Metazoa; phylum Arthropoda; class Insecta; order Lepidoptera; family Lasiocampidae; genus Dendrolimus; species Dendrolimus pini. Next base: position 9,893,406 of record OX457146.1, read on the forward strand.
GGATAATATGATGATATGTGATGTGACAGAAGATGTATGTCAGAGTAGAGGAGAGTGGAAGGAAAAGACATATTGTGCCGACCTCAAATAATTGGGATACGGTGAAAGAAAAGAGAGAGAAACTGGAGTTTTCACAGTTTACAGTCATAAAAAAATCCATTAAACACACAATGTGTGGTGTGTGCTAAACTTAGGGATCCAAGCTAAGCAAGTTATGGGTAATATACAACGTACCACTCTAGAGCAATCCCAAAAACTCACACCGTAGTAAATAAGGGAAAATTCCTTTACAAATTTACCACACCAGGAATCGAACTTGGGGCCTCTGCGTTGCGCTTGGCCTTACCCACTTAACCATAGACGCCATCGTGCCTATCATGCCATATTTCCCTTAATCAATATTAAATTATTCCTTAAGTTAGGTTGCTTGGAAGAGATTGCTTTAAACGATAAGGCCGCCTATTATTTTTACAATGACAATAATGTGTTTGTGCATTTTTGAAATTGTATACTTGTTGAGCAATAAAGTGTTATCTATTCTATTCTATTCAATATTTCAAGCGATACTTCTTGTTATCTCTACGTATATGATATAACGTGACATTACGCAAGCAAAGTCCATCTGCATTCTTTGGCACGAGCAAACTGGGCCGAAATACTTATGAATAGTATCGCTCAGGAGAGGGTAGTTGACAATGAAGTAATTTTTTTATTTCCAAAAGCTGGGAAAGCCTGCCTTCCTGATAGAAAGTAGTCACCGTCTATGGACATTTGCAACATTAGAGGCGTGGTCAACGTTTGCCAGCCTCGAAGAAATTTAAAACAATTTTTATCATCTTAAGCCGTAACATTAGACGGTTCACTTCTGTCTTACAATTTAGATGAATCAACTAAAGTGAATCTATATAAACATATAAAGTAGAACCCCTTTAAGTCGAATCTCGATAAGTCAAAAACCTTTTAAACTTGAAAAAATATTGTGTACCCTTCCCTTCAGCGCCAAAACATCCGTTGCTTGAAATTTGAACCCTCTGTAAATTGAAATATTTAGTGATTTATAAGCAAAATCAGTACCTATTTTCTTTGTATAACTCAAAATAATATGGACCTCTATCTCGAACAAAGCAATATTTGATTTAACAACTCGATTAAAGTCGAATGTTTCTTTACAAAATTCGCTAAAGTCGAAATTTCTATAACTCGAGTTTTTGACGTCATCCTTCAAGTTCGACTTAATAGTTCTTTCTTTTTATTGCATGAGTTCAGGAAACAGGCAGAAGGCTCATCTAATGGTAAGTGGTTACCATCGCCTATGGACAATTACAATACTAGAGGCGTTACAAATGCGCTGCTCTTTTAAGGGAGTCTGGAACCTGACCAATAATGCCGGAACACAACTCAACATTATTATGGTGGTAATATTTAAATCATGATGGAATAGGTTGTGACATGTGTAATTTATTCAATTATGCTGATTTGAATCCCAGCAGAAACAACGCAGCGTCCAAGTAGGTTTTTAGGCAAATATGCATATTTTTACATCTGGTTTCAATTTTATATAAATACTTGACACCTATCTATATATACACAAATTGAGCAGAGTCATTAGAAGAAGACAGTCCTATTCTTATCTGATTCGTATGATATCCCGATGCAAAATATACCTCGGTGGCTCTAGATCAGCCATGTAGCAATACGACAACTGTCAAGGGCGTCGCAAATAGCCCCGATTCGACACGCACAGACGCACGAAGACTCTGTTATGTCAATGTCCTAATATTTCGCGAGTTAAATCGTCTGAGTGTATCGATTTAAGTCTATTTGCGAACCTCAGGCAATTGATTAAGTTATCATCATAGATAGTGCGAGGCTCACAAAAGGATTCATAGCTTAGAAGATAATAAAATTTCTCAAGAGATAAATGCGACCCAAAGCCTTTTCGCGAGATTATTATGTGATTGTCCTGATAAGGATGCACAGATCTCTTCAGTGATAGACCTAGAATCAAAAAAATTAATAGTCATAAAAAGATTAAACAATATCCTGAATTAAATAAGTAAAACTAGGAGACTCTTAAAAGTCCAAGTGTCTAGTAAAAAACTGTATTTCTGAAGAAAAAATAAGTATGATGACTACGCAAAATTTCTAACTGTATACCTCACAAAGTACGGCTCATTATTTACAATTCCCTTGTAAAGTCTCATCTCGAATATCTTATAGAAATATGGGGGTCAGACGCTAAAACAAACTTAAAATTATTACAAATTACACAAAATAAAATTGTCAAAACATTATACCATCTAGATTATCTCACTCCAACTAAACATTTATACTCTAAAACTAACCTATTTAATATTTCTCAAATATACACATATAATACCTGCATATTAATAAAAACGATAACTAATAAAAATATACACTCCAAGCCATCCTTTCCTGCTAAAACATATTAATATAATATCCGGAAGAAAAAGCAATTTCAATTAAGTGTACCAAGTAAAAACGAAAAAAAACATTATGTTTGAAGGAGTGCACTTATTTAATAAATTGCCAAATGACCTACAAAAATGTAAAAATACAAACTTTTTCAAGATAAAACTAAAAAACCTTTTATTAAAACAAATATAAAATAATAAACCACAACATAATTCTATCGCAGACAGCATAGGACCACATTAGTGTTAAGAACTATACTGTATTACTTAATAATTATTATTTTAATCTCATTGTAAGTGAGTTACATGTTCTTATGAGAAATAAAGTTCTTTAAACCTTATGATACGCTAGTAAGTGACATAAATTCACAATTATCTAACAATCTTTGTACCTATGAAAAAGAAACAAAAAATTTACAAACAGAAATACTGAATCTTCAGTTTCAGTTAAATTCAATTAATTTGACTTAATATGAAGTGAACCCTAACTGGGGAGTGGCAATAGCATGGCACCTGTTCTGACTGGGCATGCTAGTGCCACCGCTGATCTGGCGAAACACACAGTAGGTCGCGAATAATCCCCCCAAGGTTCTGCCCTTGTCGCGGCTTAATCCTCTATCGGATTTCCTCTAGTCAAAAAAAAAGGCGAAGACCACAAGGCCCACAACCACTACCGGGGCATAGCCTCTGGAATCGTCTCTTTTAAATCTTGCGTGGAGCGGTTTGAAATACGCCACACAAGAGTTAAGACGATCTCCTCTCACTGTGTGGAACTCGACACGCACTCCTCTAGACGGCACTTTTGGCAGGTGGGAAACTCTTCCCCATGGGAAGCTCACGGCGACCGAAGGTAGTCCGCCCTTGAGCACCGACGCGCCCTCTTGGCAGGAGCGGAGCAGGCTTGATTGTTGGATTAAACACCCGAATTGAACCTGATTCAAGTATATATATTATAAATAACAAGGGTCCACCAAAATAAGACTTATGACGTCAAAAATATTCTAATCAATGTTCCATATAAAACATTTCAATTTCCATACAATCGATTCTAATTCAACCATTGAAATCCTCATAACATGGTTTTATAGTTTTTTGATTACATATGCGTCTTTCGTTAGTCATACAAACAATATAACAACATGTATGAAGGAAGATATTTGTGAATTTAGATTCAACATACTATATTCGAGCTTGGCTATGATATCGAATTTTTGATTATTTTTTAATTTTGAAAAAATTTATCCATATAAAATCGTCATCTCCATCTGTCCATATCGCAGTCATTTTTTGAAACTGCTAGGTCTTTAAGGATGATTTTTTTATAATAATCTTTGCCGACATTGTAAATTCTCAAGCAGGTGTACATAGAGTGATCCGTTGATCACTCTATGTACACCTACTACATGAGCGTGCGGTATGATATCATTTGACATGTCTTTAAAGATTATATTATATTTATATTTTACGGCACGCAAAGCGGGCAGGTATCAGCTAGTGAACTATACGGAGTAAAAAAATTGAGTTAGGTGATTGTTGAGCTAAAAAATATTTTTAACGAAATCCTTTTACACTTTTAAAGGCTCTTCTGTCATAGCTTTATACGTTTAATTTATATTTCATGTGCGTCATTTTGCAGACATTCTCTTTTAGCCATAGCACTACTAGAGACCATTATACAGGCTTATAAGGCATGGGCTACATCCTAACCAAAGGAAATGTTACGTCATTCTGTACGTGACACTGAGATAAGACCGCTGTGGTCAGTGGTCACGCAACGTAAAATAATGGTGTATTTATATGCAAAGTCAGGCAAGTCCGGAAAATTCGCAAATCAAAAAGGTTATCGGAAGTTATGGTCATACATATACATTTATACAATATACATATTGATCAATAAGGATACGGACTAATCTTGATTTATAAAAATGAATGTCTGTCTGTATGTCCTTTATAGAATCCTAAACTATACGATTTTGATGAAATTTCGTGTGTGTGTTTGAGTGGGTTCCCGGATGGTTTACTGTAAAGGATGACATAATGATTTGTGGTCTGACAGAGGACGTGTGTCAAAATAGAGGAGAAAGGAGAAGACATATTGAGAAAAGGTGAAAGACAAGAGTGTAGGTTTAAGCTTGAATTCGTTGTACCAACGATGCACGTTTGCCTTAGAAGGGCCTTTATTCATGAATGCCATTTGAAGTGTATCGTACGAATCGTCCGGTTTCAGGCGACACTTGAAATCGTAAAAAATAATAGCAGAAAAATGTTCCCGGCGCAGATCCATTTTTGAATGAGACATGATAATTTAAATTAATTCACAAACAATGTGGAGGGAAATTTTGAAATTGGAACGTATCTATTTTAGTTATAAATAATCATATTTTCAAAATAGATTATAACTGGCCAGTCTCTAATACATAAAAACTTTTTTTCGCAATACTTTCTGAGTGGCCTGGTATAAGATCTTTCCCTTTATTAGAAACTAGCTGTCCCGGCAGACGTCGTCCTGCCCAGAAAAGCTTCAATCGATATGCCGACAGCAGCGCCACCTACCGGGTCCAATTGTGAACCAACTCAGAAACCTTCTTTGGCTCATGTGCAACAAATTTGCCAAAGATCATCACATGATCAAATGTATAGTTTACGATTCTATAAAGAACACACAGACAAACATGTGTCTCATGTTCGTCTTTATGTCCTTTATAGAAAGTGCAAAGTTTTTGTACATGAGCCAAAGAAGGTTTTTGAATTGGTTCACAATTGGACCCGGTAGATGGCGCTGCTGTCGGCATAACCATTGAAGCTTTTCCGGGCAGGAGGACGTCCGCCTTGATAGCTAGTTACAAATAAAAAAGATTCAATAACCCAACTAGGAGAAGGTAACATAAATGTAAGTTATTCAGTTCTTTGAAACCCACAAGGAATGGCTATTTGTTTCGAATATAAAAAAGATTTCGGTTCAAGGCAGCCCTGATGAAATGATAAAATAAACATAGTGTAATTTATGTTTGTTTATATAGAAAACCCGGGACTGATCAATGAAACTGTGAATTGCCAAAGATATAGTAAAGACGAGTAGATAGGAAAGTTTTTCTTTGACATTGCGGATGTTTTTCCTTAACACCCATTCATACCTATGGCCTTACATATAATCGTTTGTTAGATTTTAAGAAACTGCTCAGCAACTGATTAACGAAAATCTTACTCATAAACTCCTCTTAAGGATAAGAGGTGGTGGTAAAGTAACTCATAACTAACTGTCAAAAATAACCAATATCGAGAGGTAGTTAAGTGACTGCTAAGAGACAAGATGGCAAGTTTTATTTGAAACAGCCATTGATTAGGGGCTTAAGAGTCTCTTATTTAAGAGACGGCTAATCCTTTCTGAACGAAATTATTATAAGTAAGGCCCTTAATGTGTAAATAACTCTGTTTAGTACCTACCTGTTTATGACCAAAATGAAGAATGGTTTCAAATAAAATTTGATAAGAAAATAATATATACTGTTATGAGCCGCGAGTTTGCCGATGAGTAATACTTAGTATTGTTACGAGCTACAGGACTCGAATTAACATGCCGTTGGAATTACTATAGAATTTATTAGAACTATACAAACACGTATAACACAGGTACAAATATAACTGGTCACAACCAGTACAAACTGCACGATCCAATAACACGCGCTAAGTCCGTCACTATATCGCTTATCGATTGTACACGTCTTGCTCGTATCGTAAACGTCGCTTGACTGCCTCACAATTAATTAACCTAACTACCAGAGACATGATGAAACCCATGAGATTTCTGCAACGCACTCAAATATGTAGGTAATGTTACAGAATCTTTTCTATTACAATTTTTTAAATTACTATTTTGTTCATATTGAATTGTGAAAAAGAATAAAGATTTCACTATAATTTATTTCGATATTATAAAATGTTTAAAATATGAATGTAAGAATATTAGAAATAAATTAAGTAAATAAATGTTGAAAACGGATTTTTTTAAAGACTTTAGCAGTATCATTAAAATGATGTATCAAATTTTCATATTATTGTACCCTCTTTCCTCTATTTAATCGTATAACAACGCCACCGTAAACACATAAAAATAAGATATTATTTGTGTCAAGAATTATTTACAGTTAACAACCATACCGTCTAAATCAAATATATAATTATAAATTTCATTAAACCAACACATAAACAGGAAACGGTGTAAAAATATAGTTCAGAAAAACAGTTTACGTAGACTTGTACTACTTGTAAACTTATACACATTCCTTGGGTTGGAATTGGTATGCTGCAAATTTATCAAATCAAATCAAATCAAATTTAATTGCGTAAAAACATACATACATACATAACTTCACGCCAGGTCCCTTGCGGGGTAGGCACCAACAACAGAGCGCCATTCGGGCTTATTCTTACACACCTCACTTGCTTCTTTGACATTCATAGCTCTTGTCATGCACGCTCGTCTGTTCTTAAGGCTCCTGGCATGGCGTAAAAACATGGTTAGTAAAAACATTGGTTGACAATATGTTATTTTGTTTCACATGTTTTTGCCCTTTTTGTAAGAATAAGCCTATATGGCGCTCTGTTGTTCTTGCCTACCCCGCAAGGGACCTGGCTTGAAGTTATGTATGTATGTATTGTTACGTACGAGCGGGGGTACGCTCTTATGGATTGGAAGAAAACACCAGTTTTTAACTAATAGCTTTTATTGACTTACAAAGCCGCGCGCAGTACCTCCCTGTAGGGTTGCTGTCCTTAAACACACGACCAACGATGCACAGTCAAGACGATAAGTTGTCACACCCTCAATACCGTCGCCGATATTGCGTAGACCACCTCCGATATTATCGCGTGTAGCTCGCCTCTGGTCCCTCTCTCGAACTACGCTACATACTTCCTTCACGTATCTGTCCACCAAACTTGTCACTAAATTCACCACTTGATTCGTCTCTGTCCTCTATTAATCTTCTCTACAACTCTTTAGTATCGCACTTGTTGCTTCACCGTCTTGGACTGAACTCAACTTTAAACTGCCCGGTAGGCGCGCCTTACGCTGTTTATACTGTATTATATACCTGGAAGGATTTTCTAGAACCCATCTATCTATCTTTGTCTTTTCTTTCCCGAACCTTCTGTTTGTGAACTTTCGTTTACACATCTATCCCTTTCTAACATCTATCTATCTCTTTCTTTCTTTCGTCGTCTATCTCTTTCTAACATCTATCTATCACTTTCTTTCGTTTATCGTCTATCCTTTTCTAAATATATCCGTCCTTGTCTTTTCGTTCTAGATTTTTCTAGACTTTTCCAAAAGTTCTAAAACTAACTAGATGGTTCCACCATCATTCGCCACAGTATTTAAGTATATGTCATTTATATTATTTTAAATATATTTAATTATGTAAGTCTTTATTATTGTTATTATTTTGTTTTTCCTCAATTACGATTGAACCATCAAATATTATTTAATTTTTCTTGTAATATCTCCATGGACACCGGGTTGCCTGGAAGAGATTGGCTATAAGCAATAAGGCCGCCCATTGTTCTAATGGAAATGTGTTTATATTAAATATCTAGTTTATATTAAGTTATGGTGAACAATAAAGAGCTTTCATTCATTCATTTTTCATTCATTATTACAAACTAATACAAAGAAAAATACAATTTCCTGCGGTCGGGTAGCTTTTCGTAAGAGGTGACGAAACAAACAACACTCTGGTGATAAGGTATTTACCCGTGTGGATGGCTACCACCTCTAGTCTAGAGTATACGTGTATGGCGCCAAAACAACCTTGTGTTCCAGTATTAGTAGCCAGGTTCAAGACTACCTTTAGACAGCGCCAGCACATTGGGTAGCATGTTTGATGTCACAAAGATCCATAGGCGATAGGCACTACTTTCCATTAGGTCAGCATCTTTAATAAGAATATAATCTGATATATTTAATATAAATATATCAGATCATTAATATCCCACTACTGGGCTCGGGCCTCTCATTATAGGGGAACAGAGAGTATACGCGCCACGCTTGCCCAAGGCGGTTTGGCAGATTTGACTCATCAAAATTTAGTTAAATGTCATTATTACCTATCTACCAAACATCTATTCTCCACTCTATAGAACTACCGGTCACTACAAAAACAAACTTGAAAGACCAGACGACTACACCGACCACAGATCTATTTGAAGTAACTAACCCGCACATTATAGGTGGAATATTTACTCATATTTACGTGAAGTGCAGCCATGGTTTTCTTTTTGCCAGCGTGTTTAGATTCTCTTTCGGGATCAAAAGTCGATTAACGGATCCGAATGTTGTAAACAACTCCAACGCGGTTACATTCCACAATTATCTGGTAATTACTCACAAGATTCTACCACGATAGCCTTCCTAGAATAACTGGAATAAATTGGACTCTTTAAATATACATCTGGGATAGGCTCACGACTCCGTTCACGCTGGACCTGAAATTGTCGCGGAATTCCCGGAAGACAGCATTTGAAAAGATTGTAAGCTATCGTCTTAGTGAAAACTGTGTCGGTATAAGCAAATTTTTTATGTACCCTAACTACTACCAACCGGGAAATTTCCTGCGGGATACCCAGGATAAAAATATCACACATTTTATTACATACAATGTGCTATCGAGAAGTGTAAAAATTGCATTAGAATTCGATTTTTTCTAATTTGGTCTTTTGAAATCATGCCTAGAAAATTTTCCGCAACATTCCCGGGATAAAAAGTGGCACAGATTTTATATCTCAGAATTTTCTGTCGTCCAGAGGAAGCCGCATGGAAATCGGCCCAGTAGTTGTTATGTGAATCCCGAACAAACTGATAAACAGTTAAAGATTTCCTTCAGTTTCTTAAACTGAAGTAACGAGCCTCTAATTCTCGTGTATTAAAAAGTAAATGGACAAAATTAATGTACATTTCTTTTTAACTGTTTAAAAAAACCTTTTTCGTCACGTTCTGCAAACATTTGTTCCAGCATTTTTTGGGCTTGCTTCCATTAAGGCTTTTGATCAATTACAAAATTGAGAGAATTTAACCTTTGCTTAAATTTTACTTTAATACATTTTTAAACCATTATTTACCTCCGTTTCGTTAAGCCAGTATTATCTTTACCTACCTGCCTATATATACATTATACATACATAGTATTTTTCTCTATTCTGTTGAATAATTTAAACATTGAAAATGTATAATGTCGTGGTAGCGTAACAGCTGGGAGTGTTCCGAAGAACTGTTTAGAATGGTGCCTTCGTCCTCTTTCTACCATCGTTCCCCTCGCCATCGGTTGGGAGTTCATCCCCACTTTCTTGAGCCGCTTCACTCATGTGCGCAACGGTTCTGTAGAACGTTTTTCTTTCGTACCGTGGGGATTTGGAATGAGCTCCCAGCCGGTTTCCCATAGCGCGATATGGAGTTTTTCAAAAAGGGTGTCATAAAATTTATTCGAGGCCGGAAGCCGCGATGGTAACATCTCTGGTGTTGCAAACGTCCACAGGCGATGATAACAGCTTTCCATCAGGTGGGCCGTCAGCTGTACTCCAGCTATAAAAAAAAATGGCTAGCGCACGCGCCCCAAACTGAAAAGGGTGTGGGTTCGATCCTGGCCGGAATACATACATCGTATAGACAGTTTTCTGACCTAATGTGCATATTGTTACAATTTTCACGCGCTAATAAGGGTGAAGGAAAACATCATGATGCAACCTGCACATCGAGATAACCGATGTCTCAAATCTGCTAAGCCACTTTGGACAAACGTAGAGGGTATACTATCCGTTCCCCTATAATGGGAGGCCCGAGCACAACAGTGGAACATTTATGGGCTGTTATCATATTAAATTTACATATAGTCCTGAAAATATAATTACTATAAGAGTAACAATCGCTTGTTAGCGCTGGGGGAATGCGATTGCGCATATCCTAGGGTCCAGAGGGAGGTCACCGAGGGGTATGTGGGACCTTCGACAGCCGACGCTATACACAAGCTTTTGATAATACAGAAGTTTCAAGCACCGACTCCCCACTAAATAGGTATGTCGGACGTGGGATCGAATTCTATGCAATCAACGAGACAGTCTGTGATTCTACTTATAATGCTGCACCATTGTAGTAGTTTTTAGCCTAGTAAAATAAAAAGGAAATGCTCTTAATATTATATGAAACATAATTGATTAGCGCCACAAGCTATTCTTCTGTCGATTTTGGATGGAATGTGAATTTTTGAAGTGAAACTGCTTTAGAATTGTTGTGATTTGAAAATCGATGAAACGAAAAAGTGACAAAGAGATAAACACATAAAATTCAACCTTATTTAATTCGAAATGAAACACATTAATCTTTGTCCGTTAGTATTAATGTTCAATTTAAATAATATTTAAATTATTCTTAAGGCAAATATTCTTTTATACGTAGATCAGAGGAAATTGTGCGTAACAGTACATTGAATTTTGAATTTTATTCTAGTGATTTAAAGTGTAATTTCGATTGATTTTTTTGAATTATAATGTTAATGGATGTAGGCTAAAGGAATTATATTTATATTAATAAAGGTTACAGAAGAATTATCTGTGAATATATTCTTCGAAGTTTCACTTCTACTGAGTGTGACCTGAACACAGCCACACATTTTTTTTTATATAGTAGTACCTATAAAAATTAATACAAATATTTTTCGATGGTAAAACACAAAAATTATGATCTATCTTAAACATACAAATGGTTCATAAGCCTACACAAAAGTAAGAAACTGAACTACTTTGAATATAATAAATAACACGCAAACAAAACTGAGAATGTTCCCACAGGCATTTAAATGCCATAAACCCATTTCTGAATGTTTTAAAGAACGATTCACCTAGAAAAATGTATAAACAGAATGATTTGAATAACAAAAACGTAAATAAGTATATTTGAATTATTATAATTGAATTTTACTACTAGAATTTACTATTAGAAAATTGCTAAGAAAACACTATCCTTAAATAGCTATGTCTGATTAGCACAATATAATCATGCTAAATTTATTATTATAACACTTATATATTTTGTAGTATATTATTCTTTACGTGTATATTTATGACTCTATGTATGTCGGAGGGAAGCTATAATTGGATGGATTATTGTTTGGATGTATAATCATTTGTTTACATTTTAATTACTTCTAAAATTCTTAATGTAATTTAATTTGATTTGTTAAATGTTTCTATAACTTAAAGATCGTTCTAACCTAATAAAAGTTATGAATATTGTAATTTAATAAACGACCAATGAGAGCAGAGCATGTCTTGAGCGGGGTCAAGACGCCCTCTATACTTTAGTAGTATCTACTTCGGTAGACGGAAGAGCTTTTGTGGCACATTTGGTTGATGGCAATAGGTTGAGTTGGACCATGGAGAATTTTAAAGAAAGTGTTAAGTTAGAAGTATGAGCGGTGCCCTGAACCCGCTGCTCGGTCTAAACTATGTCATAATGTTGATAAAATCTAAATTAAAAGTGTATAAACCGTGGCTATTGTGTTTTATGCTCGCATTTCATCCTGATGACGCCCACTAAACCTGCAATAACTAAAGAAGATGTCACGAGAACGAGACTTCTCCGACATGTATATGTATGTATTTGTATATTTATTTGTTAAATTAGTTTGAGTATGTATGTATCCATTGCCTTTCTCCTGCACCACCTACATCTCCTAATTCAAATTTGTTTTTTATATGTCGTCGAACACCACCGGCCATAAAAATGGCCCGCACTTTTGGAGAGCTAGATGCCCTTGACAAATTGAATCTAAATTTGGCGTGACAGTGACCGGCGATTACCCCAGTTTGCATCATATAAAAATGCACCCAAGGGCAAGCCTCAGCCAGTGTAGGACTATTTTAGGAAATTGGAAAATAGGGTACTGGGCTATTGGGATGAAATACTAATAGAGTTAGGGATCTGACACTATGAGGACTCCACGGGCCCCAAAAAATGACGTACAATATCGGCCAGGGGCAACATGGGTAGTGGCTAAGGGGTGTAGACAGATAGACTGCAGATTCACCGAAGCTACTTCCGAAGTTATGCCATTTATCACTTCCACCCCTGGAACTTGAGTCTTAGCTCTAGCTATCTCGACTCGGTGCCAGCTAGTTCGTGCAAGCAAAGGTCTGCTTTAAGGTGATTAATATTTTCATTCCGTGTACACAGTTCGTACGAAGAAACGACACGCGTTGTCAGCCACTAGAACAGCCACTAGAGATTGGATAGAGGGAAAGAAATAAAGGTAAGAGATAAAAGAAGGGAATGGCGATAAGATAGTGTACTAAACTAAACTAAAACGTATATTGTAAAACCAAGCCATTTCATATTATTTTAAAATTCAATATTGCACTATAAATAATACACGATTAATCGTTCTTGCTTTAAAAACATATCAGGATTTTGTCACACAACTTAAAAATATTAATAATTACAGCGATTAAAGCTAACTCTGATACACGCCGGCCGTTAATACTGCATGGGTGCACTAGTATTTCACTGAGTTGATTTTTATTCAACCTGTTTATAAACGCTTTTCAATAGCCAGTAAAGATTAATGCGCGCTTAACTTGTGAGGCTTACTCGAACAAAACTTACAGGTGTAAGGCCGGGTTTGCAATGATAATGACTCAGAAACCTGTGTAAAGTATAAAAGCTGCTTGTAGCCTTTTATAACAGTTTATGCGTAGTAATCTCGTATTCGCACTCCGCAATGGTCGACAACATTCTCTTTGATGTGTTACCAGTTTTATGTTAAACGGAAATTTAATTAAATTTCAGCGCTGAAACGAAACAAAGAGCTCCTGTTTTGTGTACTTACAATAAAACTAAAGCATTTCATTCAGATTCGCTTGCGTAAAATTTCAGGTGGACTTTTTTTTGAAGTGATACTTCTTTAGAATCGTTGTACTTTGAAACTCGATGAAACGAAAAAGCGACACTTTTTTATTGCATGAGTTACTTTCTATGCAGAAACGGAGAAAGTAATTAAACCTGCGGACGACAAAACAAACTTCCGCCAGGTTATCTGTCTGAACGGCTACCAATCCACTCCTTGTCTAGACTTCTAAAGTATGCCGACGTAAGAACTTCAAATTGTGTTCCGGCATTAATGCTGGCCACTGGCCAGTCCCCCGAAGACATTGATATCATCTACGTTGTGGCAAATGGCCGTAGGCGTTTTTTTTTTGCAGGAGTTCAGCAGACAGGCATACGGCCCACTTGATGGAAAGCGGCTACCATCACCTATGGACATTTGCAACACTAAAGGTGCTACAAATGCGCTGCTGCTCTCTTAAGAGAGACTAGAACCTGGTCACTAATGCCGGAACACAAGTCAAGGTTGTTATGGCGGCAAACTCTAGACCAGGGGTGGTAACCATCCAGTCGCGCGAATGCCCTACCACCTGGCTTTTGGCCCAACCACAGGTAATTGTATTCTTTTTCCGTTCCTGCACGGATAAAAAAACATTGCGGAATGGTCAAAGAAAAGACCTGTCGAAGCTTACCGAATGCTGCCCATCCTAAGGCCGCGTTCAGACGACACGCGCCCGCTAAAGGCGAGCACAACGCGTGTGCGGGCCCTGTGCGTGGTCGACGCGTGTCATCTGAACACGGGCTATCTGGATCCTCCTATTGCATTCCCTCTCGAAGCCGTGTCTGCCTTCCTGAATCTTTTGTCCAAAGTAAACATATTCCTGCACAACCTCAAGAGGGGAACCTTCAACGTTTACCGGTCTCGGCAAGATATGATCGTTGAACATGACTTTCATCGTGAATTTGGACACAGACAATATAAAATATGAATTTTCCAGCAAACAAATCACCTCGTTTAATTACATCGCTTGGCATTTACGTGTTTTTCTTTGGACGATGTTTCAACATTCATTGTTTATCGTACAATGATTTGTTTTCTCGTAAAACAACGTTAATTTTAGATGTATTATCTTTTGAGACATTTTGATTATGATGCGAACGTTGAAGTTTTTATATAGGTGAATTATTTAATTAGCTCTCCGTGTTTTTTAGAGTTCCGTAGGCAAATCGTGATAAATGTTGCTAGCTTACTATAATAATACAGTCTAAACGATGACTTTTTTTAAAGTAATAACTAGTTTAAAAAAAAGGTTTTAAATACAAGCTTTTGAGATCCTGGATATCATATGAAAGCAGAGTGCTAGTCAAGACAAGTAAAATGAGCCCAAATACGACGGTTCTATCTTGTTTAGTACAGGAATTCCTATGGCTACCTCCCGATATCATCAGATCAGCTCCATGGTACCATATTATTGCATTGTCACGCGATATACGTATGCGTGCAAAATTTCAGCTCAATCGGAAACCGGGAAGTTGGTCAAATTTAACTTGCAAGATTTCACCCGAACTTACATACATACATAGGTATATCCATTGCAAGTTAAATAAAAGCTTGTAAAAATGAAAGACGTCGGAGTGTTAGAAACGCCGTAGGCCGCGTCCGACGTAATGCTGTACGCAACCGACGAAAGATTATTATAAAAATGAATTATAGGGGTCTCTCAAACGCCTGATGCGGCGCACATCTTCTGGGCGCGTAGTCCACACGTCATCCGCCGCATCCGTAATGAGTCTTGAGCTTTCAATTTCTGGAGTTCCGGTAATCCACTTTCCTCTTTCCATTCTATACCTCTATCTTATCACCTATGTAGGTGGATGAGATAGGGAGATTGGGTATTTCCCCAATCCCCTCTATCTCATCTCTGTCGCGTTTTTCCTATCTTATCCCGTTTATCCCATCTTAGAGGTTGGCAACGTGTTGGCATCACCTGATGTTGCAAATATCCAGGTGTTTCTCCAACTTATCACAGGAACAATTGGATATTTGAAGAAAGCCATTAATCTCGCGGGCTGGAGTTTGGAAAACTTTTCCATAGACTGTGGCGTAGTGTAGTGGGGGCGCCAGGGGCGGCCCTCTCCAAACGGCACTTTTTAGGGGGCGGCAAAATTTCACAATAATTACAAAAACAATAATATTTGAACCATTTTATATTTTTATCGACGAAATTTTTCATTACTTATTTTGTGACGAATTCGGGGAATCTCCTTTCTGTGAATGATATTTTGTAGCGACTCCCGGCAACACAAAAGAATAAGAATTTTCAAAGGAGTTTTTGGCGGGAACTGAAAGGAGACGTTGTACTGTGCAGTTTTATTTTCTAAAAATGTGTATAATTACTCTAAAATGAACAATAGTTGCAGGATATTGATAGTTTTTGAGTAGAAATTATGTGTTTTTGTGAGCAATGTGAACTGTATAGTCAGATGTGATCTTTCGAGTTTTCACAAGAACTCCATTGAATGGCGTCGGTTGTAGCCTGCAATACAACTGCGCTACTATACGAAGACCTATTAATTAACATGTTTCGGACTGAAAGACTTTGATTCTATGGTTATGAATAAATTTAAAAAAAAAATCGGTTCAGTAGATCCAAAGATTATCTACAACGTCACAAATGCACAAACTTTAGCTCTTTATAAGTTTGGATACAGTATGCGTTAAATTGAAATTACTAAATAAAAGGGCGGCAACATCGTCTTCCGTCCCGGGCGGCCGTCACCCGCGCTCGTCGCTGTCCATGGAGTAAAATTTGTTCAAACGAACGTAAACCGTTTCTTTTATATCTTACAAAGTTTTCAAACGAAATATATTAAAGATTCAATAATATTAAAAACATTTATTTATAAAGTACGTAAAAATAATCATATGATTCAGCCTCGATATAATTTATCTAAATGCTTTTTTATTTACATTTCATCTTCGTTTTCAATTTTATATGACATGACATGAAATATAATGGTGGCGGAAGATGTTTTTCGTGTTTATGTTGGAAATAAAACTGAAGGTCGCGATCGTAATGGATAAATTGAGGCCCTTCCGACAGAGGATGTTTTGGGGGCTATTAAGTGGTATTAATATATATTTGTTTCAGGGTTTTCTTGAAACACCAACAAATAGATGAGCCAGCTGTTGATAAGTGGATATCAAATCAAATAATTTATTGCATAAAAACATGGTAGTTAAACAAATAGGTTTATTATTTTATAATGATTACATGTTGTTGTTTATTGTAGGCTTGGCGTACATTTTTTTCAGACTAATATAGTGTTACGAGTTACGGGACTCGAACTAAAATACCGTTGGGATTACTATAGAATTTATTAGAACTATAGAAACACGTAACAAACACATAGGTACAAATATAACTGGACGCGACCAGTACAAACGTAATGCATAATTCAACAACACGCGCAAAGTCCGTCACTATATAGCTTATCGAATGTACACACGTCTTGCCTAGCTTGCGATTATCGCTTGACTGCCTCACCCCTCCGTTCGGGTATTCTTTTATACTAAGCTATACAATATGTCACGACAAATACTCGACCGCATAACAATAATTTCCAAGAACCACACCTGGCTAATGCCTACCATAAAGGCCATTACAATACACAGTTGGCTTTTTTCTAATTGCAAATTTTAAACACAAAGTAAAAAAAGAAGTACAAATGCCGAAAAGGTAAAAACTGCAGGTGTGCATTCACTTTTGTCGGCGTGTAACAATAGGTACATACTTATTTCAATATTTATTTGGTGTTTCAATATTATATAAATGTCTAACCTTAAATTAAACAAATACTCAACAATACACAATTTAAATTTACATATGTTTTTTTCTTATCACCTATATTTAAAACTTATCATTAAGGAACACCGCTATACTGTAGTAGCTTTTTTATTTGTAGTTTTTGTAAATGTGATTTAAATAATTTCATTTTCAGAGCTTTGAGTTCTTTTGGAATTTTATCATATATTCTTGGGGCCATGCATACTTTATATCGTTGAACATTAAAACTAATTGTTTTAATAAAATGTGACTGACTACCCAGCTAGTCTTTAAACATAATCGCCCATAGACGTCTATGTTAAAATGAGGTCGTGTAACTTAGCACAGGTACCTCAGATGTCAAGTTATATTTTTAAATAAAAAACTTCGTTTTCGGTCCCAAGAAACGGGAACAAAACAATGATCGTAAAATGAATACTACTGGGCCAAACTATGTTAAATTTTTAGGGAATCAAATGGCAACTATTCCGCATCACGAAATCGGATCATAAATCTCAGAGTAAACGATGTACATATGGAATGGAATAAATTTATTTTTTCATAAAAAAATGTTCATAAAATAAAACCTACTGGGCCAAAGTATGTTAAATTTTTAGGGGACCAAATGGCAATTAATCCGCGTCGAACTAAAAACGAATCACGTAAATCGAATCATAAATCTCAGAGTTATCGGTGTACATATTATTATTTTTTTTAAATATACCGGCCAAATTGAGAACCTCCTCATTTTGGGAAGTCGGTTAAAAATAAGATATTATAATTAATAATAGCTTTAGAAATAAGTTATTATACTCTTTAGTTTTTGAATTCGGGTTTTTAAACGAAGTTTTTTTTAATTATTGACACCACGTTTTTCTCATTGATTTTCTTGTCCGTCATGTCTGTCGTCAATCGTGTACCATTAAACTTAAATGCCTTTATATATTTCATAGTGCTCATTAATTATAATTCACATATTCGACCGCTGCCGATCCCGAATTACTAGTCTGCAACACCAGGGGTGAAGCCAACGACTTTCTTGATATTCTGTGAGAGCGTGGTATCACACTGATCGAGCCGGCCTTAACAGTTGTAATCGAGATGAATACTACATCCGTGCAGGAGAAAGAATACATTTCCTGCGGCCCGGCGACCCTTATTTTTTGAGGCCCACACTGCACATGCACTCTCTCACAACACCAGCATGTAACAGATACACTCTACATTAGTATAAGTTTAGTATTAAAATTAGAATAAATTAATATAATAAGTTTTTAATATAATATAATACGATACATACACCTCACAGATGCAGAAGTCGCAGAAGGCCACGACACACCTTCCATGATCAAATTGATCGTGTACTAGCAGAAGGTGATGTCAGGAGCCTTAAGAACAGACGAGCGTGCATGACAAGAGCTATGAATGTCAAAGAAGCAAGTGAGGTGTGTAAGAATAAGCCTGTATGGCGCTCTGTTGTTCGTGCCTACCCCGCAAGGGACCTGGCGTGAAGTTATGTATGTACATACACCTTGACACAAAAATCACTAAATTAAGGTCACACACACGAACCAAAATGACTATTAAGCGTGTTAAATTAAAAAAAAAAACTAGAAATTAAGTTGTAAAAAAGGGTACGGAACTCGAGTCCGTAGAGTTGTTTATAAAAAAAAACCACTTTCCATCACCATCAAGCGGAAAGTATGATTGTCTGCTCATATTATGCAATAAAATAAATGATTACGGCGTGGCTCCAATGATACTATCTACTCACTTCTTAACAAAGCCTTAATATATACTACAAATATCGTCTTAGATTATATTATTATTCACTTTTACTTACAATAAATTTCGATACAAATTATCATATTATACGTATATTACGATTCGAAAATATATTTATCGTATCATACGCCCCAATTATCGTAGTATATTCTGATGGGATAGAAATACACGCGTCCCTATTCTGATCAACTGTCTATCATACGTGGAATAGTATTAATATGTATTAAGTGTATCCTAATGCCGAAAATATATGACGATTCATTTTTGAAGTGATAACCGCTGCGTTACGTAACGCGTTACGGCGCCAGTCTGGTTTCCCTTTCTCTCACACAGCAGCAAGCAGGCTCCTCCTCTCACTCTAACGCACAGCGCTAGCCGTATTTCGGACAGAGCTTACTATATATTTATATATTGATAAATTATTATAATACATTTTATGTGTGCTATTAGGCATAACGTTAAGTAATAATCTACGCTTTTCTCAAGTTAAGCAATTTAAATATTGAATAGTTCAACTTAGGTCAGTTTAAGTTATCACTTCTGTCGGGCGTCCCGACAGTTTTTTAAAATTTAAGTTTTGATAGAAATGAGACGATCTTTATAAAATAAACGAACTTGTTATCAAAAGTTTCATATGTGACTTTGTCAGTGATTATCTGCTTTTTGTAATGTAATGGAGTTTCTTAGATTTTGAAGTATATTTAAGGACGTTTGTATTTAAAATAATTATAAACACAAGCTTTAAAATAAATATTGTTGTGTTGAAATACTTACTTATACTTACATACTCCGTTGGTTCAGCGACTCAAAGTGAGTCTTGGCCCCCTAAACGTCACCATGCTCTTTTCCCTGTCCTGTGCAATTTCTTGCCAATGATTAAATTTTGGAACTTTTATAATTAAACAAAAGAGCCCCTTAAAAAGTGACTTATGAAACCCTTTTAACAATTAAGATCATTTTATTTTTATGTACTTTTTTAATTATTATGTATCATTTCTTTATTACCTACAAAATTTTTCTACGAGTGCTGGTTTTGCTACTACCTGTCTTTGCTGTTCTTCTTTTACTCCATTGTGTGTGGTTGGCTGGAAGAAATCGCCATAAGCGAGGTACTTGAATATTAATTGTTCTTGATTTTAAATAATATTTTTGTACAATAAAGTATATCAGTGCTGGACGGAATATCTTCCGACACAGCAATATACTGAGTACCAACCAATTTGCCGAATTGCGGCATATACCTGTAAAAATATTTTGGTTCGTCTATTTTGTCTGTGTCGCATTTGGCAAATAAACATTTTCTTTCTTTCATATTCTATTATATTCTGTTGCTTTCTATTCCGTTCTGTTTTGTTCTGTTCTGTTGTATTCCATACTATACAAATTGAAAGACAGATATAAACGAGTCAAATTCAAGTCTCGTTCAAATAGATGGGCAAAGCTAGTTTCTATACAGAATACGCTCGTTGGCTAGGCGCACGCGCTGGTGAATCACGCATATTTTTTCAATGGATATTTTAAATTTAAAACGTGTTGACACGTTTATTATTAATTTTTTTATGTAGTCCAACGAATGAGAGAGAGTGCTGAAATATGTTTGATTGCTACATAAAATATCGGTTGTAAAGTAATTAATGTTGTGTTTAATGCTCTTTAAAATATACTACAGTTTATTGACAAAATCATCGTGTTCTAATAATAGTAAATAAATAAAAATTATAATTACATATTAAAAATATAACTCTGAACTTACTTTATATACGATGGTATGAAATGTTTCTTTTTCGGTTTATGAGTTTTTATTATTTAAATAATTATATTTCGATTACACAGGCGTTGCAAACACTAATCATTTATAACTACACAATGAGTGAATTCACAATTATAGGACAACCTTAATTACTATATGAAATATTATTATTATGATATGCACATTAATATTACTGTGGTAACCTGTAAGGATAGCTATGTTTCTGGAAATTAATCAATAAATCTTTTAAAACTACAATTCAACATTACCCTAATTTAGAAAAGCCGTACAGAGGGTAGACGTAGCTTAGTTTTCAATATATTTTACTTATTAGGGTCATTTTCAAAAAAATGTACGTAAAACAACATAACAAACAAATAGGAATAGTATAATAACAAAAAATAAATTATAATGTCTTACTCGAAGGTCGGCAGTAAGACAAAGGGATTAGTAATACATTGAAGAATTATAGGTACCAGAGTACGCCACTCTTAGCAGCATTCTTTTTCTTTGCTTCTATATTACTCTTTATACAAAGTATATGTGGAATTGTGATATTTCCGAACGAATGAGTTTACATAGAGTAGTTGAGAGTTTTTGGCGGGAACTGAAAGGTGATGTTGTGCTGTGCAGTTTTATTTTCTAAAAATGTGTAAAATTACTCTAAAATGAACAATAGTTGTAGGATATTGATAGTTTTTGAGTAGTGATTATGTGTTTTGTGAGAAATGTGAACTGTATAGTCAAATGTGGCCTTTTGAGTTGTCACAAGAACTCCGTTGAATGGCACTAGCTGATTACCTACAGTTCAGCTGTGCTACACATAGGCTTAAGAAAATGAAGAAACTAAATGTATATTATAAACTAAGATCTGGCTTAAAGGCCTAGTTGCCAAGCCATAAATATAATAAAATAAAATAGAGTAGTTGAGAGTGTTTTCGGACGATATGTGAGCGAGAAATATAGATGATGAATGAACGGATTTTTTAAACAATAACAATAGAAGTTGACGGACAGAAGGACAAGAGACGATCGAAAGGGAGTGAGGGTTGAAAGCTGCTGCTAGACCAAGGATGAAGGGATCATTATAGACGTAAATAGTAAAGATGTAATATAATAAGAAGATTAAATAAAGTATTGATTTAAAGTGAAACGGCTCTACTAATTTCTTCACCACAAAATATTTCTATATCCCTAAGAACTAAATTCATTACATAAATTAACGAGTCCGAAACATTCCATAATAAAACCTACACTTTATTAGCAATTAGATACCTTTAAAAATTACAACATAATTTAACAGATACGGTTTGTTTGGTAAACAGACATATTTTGAACGAGCAAGGTCGAGGGAGAAGTTTGGTAATGTTTGGGTAAAGCCCGCGAGGTCTTCTATTCGAGACATAGGTCAGATCAACACTGAAACGAGCCAGAAGGTCAAGGGCCCGATCTTGTTGTATTTAGTACAGTTTTCACGAAAAAAATACATTCTTAGGTAGTTTTGGAATTACTTTAATTCCCTGGCGCCTTAGCAAGCCTCTAGTATGGGACGCGACATGCGTGGGCACGTTGGCCGCACTTAATTTACTAAACACATCTCGATAAACCTGTGCTAGAACGGAAAAAGAATACTAAGGCCTAGGCCGCACTACGGTTTTTTTCCCGGGAGCGGTTAACCGCTATAACCGCGAAACCGCCCTTGATTTTTTCACAGTTTCAAGATGGATTTCAAAAGAGCAGTATGTGTTTTGGTGCTTTGGTACTAAGAAATAGAAAAAAAAGACGTCAACGAAAATTTCGCAAATATTGGATCCATCCACTCACTACCCGTAGATTTGAGAAAGGTTTCTTTCAAAAAAAAAGAAATTTTAAGAGAACATCCAGAGAAATTTTCCAACTATTTTTGAATGTCAGTAGCCAGCTTCGGTAAAATTTTAATTTGATTGTAACGGGACGACAACATAACTATTCTTCGCCGCGGTTGGCCGAATACTAGCCATAAAACCGCCCGCGGTTAACGCATAGTGCGTGTGCGCCCACTAAGTTCTATGGATTACAAATTTTGCTACGGTTTCTTACCGCGTCATTTTTGTAACATTTCACGGTTTTAAAATCAATCGCGGGTAAAAACCGCAAGTGCGGCCGCTTGTATTCGTTTTCGTGTTTCATAAACTCACACGGTTAATAACCGCTGCGGTTTCACCGTAGTGCGGCCTAGGCCTAATTCATGCGGCTAGGCGATCTGTCCTAATAGGCGATAAAATAACCCACAGTCAGGTGGTAAAGCATTTGTCCGAATGGATGGCTACCACCCCTAGTTTAGAGTATACCGCTATAACAACTTTGAGTTTTGCTCCGGCATCAGTGGCTAGGTTCCAGTTTCTCCATCGAAGTCCGCAGCTCATTGGCAGCCTGGTATTGCTAATGTCCATAGGCAACAGTAACCACTTTCTATCACAGTTAGGCCATCAGCCTATCTGCTGTGCAGAACTTATAAAAGAAAGAGCTCAGCCAATTCGGCGATGGGAACAGTTAAATCCGTCAAGCGGGGCAAATATGCAACCCTCAGTGAGATTTATATGTTTGTGCCGTTTGCTGTTGAAACGCTTGGACCGTAAAACCGTGAGCCCTCCAGACACAGTCTACTCTTATAGGATTCAGGAGCCTTTCAGTTATTCATGATAATGTTACGTGCGAGCGGGGGGTAAACACTTAGAATTGGAAGGAAACCCCAGTTTTTTACTAAACGCTTTTATTAATTTACACAGCCGTACGTGATTCTTCTCTGTAGGATTGTCCTATTGCACTGTCCCGACGATAAGATGTCTCACATACAATACTGTCTCCGATATTGCGTAGACCACCTCATTCTACTGCAGTGCTCACCTCCAAATTTACCGCATGTAGTTCGCTTCTGTATCTCCTCTTAAACTACGCTACATTCTTCCTTCACTGAACTGCCACTACATTTGCCTGCCTTTCATTAAATTTATCATTAATAAAGGTTGTCTGGAAGAAATCGCTCCCAGCGATAAGACCGCCCATTGTACTTATCATTATGATTGTATGTTTTGAATTTATTTTGTAACATTGTGTGCAATAAAGTATATTCTATTCTATTCTATTCTATTCTATTCTATTCTAATCTTTCCACTAAACTCGTCACTGTCTTCTACTTAACTCTTATTCCAACTCTCTCGTATCGTACTTGTCGCTTTGTTGTCTTCAACTGTACTCCTCCGTTCGCGCGCCTTACGACGCTTATTCATTCACCCGGAAGAATCTTCTAGAACCCATAATTTCGTTCTTCTTTTCGTTATTCTTTTATTTACTGTCTGTCCCTTTCTAAGCATCTATATATCTCAGTCTTTTCTTTCCTGAACCTATTCTATTCTAGAATCATCTATCCCTTTCTAACATGTATCTGTCCTTGTTTCTTCCTTCCAGAACGTTCTACCTTTTTCTAAAAGTTCTTCTCTAGAAAGTTCTACCCTCGGTCGCCACACTATTATTATGAAGTTACCAAACCATATAAAATATAAATCCTTTTCTGTGTGTAACGCGACCCGGAAACGGCCTTTAGGTTCCGTCCTCGAATTTCCCGGCCAACCTTGACCCAATAACCTGCAGCTAACAAATTCGGAGAGCGCCCATCCGTCCTGGAGTATAAACACATAAAACTGACATACGACCTTGCACGTTTAACCGATTATATTTACTAAACACTACACTCAAGACCACTAAGGAATACTTCGGCGATTTTGTGGTAATGTAGAGTTCCTTGCAGTTTCTTTTTGTCAAAAAATTTGTTACGTTTTATCAAGCCAATTTTATTTTACAATTTTTCGTTGACTATCAGCTATTCACATTATAATAGCTTAGTGATAGTGAGTTATTGACAAGTCACCACATATATAAATAAATTAACATGATAGATAGACAACACTTTATTGCTCACTAAATACACAATTACATAAATAAAAATATATTTACAATATTGTCTTCCAGACAACCTAACTGAAGGAATATTATAAATTTATCTGATTGACGATGTGCTCGTAGGTGGTGCCGAGTAGGGCATGACGGACATGATGAGTATTTCGGTTTTGTTAAAATATCTACGGAACCTTTAAAATTATATATTTATTATATTTTAGTAGAGGAAACGGTGAAGATCGACCATCACTCATCTGATAAACAGATGAGACATATTTTTTATCACATTATATTGATTTATATACACGCCTATGATAGGTTGCCAATCGAAGTGTTCAAGCCTATTTTTAAGGAAATTGATTTAAATCATTTATTTTCCATAACCTCTTTTGATAACTGAACAAATTTAGTTTCAACTGATATTTTTGAACATGGAGAATATGCCTTAATAGGTTTCCTTACTTATTTTTGATCATGGCTACCTGGCAAGCTGATATGAACAGGTAAGTCAATATAGATAACTACACCGTTTTGTTTGGACCAATAAAGATTGCTGTCATAAGAAACATAATTTAATTGCAAAAACAACCGGTTTGCCATGCTTTAAAAACTTCAAATATAGCCATGAACACTTTTCGATTGGCAAACTATCATAGGCGTGTTTCCAAATAAATATAATTTGATAAAAAATATGTCCCATCTGGTTATCAGATGGGTGAAGATTTATCTTCAGCGTCTAATAGAGTATATTTTTCTCTCGATTGTCCTTTGCTCGTTCTTCCCTTCGCAGAAATATTTGTTTGTACAAATACGAGCATGTCTTTGGAAAACCAATCTCGAGTACATAATTATTATGAGCTCGATGAATCACGTATTCAATAGCTTCCGATACTAGTCGCAGTACGTTTAAATAACTTACTAATGGGAAATTTGTTGTTTACAGCTAATATAAGACCGACGCATATCTATTTTTTGTTATTAATCGGCAGACATTCACACTCATTGTATATCCCCAAGCTTAGCGAGTTACGCTTGTATAATAATAATTATTTATTTACTTCCCATAAAAAGAAAAAGAAAATTTATAGAGAACAAAAATTTGAGAAACTTCATAAAGGACAGGAACCCAAACTAGGTAAAACCTGTATGATGGTACTCCTGCCCGAGCCTCCCCCTATTAAGCACTATTTCTATAATAACCGCCACCAAAAAACACTACAATGAAAGGAAAAAAATAGAGAGATGTGTGTGTGTGTTAGTGGGTGTAGGAGTATCAATGTTTGTAAAGTGTGAGTGCTTGTAAATCTAATTGTTATTCAGCAAGTGTTATTAATTCTCAGTTTGTAAGTAGTACTTAATGTTGCATCCAGCAACAGTCTACATTTTCTTTTGTCAGTAAATAATAGCCTGTGTTTGACGGCTGGTAACCCTGTTTTTATTTTTAATAGAAGGTAGAATAACAATTTAATAGAAGGTAGAATAACAATACAATGCAATCGATACTGTGAGTTAAAGTCCATTTCATGAAAGAAGTCCCGCGGACAATTGTGGAACTAAATTTGACAGATGGGGAGACCGGCCATGTTGTCGTTTGTCGATGTTATCAAGGTGCATTTTTTGTGGTAGATATTTTGTGAGTTTATTATTTGATTAGTGCGTTATAAGGTTTATTTACGATGCCAAAAGTTGTAAAAAGTGCAGGTCGAGAAATGATATTAAAGGTGAAGTTGAGTTGATGAGTTCTGTGAAGCGGAACACAAGAATCACGGTGTTTTAATACCAATAAACAATGTTCGCAAGAGAGTCGCCGCCATGACAGGTAAATTTTGGGGCTGCCATATACAGATTTTTTCCCGATTGATTTCTTATAGATTGGAATAAAGTTTTTTTAATGCATGATTTTTGTTAAGGAAAATTTTAAAAGGAATTAACATAACACAACAAAAAAAACGTAAAGTTATATTCAACAATAATGTAATTAAATACGAAAACAAACATTCAAACTTGTTCATTTTATTGCAGGTGTGTCAGAGAAAATTGTAACGAGAGTTACAAAAGTAGGCGCAACAACGGCGAGTACTTCTAAAGTTATCGTCACCCCAGGGAAGAGTCGCCCGCATACCAAAAAGTTCGACTTGGATGGGTTTGATTTGTGCGCTATACGGCAAAAATTCACAGTTTTTATGTTGTGAGGCAGGAATTACCAACATTGGCTAAATTACGTGCAGCTTTGAGAGAAGACATAAATTTTCAAGGAAGCATCACAACACTGCACCGTATATTGCAAAGTATCGGTTTCAAGTATAAGCGATGCCAATCGAAACGTAAATTACTTATGGAACGTTATGATATTACCGCATGGCGCTCAAGATATTTGGAGAGAATCCGAAGAAGTCGCAATGTGGAGAAAAAACCTGTAGTATATTTAGACGAGACCTATATACACAACACTTATCATGCCAAAAGTTGCTGGCAAAGTGAGAAAGAGCCTGGGATGTTCGTGTCAGTGTCATCAGGTAGTCGTTGGATAATTGCTCATGCGGGAACTGAAAATGGTTTTGTTAATGGTGCATTGTTAATGTTCAAATCCCAATCCAAATCCTCAGATTCCCACAATGACATGAACTCAACTAATTTTTTGAAATGGATGAGTGAAAAAGTCATTCCTAACCTACCTGAAAGGTCACTTGTGGTAATGGACAACGCTCCGTATCACTGCACTCAAATAAATAATGCGCCTACAATATCAAGTATTAAACGTGATATGCAGGAATGGCTGCGAGAAAAGGGAGTATATTTTGAAGATACTTGGACGAAAGCTGTATTATTTGAATTAATTAAACAAAACAAAGGTTCACCTACATATGCCGTGGATGCATTATTAAAATCTTACAATCATGAATTGCTAAAATTGCCGACATACCACTGCGATCTCAATCCGATCGAAAAAATGTGTAGCCTTGTAAAGAGACGGGTAACGGATAAAAACGTGGGCCAAGATTCAAAAGAAATTGTACGCCTAACAGAAGAGGCTTTTGAGACTGTTACAGCGGAAGATTGGGCAGCTCAATGTTAACATGTACAGCATTAGGAGGAAGAATATTTAAAAAATGATGGTCTTATGGATGAAGAAATGGATCGATTTATTATATCCACGGTTAGTGATAGTGAAACAGAATATGATTCTGTTTCTATTCACTCTTCTGACAGTGATCATAGTATGACCGATCATAATTATTCAATAAAACTTTGAATAAAACGTTTAAATGTTATTTTATTTTTCTAATTTAAAGTTGGTCGAAAATATCCATTTTATATTTTAGAAATTACAGGAAGATTTATTTTTCACTAAACTGACCTTAGTAGTATGGACATCAAATAGGTACCTGTATTAAAAATACTTTAAATTAAAAATAATGTTTTTTTACTTAAAATATTCGAGTCGTAGTAATTAATAAATTAAAGTAAATGAACAATAAATTATTGCCCCTGATTTCCCCCTATTTAACCCTGGCAACATTATGTCGCGCGACTACAGCGCTGCGTCTGCGGGACTTCTTTCGTGAAATGGACTTTACATTTTGGCATTGGTGTTTCAACTTCAAAACCTAAAAGACCATTATCCTGTTTGAAACGCGCAAGTAGATATAAGTACTCTGATAATTACTAATCAGACCAACTGGAACAGAAGAAATTATAATAGAGAATAGTTGACTCAGTGGTAATTGTAGCTAACTAAGTGTTTTGTTACTGTATTGTTATTGTATTATCGAGCCCTTACCGCCATTTTATCGTAAGCGACATTTTTACCAAAATAGCTTTTTTTATCGCAAACGACATTTTATACTATACAGGATAAGGGCACATTGAGATTTCCCGCCAAAATAACTTCAATCAGAAGTTATAGCAAATGCTAAGTTTATCGTTAGCACAACCGTTTTTCATATTTTAGACTAACCGACACTATAATGATTTATTGTAAGTGTAATAATTATCTATGAATTCTAGCGTAAGTAACCCTACTTGTTATCGTAACTGACAGAGTACATTATAATTAAGTCGTTTACTATAAACAAAGTCCCAAAAAACGTGTTGCGACAAGTTCATTCCAGTGAAAAGTGTGATGCAGTACCTATCTCTTTGCCCTATAATTTAAATTTTTAGTCTTAAAAATAATTACCTGAGGAATGACGTCGTAGTATACAGCTGAATCCACTTTAATATCAGATCATAGTCCCAAGCAAGATGATTCGACTTTACATACATACATACATACATAACTTCACGCCAGGTCCCTTGCGGGGTAGGCACGAACAACAGAGCGCCATACAGGCTTATTTTTACACACCTCACTTGCTTCTTTGACATTCATAGCTCTTGTCATGCACGCTCGTCTGTTCTTAAGGCTCCTGACATCACCTTCTGCTAATACACGATCAATTTGATCATGGAAGGTATGTCGTGGCCTTCCGCGACTTCTGCATCCATCCACTTTTGCATTGTATATCTGTTTAATCATTCTTTCATCAAACATTCTTTCCACATGCCCGAACCACCGGAGCATTCCTTTCCTTACCTTCACCCCGACACTCTCTTTCAGACCAACTCTCTTTCTTACTTCGGTATTACGAACGCGGTCCGCGAGCGTCACTCCGCAGATTTTGCGCAGTGCTCGCATCTCGACTGCGTTTACTCTACTTTCATGCTCTCTGTTCCATACCCAACTCTCGCTTCCATACGTGAGCGTAGGTACCAGCACCGCGTTGTGTATAACAAGCTGGGCTTTCTGGCTGAGGTTCTTAGCGCCTAAAAGTTTACCTAACGCTCCATTCACACTATTCCCCAAATTTACTCTTCTTTCTATGTCAGCGGTGTACCTTCCATCCCTGCTAAAAGCACATCCAAGATATACAAACTCATTCACTTGTTCCAGCATAACATCATCGACCATTATCCTTGCATTCGTTCTGGTTTCTTCTCTTTCAAACACCATAACCTTTGTTTTCTTCGCATTCAAGTGTAAGCCTCTCGCCTGACAGTCATCTTTCATCATTGTGACTAGTGTTTGCAGTTCTGATGGCGATTCGGCTAAAAGCACGGCATCATCCGCATAAAGCAAAGTGCTAACAACTAGGTCACCCATCCGCACCCCAACATCCATCAATCTTAATCTCTGGAGACAGTTGTCCAGATATAGGATGAACAGCAAAGCCGACAGCACGCAGCCCTGCCGGACGCCAATATTGACGTCAAACCAGGGCGACAGGCTGCCGTCCACCCGCACGCATGCCATACAGTCCTCGTAAGTGGACTGCACAGCACGCAGCAATTGGCCATTGATCCCATATCCGGGCAATATGTCCCAGAGGTCCTTCCGCACAACCCTGTCAAATGCTTTCTCTAGATCCACAAAACCGCAGAAAACCTTCCGGCCCAATGCCAGCTGCTTCTCCACGATATTGCGGAGCGAGAAAACTTGATCCATACATCCCCTTCCATTTCTGAAGCCCCCTTGTGCATCCCACAGTAATCCATCGGATACCACTCTCATTCTCCTTTCAATAATCTTCGCATATACTTTAGATGCTGTGCTGATCAAACTGATGGCCCTGTAGCTGGCGCACTCCATACGTGACCCCTTGCCTTTATACAAGGGCACGATGACAGCGCGCCTCCAGTCCTTGGGAACCTTTCCCGTCCTCCAGCACAAGTTGCATAAGGACAGGAAAGCGTCCCGGACGCAGGTTCCACCATATTTGATCATCTCAGCAGACACACTATCGATTCCTGCTGCCTTTCCATTTTTCAGACTTCTTATCGACCATTCGATCTCTTCCAAAGTGATCTCGGATGCTGACTCCTCGAAGTCGGTCACAGACTCAGTCGTGGTGCCAGCATCCGAGATATTATCATACATTTCTCTAAAATATTCACTCCATCGCGCTAAAACCTCTTGTGGGTTAGCAAGAATGTCCCCTGCTTTAGATTTTATTCTTTCCATTCTGGAAGCTGACGAACAACCCCGAGACTTCTTAACCTCTCTCCAAAAGAGTTTGGTATTCGCCTCGAAGTTCTCCGTCAGCTTCTCTTCTTCTTTCAATTTTATTCTTTCACGCTTCTCTTTCACTAAAGCTTTGGTTTCATTCTTGCAGAGGCGATAAATTTCTTTCTTCATCTCTTTCATACTGTCATTCTGATGCAAAGATGCAATATAATCCAGCCAGGCTTTTCTCTTTCTCTCTACGCTAGATTTAACATCTGCGTCCCACCATTCGTCACCTTTCGTTGTTATATGCCTCTTTGCGCATCCACATGCTTCTTTTGCGCTTTCCACTATACTTTCCTTCATACTATCCCAGTCATTATCCACATCTAAGTCGGAGAAGTCCGCCTTTGCAAGCCTTTCTTCGACTAGGCGCGCATACATACTCCTTACACTAACATCTTCCAATTTTTCACATTTTATTCTTTCAAGCTCCCCGAAATTGGTACGCTCTCGCCTGTGCCTCCACTTCTTGAAAAGGCCCACAAACCGGCTTATCACCAGGTAGTGGTCCGTTCCAAGAGTGGGGCCTCTGTAGGCTCTTGTATCCGTTATTGTGTTTCGGAGGCGACTATCTATTAAAATCAGATCAATCATACTTTTCTGTTCATTCATTCTCCATGTATACGTGTGAATATCCTTATGATGGAATAAGGTGTTCGACACAAGCAAGTTTCTTTCCATGCATACGTCTATGATTGGCTTACCAGCCTCGTTCGCTCTCTTGTCGCCATAGGGTCCAAGGACAGCCTCAAAGCCGTCTCGTTTGGTCCCCACCCAGCCATTAAAATCACCACACATAATTAGTCTTTCGTTCCATTCAGCCAGATCCAGAATTTCTCTCACAGACTCCCAAAACTTCTCGAGTTCTTGGGGATCCGCTGAGCTTACGGGAGCATAAGCTGCGACCAGAAAAACTCGCGTGATCCCCAGCTTTAGACGGACCCAAAGAAGTCTCGGGTTCACCAGACAATAGTCTTTCACTCCAGACACAAAGCGGGATGAAAGTACGACGCCTACCCCCCCACTTGCACGCTCGTCCAGGTCCACGCCGGACCACAGAGCAAGCATGCCACCGGGGAGGTCATCGACGTCACACCCCTTCCGCTTTGTCTCTGTCAGACATAAGGCATCCAGGCTTCTCTCATTCATTATATCAATCATTTCGTCCATCTTATCTTTCATTCCACCTCTCACATTCCACGTGCCTATATGGCACTCTGCTCCTCTCGACCCGCCAGGTTTGGCGCTGCGTGAAGGGTGGCGGCCCCCTTCGCCGCATGCGCGAGAGTTCACACCGACGGGGGCGCATCGGTGAGCGTCGCCTGCGGGGGACGCCCTATCGTGCACTGCACTCGGGTGAATCTCGGTCAGAATTGTGGCCCTCTGGGCCAGCGGGGATCGCGACGTGCACGCTTCTGACATGACCCCCAAATTGTTGATTCGACTTTAGTTACAAGAAAATGTCTTGTTGATTACAGTGATTTTAATAGTGAGAATTCCTACACCCTAATGTATTTAGACTACAACTATAGTAAAATATTAGATTAAAACAAATTTGTTTATGATAAAATTACTTCTGTTAATCAAACTCTTTCTACTTTTCGATGTACTCAAAATGAAACCCAACCACAACCAAGTACCAGTTCATAGTCTGGCCAACCAGAAGTTAACATACCCACGACGTCTCTTGAATTTTCTTATATTGATTCTGAGAATTCATGGGTACCATCGTCGTCAAGTGATACACCTCGACAAGTCGAAGAAGAAACTAGTATTGGAAAAAGAGGGTACAGAAGAAAAAACCCTTTACCGAAAAGACTTTTGAAGAAGAAAAATCGCCAAGCTGCTGTTGGGAAATCTGTACAACCTAATCCGTGTTTGAACAAAAGATGCGGCAATTCATGTACTGATAAATTTAGTGAGGCTGATTGGTGGATTATTTTTGAAAACTATTGGGGAATAGGATCATGTACAAGGGCAAAACCAATTGGTAGAAAGCGAGCAACCAGTGACATTCGCAAAATATCATACAATTATTTTATAAGCTTTAAAGGTCAAACTATTAAAATTTGTCAACAATTTTTACTTAAGACTCTTAATATATCCCAAATGACTTTAAAGTAAACGTTTGAAAATGCAAATACTACACTGAATACTCAAAAAGACAAAAAGAAATTTCTTCCTTACAACAAATCCAGTTCAGAAAAACTGTGCCATTTAAAATCTTTCATTGAGATGTTGCCTACTGTACCATCTTATTATTGTCGTAACAGTGTGGGCTACTTCTGAGTGGCCAACTATGATTACAAATTCAAGATCAAATCCAACAGGCTATTTTGTAAATGTTTTAAATTACACTGATTTTATGCATTGGAAGTCTTTCTCCCAAGCTTTATTACCGGCGAAGTTCAAAATAGCTTTTAATTCTTTAAGAATGGTATATTTTCAAAAGGGTAATCCAGTAATTACACTCCAATACGGTTTCTTTGAAGATAGCAACAAACAAGAGTTGAATATGGACCTGATTATCAGATCGAGAGCAAATAAAGCAACTATCGCTAATAGACCAGCACAATTATACCATGAGGAACTAACAATTTCCGCAGCAAAATATAAAGATCTATTTGATCTGTGTACTAAAAATATTATTCCAAACAGATACCATAAAGAATATTTAAACATGAAGAATGACGGATCAGTTGCTGATGTTTTGCCCGAAACGGATGCAGATGACAGTGACAAAGAGAATTAGTTTGGAGTCGCATGCACATCATAATTTTAGTTCGAATTATTGAACTCTTGTCACTACATTCTCTTTCAATCCACAATACTCACCTATCACACTATTTCTTATCCTATCAATCAAATTAACCTTACATATACGTCACAAAGATCTCATTTCAACTCCGTTTATTCTACTTTCATGCTTCTTCTGCCATAACAAACTTTGACTGCCAGAAATTAGCGTTGGTACTAACACACCTTAATGGACAGCCAGGCGTGCCTTTATCTTCAGCCAGATATCTTCTCATAAAAGAGGTTCATAAAAGAGTTAAGCGTTCCATTCACTCCTGATATTACTTTCCCTTCAATATCACTCTTGTGCTTTCCATCTCTTGTAAACATACACCCTAGGTATACAAACATTTTAGCTTACTATTTGTGTGACATTGTCATTGTCATCTCTTTTAAACTGTATAAGAAATATAATTATAGTTTATATATTCTTAATTTCTTTTTTATTTACCAAAATATTAATTTTACCCATCTACATTTATTTATTTATCCAAAGTTAATGGTACTAATTGTCGTTTACGTTAAAACTTCTAACTGATATTTTTTATCGCAAGGGTCAACTCAAACGCCCGAAAGCTTAAAACGTCGTTAGATTGAGACAGCA
The DNA here is from genome assembly GCA_949752895.1 of Dendrolimus pini. Classification (NCBI taxonomy): domain Eukaryota; kingdom Metazoa; phylum Arthropoda; class Insecta; order Lepidoptera; family Lasiocampidae; genus Dendrolimus; species Dendrolimus pini. The sequence continues at coordinate 9,927,455 of OX457146.1, forward strand.
AAAATATTGTAAGCGCCCAAAAAGCCTTAAAATCAAATATTTTTTCATAAATTTGAACTGTTACACGTAAGAATTTAAAAATCGTCACTATATTTTAAAATTCAATTTAATAGCACTTTTATCTGTAAAATTATTTAAAAAAAACCTTCTCCTGTAAAATTTGTTTTTTGTCGCTTACGATAAAATGGCGGTAAGGGCTCGTTATGTTAAAGGAAATAGATGATCATGTTCGTAAATCTGAAATAGTTGTTTTTCTATTGCCAACCCATTAAACTTAGAACTGTGGCTAACATTAAGGAATTTACAAATTAAATTTAAATGTATTATGAATAATATACAATTACCACTCTGACACCAGAGTGGTAACAACAAGAACTTAGTAAATAAGGAAGACATCACTTACGAAATTTACCATGCCGGGAATTGATTCCGGAGCTTCTGTTTTGCAATAATGTAGGCCGCCAAGTGCTTAACCCACTCAACCACATAGGGTACCTGTTGGAATCTCCAACAAAAAGTATTTATTACTTTGGTGTGGCATAGTACTGGCCACCAATACTAAATATTTGAATTTGGAACGTAGGTTTTTTGTTTTATCTGTATATATTTTTCCCGCCTATTGCTATTAAAATCATCATATATTACGCACGTGCAGTTTTCATTTATAATTAAAATATCTACAGTCCACAACGAAATCATATTTAAAGAAGTGTTTAACATATTCTTTTTGATCCTTAAATGCCGTTTATTGTTATTCTTTTTCCTTTTGGTGCCTAAAACCGACGTAAGTTGTGTCGGAAATATTTTTCCTTTGGACCCAACAAAGCATTGCGGAATGGAGAATTTAAGCAAGCTAAAGAAGGAACGAGAATATTGCAAGGCTGCGATAACACGTGCGCAAATCGCCGCAAACCAATCTTCAAATATGTCTATATCGGAGTTGCTTGCGAGAAAGGATAATCTCTTTCAAAAATACAAGGAGTACGAGCATCTCTGCAAGGAAATTTTGTTCTACGGCGACGATGACGAGGCAATCGAGGTAACCGAATGCAGCTATTTCAAGGCTTTGGGAGCACTGGACAGCGAGATCAGCAAGAGGAATGTCCAGGAGCAGCGACACCACCCCAGTAACCCTTCAAGTGCATCGGTAAAATTACCAAAAATTGATATTAAGCCGTTCGACGGTAAAAGTCATCATGACTATATTATTTTTATTAATTTATTTCATTCACTTATTCACAATGATAAATCTATGGACAATATACAAAAGCTACATTTTTTAAGGTCATTTCTTAAAGATGAACCTTACAATATTGTGAAAAATTTACCTTTTGTTGCGGAAAGTTACAGCGAAGCTTTAAAAATGTTAAAAAATAGATATTATAATGAATAAATAAATATAATAATTTCCGATTTAGTTTATCAATTGTTAGATTTAGATATAGTTAGGAAAGCTTCGCCGCATAGTTTTAGGAAATTTGTATGTGTTGTAAGACAAACTCTAGTCTCTCTAAGAAATATTAATGTATGTATTGACGGCTGGGATCCTATCTTGTTGTGTATATTAATTCGTAAGTTAGATAACGATACGGCCACCGCCTACCAGCTTGAATGTAGCCCAGGAGGCAAGCACAATGTGTCTGGTTTTCTCGGGTTCATAGAGAAGCTAGCGCTTGCCATGGAAAACGTGGAGCCTGTTCCGAATCAAGTAGCAAGGTCAACTAAGCCAGCTGTCAGTATGGTGGCAATTAAAAAACAATGTCAATTTTGTAAGTTTTCTGACCATAAGCTCTTTTCTTGCCATAAATTTAAGTTGTTAACGTCACAAGAGAGATATCAGTTTGTACAAAGTAAAAAGTTATGCACAATTTGTCTGAACAAGCATTCAGGCCAATGCAAATTTCATTTTCGGTGTGCAATTTGTAAAAAGAATCACAATTCTTTAGTTCATTGTGATAATAGTAACACGCCTGTAACTCTTGTTTCCAGCGAAAATAATTGTCAAAGTATTATCCCTACGGCTCGAGTAAAGTTATATGGGCGAAATAACTTGGAAGTGCATGTAAAGTCTATATTAGACTCCGCTTCTCAGGTTAATCTAATCACAAATAAAGCTGTGCAGGTTTTAGGACTCACTCCTATGCGAGTCAATTCAAATATCATAGGAGTAAATAACCATAGAAGCAAAATTAAATATTCGATTCCCATTGAAGTACACTCGTTGACTTCTGAATTTAAAACTAGCATTATATGCAATGTGGTTGATAAAATAACTTGCCCACTACCACAAAATAGAGCCAATTCAATTAATCTTCCACCAGACATTAAATTAGCCGATCCTAAATATAACACTGTTTCCGAGATTAATTTGCTCTTAGGAGTCGACGTATTTTTTCAGGCATTACAAAGGCCTGCTGAAAACCATGCTAATATTCGGTTAGCAAAGTCTGATTTGTCCCTAACCAATATATGCTGTTTGTGCAATACTGGTGGCAATATTCAGGTACAACCATCAAATGTTTTGTACAGCCAGTTTGGTTACATTATTGGCGGGAAAATCCCATTTTACAACAATCTTTAAAGGTTGTGTCGCTCCTTTGCTTACACCAAGGGAGTGCAATTAATACATAGATTTTAATTAATAAGTTCTATATTTATTTACTTATCCTCTGTATATTGCATTTAACAAAGACAAGATTGTAAACGTGGTTTCATCTTAAAATTTAAAACGTGTATCTTTTGTCTTGATACAATGCAATATTTTTACATAGAAAGATCAATATCTTTAACGAATTTGTTTTTCATTATTTATGAATAACGATTGTAATATTAGATCATAAGTTGATTTTATTTATAAGTTTAATCTGTGTTAAACTTAAATATTGGTTATTTTAACATAATAGGTGCCTATATTTTTCTATATTCCAATTAATATAGCTTTGCAAAATAAAGGTAATATTTGTTTACGATAATATTTAATCAGTGTTACCAGCGATGATTTTATATTTGCCGAGGCCCTAGCATGTTGGAATATCCAACAAAAAGTATTTATTACTTTGGTGTGGCATAGTACTGGCCACCAATACTAAATATTTGAATTTGGAACGTAGGTTTTTTGTTTTATCTGTATATATTTTTCCCGCCTATTGCTATTAAAATCATCATATATTACGCACGTGCAGTTTTCATTTATAATTAAAATATCTACAGTCCACAACGAAATCATATTTAAAGAAGTGTTTAACAGTACCTATTTTATGTGAGAAAAATAGGTAAACAAGCAGAGGACATCCACCATTTACGGTAGACAACGACGTGTATAAAATCTTACAACATACTGGGCTTCGCCATACATGTTTATGTTGCCCATTGGCATATTAATTATTTAAGCTCGGTGCCAGTAATTTCATTGCCTATTGTATTGTTCTACCCGGAACACACAAGATTAAATAAAGTACACCTGGAATACCTGCATACATTCCCAATCGTATTGTCATATATAAGACAATTTCTTCATCATTAGAATACTGTTTACAACAAAAAAGGTTTTATTTGTTTTTAGTTTTTAATTTAATATTTTAAATTTAGTAACATGTCATATAGAGAAAAGTCATTCACGATAATACATTATAATACAAAAAACCATCATTTTATTAATTAATACAAAAATCCATTCCCTCTCCAACAAATACAAATCAAACAAGTGCAAACCCACCTATTATACTCTATTAAATAAAGATGTTGTTACAACCTAGGCGCCGAGAACGACAAATTCCACGTACAGATTTGTAGAAGCACATTTATTACTCGTCGGCATTTGAACTAATTGTAATTCTTTTATGATCGTCTTCTTTTGTTTACTTATTGATTGGCATACGTTTCTAGAGAACAGCCCATTGTTTTATTGTACTCTTTCATGGCCACTTGCTGCCGAATAATTAGCCAGGTGTTTCGGATTATGTCGACTACAATACAAGCACATTGCATTTGTGCAGTATAAAACGATGACCTGATTGAGAGAGGGGGCACTCGAGTGAGAACCACGATCAAAGCGAGACGTGTGTACTACAATCGGGAATCTAATAAGTGTAAGATTTTGCGCGTTTTATTGAATTACGACCTTCTGCATTGCGTTTGGACTGGTTGTGTTCGGTTATATTTGTACCTGTGTTTTACGTGTTTGTATAGTTCTAATAAACTCTATAATCTAACTAACTCATAACAATAGGTATATATCGTTTATAAACCATATTAGATTTTAAGAAAATTTGTATGCCAGTAAATGGCGAAATATGTTCTTACTATATTATAGGACCTTGTTATCCATGTTGCATACAAATAAAGATTTAATTTCATTTTATCTTAAGAATTGAAATAATTATATTGTAAAATTTCGACTAAAGATATTTGAATTCTTTGGTGTCGTGTGTCTACGTTGTGCTTAGTGAACTAGCTTCAGGTTTTTTTTCCATTCTTCATAAAATGAAAACTACTGGGCCAAACTACGTCAAATTTTTAGGGGACCAAATAGCAGCTATTCCCCGTCGAATAAAAAAAGAATCAAGTAAATCGGATCATAAATCTCAGACTAAACGATGTACATAGATTTAAAAAAAAAGATCCCGACGAATTGAGAACCTCCTCCTTTTTTTGACGTCGGTTAAAAATCCGAATACATCTGACAATTCTATTATTTAAAACAGAACGTAATTGTATTTTTGTCCTTAAATTCATTTAAAGCAGTTGAACAGCCTTTTTTGGTTGTGCGTGACTGACGGACGAGGCTGACGAGCGTGGCTTAAAACGTATCTGGATAACGAATGTCCATTGAAGTGTGCATATTATATAAAACCGACACTCGCCGGCCAACTACCAACGGTCGCTCCAACGTTGGGGCCAATACTATTTTCTAGATCCACACGTTGGGCGAGTGGCGTTGGGGCCAACGTGTAGAGCCGGCGTAAGTCGCGGATGTGGCCTTGAGCGTTCGGACTTCCTAAAGCAATCTGGATAGTGTGTCACGGTTCTGGTGTCCACATTATTCGGACGCGTCTGACGGGCGCATCTAACGGACGTGTCACGTAATGTATGGGCACCTTAACTTTGACAGTTCTTTAAACATATTGTGCTTTGTTCAAGACGCTAATTATATTTAAGGATGTTAAATGCGTTTACTGTTTCTTAAATCAGGCAGCCTTCACGTCCGTGATAAAGCAGACAAACTTCAAGAGAGTCGCTTACACTGGTACAGCCACCTTTTACGGAAACTAGCTAGTTACGTGGGGAACAAATGTCTAGCCATGCCGCCTCCGCCAGGTCCCGGTCGAAGGGGTAGGCCCAAGAAATGCTGGCTTGACGTTGTGACGGATGACATTCCTAACAACGGTCTCAATACAAGGGATGCCGAAGATCGCGCGAAGTGGAGAAGAAAAAGTAGGAAAGCGGACCCTGGACGTTGAAGTGATCGCTCCGAACGCAACCGGGATTTAACGCTCGGGTGATGATGATTGTTTCTTAAATCAATTTCAGCTGAACTTTATACAAGCGGCCCTAAGCGGTGGATAATATAGTTAATAATAAAGTAACTAAAACGGCGTTGTAAATATATTATTTGGGGTTGTCTGGAAGAGATCGCTTTTTAGCGATAAGACCGCCCTTTGTACATAACTAGATATAATTTTAGTCTTAAGTTCATGTTTGTATTGGTGTACAATAAAGAGTTATCTATCTATCTATCTATTATTTTGACATGCATAGTGCAGCGCAGGCAAGTTTGATGAAATATTTGTATTGGAAATTTCAAACAATACGTCGGAAAGTTGAAATTTTTGAAGTTTATTATAGCAATTTTCTTAATAAATCTATTGGAAACATCCTCGACAGCTCATAGCGTGGCTTATGCAATGTGTATTGTTTACACTATTGCAAGTTGTAACTAAATTCATATTCAAACGATATTACACAGTTCATTCCAGTCTTTCAATGTGGATGAATGAACAAAATCAATAAATGTTTTCTTAAGTTTTCGCGACTTGTATACATAATAAAACTACGTTCTACGGCGCTGAAAACCGTTAAAACGTAGTTTTATTATAAAATTAATCATTATAAACATACGTCTATTTTATCAAAAAAAGTCCATTATGATTAAACCAAAATAACAAAAATGACAATATTTTTGTTATTTTGGTTTAATCGTGTTTTAGAATTTATGACTTTACAAAAACCATTAAAAGTGAAATGGAATGTCATTGATTTGCATGATTTCCAAATTCGAGAAAAAGATATACTAGAAAGACGATGAAATTAAAAGAAAAAAATGTTTATGCGTCGTATAAATACTCTATGATAATGTGCAGTCGCCATACTGTTTTATTTAATTTGCCGCGCAGGTTTCAGACTCTTCATTCATTAGACAGACTCTATATACTCAAACTCCCGTACATAAAATGTTTAAATGCGAACACAGCTCACAAGGAGCATAAAGTTTGCAATAAATAATCATAAATATATCATTACTAAGTATTTGAGATTCAGGCTGCAATATAGGCACACATTCTCGAATGCAGTCAAAGAATAATATACAGAGAAGTGAATTCTTTCTTATCTTCATGTTACGTGTCGGCGTTTCCGGAAATTTCACCCGTAAGGGGGTTAACATGATGTATATTTTTGTCAAAGTACGAATATATTTCATATACGCGAGCGAATCCGCAAGCGACAGCTAGTTGTATGTATTTAAGGGATATGTTTAATAATACTTCAAAAAGTAAGACAACAATCTATTTATGTTCGATTAAGGAGCTTGCATAGTTATTTTGTTCTTTTATTGCCCATGGGAAACAAATAGGTTGAGAGGTAGACGTTTGCTATTTTATAGACGCTACCAATTTGCTGCCGAAGTGAAAGTGTGATTAGAACCTGGCTGGATCACGACTCAATGTTGTTGTGGTTACATATTGCAGACCAGGGGTGATAGCCATCCAGAAGAGTGAAGAGAAATGGGGTGTTTCCGTTTTCTACCCACTTTTTCTACCCACAAGTCTAAAATAATAATAATAATTACGTTTTCAACCCATCACAAAATTCAATTCCGGTTTCTACCCAGTGAACTAAATACAGGCAGCAGAAAAAGTTAATTCGATTAAATATATTTATTTAAATAATAATAAAGTCAAAAAGATTCTTATACATACTTTACAAACAACTAAAACTCACATTTAGATTATGAAACATTATTACATAGATCACATAATTAACGTTTGGTACACAACATTTTCAAAATTCACAACCTCGTCAAAATATCAAATAACACAGAGTAAAATTTCAAATAGACTTTGAGGAACTAACTATAAATTAGTTTAATAAAGAAAATGTTTGTAACTATTGTTCAATACACTGGATGCATTTATTACTTTTGGAATCATAATATTGAAAACTAAAAGTTAAGTAAAATTTGAATAATTGGATAGATTGAGTAATACTAATAATCGACGTTAAAAGTATGAAGCATTGACATAAATTATGTAATAGTTTTTTTTTTAATTTAATATATAAACGAGCTAACTTTTTCTAATAGTGGCCTATGCAAATTTTGCCACAAGCCAAGTCATTAAGCGCAGATTCTATTCATTGTCTCTCTCTAACACATCATGTTTTTCGATTCCTTGATATTACAATATCTTTTCCTTTGAACCGTGTATTTTGTTTTTAGCGTCATTATTAATATTTGAAAGGAACTGAAGCATGTTTAGTGACTTTTTGTTGCCACAACGCTGTTTACAGTCACATGCTAGCGTTCAAGAGCGTTAGTTGTTCTGTGTCGACATCCGCATGAAGACCAGAATTCGAGGGGATATTTTCCGCCAATATTTCCGATCGTGTACTAGCAGAAGGTGATGTCAGGAGCCTCAAAAACAGACGAGCGTGCATGACAAGAGCTATGAATGTCAAAGAAGCAAGTGAGGTTTGTAAGAATAAGCCTGAATGGCGCTCTGTTATTCGTGCCTACCCCGCAAGGGACCTGGCGTGAAGTTATGTATGTATGTATGTATTTTTCGCCAAGCATATATGTTTTAGCAATATAATCATTAAATCTCATTGCATCTTTATGCGTGGGACTCTATTCCTTAATATAGAGAAAAGCATCATCCACCGTTTCTTTCGGTATTAAACCTAAGGCAAGCATAATAGTTACATACATACATGTTTTTTAAAATGCCTTTTTTTGGTTATATTGAACTGTTTGCGTTTTTTATATATCGCTTGGCAAAAGTGAAAGTAACAGGCTCTGGTTTTAGTTTTAGGTGAAATAATTTTGAAAAAAAAATGTTTTTTCATCTGTGTGTTGGGTTATTATTATCCAGTGACGTCATACACACTTGCAGCTAAGAGGTCGTCCGTGAACTAATATTGAGTAGATTTAAATATTTTAATATTATGAGCTGTTTATCTTGCAATGAATAAATATTTAAAAGCAAATAATGTTTCTGACCGTATTTCAAAACAATGAAAATTAGTAATGGGTTGAAAACGGAAAGCTTTTTGGGTAGAAGACGGAAAAAATATTATATTTATTTTTGTACGTTGAAAACGGGATTTTGGGTTGAAAGCGGAAAAAATATTTAGAAAAAGTGAGTAGAAACCGGAAACACCCGAGAAATGCCCTATCACCCGGTTGTGGACTATTTCGTCGCCTTTTATGAATGACAGGCTGCCCTGCCCGCAGGAATAGGTATTCTTTTCCTATTACTGCACGGATATGTTATACCACTAAGCCCACACACGATACGAGTAGTGTAATATATCGTACGAACTAAGCATACAGGCATTCGGCCCACAAATGGAAAGCAGTCATCATTGCCTATAGACATTTGCAACACCAGAGGTTTTGCCAATGTGCCGCCTGACTCCAAGGGGAAACTGGAATATGGCTATTGATGCTGGAACACAACACAACAAAGTTAAAAACCATTTTTTATAACTTTGACCATTCACTTACGTTTGACCTTCGCTTAGCCTTTGAAGAGACTGCGTTTCTACGTACTGCGTATTCTTCTACCTCCTATACAATGGGGAGTGTTTCGAAGAATTATTTGATCTTGTCCCAAACCATTTTACAACTGCACCGCTCAACCATGCAAAAGTTCTTTCGAACGTTTGTTCCGCGTACCACAAAGATCTGGAGGGAACTTTCTCCCGAAGTTATTGTTCTGTCTAATGACATCAGGAAGTTGAATAAAATTTCTTAGAGTCCCGCAACGCGTTGGCCACACCCTGGTGTTGCAAACGCCCATAGGTGACGGTAACTACCTTAGATCAAGTGCCACAGGCAAAATAAAATCAATAAAGGTTGTTGACCGGTTATTTGTAATTTTAAAAGCAAAAATGACATTAAACAAATCTGCTGACATTTTTTCGTAAACAATTTTAGGCATAATATTGTTTTGATTGACAAATTGGTGTGTCTGTTTACTCCTGATATTTTTATCACATAATATTTTGAAGCAAGGCTAACGAACTTGCTGCATATAATGGCATTCGGTACATTGAACCAATGACTAACATTAATGCAATGGCATCGTTTGAACTTTTACTTAATGTGAATAGTCACGGGAAAAAATGCCCAAGGCGGTAGGCGGCTGCATACGACATGGGGCCTAATTCTCCTATTACTGTCTCGTCAATCACCAAGCACTATCGTCTCAATCATAGGTTTGCCTGTTTACTGTATTCTGTTAATTCCAATGGCGTCCCCGTGACAAGCCACTCTGTTTTTATAAAAACTATAAAGATCGTTTAAGCGAAAACTCGCGATACATATGTTTATAGCTTCTCAATAAACAGTATGGCAACGCTATTTGTGCTAATGGTAATACGATTTTTTTACTATTATTCTGTCACGACGATATCGAGAAGATATTGTGGATTTAGCAGAATATGAATATTTGCTACTGTCGTAATGGAATCGTACTTTGAATATCTTTGCGACGCCAACATTTTGAAATAGCATAATTGGGCCCCCGTTCGAACCGTCACAAGGACTACCCTTTTAATAGGTATTTGTCTACGATATATCCCATGACGCAAATACGCGGCGGGACGGTAGAGGGTCTACGGGGTAGTCCGGCGGCCAGAATCTCACAGTTCATTCCTTGGCGCCGGAGTGTACAGAGCCTGCCGTCAGGAACCCCGCGTACCCCTCGGCATTGCCTCGTCTGAGGTCTGACCGGATGCGCAAACACATTTTCCCACCGTCTGCACACTACCTGATGCTGTAACGGTTCTACAATAATCTCTCCCAGACGCCTATGCAGCGCACAAACGCTGAACGCGGCGTCCATGCATCGAACGTTTCGTCCGCAGTCACTCTTAAGCATTGATATCAATATTAAAAGACAGAATACAAAAAGAAGAAGCGGCAACTACTGGGTGGAATTATCGCTTGCGTAATTAACAATACAATATATATACAATACGTTGTCGTCAAGCAATAGTCTTCTTTCTATTGATAGAAGAGACCCGTCCAATTGTGCTCCAAACCTCTGCTTTCCTCATCCAGCCAGTACCGGTAACCTGATGTCACTCATCAGTCAATCAGGTTAGAGGATGTCTTATACCGTACTTAGCAAGACGGCATCTCGTTTACTTCGCCGCTCATTTGTATAAGACTATACTCTCTTTTCTCCACCTCACCAGAACCACTTATGATGTTAGGGCAAGTGAATGAATAGAAAGATATAGGAAGCAGTCATTAGGGTAGCCACAGTATGTCTTTTTCTTCCATACTTCTCTATTCTGGAATACATTCCCTGTCACATCACAAATCATTATGTAATTCTTCACATAGTACATCCCTTTTTGGTCTGCTTCTTTCTTTTCTTTCACCTTCTCCCAATTATTTTGGGTCGGCACAATATGTCTTTTCATTCCATACTCTTCTATTCTAACAAACGTCCTCTGTCACACCACAAATTATAATATCATCCTTCACACAATCCATCCATCTCTTTTTTGTATTACCTTTACATTTGTACTCATCAATCTTGCAGTTTAACATTCTTTTTGTCGCATGACTTTGTAAAAGTACATACACAGATCTGAAATATCTTTATATATATGCTTCCAGATAAACTTGAAACAGATGCGCATGATCTTTCGACCTCCCCAACTGACATACAAAACCAAAACATTTATAATAAAACAGACGAAATATTCCTAAATTTCAACCACACAACACATTAAAACGGAATTATACATATATTTTGAATTTAATGGTTGAATGCTGTAAAACGCCTACGCGATAAAAAAAACTGAACATACTTCAATAATTCGTACATTTTATTTTCAAGGAGGTTGGTGTTTGGACTTCGGTGAAACAAATTACACGTATAGACACCACTTTACAGTTTATTGGGTAACATTGCTTGAACGTGAAACTGGGGAGACAGGGTTAAACTGGTATATTTCTTAAATTGCTGTTTAAATACAACGTAATTATCAATCCAAAAAAATCTTAAATATTTTTACAGAACAAGAATAATGATCATTAACTTTCTATAAGGGCCAAATTTAATATTATTTTTTTCCATAAGCTGCCAGCTGCCATCAAAATAGCCGCGCCAAAACTAAGAGAATTATGTCATCTCTTTTACTCTAACACAAATTCTATGTAGTTGGAGAGAGAAAGCATTGGTTCAACGTTCATTCCAATTATCTGTATTTGACCACAACTTTTTGGGACTACCCTATGAGTTCGGCAATAAATTTGTCGTCTTTCAGTTTAAAAAATATATTATTCTAATGACAATAAATAAAGGATGGCTCATAATCAAAAATAACACTTATTGATATCTATTAAGTTGTTTTAGTCTGGAAAAATGTCGCGCTTTTAGTCATCATTATCAGCTTAATATCAAAACCCAGTTGCGTTCTAAATTCTCTAAGTCCGGAGTCTGCGGTCTTAACGCCCATGGTTCTTGCAGACAACCTTTGGATGTAGTATAAGAAGGACAATAATATATATAATAGTATTTTAATCCTGTGCATAAGTACAACACGTAGGTAGATCCCCACCACCCCTCAGCGACAGCCATAAATGCTCGCATTTGTCACTCTAGTGAAGTTTGCACTGCGTAGTTTTCTAAAACTCGCCACAAACTCACCTCACCTTACAAATCTTGTCATTTCATCGTATTCTTCTCTATTTTGGCAAAAGACATCTGTCACACTACAAATCTTCTTGCCACCCTTCATCACAATCTTTAATTTCTGTTTGGCTCAATTCATTTACGTTCAACCATTTAACAGTTTCAAATTAGGCTTCTTATCCTTCCAAGAATATGCGCCGCTAATTGTAATCATGGACTTGATAGTAAGACAAAAATCGCTCGTTAAATAAACAAAACTCTAAAAAAGTTCTCTTCTTCTCCAGGTATGGATTGTGTGAATAATATGATGATATGTGGGGTGACAAAAGATATATGTCAGAGTAAAGGAGTGTGGAAGGAAAAGACATATTGTGCCGACCCCAAATAATTGGGATATGGTGAAAGAAGAGAGAGACATTCCTAGAAACTCTAAACGCAAACCAATATTTTAATAACAAAAAGCTAAAAAATAGCTTTTTATTATTAAAATACCGCTAAAACTTTCAAGAAAGTTTACGTAATATTACATTTCGATTCGTTGCCCTAAGTATGCTTTTCTCACACTCCTATCCTTCCCGACACCGTTCTACGTGTCCCAGTCATCAGAGATGATGAACCTTTTTCTCTTCAATAATGTTGGCCTCTACATAAAGTTACGATGAAACAATTGTAGTGACGATTACAGAACAAAGTGAAACTAATAACTATCAAAACAATACATGAAAGTAGTGGATTTTTAAATGTTAACATTAAAATCTATATTTGCATCAGACAATTATTAGCAATATACAATTTACCCCTATCTCCCAGACGTTACGTAGTTTATATTTAGTTAAACGATAAATAAATAGATGTAACGACTTCATCGATGGAGTGGTTCAGCGGTTCTCTCTCATCGTACAAGCAATCTCGTGTGGGAACTATTTTATAATGCGCGGATTGATCAATTCTACACCTGGCGGTGGCTGGACGTGCTTACGTTTTTATCATGGAATCGATTACGTAATGACGTGTTACGTTAAGGGAATTGATACGAAATCAGGAAACTTCGGCAATCCGTACAATAAAAATATGGGTATTGTTTGGATACACCTGGTGGTAGCTTGATTTGGAGTCAATTACGGAAAGAGTTATTATGTTCATGAAGGTTATTTTTTTAAATTCCGAATCTGGCAAAGAGGCAGACGGCCTACGTACTGGAAAATGTTTATCGTCGCCGCTAAACGTTATCAACACCAGGTGCGAAGCCAACGCCAGCTTTGCGTTGCCAGCCATCACAAAGGGATAGAGGGGTTGAGATTGGAGAATCAGATAGGAAGAATGGGATATGGAATAAATAGGAACGGAGAAAGAATACAATTTCCTGCGGCCGGGCGGCCTGTCCCAAGAGGCGACAAAACAACCCACAGCACATGGTAGGGTATTTGCCCGTCTGGATGGCTACCACCCCTGGTCTAAAGTATGCGGCCATAACAACCCTGTGTTTTGTTCCGTTATTAGTGACCAGGTTCCAGTCTCCCTTAAGAGAGCAGCAGCGCATTTGTAGCACTAAAAAAAAGTAAGTGTGTATAGATCTCCACTTGCGATGGTCCTGACAAACAACTTTCGCTTCATCTACTTTCATTGACCTCTTCATACATGCACGTTTATTTGATATGCTTTTTACCTATCTTATAAAGAAATAAGCTATTCTTAATAACATATTTAGGTAAACATCCTAATCTTTAAATCTGTCGAGAGTAAAATTTGCAAACTCCACTTCCTGACTTTCAACGAGAATGTGTAGTAGTATTTCTCCATACATTCTTAAATTCATCTATTATCAGTAATATATTAAAAGTAAAGGAAATGCTCTGTTTATTGTAATTTAATTCCTACGTTTATTTCACTTTATCAATATATATCGTTTTTCCATCCCCTAATAATTGTAGTGAAATTAGGAATGATACTTATATTAATGTTACTGCTAGGATAACCTAATACTCAAAATAAATAGCAAAAACGACTTTTGTTTGACAGTATTTTTTAAGTTCTGGCAGTTCAATTTTCAGTATTATCCACCCTAACATATTTAGTGTAAAAATTACCTGTCTCTTACACAGTCATTAAAATTATAATCTAATAAATATCAAATCATATAATTTATTACATAAAAATATGGTAATTGTTTTATAATGATCACATGGTTTTTGCCGGTTCGACGTAAACATTTTTTAAACTTATATTATAAAGGTATATACTTATTTCAATCTTTATTAATTTAGTGTTAATAGTTATTACTAATGTTTCAAACTTATAATTATGTACATGCCTTTTTTTGTCAATTCTTTTTTGGGGCACGCTAATTCTCAAAAGTCGTAAGTCTATGTTTTTTATTTTGTAGCTCCACTCCAAAAAACCTATTAAAGGTTACGAAAATTGATATTTTTTCAAAGCCCTGATTATGTATAATCTTAAATTTGACAAAATACTAAACAATACACAATTTAAATTTACATATGATTCTAATGATAGTAATATGGAATAAATATTATAAATATATTGAAACACTTAACATTCTATCTTATCACCTACCTATATTAAAAACTTATCATTAAGGACCTCCTTTACACTTTACGCCTATATTGATATTCTTTACACCTATTTGAATTTCTATCCGTCTTGGAATAACTATTCGGATCATTTTTCACCACCCCAAGGCTTCCAAAGCTTTAAATCCAGCGCAGATCAGCTATCGATTTCGTATTGATAGAGTATCTGTCTTTAAATGATAAAGGGTTGGCCACAATAACATGGCGAGGGTTCGCCATCATGACGAAGCCACAACACTGCTGTGCGACGCCGCACCGCAGAAATCTACGACACTTAGACGTTGTATTAACTTGAAGTTTCCCGATGCACTCCCGCATTATTACGCATTTCATAACAATTCACACTGAATTCAACCAGTACTTTCTTATACCTTTTTTGTTTATGCGTCTTAAGGCAACCAATACACGTGGGACACGTCTAGTGCAATACATGGTTCATTATTGACTGAACTGAACTGACATTGAACAGAGCGTATAATTTCATAATTATAAAGTAAGATACACGTTGAAATGTTTCCGTCGCATCATTATACCATGCTGTAGTGTGACATCGTTTTCGCGATGCGTTGTCGTACCACAGTGTTGTCGCTTTGCGTCAACTATAAAGCGGTACGGCGTGGCGCGTTGCTGTGTTGTACAAATGCCTGGTGCTCGCCATTACTGCTGTCCAGCACTGCGCTACCGTTTACAGATATAAGCTAGTAATATATGATTGATCGAGTACGTATGCTGCTTATAGTGTAGAAAAACAGTGGCGGACGTTAATGATAATGATTCATAATTTATCTACAATTTTTTATCACTATTTTTAATGTTTGTACATATAGTTAGGTAGTGTTGTTTATTAAGATAGTTTAGTTTATATTTTGATTAATAATATCAAAATTTTCCTTAGCCTAAAAAACGTAAATATATGATTTTGATATCTAGGACAAAATTATTAATCTCAAATTGTAGACCGTTAAAGCGGTGCTCTGGCGGGCCGATTTTCCTATGGTACGACGTAACCATACCGCGTAATAGTGCTGTGCTGCATCGCATAGCGGCGAGCGTGACGCGGCGCCACTGATCGCACATCAAGATGCCGCACTACTTTACGACCGTAGCGCCGCGGCGTGTTGATGTGGCCAAGCCCCAAGACTTAAAATTCTAAATGCAAAACTTGCCGAATCGGAACATGTTGTCGATCGATCGCCTACGCATGTTTTCACATGGATCATGAATGATTTAAGCGTTTGCATTAAAGACGATAGGGTTGCAATCCACGACTGAAGGATGGAGGATATAAACAATAAATCGTTTTTAAATCAAGAGGGGTTAAAATATATCCCGGAACATTGATAGAACAAAAGCATTACTGGATTTCCAAGTTTTGATATTCTATTATCTTCTCTGCAATCCGGATAGAAAAGAAGAAAGAATACAATTTCCTGTAGCCGGACGGCCTGTCGTAAGAGGCGACAAAACTACCCACACCCAGGTGGTAGGGTATTTGCCTATCTGGATGGCTCCACCCCTGGTCTAGAGTATGCCGCCATAACAACCTTGAGTTGTGTTCCAGCATTAGTGGCCAGGTTCCAGCCACCCTTTAGAGGGGTGTGATTTACATATATGTCCCCGGAATCATAAGTAATGAGGGGGGAGGGAGGAAAACTTACCCCTTGTGCAACTCCTATGTGGCGGAAATGTATAATTCCTGAGTTATTAATGTTTTTGTCAATCTAACCTCACTTCTGTTTTTCACTTATATCATAAGGTCCAAAGTTGCAAAATCCAGTGAAAATCGAATATTTAACATAAAAGGATTCACAATAGTCCGAAAACACAACATAAAATTGTTAAAAATGAAATAAAACAACAAAAGCAGTTGTGGTAGTTGAAGTAGTTTTGGTTGTTTATGTAGTTTATACCTAACCTAACCGACTGTTTGTGTGTATATAAGATAAATAGTGAATTGTTACAGTCGGTTCTGACACTCGCCGGCCGCTGCCGCGGCACGCTCGCTTCACTAGTTTGGCTCGTGCGCTTTGGTCTACACAAAACCTAACCTAACCGACTGTTCGTGTGTAATAGTGCCATTCACTATTACTCTTTGTCTATGACAGTGACATCTCCATATAGAGTTATCGAAACATAAAGAAAAAAAAACGCAACTGCATTTCATTATGGTATTTTTTATAGTGTCTTCATTATTAAAAGTTAAAATATATATTTTTAGACTTAAAATCATGATTATTTGACGTTTAAAAACAGTTTTAGTAGTGTCATACCATACGTGAGTATATTTCTAAAGTCAATACACACTTTATGATTGTCAAAATTACCAGATCATTGTCGTGAATTTTAAACTTCGATAATTAATTGAATATGTATTTTTTCCACTCAAAACCAATTTCAGTTGTTATAAATAAGTCTTAAATATATTCCTAAACACATTAACCATTAAAATAATCCAGTAAATCATCCGGGGATATATATGTAAACCCAAGCGGCAGCACATTAACAACACCTTTTGTGTTACAAATATCTACAGACGGTAACCGCTTTCCATCAGGGGCGCCGTCTGCCTGTCTGCTGAACTCATGCAAAAAAAAATCATTGCGATTTCACTATAAAATTGCACACAATATCGGGATGGATATCTTATCTTAATCTGATTATTGCACTTAGGAAATAGAAACTCCACCAACCTTCAAAGCCGCCCCTCTCCTAAATTGATTCGGTTCCAGCTCTTAGTATAACAGCGTACATACATACACCTGTTCCACTTCACACTTCAATTTTGAAAAAGTCTAAAGAATAACATGACCAACAAATTAAGTCTGATATCTCACAAAATAAGAAGATCTACGCACGTCATAACATGATCATGCTTAAACATTGAATGAATATCGATTCATAATGGCTACCTTTTCTTCGCTTCACAT
Organism: Dendrolimus pini; assembly: GCA_949752895.1. NCBI lineage: Eukaryota > Metazoa > Arthropoda > Insecta > Lepidoptera > Lasiocampidae > Dendrolimus > Dendrolimus pini. The sequence goes on from OX457146.1 coordinate 9,945,122, forward strand.
AGACCGGCGCGTCATGGAAAATGAGGGTAGGTTGCAAAATTAGTAGAGCAATGTTTTACCTATCTTATACTAACATTGATATATAAAAAACCCTAGATACACATTGTCGAATAAAAGTAACGCTCGGAAGTGTCCCAAGCACTCACCAATTATACCTATGTAGTTATAGTTATGCTGAAGCATATATTTTTGCAAATTCAACCTTACGCCAATTGTATAAAGTTGTTTTTACAACGCTGTGTTCGAAAAGCATTACGACCAACGGTTCTCGGTAGGCAAGGATGGACAAGGATGAGTGGAGTCGAACTTTTATATAATTATATATTAAGTATATTTTTTTCTTGGGACATTTTTTTTAGTATTTTAAGAGTTTGTTAAATTGTGTTCTAAACATATAATTATACTTTTATTTGAGCGTAAATATTTTTTTGGATAGGACATGTATATATCAATACAACAAATATTAACTGTAATAATCATTTATTTATATTAAAGGTATTTATTATTAAAAAATGTGACGTTCACCCCTGATCCAAAGGTCAAGGAATGACATACTCAAGCCGAAGCATTGAGTGGGATATGAAATAAAAGAAGTTATGTATTGGAAATATATAAGTAATATAATTTTTTTTCCTTAAGTTTTTAATGACTTTTTCCTTGCTAATTATCCTTTTGCGGCATTTGTGAAGTGAGCTTTTTATATGAACTTTTTGAGGTGTATCCAAAATTGACCCTATGCTTAAAGAAGTAGTAGGAGATTCGAATTTCTTTTCATTTTCTAAATCTAACATTGAATTTATACCACAGACTTCAGTATCACCGCCATCATCTGGTATTTCAATCTGTAAGCAAAATCAAAATGATAAGTATCTGCTAGCACACAAAATAATATTTTAAAATACAGCGGCACTAAGGTTCCGTTCGTTCTACATCGCAGCTACTTACAATCTTGAGTTCCTGTGGTGACATATCCTGAAAAAATAATTATGATTATAAAAAAATAATTGAATGAAGGTACGATACTAGTAGTATTTGACAAATTTATTTTTCTGGTTAACGAGTTACTTACCACTACGCAAGGAACAGCCGTTTTACGAATACGGTTTATGCCCTTTGCAGTGACATACACATCTTCATCCAAAAAATGTTCTGAACAAACGACGCTTGAATTATTCGGCTTAAAAAATTCTTCACGCCTTTGTCGACTAACAAGTAATCTCCATTCTTCACATCGTATAGGATCACGAGGAAAACTAAAATATAAAAAATACGCTTTTAAGTTTTCAAGAAGTTTTTAATGTGACATGTTGCGTCAAAGCGACACACAGACTACGCGACACTTCTGACATTAGCATGCCGCATGTCGCGAACCCATAAGTTGTCCCATTATTAATCCATATACATTATAATATTTACGAACATTAAAAAAATCGTCAAATTGACTACCTTTTCTCCTATATCAAATTATATAACGTAGCCATATTTGTCAAAAACTAAATACAAAAAAGTTCAAAAGTACATAAACTTATTAATTAAAAAAATAAACACAACAATAAAAATCGAGTCCATTGACAAGAACAGAGTGATTTTTATTATGCGACCTTGAGTAAAGTTTTTAGACAAATTAAATCAAAAATCACATATTGCTTCCTATATTCAGACATAAAAACAACAAAAACTAATCAATAAACTCTTTTACTTACCGAAAATATGATATCCCATCCTTTTTTAACCTTTTTGACGTAATATTCTTGCAATTTGTGAGAGAACACTTCGGCATTTTTAACGAGTGCACTTAGACGCGGGCGACGCGAGACTATTTGAAATGAGCGCACTATTTAGAAAATTGCGCTCATTGTAGGAGGACGGTTTTGAGGCGTTGTTTGTGCATCTTGGGTTTTTTATATATCAATGTATACTAAGCAAGAATCAAATAGTTTTATTATTCAAAAGATGTTTTGAGACCAATTCTAAATTAACGTTAGACAGATCAATAATTGATTCAACGACATCGAATGATTCAACTTTATGATATAGATCACGTTGTTTCATTTATCTAGAGTGAAAGTCAATTTCAAGGTAAGCTTCTGTTCAATATTTCAGTGATTTGGTCTCAAATAATTGTCATTAATAATATTTTGAAGTACAAAAATACTCTGTTCCAAACCTACATCTTGCTACAGTTATTTTTTAGTGGTGTGGCGACATTACTGCGAACATAGAAACAAGCACGTAAAAACCAATATTAATCTGTGGCAAGCAAAATAGCGGGCCGTTTCGTGTCAGCGCGCGGCTCGCAACGTTCGCGCCAATTCTCTTGGCGCGTAAACAATATTTCAACGGGAACCGAAGTTCAGTTCGTTTCAGCTACATTTCGGCTACAGTCCGACTCACGCCTTCAACGCGGGCGCACGACATCTGCGGCTTGCCTTCACCAAAAATCTTTCTGAACTGTATTATAAAACATGAGCGTGTGTGATTAAAAGTGTATGACGCAAGTTCTCTTTCATTAACCCGTACACCGCTCAACGGCCGCAACCAAACATCATAATACATCATCACGCAACCCCTCAGTAGCATTGTTGTTCTTGGCATATTTCCGTTTAAAGTTAATAATTAATTTTGTTATGTACCCTCTTATTTCTAAACGATACAATCGACCATTTCCTTAATTGAATAATAATGTTATATTTTTATTCTGTGGTTAGCTGTTTTTTATAAATTAGCTGTCTATAATTTACAATAATTTTGATACAATATTTATCTTTTATAATGTAGTGTGGTGATTGTGTACAGATTATAATTCAAAATCTCTCAATTGTATATAGACGGTATTCACTACATTTTTTGTTTTCATGTTGGCAGACGCGATAGATTTGTTTTGTTGTTCGGTTTGTTTTATTACATGTAAAACTTTAAGAATAATGTTTTATATAATATCTTGTATAAAATATTATCTGGAATTTCCAAACAGTAATGTAATAAATTGTAATTTCCAAACAGTAATTAAATTTTTAAGTTTTCGCGACTTGTACACATAATAAAACTACGTTTTAACGGTTTTAAGCGCGGTAATTTATTTGATTTAGGTTTATCCGACGTTTCGGCCGCTTTTCAGTGGCCGTGGTCACGGAAGACAAAGATGACATTTGTCAAACGTGTATTGTCAAAGTTTTTATTCAGCCTACCGCCAACTTGTTCATTTTAATTATTTAGTTTTAAATTTTGTTTATGGATATTATTTACTCTATGGGAGCCTAATCTAATTTACCACCGCTTCACAACATGTTGTGGCTTGAAGAGAAGAAGCGGCGCAAGAAACTCTTCAGCAAACATGCCTAGTTCTAAATTTTTTTTTTTATATAATATTAAAATGAGTGGAAGGAAAAAATAAAAGAAATTATCAGTCAAGTTGGTTTGTTTCGTTGCACGCAGAAAGAGCTCACAGTGTCTTGAGGTCTGGCAGTTGGTTTTTGCTGGGTTTGGGTCTTAATAGTTTTGATGATTGGATCCCAAACAGGTGGTACCTGCCAACCATCTTCTCTATTGAAATTTGGGTGTTTTTTGATTTCAATAGCCTCACGCATCATTCTTGGTATGAAACGATTCTCTTTCGCGAGGATTTGTGGGTTATCGAATCTGATGTAATGGTTGGGTTTATCCAGTGTGTGTTCACTGATCGCAGACTTCGTAGACCTTGTGTGTTTCATGTCAGCAATGTGTTCTTTTACCCGTGTTTTTATGCTCCTCTTTGTTTGCCCAATGTATGATAATCCACATTCACAATCGAGCTTGTAAACACCTGCATCCTGGAGTGGGATATTGCATTTCACAGGTCTCAAAAATTGGGTTATCTTTTTATGCGGCTTGAAATATGTTTTGATTGAAGCTCGCCTGAGGATGTGACCAATTCTGTCTGTGACCCCCTTGATGTAGGGTAGGGTAACAGGGCACCGCTCAACTGAAGGTGGTTTGGGGCCTTTGTGACGTTGGTGTGGAGTCTTCAGCTGATTGCGTTGTAAGACTCGCTTGACATGCTGAAGCTCTCCAGCCACGTGGTTCCCGTCACAGATTTTATGTGCTCTCTGAAACAAAGATTTGCCCACGGTAGCTAACTGACTAGGATGGTGGTGAGACGAACCATTAAGGTATTTATCTGTATGGGTAGGTTTCCTATACACCGTATGGCCAAGAGTATTGTCAGAATTCCTTAGGATGAGCACATCAAGAAAAGCTAATTTATGGTTTGCCTCTAGTTCCATAGTAAATTTGATATTACAGTTAATGGAATTAAGATGATCTAGAAATGCAGAGACTTTATCGTTTGGGAGGACGGCAAAAGTATCGTCTACGTACCTTTTATACATCTTCGGCTTAGCCGGAGCAGTATCCAGTGCCTTCCGTTCGAAGTCTTCCATAAAAATGTCAGCCACGACAGGAGACACCGGTGAGCCCATGGCCACACCGTTGATTTGGTCGTAGAAGCCGTAGTCCCACACGAAATAGCCCGATGTGAGGCAATGTTTAAGTAGGTCTGCATATTCTTCAGGCATGTCATTATCTATTAGCTTCCTTTTGACAATCTCAATGCAGTCTTCCACTGGTAAACTGGTAAATAAGGACTGGACATCAAAACTGACTAGTACTTCATCCTCAGCCAATGTCAACTTTTCAATAGCGCTGATGAAGTCGAAGGAATCCTTGACATGATAGGGTGTGTTGCCGCGGAGATTGTTGAGTGTCTTCGCTAGATGTTGTGCCAGTCTGTATGTTGGTGAGTCAAGCTGGCTAACTATAGGGCGCAAGGGGATGTTGTTTTTATGAAGTTTAGGTAAACCATACAGTTTAGGCGCTTTGGCGCAAGATGGTGTGAGTGCGGATACGTCTAAACTTAATTTTTCGGAGTGTTTATTCATAACCGCGATTGTTTGTTTGGTTACTTTATCAGTGGGGTCCTTTTTGACCTTTTTATAAGTACTTTCGTCCGATAAAAGATCTTGTATTTTATTATTGTAGTCAGACGTATCCATGACGACGGTTGCATTACCTTTATCTGCACGGAGCACGGTTATTTCTGGTTTATTGCGAATGTTTTTTAATGCAATATATTCGGCACGAGTAAGATTCGGTTTGGGCAGACGACTACGGCGTAAAACCGATGAGATATCTTGTCGTATAGCTTCCGCATCCTCTTTCTGCATGCTATTTCTTACCAGGCATTCCTCAACGTTACAGATTATGTTTTCGAAAGGTATTTTTCGCGGAGTTATTGCGTAATTAAGGCCTTTTTCTAATAAGAAAGAGAATCGTTTCATACCAAGAATGATGCGTGAGGCTATTGAAATCAAAAAACACCCAAATTTCAATAGAGAAGATGGTTGGCAGGTACCACCTGTTTGGGATCCAATCATCAAAACTATTAAGACCCAAACCCAGCAAAAACCAACTGCCAGACCTCAAGACACTGTGAGCTCTTTCTGCGTGCAACGAAACAAACCAACTTGACTGATAATTTCTTTTATTTTTTCCTTCCACTCATTTTAATATTATATAAAAAAAAAATTTAGAACTAGGCATGTTTGCTGAAGAGTTTCTTGCGCCGCTTCTTCTCTTCAAGCCACAACATGTTGTGAAGCGGTGGTAAATTAGATTAGGCTCCCATAGAGTAAATAATATCCATAAACAAAATTTAAAACTAAATAATTAAAATGAACAAGTTGGCGGTAGGCTGAATAAAAACTTTGACAATACACGTTTGACAAATGTCATCTTTGTCTTCCGTGACCACGGCCACTGAAAAGCGGCCGAAACGTCGGATAAACCTAAATCAAATAAATTACCGCGCTTAAAACCGTTAAAACGTAGTTTTATTATTAAGTAATTAAATTCTTTTAATTCATAACACTAATTAAAATAGTTTATCAATTACTTCAATCCGGTATAGGTTGTGCAAAAATGCTAAGTTTCAAAAACTGTTAAAAATTGTTGGAGGGATGGCGAGGTGTTCTAAAAATGCTCGACGACTGTTAAAATTAGTGTAATAAATGTGTTAAAACCGTAAAGTTCTCTGATTATAACTATATGACTAGTTACTGTTCTTTTATTACCATAAACCCTTCTGAGTTGTTGCAAGTATTACAATTTTTTTGAAAATAGCTAACCCTATAAATAAAGAATGCTCCCGCCAAGATTGTTTTGAGAATGCGCTCAAATAGATCATTTAATTTGTGTGTTATTAATTTTCTTTTATTAGAATTGTATAAATACTTTTTTGGAAATTATTTATTTATAACATAATTACATATTTAATTTTATTTTAATTTGTGCATATAGTGTTTAATTTGTATTATTAAAATGTATTAGCAATAATTATCAAATAAATAGAAGGAAACTTTTTACTCGTTAATTGTAGGTACTTTTAAGGTACTAACAAAAAGGTTAGTTATATGTATAAATCAACACCACTAAAGAAATTAGTGCCTGCCAACGATTTTAAAGTCAATGAAAAAATTTAAGGGCTACTTAAATAGATTTCGCATTCTCACTCACCATACATACCTTTAAAAATATAAATTGACAAATTGGACTTATGGAAATTGACGGATTCAGATGACTGTATATTGTGACAGTTAGTAAACAATGATGAAACAAACAAAAAAATATGAATGTGACCAAAAAAAACAACTTTTAATCTATGAAATAGAAGTTAGAACATTGTGAAAAAATCACTGTGGTAGAGTTTAAAAAATACTCTCAAAGAAAATTGCTTAAAACAATATCCGTCGAGTTGTTTTTGAGATATCGGACATTTTCGATTAAATGCTTCTTGGTTCGACGTAGTCGACGTTCTTCAACCGGTATTTTGCGCAGAACATCTAATTTATTCTTTAAGTCCATTGAGCTAGTATGTTATTGAAGTGAAACTTCTTTAGAATTGTTGTGATTTGAAATTCGATGGAACGAAAAAGTGACACTAAAAATAGATAAACACAAATCTATAGGATTAAACTTGTGAGAGAATGAGGTTAAAATACATTATATTTAAGCAGTATGCTCATACAGATAAAGTTGGAAATGTTTTGAAGTTTATCGTTAATACTTCAGATTTCGTGTTTTAAAGCTTAAAATATATTGTAACGGTTTAATATTGTTACAAGTTACTCAGGATTCGAATTAAAATGCCGTTGGAATTACTATAGAGTTTATTAGAACTGTACAAATACGTATAAAACAAGTACAAATATAACTGGACACAGCCAGTACAAACTGCACAATTCCATAACACGCGCAAAGTCCGTCACTATATCACTTGTCGAATCTACGTCTTGCTCGTATTATAATCCTCGCTTGACTGTCCCTCTCCGCCATTGCTTTATAATGCACCGATCCATACCTGGCAAGGTTCAACGCAATACAATAACAACAAGAATTAGTTCGATACTAATGACGGCCATAAAACAAGTACACAAACAAGTATAACAATAGAATGTTTTTCTTAATTACAAATTCTTAACACAAAGTAAACAACATAATTCCTAAATGCGGGGAGGTAACAAACTGCGCTTTACGACAGGCACGTGTGCGTTTACCTTTGTCGGTATGTAACAATATATAAAATGTGACGTCACGAAATTTAGAATCCTGCCCACTCCTTGACACACTTTGTTTCACTTCTACTGCGTGTGAACTGCACACACCCACTCACAATTTTTTTATTACCTGTATCTGAATGTTTAAGTCAATACTCTCCCCAGATAATAAAATAATTATAGAAAGATATAGTATTAAAAATATCTAAGCTTTTACACAACTTTTTTAAATTTAATATATCGCTTTTAATAATCTACAATACTTCATAATGACTCAATACAACATTAATATTATAGAAATGACCTAAATACAGACGTATTTAGCTCTATTACATCATAATCGACTGTTTTGACTTGAGCCGCGCACCCTTTGTTTTTGTTTACACTACCGGTTCTGAATTAAACTGGGCATGCATTAAGACAGCATTAAATTATGCTTGTTGATAGATCGAGAGTTTAAACTATTGAAATAGATCATCATAATATATTATGATTGGTATCGGGGGAGTTTTGAATGTTATAAGACGACTTGAACTAATTTCTCTGTTGGAATCTCCAACAAAGAGTTTTTTTTTTTTATTTGGTGTGGCATAGTACTGGCTACCAAATATTCTAAACGTTTGAACATTATAAGGTATAACAAAACTTATACACTTACTCACACCAACGCGCACTACCACTGCATTGCATTACACGCACAATTCACAAACAAACCAAGACACACAAAGAAAAAACAACATACATGGCACTAGTTAAGATAATATATATAGGTATAGACATAAAGCACACACTGCACATGCACTCTCTCACAACACCAGCATGTAACAGATACACTCTACATTAGTACCTATTTATTTTAGTATTAAAATTAGAAAAAAATTAATATAAGTTATTCTTAAGGTACACAACACAACATAAAAACCACAAAATAAATGTCACACACAATAACAAAAATTAACAATAAGCGTGTATGAACTCAAAAAACTCTAACAGTAATCAAGTTGTTTTTTTTTATATTTATGGCTTGGCAACTAGGCCTTTAAGCCAGTAATCAAGTTGTAAAAAGGGTACGGACCTCGAGTCCGTAGAATTTTTAATAAAAATAAAATAAAAAATAAACTGTTTGAATTTAGAACGTAGATGTGCTTTTATTTTTTATCCGTTATTTTCCTCTATTACTATTAAAATCGTCATTATATAACGCACATGTAGTTTTCTTTAATAATTAAAATATTTATAGTCCACAACGCATTAATATTGTTACGAGCTACAGGACTCGAATTAAAATAAATGCCGTCGGAATTACCATAGAGTTTATTAGAACTGTACTAACAAGTATAAAACATGTACAAAATGAAACTGGATGCAACCAGTTCACACTGCACGATTCAATGCAATTCAACACGAGCATAGTCCGTTACTATTTCGCTAATCTAAAGTATTACACGTCTTAATCGTATCGTAGTCGTCGTTTGACTGCCCCACCCCTCCGTTCGGGCATTGTTTTATACTAAACTGTATAAAAGGGGCCGCATTAACCCGCACATCTGGCAATGCAATAAAAACAAGGATTAAGTCGTTCGACACTAATTACAGCCATAAAATAAGTACGATAACAATAGATGTTTTTAAAGTTTAAACACGAAGTAAATAAATTAATTCGGTTTTTTTACAACAAGCAGGTGTGCGGTCTTTGCCGGTATGTAACAATATTTAAAGAAGTGTTTAAAATATTCTTTTTTATGGCGAAGCTGGGCCCAAGAAAAAGGAGCCACATTCACAAATTACGATACATGAATTTCATTATTTTTACATCCCTCCCCCGTCCTTGTCAGCTGGTCACATTCATGTTACTCCTCCCTGTCTAGTATAACATCACATATTTTGCAATTAATAATAATGAATGAACACAATGAACACGTCATGCCGAAACCGTTAAACATCGATGGCGTCCCTTTGGCAGTTGTGCAGGAATTTGTCTACCTTGGACAGAAAATACAGGTAGGCAGACCCAACTTCGAGGGGAAATCCGATAGGAGGATTCATTTGGGTTGGGCAGCATTCGGTAAGCTTCGCCAAGTTTTCTCGTCGACCATTCTGCAATGCTTAAAGACAAAAGTCTTCGAGCAGTGCGTCCTCCCCGTCCTAACCAAAGGAGCCGAGACATGGACACTGACGGCAGGATTGGTCCACATGTTCCAAGTCGCTCAACGGGCTATGGAGCGAGCTATGTTGGGTGTTTCTTTTATAGATAAAATTAGAAATGAGTATATCCGGAAGAGAACCAAGGTAACCGACATAGCTCGCAAAATTAGCAAGTTGAAGTGGCAGTGGGCCAGTCACGTCTGCCACAGGACCAAGGCCCGATGGAGCAAACGAGACCTGGAGTGGAGACCGCGTCCCTGTAAACGTAGTGTCGGACGCCCTCCAGCCTGATGGACCGACGATCTGTGCAAGGTCAAGTAAATCAGAGGACAGGGATGAGTGGCGCCGTCTTGGGGAAGCCTACGTCCAGCAGTGGACTGCGAATGGCTGAAGACGACGAATAATGAATAATGACAATGTTTGTTTAAGGTATTGCTATGTTAAAGTTAGACTGTTGTTAAAGCTAAATGTAGAGTCGCTAGCCTTGCAGCCGCCCGCGCTCCCCTCCTTACGGTTGTGAGGCCTATAATTTATGAGGCACATTAAACCTCACCCCGCACTGTACCTGATTTATTTGCAACAGTGCGTTTGATGTATTATCCCCGCAAATTGGTAATGCGCATGGCCGCCATTTTGGTGACGTAACCGTAGCCGAACACTCAGCACTGTTAGCATCACTGGCCGGCAAGTACGCGTACATATCGAGTTCCTGATGACGTCACGTGAATGTTAATTTGACAAGGTTCCAGCGCATTAGCAATTTGCGGGGATAATACGTTCAAGCTTGTAGTAGCAACAATGTATTAAAAACGCCATTGGTGGAGACTATGTATGAGAAGCAATATTATATATTCGTCTTTATCGTACTCATAGAAATGCGAACATTGCGAAACAACACGCAAATGAAAACCAACGTTTAAAGCCGTTAATACTATACGAGTCCAACTCGCACATGGCCACTTGTTCAAGAATAAAAGTGCATAGCAAAAGTTTTCTCTTCAACTTTCCGTAAAAACTGTTAGCTGAATAAAAGTAGTTTACACATGAGTATTCTTGATAGAAAACAAAGTCTCTTAATTTTCTTAAATAATATTTAATAATTAAATATGAATATCACATAACACATTAAGATACTATCAGGTGTTGATATTTTAAATACATAATATTATTCTAAATTGCGATTTATTATTGACTTTTCAATTGCCTTAGTACTGGAAGTAAATTAATATTACTTGTATGGAGTTACGCCAAATTTTAACCAGTAGTAACACAAATTAATTACATCCAGCATTGAAAGTATTCTAATCTAATGTATCCTAAAAATGACAGTCTAACTAAATACACAATTTTGTAAAGCTCCCAATGTCTAGATAATTCAAATGCATGCAATGAATGGGGGAATCGGTTCAGGGTTTAGCAGGACCTTAGAACCCGATTCCAGAGCAACATATCGGTTTCAATTGTGAGTCTAGACTATCCGAGGATCAGCTACGATACAGAAAAAATTTAATCAAAATCGGTCCGATCGATACCGCGATCCTTTGCCTGCCAATTCGAATTTTTTAAAATTAAATATTTTACAATGGTCACGTACACCTGCTACGCTTTCCATTATTAGAAATTTCAAATTTTAACTGTATCGTATTTAATCGAAGTTCAACGGCGCCACCTACCGGAACTAATTGAGTATCTAAAACATCCCGGGTCCCACTCGAACACGCTCAAAAAATGTCATCACGATCCATTCAGAAGTTTAGGAGTTCAGTGACATACAACATTAGAATTTTATAATTATATAGAGATTGTCATTCCTAGTGTACCTTTTCGATGAAAAATACTATTCATATGATGGTTGCAATAAAAAGTTATCTCTACATCACACAGTTTTTGTCTTGATATTGAAGTGCAAAGTAACAAATTACATTTTATTAAATGTGATAAGAAAGAAAAGGGTTTGAATTTCTATACATAATAACTTTTGTTTTAACAATTGAAACAAAACTCAGTTTCAAAAAGATGTTGCAATTTAAATATGCAGTTGTTTCCTTTTAACAGTACAAGAATGTACACCAGTGATTCATTTTTAACAAATTAGGGCCTATTTTGCAAACACCAGAGAAAAGTTATTCATAGAATAAAACACAACATGGGTAAATTAAAAATAGAGTTGCATGAATAGCACCATTGCATCAATAACACAGTTGCATCAATAACACAGTTGAACGTTTCACTTTTGAATATACGCAGGTTATAATTTATTCAACTACATTTGTCTGATTTGATCGATTTTTCAATCGTCAGATAACTGAAAACTAATGATAAACTTGACTGAATTTAAAAATGAAACAAATTACCTGGTTTATTTATGCAACTCTGTTTTTCAATTTGATAATGTTGTATATTATCGTACAAATAACTTTTGTCTATTGATTGATTAATTGCTAAATTGTAAAAGTGATACTTCTAATTTTTATGGTTTCGTAGCTATTTTGGCAAAGTCAAAATCCTCATGCAATCGTCACGTTCTTTCACATGTGTTTATTTAAATACACAGAATAAAAATACAATATGATTAATACTGACGTCCATAGGCGAGTTGCTTTGTTTAAATTTAGGGTTTTACGCAAAGAAGATAAAAAGGCCAGGTTGCATATACTAAATTATAAAACTTTATGGTTTAATTGTGACATAATTAAACCATAAGTAGTAAAGTATAAATTTGTGTATTTATGTATCCACTGATCTAGATTGTAATTCAGATTTTATATTATATTTTATCTATGTGGGTTTGTGATGATTGAGTTTTTATGCATCAATAGATTTAAAAGAATGGACCAATTCCGTTGGTTGACACACAATGTCGGGTTCAACAATTTAGATTTCTAATTTGACCACATATTCCTTCCTAAAAATAATAATAGTGACATCTTAGACAGACCAACAGGTCCCTTCTGTAACTTTCACAACAACAAAAATTGTCGAGACAAGATCTATTCGACTGGCAGATGGTCAAATATTCGTAGTCTTTAAATTTTACATTAAATCAGTCGCGGTTAAACCAAGATTGATTCAATATTGAGCCGAGATGGTTTACAGACAACCAAAACTAGCTAATTAGAATTATAGACTCAAGGTCCATAAACATGACAATTTTATAAGGCTTCCATTTTTGCCAAAACTTCCAAAAATCCCTAAAACCAATACGGGCAAAGTTATACCCTAATAATAGCATAGCAATATATGTAATCTCAATTGGCGTAAGGAAAAATCCATCATTTCTTTAAAAACCCACAGAACTACTTTCTTCTTCTTACAATCGTTTAAAATTTTACAAGTCTTTATTTTAATGATAATTAGTTTTTAAGATCAAATCTTGCAAGTTGTATAAGAACTAATTATTACAACTTACGACTTTTGTGTTTTGCATGCTTGTTTAGCAGCCCTTAAGAAAATATACGAAAAAAAAAATTATTACTTTGATAGCAAAAAATTTCATGACCAGAAAAAACTAAAACAATAATTAAGAAATTAATATTAAAACTATTTTTAAAAACAAGCAGATTTTTTTTCATTTATAACTGAATATTAAAGGTCTAAAGGAGCACTTTTAGATTCAGGTTACAAATGAATAAATAATTTTATCTGCTGTCTCAAAACAATATGGTTTATATCTTAGACATTTGAGATTAACATCGACATGATCTAACAAATCAATTATAGAAATCAGTCTTATTAAAAAATAACTTAAAATTAGACTAAGTCTCATTATACACAGTGTTGTAAATCAATTCTTGAATCTTCATTCGCAGCATCAACTTTTTAGCTGGCCCCAACTTTTTGACATGCGGCAAAAGACTGTTGAAGAAACCTATATCCTCATCTTTCGCCGGTGAAGCCTCATTAACCACTTTCTGAGCTTCATCATCATCATCATAGAAATCTGTCTCCATTATAATAGGCTTTGTATCAAATTCGTCAAACTCATCATCTTTTACACTAACGTCATTAGGTTCATTAATCTCATTTACTTCTGTTGTAGGTTCTAGGTAATAACTACTGCTAGCTTGGTCTGGGTCTACGTCGTCGTAATGATCTTGAGTGTCATTGTAATCATCTGTGATGTTATCATTGCCTTCATACTCGTTGAATTGGTTGGTCAAGAATTGTAGTTTTGGTAAGTACTCCCATTCTGAATCGTTTTTCCTGCATTCCTTTCGTGCTTGGTCTCTGAGATACTTCCATTTCAGTCTCGCTTCGTCACCTGGAATTTATAGAAAAGGTTTTGTCAAAACTTAAGGTTAAATCTTTATATCTTTAAATATTTAATTTCACGGAGGCTGTCCTATTACACTACACTGCATAGGGCTGGGTATAGAAGGTGCTCGTGACCTGGCAATAGATTCTGGATATAATAACTACATTTGTATATTGCGTATGCACATTGTTTTTTTGGCCGCAGACCAGTTTACTTATAACAAAAAATCTATATAACAGTATACTGATGTAGAATATAGGGCCCTTATAACAGTACAATGCTATGCAGCAGTACAAAGAACGTGACATAGCGGCATAGCGCACTGGAACGCAGAAGTCTCAGGTTCGATTCACGGAATTGTAAATTGCGTAAACGAACTGTCTGTCATTTACTATGTCCAAGTGTCGGAACGAGAAACGACGAGAAGTTGTACGTTGCATATCGATACTATGATAAATCTGTAAATTGTTAGTTTGTACATTGCGTTTAAAAATGAGAATAAAAATCAGGGGGGCTAATTCAAACCAGGAGATTCCAAAAATGCAATTATTTATAATTTTTTGTCTGTCTGTCTGTTATAGCATCACGTGAAAACTACTGATCGAATTTAAGTGAAACTCCACACAGAGTTAGCTCATATCTTGGGGCGTAGCTTAGGATAGCTTCTATCCCGATAAATAGCGTTATTTCCGCGGGATAGATAACAGTAACGAAAAAGAGGGGACTGCGATCGCACCCTTTTTGAAAACTACTTCACTGCACACGGCCCATCTCATGGAAAGCGGTTACCGTCGCCTATAGACGTTTGCAACACCAGGAGCAAAGCCAAATCGTTGCCTGCCTTTAACATGGGATAGAGGCGATGAGATAAGGGTACATAAGGGGATCTGAAAGTTGCACCCATGATTATGAAAATTGAAACGAAGAAGATTAATGTGGTATGGCCAAGTAGGAAAGATGAAAGTCACATGACAAAGAGAATGTTAAACTAGAAGATTGACGAGTTCAAATGCCGACAAAGAGATGATTGGATTGTGCGAAGGATGATATGATAATTTGGTGGTGTGCCAGAGGACGTATACCAGAACAGAGGACTATGGAAGGAAAAGACATATTGAGAGAAAGAAAAGAAGGAGAGGGGATGGCATATGAGGAAGGGAAAGTGGGCCATAGGATCTCTCACTCATCGAATGAAATACGATTAGCTCAAGGGTAACCGTTTTACGGCGATATTCAAGCCGGCCTTAATAGCAGTAATCAAAATAGTTTATAGCATGGCTGAACCACGTCTAAAAATTATTACTAATGTGGGGACTGCCTATAAATCGTCATTCTTGATATTCTCTTAAGGTATTACAAAGAAATTAACTTACGTGTTACACCTAACTCCATGGCAATCTCTTTCCAACTCTCATCCAACTTATACCAATTATGATGACCCTTCAGCTGCCTGTTCCAAATAATATCTCTAGCTTGGACCAAGTCAATCAGTTTATTCGTATCCACATCGATTGTCCTTCGTTTATTCATCAATAACTTCTTCCGCATAGTGTACCCAAGTTTTGGGGTCTTGATGGACTCGTCGAGAGAATTGAAGACCTCATCAGCAGTATCACCGTCACCATCTTCATCCTCCGCCAGGAATTGGTGATGAATGAATTTTAGCTTTGGAAAATGTGGCCAATCGGAGCCGTTTGGGTTCTTTTTCATCTCCTTCCGGCATTGGTCTTTTAAGTTCTTCCATCTCTTTCTGCAGCTTTGACCTGGAAATATAATTATCAATGTTACTTTATTAATAGATAAAAATATGTAATATTTTATTGTTCACGAATATAAACAATAACAAAAATACTTTCGCTACAAAAGAAACTGCCTTTTGTAGCTTATCTCTTGCAAGCAAACTAATTTAAATTAAATAAAGCAATAAATCATTTAGGGTCCCTTGCTTAACGATCGGGTTAAAATCAAATTAGTTAATCATATTAAACTGCCTAAATACGTTTTACACAAAATGTATCGACTGTTCTTTAAACATATTTAGCAACAAATTTTGCGTTGTGCAAGACGCTAATCGTATTTAAGAGTGTTTAATGCGTTTAGTATTTCCTAAATAAATTTAAGGAACGTTATGCAAGCGGCCCTTAGCGTTCAAACTGTAATGATGGAACATGCTTTCACTAGAAGTGAAACAAGCCCAATCTATGTCCTCTTTTAAAAACTTTTTGAGAATATACCTTATGAAGTTATGATATATATTTGTATTTAAGTATAGTCCCCGGCACGATTTTTGAGACAAAAACATAATATTGTCGATGTCATGTCTACAAATCTCATTACATTGGCTACGATCAATGCGCAAAGCAGATCCCGACTATTACACTGAACGCTCAAGATTCTTGCCGGAAACTATATCTTTATGCTGTATAGTACTATTTATCTATCTATCTATACTATAATAAATATGTATATTGTATATTGTTTATATATATATGTATGTACAGTGCGTTTAAAAATGTGAAGAAATCAGGGGGGGATAATTCGGACCAGGAAATCCGAAAATGCAATATATGGATTTTTTGTCCTGTCTGTCTGTCTTTCTCCTTGTCTGTTAGAGCATCACGTGGAAACTACTGAACGGATTTAAATGAAACTTGACATAGAGATAGCTTACATCCCGAATCTATACTTAGTATACTTTTATCCCGATAAATCAAGTCGTTTCCGTGGAATAGGCGGATTATTAAAAAAGATGACGCTACTATTGCGATGTAAACAACCATCGCTGTAATTCGATAACAAATACGTTGCCATGTTGCCCACATTCTTCACGTATTAGGTACTTGACACCACCGTACTACGTACTACCACCCTAAGGGAGGTGGTGGGTATTCCCCACCCCCTTAATTCTACTGGTTTCAAGTGACCAAGCCTCTCCCATACTCTTACCTTTTAATTAAAAAATGAGTGCTTCTGGCAACAAGAACCGGTGGGGGGGGGGGAGGAGTGTGAGTGGGAGAGTGACTTATTTTGAAATTTGTACCAAATAGCCAAGACCTCTCAATTTTTTAATTTAAAAGCGGCCATGGATCTCTAGCAGCAGGAAATAGTGAGGGGTGATTCCACCAACCCTTAATTCTACTTTATCAATTCGAGTTATGATGTTGATGAATTTTTCAGTTATGAATTTTTTACCAAATCTCCCCGGGGTTCCTCTGTGTTTTGTTAAATTAAAAAACATATTTTCTTAAGTTTTCGCAACGAGTACACATAATAAAACTACCTTTTAACGGTTTTAAAAATTAAAATTTAACTTAATTTAAAACCGTTAGAACGTAGTTTTATTATTGAAAAAGTGTACGTATCTCCGGCAGCCAGGAATGGTGGAGGGTTACTCCCGTACACCCCGCTTCTCCCTTTATCCCCTAATTCAGGATGCGTAATTCTAAACTTTACCCAAGTCATTTGATGAAATAGTATTTTAAAATCCTTTTTTTTATGTAAATAATGTTAGAATTTATTGTCACTTTCTATACAACTGTGCACTTTTTTTGAATTTAAGTGTTAAATTCTGAAAAAAATTAATTGGAAAAATCTAAATGAAAATTCAGCGAAAATTGACATTTGTTTTTTTTTTGAGTACGTTTATTTTTAAGGAACCCTTTATGTGCGTGCGTGGTCCAATACGCACTTGACGATTTTTCGTAAACTCGAACAAATGTTGACTCGAACTCGTGCAACAACCTTGTTTTTTCTTACAAGATAAATTTTAGTTTAAATTATGTCTTTAGATGATTAATATGATTATCTATTATACAAGAAATAAACTGTAATATCTAATTTTAGATGTGGCTTAACTTGTCTAAGACATTTAAACATAATTAAACAATTCATTGCAAACATCCTGTTCGCATTGTACGATGATCTTCTAAAGAAAAACAATGTAAAGATATATTTTGTTTAAACACGTTATCCTGCGATTATGAGGATATTTCGTAATTTACAGATAAGGAACAACGTTAATAAAAGTAACTGTTATTCGAATAACATCTTTTGTATACTTATGTGCTATTTGGCACTATAATACTTACTCCGTTATACACAAAAACATAAATATTGACTAAACACGCAGCGCACAGACTACTATGCATACTACGTATGCGCTGTTTCATTGCTTTACGAGCATTATTCTATATCTCCTACGAATTGTATAATATAGAACATCTGGTCTACGTGTATAATCTATGCCAGCCGTACCCGCGGAGCGCGCTCGCTCACGGCCATTCACCTATCAACAATAAAAACGCTACTTACTTGTCGTGCCCACCTCGGCTGCAACCTCATTCCAATATCGCTCCAACTTGAACCTATTCCTGTGCCCCCTGTAACTTCTATCCCACAAGCATTCTCTCGCCTGGACAGCCGCTATGAGCGCGTCCATATTTTTCGTTTTGGCCCCTTGTTTGGACTTCATTGTGAGCGGACGCGCGAGCGGTAGCGACAACGCGTGACGCGAGCGAGGCGCGGCGTCGGACTGAAGCGCCCGTCCGCCCCCGCGCCGCGCCTCTGCGTTGCATCCGCTGAGACGCTCGCTCGCTCCCGCTGCCGCGACCTCGTATCGCCGTCCTGTTCGCTCGCCGCGTCGCTCCCCTCTTGTTCCGGTGAAACCGCTCACGCCACGGTACATTGACTTTCACAACACTTTTATCAAGTAATATCAAGCACGTTTCCATTGCGTTACCGCTTGGTAAAACAACTCGCATCTTTGCTTCTTAACATGCAATGTATACGGACAGTACGTTTGAGTACAATTTATTTAAGGGTGTGGTTGATATTAAGTAAATTGTATTGGTAGCAGCAAATGGCCGTTGTTACAGCGATTCCAGATGGAATGAAATCGCACAATCTCGGCAAATTCACATATATTTGGTTGACACAAAACGTTTGATTGCTTAAACATTATAATGTGGATACGGTATAGCTTACACAATACATATTAACATTATTTAGAATCGTTTAGTAATGGCAGAGTAAGAGCGTACTATAAACACTTATGAAATAATCTCTTTCAATATGATCTCAGCCGTATAGTAGACTGTCATGTTAAATAATGCTGAATTTTGAATAACAAGCGATAGATATTTTATGACGACCGTTGTTTTCAATACTGACTCGTTTCTTCTTTCACCGAAATAAAAAAGAAGAAATAACAACATTACGTATTAAATAAGGTATTAAAAAAGAATACATCTAGAAGAGAACCACATTAAATACGTAACGATAAAGATACTAAATGAGTGCAGTTCAGAAAATGTCAGACTCAAATGCCTAACGCTGCTTTTCAACTGTCCTTCAAGCGGAATGATGGTATAGATAGTTCAATCCACGAAGACGCGCCCCACTTTTTTCCCGTATCACTGATAGCGCAAGTGTGCGAAGCAATTATCAATGTGTTTGTTCTATCATTATGCACTTATTAGCGATGTAGTCTCACGCACACAAAAATAAAATTAGCACATAAATCAGCTGTCAAGCTGATCATCTGGAAAGATGCTCTACTTAAATATTTTAGAAAGAAACAAAAGTATTTATTTAGAACAAGGAAAATAATACTAAACAGTAAAAGTAGTAAGAAACAAATTAATGTGTATACACATTAATTAAAACATTACAATTGAATTATTTAAAATTGTATATGTATAAACAAAAAAAAGTTAGTGTTAAAGTTTTTAGTTCGATCCATTAGCAGTTCGTCTTAATAGCCCAGTCCTTTTTGTTTCCATTTTCTTTTCAAAAGTCCTACACTCACAAATATTTAAAAAGGAAGTAATTATAAATAAAAATCGATCTCTTCAAATATAAAAGTAGATATTTATTCAAGATTATTCAGTATCTTCACTTATTTCAGAGTCCGAAGTATCACCGATATTTATAACAAAATTATAGTCTAAATCAAAGTATTTTAGATATTCGTTTTCTATATCTTCTACATGCCGACATGTATTTGCCCAAACATCATTAGTTATTTGTTGAAAAGCTTCATTTAAAATAGGCATTAGTGTGGTATAATTTTGATCGACATTGCGGCTAGCAACGTAATTTTTTGCTATGCCCCAAATATTTTCTATTGGATTAAGTTCTGGGTGATATGGTGGGAGACGTAATACTGTAAAATTATGTTCTTTTAATAAATCATCGACTTTATACTTGCGAAAATTTTCTTTATTTTTTAATATTAAATCGTATAATTCTACTTTTTTAAATGTCGGTTCAAATGTGATATTTTTTGCGGTGAGCCAACTTTGCATTTCAGATTTGTTAGAGTTAGACGTCGGTATTTTTTCCGAAGTAGAGTTGTGATAGGCTGCGTTATCCAAAACTACCACAGCATCCTTCGGAAGATTAGGTATTAATTTTTCTTTTAACCATTTTAAATAATTCTCTGTGTTCATGTTATCGTGATAGTCGCCTGTTTTAATCTCTGCCCTGTACGTTAGCAACGCATTTGGTATAAATCCTGCAACACTTCCGGCGTGTATCATAATTATACGCACTCCTTTAGACAGTTTTCGTTTTATTCCCATATTTGAATCTTTTCTAGACCATGATTTATTTTGCACATGGTCGGAATGTACATATGATTCATCAGTATAAACAATAGGCTTACCTTCATTGCGCAAAGATTTCACCTGTTTTAGGTATTTTAGTCGTAATAATTGAATTTCATGTCTTTCTGTTAGCGTCTTTCTGTTATTCTCAGTTTTGCACCATTTATATCCTAGTTTAATTAAAGTTCTTAAGGTTGTTTTACATCCATTGAATTGTATACGATCTCTTAAAATACTTTGTAATCGCAATAATGTTGGAAACTGATGGTGCTCTCTATGAAAGTCTTCTATGCTTTTTCTGACTACTCCTATATCAAAATCATCTAAATTTATTTTTCTTGGTTGTATCTTTCTTTTTTTCATAGGTGACGTAAACACTACCGTACTTGTTTTCGCAAAGTTTGAGTGTGACGTAGTTGCCTCATTTGCAACACATTCAACATTTTCCTCATCCAAAGAAGCTGCGACCTCCCCTTGAGCCTTTTTTTCTCTTAAAATTCTAGTCACTGTGCTTTCAGAAACACCAACAGCCTGCGCTGTTCGCCAACGTGCATCGGTTATTCTTTCTGCTTTGTTATTATTCGCTTCTTTTTTCATAAATTCATATACTTTTGAGATTATATCTCTTGCCTGAAAAAAAACTTGATTCGTGTATAAGGAAGGTAGTTTTATATTCTAATACTGTGCGATAAAATATTATTCATACCTGGCTCTTCAGTACAGTCCGCTGCGTTTTTTTAGACATTTTAAATATAATGTAAGTAGAGCAACTTGCAATTCAAGTCTGAGAGAGAGAGCGATATAATTCAGAAATAGTCGTGTACACCGAACGGGAGTTGGCTCGAGACTGCTGTCCGGGCTTAAAGCCCCTCACCCCGCGCCTTCCCTTTACAGAATGTAGTGGGGCGCGTCTTCGTGGATTGAACTATCTATACACTGTTATTAATTTATATAGTATGTATAATAATGATAACTAGTGGTCGCCCAGTGATTGAAATTCGACAATAATTAATTTAAATTATAAGTTTGAATTGGAGCCAAATCCGGCTCGCGACAGATATATTTATTTTATAGTTTATTTGTGATATAAACCATTATATACATATGTCGTGGTAGCGTAATGGGTAGCGCACGCGTCCCAGGCTGACAGGGCGCGGGTTCGATCCTGGTCGGAATGAATGCATCACTTGGGCAGTTTTTTGACTTAATGTGCATATTATTATAATTACCACGTGCTAATAATGGTGAAGGAAAACATCGTGATGCAACCTACATATGGAAACGGTGATGGGTATACTGTCCGTTCCCCTACAGTGGGGGGCCCGAGCCGAGTGGGACATTCATGGGCTGTTATTATTTAATTTATTTATTTATTAATGATATTCTTGCTGTTAAAAAAACACAGAATGACAAAAACTCAGTTCTATGTATTTACTTGCTTGCTAAGGCTTAATGACAAGTATTAATTAATATGAAATAATTGGAATAAATCCAATGGTAAAAACTGTAAAAAATATTAATGAGATTTATGTTAAAAACGGTTTTATCCTTCGGATTTGAACTTATTGGAATAATCAGTCTGGCCCTACGGATGGGAAGTTTGAAGACCCCTGGGCTAGACTCTCAAAGTGATATAAAAAACTTACCCTATTCCTCAAGGTGTGATACTTGCTGATGAGTATACCAGCTCCGAGGAAAGTGCCAAGTTGGAGCACCATCGCACCAGTTTGCATATCACCACTCTCACAACACTATCACTATTATGAGTATATAATATGTATATATCAATTTTAAAATTTAGGAACATCTAAATTTATGCATCACCTACATCCCTAGATTCGCTAAGTATATCCTGTAAATTAGATTGCCTGGAAGAGATCGGTCTAAACGATACGGCCCCCTATTATTTTACCTAATAATATTGTTACTAAATAATTATTAGGGTTGCCAACTGTACTATGATATAAAATATCTAGAAGATCCGACCCTACATCGACCTGCACCGAGCTGATAATAGAATATAACTTATTTTAGAATAAATTTAGTCAAAAAAAATCCTGAACAAAATATTTTTTTTTAAATGATTTTTCATTCAAAACATTGAATGATGAATCTTGAAGTTGCAACAGCAACTTCAAGATAATAAGAAAATGTTATACTGGACTTAAAGTATAAAACATATAGAATGTGCAGACGTAGGGTTGTCTATAATTTACCAGGAAAAACTATGGGTTGCCAGGTATAAACAGGTATGTCAATGCCAGTTACTTTCACTTGTTATTATAATAGAAAAAAATAAATATCAGCATAAGCGCTGTTTTATTGCGAACACGTTGATATAGGGTTGTCTGCAAAAAAATTGGTCCTAATAGAGGTTTGCGAATTTTGATCTCCACTCCGTGCCGGCTGGCTTATTCAAGCACGGAGGCCGGAGCTCAGCTTTTGCCCCCCGAGTGATGTCCAAGGTGCCGCTACTCACCTAAGACTTCGCCACAAAGCCCCTCTGTGGGTAATATTAAGATTTAAGACATCTATTTCTCAAAAGAATTTACAATTCACTTACTGATAAATAACCAGTTTCATTTAATAATACATTTAACCTTATTAGCGCATCTGTCTATTTAGTGTTGTAATATGTAATCTTTTAATACTTCACTATACACACATTATACATTCTTAATATATGAATGTAATACCAACCAATATTTAGTTTATTATATTATTGTTAATTATTTTTTAGTATTTAACTTCACTCCTTGTGTTATGCAAGACCGTACTCTACTAAACTAGTTACTGGTGCAAGAAATATGTCGCATCTTACAATCTGCCATAAATAGGGTTAAAAGAGTGGCCATTATGTTTAGGTCTCTCGCGGACAAGATCTCTATAATCTCTTCTCTATCTCTATAATCACTAGCTCTATAAATATTATAAACGCGAAAGTTTGTAAGAATGGATTTATAGATGTTACTACTTCACGCAAAAACTACTACTGAATTGATTTTGGTGAAACTTTACAAAAATATAGCTTACACATAATTATAATATATAGGCTATAATTTATAAAGATATAGTGTGAATTATACAAAATTTAATGATTTTCCATCACCACGCAGGTGAAACTGCGGGCGAAGATAGTAAATAAATAAAACATCCCGTAAACTGGCTATAAAAATTACATGTTAGAGCTCTCTCCGTTCTGGGTTCGATTTCTGGGATGGTAAATTTCGTAAAAAAAAAACTTTCCGTAATTTACTGTGGCCTGGGATCGACTACAAAGTTGTTTTTTGTATATTTAAAGCCTAATTAAAAGTCAAGACTAATTTGATAACCAATAGCCATAAATAAAATTCCGCCCCCAAAACCGTTAAAACTTAGTTTTAATTAGGTGTACTAGTCGCGAAAACTCCAGAAAATTCCACAGACATAGGCTGTCTTAACAAAAATAATATATAGATTTTGACCACAGAGTACATTATAAATGTGAATGTGAGTTTGGATGTGTCACGTTCACGTCCAAACTCCGTAACAGATCGCCACGACATTTTGCGTACACGTTGTGAAGAAAGATTCCCTTTCCCGCGGGATTGACAAACATAGTAGAAAAGTTGGCACACCGATCGTATTCTATGATGCGAATACATTGACAAAGACATCGTTATGGCAACGACAATGACAACAACAATTTTAATCTGTTGCTCTCATGGCTAGTTCCACCTTCGCTAGATGGCGTTACGGGTATTTATATTATAATACGCTCACTAATGACATACATATTCTTTTTAACGAGCGCGAAATAGCGGGCAAGACCCAGCTTATAATATTGTAAAAAAAAAAAAGTTCTAGAAATCTTATAATGTTTTGTAGCGTGGTTACAATAAACAATCCTTTATTGAATTAGTAAAAATAACTTAGTTAGATACATAAAATCAATAGCAGTCTCGTTTCACGTGTAATAAAATGTGCAAAACATTATTTCTTTTATTGCAGAGTCCAGTAGACAAGCCAACGGCCTACCTGATGGAAAGCGGTTACCATCGCCTATGGACATTTGCAACACCCAAGGTGCTACAAATGCGCTGCTGCTCTCTTAAGGGAGACTGGAACCTAATCAGTAATGCCGAAACACCACTCAAAGTTGTTATGGGGGCATACTCCAGACCAGAAGTGATAGACATCCAGATGGGTAAACGCCCTATCACCTGGCTGTGGTTTGTTTTGTCGTCTCCTACGACAGGCCGCCCGGAGGCAGGACATTGTATTATTTCTCAATTCCTGCACGCATAATGGTTTATAACGGGTGCGCCAGAGAAACTTACTTATTTGAAAGGTCAATAAAAAAAAAGTACTTCAGTTATTGTTTTAAATTTTTTTTTATTTGAGAATACAATATCCCAATTTTTTTTTTATGCAGTCTTAAAAATGACATCGGATAAATGGCGACCCCCATTGCGCATACACTGATGAAGTCGATTTTTGAAATTCGTATCCACTCTTCGCAGCATATCAATCGGTATGTTGGCAATGGCGTCGCGAATGTTGTTCTTGAGGTGTGCTATGGTCCGTGGTCGATCGACATAAACCAGGGATTTCAAATAACCCCATAAAAAGAAATCGCATGGAGTCAAATCTGGAGAGCGTGCCGGCCATTGGAGATCGCCTCTGAGAGAGATGAGGCGGTCGGGGAAATGTTGTCGCAACAAATTCATTGAGTCTCGTGCTGTGTGTGCTGTGGCTCCATCTTGCTGAAACCACACGTTCCTAACGTTCATTTCTTCGAGTCTTGGAAGAAAAAATTCCTCGATCATGTTCCTGTAACGAGCTCCATTCACGGTAACTGCGCGTTCGTTTTCTTCAAAAAAATAAGGACAATTATTCCCATTACCGACACCGCACACCAGACAGTAACTCGCTCACAATTAAGTGGCTTCTGGTGAAGCTCACGCGGATTTACATCACACCAATAACGCATGTTTTGCTTGTTGACGCAGCCGGAAATGTGGAAGTGAGCCTCGTCACTGAAAAAAACGACCGCGTCTTCAGGCAGGTTGTCAATCAGCATTTCACATGCATTTTGACGGGCAACAAAATCGCATTCAGTTAATTCTTGCACAACAGCCAATTTATAGGGATGAAATTGAAGGTCTTCATGGAGAATTCGTCGAACAGTGGTATCAGAAATTCCCATAGCAGCTGCGTGTTTGCGAGCCGAACGCCGGGGAGAACGCACAACTGACTGCCTCACTCTTTCGATATTTTCCGGAGTTCTGATGGTCCGTTGAAGTCCATTTCTGGGTTTAGCGACACTTCCACACTCCCGAAATGAGTTAACCCACGACAGAATCGAATTACGGCCAGGAACGAGTCTGTGAGGAGGAATTTCAAAGCGAGCGCGGAAGGCACGTTGCGTAGCAACAAGTGAGCGACCGTTAGAAAAGAAGCTCTCAACTGCGAAGGCCCGCTGCTCTCTAGACCAGAGCATGATGGCAACTGACTGGAGGGAGAAACAAACTTGGGAACTTCCCCCTCCAGATGCGCCCCCTCTTGCCCCTCTACCCGCCCAACTCACCGCGCGGGAATTTTTTCAAATAAGTAAGTTTCTCTGGCGCACCCTGTAGTTCCTTATCCATTGACAAAACGGAAGTCTGGTAAAATTGTCGCTTTCGTCCACCAATGTATACGTCTGTTTATTGTTAACTTTTTAATTTTAACTGTCAAATACATAAATCATAAAAAAATATAACAGAAACCAAACCCGACTTCTATTTCTAAATTTTTAAGTTTAAGTGCGAAGTAAAACTTAGATATTACTATATTTTGCAAAATTGTTGTTGTTATTCTTGTTTTACTTGATACCGAGTTTGTAGAAAATATTTATATTTTGCTTTTAGTTACTTTAGAAGTCGGTTTTATTTTTTGTTAAAAAAAACTAAATTTTAGTTACGCATTTGCTTGAATAGCTTTAGAAAAAAATATGAAACACGTAAGTTGTACGTGCCTAAAATATACGGGGGTTGTTCTCGATTTCCCTGGGATCACTCACTCATCAGATCCTGACTTGGTAACAATGAGACCACCTCAGAAATATACACCTTAGAAAAAAAAAAGAAAATCGGTCCACAATTGACGAAGAAATCTCGTAACAAACATACAAAACAGCACATTCGAATTGGAAACCTTCTCCTTTTCGAATTCGGCTAAAACTAGGGCAGTCCACAAACTATGATAATTACGTGATCATGACGAAAGAATGTGGTGACAAATTATATTCACTTGAATGGCTATGATGTATTGAATAAATGCTATTCATTTTTTCCTTTGTAAGGCTCCAAGTTTGGCAGCTATATGAGTCGTATAATTCCAATACCCGCCAACTCCCTTAAAAAACAAAATTAAGTTATGTATGTTTCTGGATAGTCTATGAAATTTCTCGTATGTCATTTTGTTTATTTTATACCTAAAACCGCCAACTTCCAACTAAATTTGTCATCAAACTTTCGAATTGGTTCCAGAATCCGAGATATTAGAACACTTTTTGCTTTTACTGAAAGTATGTTGCGTGTCGAGTTACCTGATATTGGAATTATACGACTCATATGTTAAACAGGTTCTAATCCTGGCCGGAAAACATGCGCCGCTTATGTAGACAGTTTTCTGACCTACTGTGAATATTGTTACAATCGAGTGATTTGTCAACCTGCCAATCTGCTTTGGACAAGTATGGGGGGTAATATACCTGCCATATCCCCGTTTATTGGAGGCACGAGCCCAGCAATGGGAAGCTTAGGAGATTTTATTATTATTTAATACCCGATGTGCAGTCGTGGAATAAAAATGTTCGTCACCTTAAAGTCGACTTTTGCTTGCACGCGTACAAGACACAATACTGAAACATTTATTTACGTTTATAAATTGTAATGTTGACAATTTCAGACACTGAGATTAACACTAAGCAAAGAGGCTATAATTACTACGCTTAAAATAAATATTAAAACCAATAAAAAAGGTTTAACATGTCGAAACCATCTTCTGATAGAAAATCAAACAACTTTGATATAAGTAATTTTAAAATTTATTATCAAATACTTAAACATAATTTTCTGTGAAACAGTCTGTTCTGTGATTTAGTTTGAAAAGGTAACATGTGCTCGTGAAACGTTAAATGAATCAATATGAAAACTGGCGAACATTTTCATACCACGACTGTACATACATGACCCGCATACAACGGAACCTTAAAATACTCAAAACCTGCTTCTACTAAGACGGTCTTAAGATAAGCGTGTTCAAGACCTATTTTCATCAAGTCAGCACTTTAGTGCGCAGAAGCCGACTCGAGTGGCACTCAACCGGCCACCACTTGCCAGTGGACTACCAACTTCCGATCTTGCATAATCTAATTAAGAAATTGGGTTATTGAAGAGAGCAAATGCCGGCATAAACGGATAGTGTTCACGCGTGTGAATGTAAGTTTTTATAGTGACTAAATTACGTTTAACAATAAAATTAACTTGCACTTACAGTGTGCTAAACTGTAGTAAATACGGTATGTGTACTGTAGCAATGCTACGTGGTAGGGTATTCGCCTGTCTGGCTACCACCCCTGGTCTAGAGCAGTTACCAATTAGTTTCACTCGGGGTCCGTTTTAAGATATTAAACGACTATCGCGGTCCGCACAACAATTTATAGAAAAACTATTTATTAAACAAATGTAATTACGGTAATAACAGGTTTTTTTTTGCATCAACCATTTGTTTCAACGAGAAAAATATATTTTTTTGGTGTGGACTATCTGTCTGAAGTTCGGAGTAAAATTGGTGCAAACTATTGACATTAAATCCTGGAGATGTTCATCAATAAGTCAAGATAGAAATTTACTCTTAATGAAGTTCATCTTCGAAAATGATGCTTCATAAATGTTCATAAGTGTTGGGGTGAAGGTAAGGTAAGTAATGCTCCGGTGGTTCGGGCATGTGGAAAGAATGTATGATGAAAGAATGACTAAACAGATATACAATGCAAAAGTGGATGGATGCAGAAGTCGCGGAAGGCCACGACACACCTTCCATGATCAAATTGATCGTGTACTAGCAGAAGGTGATGTCAGGAGACTTAAGAACAGACGAGCGTGCATAACAAGAGCTATGAATGTCAAAGAAGCAAATGAGGTGTGTAAGAATAAGCCTGTATGGAGCTCTGTTGTTCGTGCCTACCCCGCAAGGGACCTGGCGTGAAGTTATGTATGTATGTATAAATGTTGACCGAAGCAAAGTAAGAAGTTTCAAAGCAAATTTTTGTAGTTCTGGATATTATTTTTTATTGCAGGAGTTCAGCAGACAAACATTAGGCGATTTTCTATTCCATATCTTTTGTTTGACGTATTGTGGTTGACGTTTTTGTAGATGGATATATTTAAGAAGGAATATCTAATGTGGCGAGTTTTTGTACTAGTTGTAGGTTAACAGTTAAAGTGTATCTATTACATTATACACAACTTTATGGAATCAATTGTTATTTAATTCATAACTGGTAACCTCAGAAGCCGGGCATTCGAAAATAATGGTACTTCTAGGGGCTCAATGATAATGATGATGTATGGTCAACGGTCATGGCTCGATGGAAATTACGAACGCGTCATCATTGCTGCGGAACTCGTACGACACGCACTTGACTGATTTTTTATTCTAATAAATATCTATAAGCACTTGATAGATGTTTCTACGCCGTGAAACTAATAACGTATACATTGGACCATTAAACATAACTGTTTGCTGATTTTGGCCGGACGAGGTATCTGGCAAACGAGACTGTGAGTGATTTCTTAAAAATAAACAACCTGTTCCCTGGGTAAAAGTTGGATTAAAGTATATAACGTCAAGGCAGTCGGCCGTCTCAACCCTTGTGTTTAGTATTTTTGGATATTTTTCGAACTATCACTCAAGATCTGGTTGTGAAAATTGTTTTCGCTTAAGTTAAGAGTTAGAGGAAGCTACCCCAAGTAAGAAGTTAATTAAGTTCCTATACTACAGTCTTCCGAGCGATACTACCCACTGTACCTAAGGTGTTACTAGGTGCCATGGGAACAAAACCATAGATAGGCACTTTTACTTTTTGTACGCACCGAAAAATGAGACAGTTTTTCTTTCTTTCTTAGTTTTTTCTACTTGCTGTGCCTACCCGAAATAATTACTGGTATTAGGAGAATGGAAAGAGAATTCATTCATTTATGTTACTTTATAATATAGGCACTGTGATTCTAGATTGTAAGTTTTCTGTAATGGTGTACATGAAATAGTTATCGGTTTGTTTTTTTTTCAGATTCTCCTCGACGCATGGCTCTCGAGCGGCACCGGCAAGATGTCTGGCATGACAGGCGCGAGCATGCTACGCACCAGGCGCAAGGATGTCAACGTCAAGCCCAACAGGAAGTGAGTATACATCTAACAATGGGTCAGATCACGTCAAGTGGACCCCCCATTTACCACTTGATGATAGAAAACTTATTAAAATATAATTAGCGAAAGTAGTCATACCTAAAAATTATCCCTCAAATAGTTTTTGAAAATTTTGAATTAAAATTTTTGGTACTTCAAATTATAAAATTAATTATAAAAAAGCTATTTTGAAGATAACGAAATTTTCAGCGATTATAATAAAATATCTATAATTTCACATAAAATTCTTTTGCAAATTTCATTTGTTTATTATCATATTTTTATTTACTTTTAAATAAACAAATTTTAATTTTAATGACTTCTTTCATCGTAATTTTTCATCGAAACGACTCATTGACTCTTCAGGTGATCATAGGGGTTGGTGCCTACCTCGGCCAAGTATGGCGATCCAGCGAGGAAACTTAGTCGGCCTTCTGGGCACCTTACCCATAGAAGACGGTGATCTGGGCTCAGTATTCTACTTATAGTCTTGAGGGACTATGGGTAGAATACAATACAAATAAGTTGTAATACATAGTTGATTTATTTTCTTATCGGTCACCACGCTCAAAAAGTGTAACTTCGATGACTTCTCAGTACGATAATTTAGTTATTTTTTTAGTAATACGCGTTATACATTTAAGATCCTTATTTCAAAAGTAAAATTTTACTGCCCGGTATTAGTTTAAATAATATGAATTTTTATATGACGCAGCGGGGAGCGGTACAAGTGCTGCGCGCTACTGAGCTTAGCTGTTAAGCCTATAGATCGCTATAATATTATTATATATTATACCTGTGGCAAAAGATTTTGCTTTTCTGACGTCATTGGGCAAAGAGTTCCAAAGTGAGACAGCCTGCATGGCGAAGGAGTTGGAATAACATTCTATTCCAACTCCTTGAAAAGTATTTAGGTGCCATTATTAGGAGATTATTATAGGAGCGCAAATTTAGGGTGTGTGACGTATAAAGGAGAAACATTTCTTAAGATAAGAAAGCGAAAAGGCATATACAGTTATAAGGCATAAAAATTGTATATATTGTGTTTTGTTAATTGACAGGTTGGACCGCAAGTCTTCCCGGGGCATGCTTTACGAGAACGAAGAGCTTCGCTTAAGGACAATCAATATAAATGCAGAAGTGGAGAGAGGTAATTAATGCGTATAGGTACTTATTTGTAGCGGGCAATGTAACATTATTGGGCATGTGTTTGTGAGCCCACGCAGAGTGAAGGGTTCCTCAGTGGCGATGAATGTCCAATAACTTTGACATGTGGCAGTGGATCCCTATGTATTTCTTTGAAAGTATTTATTTACCTCCAGGCCCTAGCACGTATGAAACTGAATTTATTCCGTGGTACGTGTGGTTTTATGAAGTTCTTTTATAGGGTACATATTGTGTGGGGAAAACACTCATCTAACGGATTTTGTAAGATAAAATCGCACTGAAATATTACAGCCTAGCGCCAATGCCATCTTAACTTTTTTCAGTTTCTCAAAAAAAATTCTTTATTGGATGAGTTCAGCAGACACACAAACGGCCCACATGATGAAAAGCGGTTACCATTGCCTATTTGCAATACCAAAGGTGCTACAAATGCGCTGCTGCTCTTTAAAGGGAGACTGGAACCTGGCCACTAATGCCGGAATACAACTCAAGGCATGCCGGCATGCTCTAGAATAGGGTGGTAGCCATCCAGACGAGCAAATACCTTACGAATTTACTATCGATCAGCGAAAAATGCATCAAAATCGACCCAGTAGTTTTTACGTGAATCCCGAAAAAACACAAAAATCTATAAAAGAAAAGACTGTTCCAATTTTATGTTTCCAGGCCAATCGGATATCAAGAAATTAAAAAGAGAAAACGAGCAGCTGAAGCGTGAGATATCGGCGCTGCGCTACGAGTACGACCGGCTGGACAGCATGCTCAGGGAGCGTAGGTCCTCGCCGGAGCACTCGGACGTACGTGAAGGAAGAATGAACGAATGAATGAATGAGCGAATCAAAACACTTAGGCCGGTTCCTGTATCATAAGGGCTATCAACAAATTACGTCACACGAGTTTCATGGTTTTTGGACCCCTCCCCCGTCCTTGCCACAGCCGGTCACATTCGTGAGACTCCTCCCTCCCTAGCCCTTTTGAGGTTACAAAGTTAATATTATTTTTGTCCAAAGCTGCCAGCTGCCATCAAAATTGCCGCACCAATCCTAAGAAAATTATATCGTCTCCGTTATTCTAATACAAATTCTATGTAGTTAGAGGGAGAAATCACATCAGTTCAACGTTCTTTCAATTCTTCTTTAATTCAAAATCTGTATTTGATTACCAAGTGGTGCTTCCCAATTAGCCGTGTGTGACACTCGAGAACAAATTTGTGGTGCTTCCGTCTCATAAGGCTAGTGCAATATCACATAATTTGCAATTTGACATCAAGATTCTATGGAATTAAACCAGCAGTTCCGTAATTAGTTTTATTTCCATTTAAAATATTTTTTAATAATTTAAATACTGTGCTCATACAGATAGAGTTCAAAATATTTTGAAGTTTTTCATTAGTAGTTCTAATTTCGTATTTGAAATGTGACGTCACAAAATTTAGGAACCCCTCCCGCCCCTTTTCACACAATGTCACCTTCGTCAACCCCCTCTTCTGTTAATGAGTAACGTAATTTATGGACGACATCTTACTACTCATTCATTACCTTACCATCGGTTGAATGATGACATTACTTGTATGGAGCTTATGGCAAATTTTAACCCATAATTAGGCAAATAAACGGTCGGAAGGATTTAGGAACCAGCCCTTAAGAGTTCACCATTGATTAAAAAATTACTTGCATGGTTTACAAATAATCGTCTTCGTATGTATGCAAAAAAGGGGCAGTTCATTAATTACGTAAGGGTCCCAAGGGTGTTAGATAAATCTATATGTGCTAAAGGCACTTGGGGCTAAAACCCATTCTTACGTAATATTTTACAAGCCAAAATTTAACATTATTTAAATATAATCTCTATCTGATAGCAATGAAAGAGTATAACCTAAATTATCTGCTAAAGAAGAAAAATCTTTGGTTTACGTTAAACAGACCCTTTTCTAACATCTTATTATTCGAAAGAACGAGATTGAATTTTAGGTAAGAAGAGGGTAGGGGTTAAAACTTGTCAAAATCGTCCTGACATAATTAATTAATGGCCCCTGCCGATAAATGCGCGAAGTAGCGAAGTGAAAAAGTAGGATCCGCTTTCAAAGCAGAATCTCCGACCGTATCGAGATTTTACGTTATGTGGATGATATTTGTTTTCAGTAGTATTTTTTTATATTGAGATGCTAGCAATCTAGCATAAGGCCCACTCAGTGGAAAGTGGTTGCGGTCATCCATAGACGTTTCTAACACCAGAGACGGTGGGAATGTGTTGGCCGCGTCTAGAATCAGTGGGCTCCACTCCTTCTTGACGAAGTAGACCACTCTACCACCGGCGTGTCCTAGAGTAAGCCGAGCGTAGAGGAGTAACGGTGCAGTAACACTGTTCTAGAGCCCGTGGCGTCCCGTAAAAGCTCGGAATAGGGGCGCAGGTTTAGGTTTAGTGGGTAGTTTGGCGGCCAGTTTCTCGCGACTACTTCTGCCTCGCGAAGTGAGCGTAGAGAACCGAGCGCTGAGAGTCTCACATATTCCTCGGCCAGCCATCCCCCGAGGCCCGAGGATATGTCCAAAGACATTCCCCCTGAGCTCCCAAAAAAAATGATGGAAAATAAGGAATGTGATATAGGAGATCGGAGAAAATTGTCAAACAGAAGGAATATATGGGACAAGACTATATTATGTTTATTTTTATTATTATATAAAGTACAGGCCTAAGCATAATTGTGCTCCCTTCGGGTTCGCCAGCACATTGGCAGCGCCTCTTGTGTTGCAAATATCCATAGAAAACTGTGACCACTTCCCACCAGGTCAGCCATCAGTCTGCTATACTCAAGGAACAAAAATCGGCATAATAAATAGAATAATGGCAGTAAATAAAGCACATTATGCAATGGCAGGACAGCGTGTCGGTGTGCAGCGCGTGTCCAGAGTGTGCGAGTGTGGACGGGTCTTCCAGAGCAGTGGCTTTCCACGACCTCACCGTCGTACCTGAGGAGGCCGAGTTCGAGGGGAATAAGGTAAGTTTAATTTGTGTCTTAACTTTCATCGTCACAACAATGAATTCTGAACAAAATGAAACCGTATTATAGTACAGCATAAAGATATCGATGATTCCATCAATAAGAAATTTGTTTAGCTATTCAGAGTGATCTACATATGTTCATAAAATGCAACGTAACTCGTGTAGAATAACTACTTTCTTTACATAATAAAACTACGTATTAACGGTTTTAAGCGCGGTAATTCATTTGATTTTGGTTATTCCGACGTTTCAAGACAGTTGTCGACAAGACACTCGACCGCGTAACAATAATTTCCCAGAATCACACCTGGCTAATGCCTACCATAATGGATTACAATACACAATAGGCTGTTTTTCTAATTACACATTTTAAACACAAAGTAAACAAAAGCAGTCCAAATGCCGAAAAGGTAATAAACTGCAGATATGAATTGACCTTTGTCGGTCGTAACAATATTATATTCTCATTATGCATATTGCATACATTTTTGGACATGCGAATGTTAAGGTGGTTTGGACATGCGGAGAGAATGGATAAAAGTAGAATCACAAAACAGGTATATGACAGTATTGTCAATGGTAGAGCTGTTGCCGGTAGACCGAGACGAACATACCATGAACAAATATCAGAATTGTTAAAGAAAGGGCAGGTAAAAAGCATTTCAAATAAACGCGCATGTATGAAGAGGTTAATGAAAGTAGGTGAAGCGAAAGTTGTTTGTCAGGATCTTCGCAAGTGGAGATCCATAGTCTCTGCCTACCCCCATGGGAAACAGGCGTGATATTATGTATGTATGTATGCATATTGCAAATATCTCATGGGGACCAATCGGCTCGTTTGACGTATTCATCAGCGGCGTTTTCCGTGAGAAGACGCCATAACGAAAATAGACAGAAGGGCGCGTTCCCACTATGTCGTAACGATTAATTCATCGTTGAACGACTGTCGTCTCTAGCTGTTCCCATTATAACGACTGTCGTCAAAAATGTTTAACGAACTTTTATAGTACGACTGTCGTGCTAGCCGTTCCCACTGACATTACAATCTGTCACTGCAAAAAATGTCATAGACGACAGTAAGTCGTGTCGTTCTATATGTGAACACCTCCATTTAAACATATAAGCCACGACACTGAAAGTACACGACTATCTGTCGTCACGACTTAGTGGGAACGCGAACGCGAACGAAAATTCGCACTAAAATACTCAGTTTTATGTTTCATCTCAAAACGATGCGAAATATGGAATAAAAACGAAAAATGCATGTATTTATTTCAAAATTAACTTGCTTACTTATAATAATCTCGTTCAGAAACGGTTAGGCATCTCTTAAGTACAGAATTACCTGTTGTGTACCTATGTGGAGTACAGATAAACGAAATTTGAATGATTAACGTAGGTTGTACCCAAAATATTCAACTAAAGAGGAGTTTAGGGGTGATATTTTTAATCAGTTGCTGAGCAGTTTCTTTAAATTTAAGAAACGATTATATGTAAATAATCGATAAAATAATATGGCTATATGGCAGCGATTATTTTATTTTAACCGTCGATTAAATGTCTATGCATACCAGCCTTAAACTTTTGAAAGTCTACCACCGCTAACCAATTAATTTATTATAAGTTGGAACGAAAAGTTGACAAAAGAACGTTAATAATCATTAACGTTCTTTTGTCAAAGACTACACTTCTATAATTTCGCCAAGGCTACACTGTTAATTTGACTTTAATAATAAACAAAAGAGTATATTGTATGCGTGTGTCAAATACATGGTAGTGTGTGTAACGTTTTTTTTATTGATTTAATGCATTTTTTTATGCATAATTTTAAATAAAATATTAGCATTCTTTACTCCTTCCTCTATATAAACTATAAGTGTGCGAAATTTCATACTCCTCGGTCCGCGCAGTTTTCGTAAAAAGGTGTACAAAGTTTTTGCTTCTCGTATTAATTAATTATTATAAATATTAATTTAATTATAATGATATTGTTACAATTTGGCCCACCTGCAAACAAATCACATTTATCACCGGCGCCATTTGAGCTAATAACATTGAAGGGCTTTTATGACAATCTTCTTTTGTTTACTTTGTGTTTAAAATTTGTAATTAGAAAAACATCCCATTGTGTATTGTAATCTTTTACGGTAGTCATTAGCCAGGTGTGATTCTTAGAAATACAGTCTGCGCGGCTGAGAGACGTTTTGTAATTGTGCAGTATAAATCAATGCCCGATGGAGAGATTGGAGTCAAGCGATAATCGCAAGCGAGGCAAGATGTTAGTACATTCGATAAGCTATATAGTGACGGATTTTGCGCGTGTTATTGACTCGTGTATTACGTTTATACTGATTGTGTCCAGTTATATTTGTACCTGTGTTATACGTGTTTTTATAGTTCTAATACACTCTATAGTAATTCTCTCTCTTTTCTTTCACCATATCCCAATTAATTGGGGTCGGCACAATATGTATTTTCCTTCCACACTCTTCTATTCTGACATACATCTTCTGTTACACCACAAATCATCATATCATCCTTCACGCAGTCCATCCATCTTTTTTTCATCTACCTCTACATTTGTATCCATCTATCTTGTAGTTTAACATTGTTTTTGTCACGTGACTTTCATCCCTCCTCATACGCCCATACCAACTTAATCTTCTTCCTCTCAATTTTTTAGTCACGGTTACAACTATAGTAATTCTAACGGCATTTTAATTTGAGTCCTGTAACTCGTAACAATATGAAAATTAATGTATGTAAGATTTCATTTCGAAATGAAATGAAATCTTACAGATTCCCTATTGAAAGTCATCTACCAGTCTATCCCCGCTTGCAAAGCAATTTTAATTACTGTTAGACTAATAAACAGAAGTCTTGAATAGACCATGAAGTCGATTTTCAGGGTTCACCTCGTAATATCGAAGTCAAGGGCGTTTGGGTTTGGATCTGTAAGAAAATATTGTAACACCTAATGCTTTATAAATAAACTGTAGCTGCTGCGAGTCGCATGCGCAGACCGTCAGTTTGGATACCGTTTACCGTGATGTGACGGTGATTTGTGTTTTTAAAAACATTAAAATATTGTTTTAGCAATTATTTAAAGTGGTTTCTGACGTTTGATCGATGTTAGGAAGTTGTGTAGTGTCTGCAATTTGATTGAGATGTTGTCTTTACGCGGGCGATGGTAACTGTCATTGTTTTGTATGTCATTGATATTCTTAAGTACACATGTGCCATTACTGTAAATTATTTTACCTAAATACAGGGGCGTCGTGGTTTTTTAGGGCCTACGCCCACTGCATTTCTGGGACCCGACCACGATGAGTAGTTGTCTATTCTAAATTTCTAACACAGCTTTCTGAACGTAATAAAACCACACTTATCTTCTAAGAAATATTTTATAGGGCTAAGGAAGCAAGTGGCGAAGTAGTAAGTTACAGGTTTCAGGAATGATAATTTTTGGTTGAAGGCGTAAAATGGTTAAAAATTGTGAAAAACTGCGGGATTTGTCCCTACTCCGAATGTTAGAATAACTATGAAAAATTAAAAAAGTATATTTTAATAAACTAGGTTTGGAATTCCGCTTTCTTTCGTAATTAACAAGGTTACGAAAAAAAAATTGTTTAGAACACAGAGTACATTAATATAATAGGAGACTTTAGATTAACAATTAGACCTGATTGGTGCATGGCCGTAGCTAGGGGGGGGGGGGGCATTTTGGGGCAATGCCCTACATTAAAAATACCAAAAACTAAGATAAACCGATTAACCAAAATAAAATTATTAAATTGTTTCTATTGTATTGGTATCTAAACCACAGTCCACAGTGACATTCATTTCATAATATAATAATTCTTTGTTCTGTCTATAGAAGACATTTGAAACGCCATCACATGAAGCGATGAGTCTATTTAATTATAATATTTGTGATGCAGAGGGGATTCCCCGTACCATAAATTGTAATATGGGCTATATTGCAATTTATGATACGGGAAATCCCCTTTTCAACTAAAATAAACATAAACTAGAGATTGGTTATGATTGTTTGTAGTTTGGTTAAGTGATGTGTAAGGTAAAGAGTGTTTTAGTCAAAAATCGATACAATTATTTAGTAAAACTATTAGTGAAACTTCTTTATCGGCGTTGGAAAAAAAAACCGTCACATTTTTCGGTTACGCGTCACGTCACATTTTTCGGTTACGCGTGACATTATTTTGCAGGATGGCCGAGTGTAGGATGGTAGTTGCGTAGCAACGAGTTCTTGATAGATGGATTGTGAGACGAAGATTGTAATATTTCTTTACTTTATTGTGTTTTAATTAATGAAATGAATGGTAAGGCGAGTATATGAATAGTAAGATATTAGAACCGGCCACATGAGTCATTACGTCATAATGTCCAGTGGCGCGCTTTGGCGGCGGAGCGTGGACAAAGAGACTAGTAACACGTGCGGCTGGGGTTGCCAACCCTACTGTATAGTTGAGTATATTATATAGTTTGAGTTAATCAATTTTTAACTAGACGTGTTGCTGGGGAGTTTCTTACCGCTTCTTCTCCTAATGTAAAATAAAATATGAATAAAATAATAACACATTACATTATAATACATATAAACATACGTACATAATTTCACGCCAGGTCCCTTGCGGGGTAGGCACAAGCAACAGAGCGCCATTCAGGCTTATTCTTACACACCTCACTTGCTTCTTTGACATTCATAGCTCTTGTCATGCACGCTCGTCTGTTCTTAAGGCTCCTGACATCACCTTCTGCTAGTACACGATCAATTTGATCATACATAGAAAACATTATAAATACACGTTGCGAAGCGGTGTCCATAGAATAGGAAGTAAAATTTAATTTTAACTTATATGTATGACCTTCAAAAAGTTTTCTCCATTAGAACTTATTTTGAATAATAACTTGAATTTGAATATAATATATAGGTTCGTACTTTATTCTAGACATTGTGCTACATATCATAGGAAACGTGTTACTATATTTTCATCGCTAATTCAGTTGTCACGCTATTTGTTCAGATACTATTGATTTTTTTTTAAATAATAGATTTTTGCTGGCTAGAACAAAAAGTAGTAATACATGTAATATAATAATAAAATACAATAATAAAATACACATGAAAAATGCAATAAATAAATAATATATAATGAAAAATAAAAATGTACTTTTATCACCTAAATTTCCCAAAAATGATTTAGAGCTTTAAAACAAAAACAAAATCTCCAAAAAATGTTGGCAACCCTGCGTTCAACCTTCAAAAGGTCCCAAATTCCACAATGAGTTCATACAATATTCTATGGTAGACAGGTTTTAATATGACACTATAGTAATTGATATGAAGGGTCATTCTTTTGTTCCTGAGCAGAATATAATTATGTTAGGTAGATAATAAAATATTATTACACATTTGTATGACCGGGTCAGGTACGGTATTAACATTGGTTACAAACAGTTTGTGCAGATGCGACTTACCTGCGTCTCTGCCAGTGGCGTAACAATAGGGCGGTAGTCAGGGTAAAATTCCATCGCTCCCCGGCCCAAAAGACCGTAAACACAGAAGAAACCGACTCCTTATTACAAAATTACATTTTTATTTAATATAAACTACCTGGCCTATAATTGGGCAACGGATATGCGTTGCAATACAACGTGGGAATGCGACCAGCATTTTGGGAACGCTCCCCACCGGCAGCGATCTGGACGACATTTGTTACCTACTTGTAAATATGTTTATAATAGTATACTTAATTTTTAAATTTTCTTTGTAGTGTAGTTTAATTTTTAAGATGGTTTAGTTTATTAGTTAGTTTTAATTTTTTAGTTAGTTTTAGTTTCCCACTGTATGTATAAATACTTAATTATGAATACGTTCATATAATATAACTCAAGAATATATACGAATTATATATACTTAATATAGATTATCAAGACTTAGGCCTCATAAATATATAATAGTCTTCGTACTTGTATTGTAACGAATAAACTCAAAAACTACTGGACTGATTTCAAAAATTATTTCACAATTAGAAATAGTTTTTACAAATACACGCATTACAATAAAATAATGTAGGGCTTATTATAAGTTAGTTGCTAACACACCCGTATCTCTTTCTAATGATGTACGGTTCATATTATTGTTAAATTATATTATATAATAAATTGATTAATCTATAACTAATATTCTTCGGAGTTGTATAAATCAATTTTGATATTTTTAAATATATACAAATCTACATAACAATTAAAAATAAACAAAGTTCTAACTAAATTAATATAAACTATTTTTTTAATAATAATAATAATTGATCTATGTTACAAAAACTGTATGAAACTCATTGAAGATTCTATATTTATCAATCCTAACATTTACAATTATATTAACAATACTAAAGCTAACACAAACAATATAATTAAACACTAAAATTAAACTTTACTAAGGGGTATATTTAATTTATAAAAAATGGGGTCGCATATGGCAAATCGCGCCGATGTAGTCGTATACTCAGAAGAAAGAACCGGTACTGACCTCTTGGTGCCAG
This sequence comes from Dendrolimus pini, assembly GCA_949752895.1. Classification (NCBI taxonomy): domain Eukaryota; kingdom Metazoa; phylum Arthropoda; class Insecta; order Lepidoptera; family Lasiocampidae; genus Dendrolimus; species Dendrolimus pini. The sequence continues at coordinate 9,985,884 of OX457146.1, forward strand.
ACGGCTGTGACCTGACGAGCCCGAAGGCTATCCGCCAGTGGGGATTCTCCACGAAGACCGCAGAGTGTAATGGCTACTGCTGAAGCAGTTGTTTACCGGGAGCGTCATTCTTGCGAACTCCGCTATTTTGGCGTATTATCCTGTGTAGGCCGACACACCAAATTCATCCGAGAGTTTACACCTAAAGGTGTCATCTGAATGTGCGTCAAATTAAACCAGTTTGACGCCAACTGGCTTCAACTGAGACGACTGACCCCGCTAAGAGGTAACGAATCCCTGTATATATACTGATCGACCCAAAAAACATTGCTTGCGCGATGTAGGTTTTTTGGATTTTCTGCGGAAACTATTGATTTTTTGGAAATTTTAAAAATATATTCTAATAGAATTTTTCATTAAGCATCTATTTAAAGTTAAAATTTATATTTAATATTTTAATTTAACTTAAAAAAATTAAAATATCGTTTGGATACATGTTTTATCATGGTATAATTAATTATATACATGATTAATGCGCAGTTTCTGAAGTTACTAGTTATAAGTTCAATAACAATTGATTTTATAAAGTTATGTAATCGATAAAGTTAATTTAACTTTTATTGGGTTTCTAAATACCTACATATGGAGCTTTCGATAACTATGAAACCGATAACTAGTACCAAATCGCGCCACTAGATGGATCTATTTAAGAATTACAAATAGTTATTATACAGAATTATTTTTATTTTAGCGATTAAAATCGTTTTGGTAGTTTTAAATAACATGTTTAGATGATTTCATTTGTTACCATTTTAAATATTTATCAATATTAATAAAACAACAATAACTATAAAATTAAAAATAAACTACAAACTGTACCATATACCTAAAATCTAAAATTGAATAAAAAGTGAAAAATATCTAAAGATAAGTTATTGGTCTCAAACCACTGTCAATTACCGGGAACGTTCACAGAAGGCTGGCGGCGTTTCCCGTTGTATAGAAATTCATGGATGTATAAATAATAATGATTGTCATAAAAAGCATGATATTATGTCACGTATGTACGCTTAATTTGGAGCTCGTTTACGCCGTTTGATTGGTATATAAAACGTGCCTTCAATTCTTTGAGGTGTTTTGCATTTGGCATGCTTATTCTAGTTCGGGCTAATTTAGCTATTTCTTTACTTTAGATATCACTCTTGACACAGTAGTTTTGTGGACATTTATAACATACCTAAATAGTACCAGCAGCGTTAAAGCGTAAAGATTTACACTCCAACACGGACAACGTGTAATGCAGGATTATTTTTTTCACATAGGTGCATCACGGTACCCTTATTGGACCGATAAAATAATTCGTATAGATTTCTGCATATCCTTAAGTTTCGAAGTATGGGCATAGCAGAAAATTAAATAATCTTCTCATGTTTTATACATATACAAGTCGCAAAACTTAAGAAAATTTCATCTTTTGTGTTTTAAAAATCAAAAAGAATAACACTTTTCATCCTAAATAACAAAATGTATTTAATTGTATACAATATTCTTTCTTACGTAGCTTAAAATACGTATGTTTTAAAAACTATCGTCAAATCTGCTCAAAATTTTTAAAACTAATTACGAACAAACAAAAGCATATAGTAACAATACATAAGAATATATTAAAATAAAGAAAATATATTTTTTTAGTTCTCCTACCGGGGTTCGAACCCGGTACCTTCAGAAATTAGGTCAAGGCACTGACCGCTATACCACGGAGACCGTTTAATAAACTGAGGCGCTTATGCCCGGTTTCTGAGGTAGGTACTTTAAACTTATGTTTATCTTTATCGTTAGCACTATCAGTTCAATAACTTATAAAATTGCGTTTTGAACACACCATCGTACGATAGTTAAACTAGGTTCAACTTAACTGACCAATATTAGACGTTTATCTATTCCATATCTTATGTTTGACGTTTTCTTGTGCACGTTTTTGTTTGATGTAAACAAATATTAGATATTCCTTCGTAAGTAGATCCATCTAGTGGCGAGTTTTGGTACTAGTTGTAGGTTAACAGTTAACGTAAGCTTATCTATAAGATGACTTTATGGAATCAATTGTTTTTGAACTCGGAAACGGTAATCTCAGAAACCGGGCATATAACGGATAGTTAAAATAAAATAAATATTTGTTCAATCTAATTCTGTGACACTTCTAACGGGATAACTAAACACAACTGAATTATTCGATCTAAATATAAACATTACATTCCTTTTCAAGCTTATTAATAACTTTACTAACAACTGATGACTTCAATATTTGATTAGAAGCATTAAAAATACCTATGTCACTAAAATATTTGTTGTAAGTATTTGTACAACGACGCAAATATTCATTTTGTCCGTAGTTAGTTTAAAACAGGGGTAGCAAAGAGTCTGTGTGACGAAGAATTACGAGGGTAACGCTGTATTGATTAGTAAAAGCATTTTTATATTAAGTTTGCGTGTACCTATCTCTTTCGATATCTAAAGGGAACATTAGACGGATCAACCTTTAATTAATTTGGTTGAAAGGCACAGAACTGTATGCACACGATGGTACTCAATGACATTGAATGTACACGATAAACTTACACTAGTGGCTGCCCAGCGATCGAAGTACGACCATAAGTAATTTAATTTATAAGTTTGAACATTATTAAGGTTCTGTTGTCAAAGACCATACTTCTATAATCACAGATTTCACCAAGGCAACAATAAACTATAGAGTATATATGCGTGTGTGTCAAATACATGGTAGTGTGTGCAATGTTTTTTTATTGATGTTATCTCCCCAATTATGGTGGGCTCGGCCACGAGGTGTTCTATTTCGGAGTTGGTTTGCATCCTCCAGCTGCCATCTCCTTTTATTTGCCCAGCAATAATAATAAAATACAATCTTATTTTTTATTTAGGTTTATGGCTTGGCAGCTAGGCCTTTAAGCCAGATCTTAGTTTACAATATAGTTTCTTCATTTTCTTAAGCCTATGTGTAGCACAGCTGAACTTTAGGTAATCAGCTAGTGCCATTCAACGGAGTTCTTGTGACAACTCAAAAGGCCACATTTGACTATGCAGTTCACATTTCTCATAAAACACATAATTACCACTCAAAAACTGTCAATATCCTACAACCATTGTTCATTTTAGAGTAATTTTGCACATTTTTAGAAAAAAAACTGCACAGCACAACATCTCCTTTCAGTTCCCGCCAAAAACTCCAAAATACCATCTTACCAAATGTTTATATAGACTGAATAGTTTTTTAGAAAAGATTCTGACTTATGATTGCATTGCATTGGTGTTCCGTTAATATCCTATAATGACTACGAAATCTTAAAAACAATATATCTAAAATTCTATTAAATTATTTAAAAAAAAATGACTTGACAAACACGAGATTAAATATAATCGGTTGACAAACACATATATTCCCAAGATGAGTAACTTAAGCTTGTGTTATGGGTATATACACAGGACCACTCGGGGACCGATCCCAGACACCCAGACTATAACAAATAACGGCAGTAATCTACCTACCACGAAGCGAACCCGAAGCATCTGCGAATTTCCGTTTAACTCGGTCACAGGCTTGGCTCACACAACCACAGAGGCCATCACTTCCAGCCTATTATTAGATTTCAGTCCAAATAATATTACACCAAAGCGTGTTTATTGAGAATTTCATTTTCCCGCATTAGTTGTTATGAAGTACGTGACAAAGCTGCGCGGCGATGCGGTGTGACGTGTGCCCATTTTGCGTGATATTTCTGCCTGGCCAGATGGGCACAATTGCGATTCTGGGATAACAATATCATTTAAGGATACTTGTGTTTCTAAAACTAATGTTGGCTTTCTAGTTATTACAATTGATATTTTTAGCTTTTAATATTGCTACAGAATTGACATTATTTGTATGAAAATTAATATTTTTACCTCAAAATAGAATCATACAAATTACTTACTGAGGGTCATGAGTCTACTACTGTTTCCTAAGTAATTTTCTAAACTATTAAAGGAGATGAAATGGTGCAACAAACTTCCTAGCAACGTATCATTATTACTGTTATAAGTTGCAGGACTCGAATTAAAATGCCGTTGGAATTATTATAGAATTTATTAGAACTATACAAACACCTATAACACAGGTACAAATATAACTGAACAAAACCAGTCCAAACGTAATGCACGATTCTTTAACACGCGCAAAGTCCGTCGCTAAATAGATTACCGAATGTACACAAGTCTTGCTTCGCTTGTGGTTATCGCTAGACTGCCGATCTCTCCATTGGGGCCTTGCTTTATACTGCACAAATACAATGTTTGCTCGGCCGCATGGACTGAATTTCCTAGAATCACACCTGGCTAATTGACTACCATAGAAGATTACAATACACAATGGGCTGTTTTCTAATTACAAATTCTAAACACAAAGTAAACAAAAGAGGTCCAAAGGCCGAAAAGGTAATAAAATGTCTACATGTATGCATGTGTGAATTTGTCTTTTTTCGGCGTTCAGGTCGTAACATTATGTTGTCTTATTTGTTATTATTATACACATTCGTGATCTTGTATAAATATATTCGAAACTAATATAACGTTCATGAAATTCAACCACTTTCAATCACAGTTCGGCCGCAAGCTGTTCTCCAGCAATAAAAAAATTAAAAAAGTTTAACAATAACTTGTTTGCATAAGTCGTGTATATTGTATATCTTCTTCTTCTTTCTTCTTCTTATATATATAAAAATGAATGGTTGTCTATGTGTCCTTTATAGAATCGTAAACTATACAACCGATTTTGATGAAATTTTGTGTGTGTGTTTGAGTGGGTCCCGGGATGGTTTAAGATTTACAATTGGAACCGGTAGCTAGCGCTGAGATCGGGGTTCTAGAATCCTCCTAATCACCTGGAGCGATTTTGGTGACTTTATCTTTGTGTCTTTTAGTGGGTTCCCGGATGGTTTAGATTCGCGATTAGAACCTTTAAGTGGCGCTGAGCTCGCGTTCTAAAATCCTCCTAATAACCTAGACCGATTTTGGTCTTTTTGTTCTTGTGTCATGGAACAGTCTTTTAGAAATTCAGAAAATAGGCGGTATGAAGCTCGCAGGGTCAGCTAGTGTTGTATAAAAATGATTTCCTAAGAAAAAACAATTTATATGTAATTATTCTTCCATGATAGCAACTTACCTGTGTGATTACATTTTACCGTACGTATTTACTGGTTCAATGAACTTTCTACAGTAGTGTCCTGGAATCTCTGTTTACGTAATGTTTAATATATTTTTAATGGTTAATTTGTCTATCTGTTAATATCTTCAAAAATTAGGGAAGGTGTTTAAACTCATTCATTGGTTCAATCGTGTCTTGTTTAGACCCTTTTTGTCAGTCTTTAATTTTGTTAACAAATAGTGTATTGTTTTTAATTCATCTAGAATCACAGATTAAAGCGGTATAAGTTTTTAATAGATGTAGTGAGTGTCAAAGTCATTGAACCTTGTTTATATACCAAAAAACAAAACTAAGTAGGTGACTTTGATCCACAGAATTGGATAGCAGCTGATGTTGGCTGCTGCCATAGATAAACCTTATATATAGGTATATATGGCAGCAGCCACCATTAGTTCGGACTAACGCCAAGTAAAACAAAAATCCAAAGCGTTCAAGAGAAGTGAATAAAGGAGTTTAATACGAAAAGTGCCAAAGGAAAGGCGCACGCTTCTATTCCTATAATCTATGAATATTGTGGTGGTATATTAACCTGTCTAAATTATTGTTACATACTAACAACGTACGCACACCTGCACGTCGTAAAAACGCAGTTTGTTGCCTTCTATGATTTAGGAAATCTTTTGTTTACTTTGTGTTTAGAATGTGTAATTCAGAAAAACATGTTTTTGTTATCGTACTTGTTTTATGGCTGTCATTAGTGTCGAACTAATCCCTTTTGTTATTGAATTGCGTCGAAGCTTGCCAGATGTGCGGATTAACTCAGTGAACGCGGTCCCTTTGTCGTTATTATAAGTTTAGTATAAAACAATACCCGAACAGAAGGGTGGGACAGTCAAGCGACGATTACGATACTAGCAAGACGTGTGTAGTACTTTCGATTAGCGATATAATGACGGACATTGCGCGCGTTATTGAACCGCGCAGTGTGAACTGGTTGCATCCAGTTTTATTTGTACCTGTTTTATACGTGTTTGTACAGTTCTAATAAACTCTATAGTAACTCCACCGGCATTTTAATTCAAGTCCTGTGTAGTTCGTAACAGTATGATCACATATTTCTGACATCCGAATATACAAGCAGCTCAAAATCAAATCTAAAATCTAAAACAAGACTAAAATCTTTGGTATTAATTACAGGTAACTATATTTTTTCAGAGCGGTGACGAATCCCCGTGCAACTGCAAGGAATGCCAACAAGAAGCCGAGATACAAGATACCCGCACAATGCACCGCAACACGAACAACCACACTCCGTCTTCACCAACACGTTCAAACGGCGATGAGAGCAGTCACGAGCGAGTCGTCGACGTATTAGTCCATGACGCACCGCCTGAAGTTCCAAGATTTTTCCAGTCAGTAACCACTCCTCCATACCACGTCACATGCCCACCTCCACCCGGTTTCGTTGTAGCACCTTACCAACCTAGATTCCACACTGGAGGCAATGTCGAAGATTTACTAGGGGAAGTACAATCCACACCTACGATACAGACCACTTACATTCAACAGAACTCTGTATTTATGTGCAATACCCAAAGGATATTGCAAAAGCAATGCTGCTGTCAGAAGGAACCGGTGCAGAATGAAGAACCTGCACCGCAGCCCGAACTGCCGAAATCTTACGTCACCGAAAAGAATATCGAGTTAACTTACGACTACCCCAGGGCATCGCCTATTCCGACACCCAGTCCGAAATCTGGGGAAGATTTACAGACGACAACAACAGAGGTGGCCAGCACTGTTGTGTTCGTCGAGAGACGGATACCAGTGAAACCAAAAAAGTTTGATTTCTTCTTCAGATCGCGGTCGGCGCCCGTTGGAGAGAACGAAGAGCCGATCTACGCGACAGTCAACAAGCTGCCCAAGAGATTGCGAAGAATGGAGCTAGCAAATCTCGAGAAGGAAGTAGCTTACAGAACTGGAGAGCCAGACTCGTCTACTCGTACAGAGGTGACGTTAAAAACAGATTCAGAATCCCAAATACCACCCCCTGATGATGACACGAGTAGATCGGAGAGGGAAAAGTCGACAGCTCCACAAAGACCCGAATCTCCGAAGGCGAAAAAAAGGAAGAGGTTCTCCTTGACATTTAAGAAGAGGGACAGGAAAAGACGGGATAAAAAGAAGGAAGGGAAGAACGGAACAGCTAAAAATGGTGTTCCTGTACAAGGAGAAAGTGATAACGAGAGGCTGATTGAGGGAGAAGTTCATGAAATACAGAAGCCCAAACACTGTACGAGGCACAAACCGAGAAACACGCTGTCGTCGTCCAGCTCTGGCCCGCGATATAAGCGGGATAGTTATCAGGTATGCTGTTTGACTTTGATATACCTTTTTCCAAATTTACTTACTCTTCAAAGTTTCTTGGTCATTTTGGCGAATACGATTATTTCGCATTCCAGGCAAAATCAACTCACTTTAGATTCCGTTCAAGAAATTATACTTTGCTTTTATCTATCAACTAAGACTGTATTTAATTACTTTAATTAAGTAAGCTTTGCTTACCTTACGGAACCCTTTTTGATGTGGTAGAGCCATGCTGGAACCATTAAGTACCTGATTACAGTTCTAAGGGTCGGTTAAATCGGTATAATACCACGCTCTTACAGAATATTCGCCTAAAACTGTTAGAGTTGAGCTAATTGTGTTTCATAAGATGAATGTGAATTCCGATGCACACTTCCCCCTGTCTATATCCCATCTTCCCTATTCCATTCCTCCCATCCTAAAGGTTGGCAACGCGTTCGCTCCGCCATTGCTGTTGCAAACATCTATATGCCACGGTAATCACTTTTTCATTGGCTGAAATTGCCTTCTCGCCTGCTTTATTTAAAAAAAATACAACAATGGCCACGTGACAGGTTATCAAATATAATGGTTCCATCATAAAATGTATTTGTCAGAATTTAAGCGATAATGCGACCTTCTAATCACTTGTATTTACAATAGAATAGAATAGAATATCATTTATTGCATAATCTGTCACATACATATAATTTAAAGATGTTGTATTCTTTGTAGGAACGACAGTTTGTCCTTTCGAACGTGCAATACTGGAAGTTATAATCTTGCTAGGCCATTATATAATATTATTATTATAATAATGTCATTTTTCAAATATTTCTGATATTTGGCCCAAAAAAATCATATTATTTAAAATACTTATATAAATCTAACATTGGTTAAGTAGTCATTAAAAAAATATAAAAAAATCAAATGTCTAAAGAAATATATCATTTATAGTTATATTACCTGCAATTAATTAATTATATTAATATTGTTCTTTTGAATTAAAATATTCTTTAAGGGAGTAAAAGCACCTGTTAATTAACCATTTAATTCTACTATTATGCCATACATCATTACATTATTTTTATTACATCTTACAGGAGATGACGACTTCCCACTCAGAGCATGAGCGAACGAACAGTGTGTGTTCATCAGTGAATTCGCTCGGTTCTGCGTTTACGCACAAATCGAGGAAGCTATCAGCGCCTCCCAACGACTCCATCCCGTGGTGCGGATGCTGGGGTGCTGGATGTGTATGAACACTTACCTTCATGTACCTACGGTTAATTTCATATTCAAAAGTGTACAATTTTTCATTCAAGTACTTTAAATATCGAAGTATAAACTAAATACACAGTTTTAACTTAAGAACATTATGTAGCAGATCCATTAGTGTCCAGAAGGCTGGTTGCGTTGCACGCTGTATGGCAATGCTTATTTGTTGGGCGAAATATGAGCCAGCCTTCTGATCACGGGTAGTGGCAAAGAGTGTCTTATAGACGTCTTTAAAGAAACTCTTTGCCGCTAGACCCTAAAGGCCTAATGGTTCAACTCAAACGGCATAAATATGTAACCTTTTCCTAAGGCTCCATATTTACGCCATTTGACGTCTGACGGTGAATAATTATGGCTACGTTCTATATGATACTTACAACGACCGCGATTTTTTTTAGATAAAGACGAAATACACAAATGAGAGTGAGAATTAATGCTCTGTGGTCAACATCCACTTCCACTCACCTCTTGACATGGGTTGTTGTGAGCGCTGTCTGATCGAAAATAATTAGTGGCATTTTCACCACGACCAAAACGACCGTGGTCGCTATGTGGAACAGCTGACGGAGTATTTTGGGCGTTTTGATCTACTAGAGGAAGGCGTCCTATGTGGTACATTTAAATTTATGGTCACCTACTGCTACTGCTTTATCTAGGATTATTTATAATCATTGATCGATTCACGCAGATGTAGCGGTGGGTTAAGTGCGTTATTTGTGATACGATATTGTTAGAAGAATTGAAGAATTTATTCAAAACCATTACCATAAATGTACCTACAGAAAACAATATGGTATTGCAAACAACTGCTATGTATAATAAATACTGTGTTACAGTCGTTATTAATTGTTAATGACGTTAAATATTGATAGATCACGTATGTATATTGAGGGCTTCATAACATAGAGGCGTATACGCAAATAATCATTTTTTTTGTAGTTTACTAAAAACTATGCATGTTACAATTTAGAAAGTCTCACATCGTCGTAGTCAGTATGCAAGTTGTACCTAAAAAGGGTATTCCAAATTTCTGCCTTGTACAATCAACTAAGTAGTTTTGTTATTCACAATTTTGTCCCTAGTGTAAAACTGCACTTTTGTATGTACGCCTATTTGTTATAAAGCCCTCGACATATACTAATGTAGGTAATCAGGAGTGTTATTTTTAACGCTTTAAATGACACATTTGGCCACAGTCAATAACTATAACATTATTGCAGGTGAAGCGCGGGCATTATGAAACATTTGAATCATATCAACATCAGGCTGAATCAAACCAAAGTGTAATATAGTTAAGCCATAGGGGCCTTACTTATAATCGTTTCTTAAATTTAAAGAAACTGCCCAGAAGCTGATTAGTGACAATCTTACCCATAAACTCCTCTTTAGCCGAATATTTTTAATAATAATAATCGGCAGACAAACACACATATTGTATATCCCCAAATTAAGCAAGTTACGCTTGTGTTATGGGTAATATACAACGGATTACTCTGGGGCCGATCACAGACACCCAGACCATAGTAAATAACGGAGAAAATATGTTTCCGAAATTTACTATACCAGGAATCAAACCCGGAGACTCTGCTTTGAAGTGAGATAGGCCGAAAAAGGCTTAGCTCGCTCAACCACAGAGGCCGTTTTGGGTACAACCTACGTTAATCATTCAAATTTCGTTTATCTGTGCTCCTCTTAGGTAAACAATAGGTAATACACCTTTATAAGTGAAAAAAAGATATTAATGGATTAGGGTCTGATTCTGATTCCCTTACTTAAGAGATGCCTAATCGTTTCTTACCGAGATTATTATAAGTAAGGCCGTAGATATATTTATATGATTTAAAACTAGTATACCAAATAAATATAAAAATTGTAGTAAATTGAGGTGTGGTTTAGTCCGTATTATATTCAGTTGAGCTGATTGTAATAGACCCATTGAAGTTTTTTGACTGTAACCCAAAGGTTGATGTTTTACTATGTACAGTCGCGGTATGAAAAGCTTCATCACCTTTAAGTCTACTTTGGCTTGCACGAAACGGTAACGCCAACATTTTAATAAATGTTACGTTTATAAAATATACAAACGTGAAAAATGAAAATTGAAAAGTTGACAAGGACATACACTGAGATTAAAATAGTTTTAATCATCAGAAACAAGGACGATATTATTACTACGATTATCAAAAATGTTAAAACCAATAAAAAGGTTTTACTTCTCTAAACAATTTGTTTAGATAAGATAAAATCAAACAACTTTGATCTAAGTAATTTTAAACTTTATTGTCAAACATAGTTAAATTTGTATTTTTTTATTATAACTTCACGCCAGGTCCCTTGCGGGGTAGGCACGAACAACAGAGCGAATATAATTTTCTGTGACTAAAAAGGTAACACGTGTTCGCGGAACGTTAAATGAATTTGAAAACTGGCGAACCTTTTCACAGCGCGACTGTACAATAGTTTTATTGCTAAAAGATACTCATATCATTAGTTAAAATGAGTAATAGGTGTAGGATATAGATAGTTATAAACAAAAAATTGTTTGTGTCCAAAATCGGTTAATCACATGTTAGGTACTGTTTAGTGAAATGTGCTTTTTTTAAGCTGCCACTTTAGGACCATTGTATATTAATGATCTAAGGTCTAAGAACTCTATAGTTTGGCATCAGTCATAAACCTACTCGGCTGGTGCAAAAGCGCTTGAAAATTATTCAAAATCTTAAATATTCATAAATATGTATTTACATAGAAGAAAGCATTCTTCTTCCAAGATACTTGATAGGCAGTATCAAATAAACACATAAATCGTGCAAAACAGCAATTAATTAGGTACTTATATCACACAATGAAATTGCATCCCAAAGTAGAGACTCAAAGTGACGCGGACTTTAAATCCCGGTCCAGTAGTGTGCACCACTTAGTATTTTCTGACCTGATGTGCATATTGTTGCAGCGTTGAAACCTTGCACACTGAGTTAAACAATTTATCAAACTTGTTAAGCCGCCTTGTATATGTCGGGTATATTGTGCGTTCCGGTAATAATTAAAGAGTGGAAGCTATTGAAAAAGCCAGCTAATTAGGGGTACCCACAAAACAGCTACAGCTAAAGCCGGGTACTCATAAGCGAACTTTAACTGTAACCAGACAGTTACCGTATCGTGATTCTAGTGTGTACGCGTGTTGTAGTCTTCGTGTCCATCGAACTGAATATGTCCATCGAACGCCCTCACGCACCGTACTCATTCAGTCGGCTGTAACTGTTACCGAACCGATACAATGTGTGTACGCGATGTCCACATTACTGTGAACGTAACGACAAGCCGGTTCTGACGTAGTGTTTGGAGCTTGGCTATTTCGGACGAAATGTCTTTCGCGTGTGCAGCATATATAAGTTTATAGACGCTTTACTCGATAATTATAAAAGGCCATTATGATGGTGGACTCATCGAATGTAAAGGGAAAGAAGTAATGTACTTTTTCTTTTAAAAAATCAACAAATCAATAGTCATTACAAAAATTCAATTCTCACTCACCTCGAGAAGAATACTTATAGGTTCGCAGTGTGCAACGCAGTGCGCGTCTTCACTCTCGACGTCCACGCACGCGCTGCGAGCTTCCTTTGATTCGCGCCAAAAACCGACATCCATCGGCTCGCTGCGTGCCGCTCGCGTACCACGTACACACTATGATTTGCGGTTACAGTAACGTCCAACGGTACGTTTCATAATGAATACCTGTTTATCGTCGGTTCGCTGCGAACTGCAACTCAATCCGCTCACGGCAAATTCGCGAACCACGTACACACTATAAATTTTGGTTACATAACATGCAACAGTTACGGTTACAGCTAACTAATGAGTACCCGGTGTAACTTGTCACCCACTTCGCCAACGGGCTAATGGCTGTCGACTAAAACCGACAACTGGCAAATTCACGGCATAGCCGTCTGCCTTCGGTTGGCGAGTCAATTATCTATTACCTAAATAGCCAATCATTCAGCTTTTTAGCCGGCTAATGAACTACCATTAAGCGGAGTCCCGCTAATATCTGTGAGGCCCAAGTCCAGCTATGGGACGTTTATATAATAGGTTATTTTTGAAACCAAGTTTAAAATGCAACTGCCAAATGAGATCATCTAATATTACTTACTTTTAGTGCTATACTATACATATCTGGTATAGATGGATATAGATTGTTTGAATTGTAATTAATTGATGTAAATAATTGTATTACAGCGTGAACTGTGATTTGTTATTTCCTCTGTGCCCTTGTAATGAAGCATGTTTGAATGAGCAATAAAGTTTTATACAGTTATTTTAAAGTAATTTTAGTTTTATTAGGACTCTCGTACACTTTTTTACAAGCTTTTATTTAACTTGCAATGGATGTACGAGTATGTATGTAAGTTCGGGTGGAATCTTGCAAGTTAAATGTGACCAACTTCCCAGTTTCCGATTGAGCTGAAATTTTGCACGCATATGTATATCGCGTGACAATGCAATAATATGGCACCGTGGAGCTGATCTGATGATGAAGTCGGAAGGTGGCCATAGGAACTCATGTACTGAACAAGACAGACCCGTCGTGTTTGGGCTCGTTTTACTTGTCTTAGCTAGCACTCTGCTGCTACATGATATCCAGGATCTCAAAAGCTTGTTTTTAAAAAAGCTTATTTTAAAATTACATTAGATTACATATTATCACGCCTGTTTCCCGTTGGGATAGGCATAGACTATGGGTTTCCACTAATAACGATCCTGACAAACCACTTTCGTTTCAACTACTTTCATTAATCTCTACGTCTACATACATGCATGTTTTTTATCCGTGCAGGAACGGAGAAAGAATAAAATTTTCTGCGGCCGGGCGGCCTGTCGTAAGAGGCGACAAAACAGTCCACAGCCAGGTGGTAGGGTATATGCTCGACTGAATAGCGAGCACCCCTGGTCTAGAGTATGCCGCCATAACAACCATGAGTATGTTCCGATATTAGTAACCAGGTTCCAATTCCAGTCTCCCTTAAGAGAGCAGCAGCGCATTTGTAGCACCTTTGGTGTTGCAAATGTCCACAGGCGATGGTAACCGCTTTCTATCAAGTGGCCGTCTCCCTATCTGCTGAACTCAATAAAAAAGAAAATGTTTATTTGAGATGCTTTTTACCTGACCTCTCTTAACCACTTTTGCTATTTGATCATGGTGTTTATGTCTGGGTCTGCAGCCAGCAAGTCTATCATTCACACTACTGTCATACACTTGTTTTGAGTTTGAGGACTGTCCACCGTGGGAGAACCGTGGTGGGGTGCGTGGGATTCGCCACGTTGGGTTGACACTAGTACCACTTTACTAACAAACAACAAGGCAAGCGACAAAAAATGTTTCCTTCCTGTTTTTCTTCAGGGGCGTACTTCATCCACCAGCGCGAAGCAGTTCCATCTGAATCTCTCTTCCCGATCAGAGGGCCTAAAGCGGTCGCTTTTGAAGAATTGGTTAGTGGAATTCACACGTGTCTAGACATACTGGCAGTTGTAAGACAAAGCATACAGTTCCACTTTATTCGGTTACCATATAGTCACCGCTTTAAGTCCCTTCGTTTCATTTAGTTAAATCCCTGTTTTTCTAATTTAATTTCTATTTATAAAACTCGTTCAAAATCGGTGTAAAACTGCATTTCGTCGGCATCAGTGTAGTGCATTGTATCTTGTAACTACTTACATTTTTTACGTCAAAAATATGTATATGACAAAATAAATTAAAAGAATGTTATTACAAGGTCCTACACTGACAAATTTTTTTTACAAAGGTCCTTTTGAGATACCTACCGTCTTAACAGAACGAAGTTTCGGGGGTACTACTAGCAAAAAATAAAAATGCACATATTAATTACATAGATGGTTATTTATTATAAAATATGACACATTCCTTTGAACTGTGTTTTACATTAATTGAGACGCATAGCAAAATTCATTTGCCGGCCGTGACGTCACGCCTCGCCGATGACGTCATCCCGCGTAATATCACAACATTGATCACTGTACATTACATTATATGAGGAACACACATACAACTAAAGCTGCTTTTTGTTTCAACAAAAAGATTTCATGTAAATTTGTTCACATGTTATTTATTCAAAGTCTCCTTTTTTCTAGAAGTAGGATGACAAATGGTAGAAATCACAATCGCCCAGATACAAATTATAACTGAAAAAGAACCTGTAAAACCTACTTTTTAGGTGGCGCCACAAGTCTTGCTTCTTTTGCGTTTCCATGTTACGAAAACACCACTAGAATTTCAAAGAACATTTTATTATTTAAAACATATGAAGACGCTTCTATAATAACTCTATGAAGCTGTAATTTTTAGACAATAATCGAATTACTTATTTTTTTTTAGAGTGGTAAGGTACAGCTGTCAGTTGTCAGTGTCAAACTCGACACAATTCCATTATTACTATACTAGATTGTCATAGAGAAGTGTGTTAGGATTAGTTTTTGATATGAAGGGTAGAAGGGGGTATCACTGTGTTGAAAAGGTGTATGTCAAAACGCGGATAATAAAGAAGCGCCAAAAGTAATTAGAGTGAGATAGAAAAATGAACAAGGACCAAAAGATTTCCGCTGTTTTTATTATTAAAATTCACAATAATTAAATCACTCTACACATTTTTTCACAGCATTATGTTTACGAAATTATTTTAGACTACGCAAATAATTAAAGTTTTCTATACTGCCTACGCTATTGTGGTAGGTATTTCGACATTAAATTGAAAAAAGAAAAACATTTGAAATTCAATTTTGACCGAAATTATTTAAAAATGTTTCAAATATTACTCAAAAATCTAATCATGTATCCCTATATGAAAATGAAAGAAGACTTACAAATCCACCTCCGCCGTGCGATTTCAAAACCTATAAAACTAAATAAACATTCATCGTCTTACTAGACATTTGCTGATGTATTATGCTTGCCAAAACATGTAGACTATCAAAATATGATATCGCCGCTCCCAATAAGCTTAATAAATAGTTTTGAAATGGTATATTGTTAAGTTCATAACATTTTCACGTGCTGGAGTGTAAAATTTCTTTGAAATGCACAAGTTTTGAAATTGCACTGCTGGTTATGTAAAATTTGAGTTTTACTAGGCGACTGTCATTATTTGATGCTATTATATTAGGGACCATCCACAATTTACATCACACGAATTTCATGACTTTTTGACCCCTGCTCGTCCTTGTCACATCACATATTTTGCAATTTTGCATCAAGTAATTACTAAACTAGAACAGCAGTTCCGTAATTAACTTAAATATGATTTTCAAATGTGACGTCACAAAAATTTAGGACCCCTCCCACCCCCTTGTCACACTTCGTCAATCCCCTTCCTCCCCTCAACGTGTAACGTATTTATGGATGACTCCTTATATAATTAATAATATCGTTTTAGCGGAACTATTACAGATTCTATAATTGTCTCATATTTATGTAATTCATATTTTAGTACGATTAATTTTGATTGCCAAATAAGATGAAAACTTTCCCAGCCTTATTATTATTATTTTGTTATTAGAGCCTAACATACTAGGAGAGATAAAATCTCACCGCCTCCGTTGGCTCGGTCACGTGGAACGAATGGGAGAGGGTCGGAGTGTGAAGAGGACCTAATTGGGACGATTGGATAGTCCCCAGCACCGGTGGAGGGACAGACTGGAGACTAACCTGTGTGAGTTTCAAACCCTTAACTGGCAAGAAATCGCACAGAACAGAAACAGGTGGCGTGTTCTCGTTCCGGAGGCCAAGACACATTTTGGGTCGCTGAGCCAACGGAGTTGGTTAGTTATAAACCAGCGCACTCAGAGCTAATAGCAAATATATTTCATATATATTTGCCTCCACTCTCAGATTAACAATACATCCTATTGTAAAATATTGAAATATGTAGATCCAACGGCGTATATGGACATACTATAGCAGTATGTTATATATATTATATTACCTTCTCGGAATATGTACGTATAGTACATATAAATGAAAAAACTTATATACTAGTTCTCACACTTACTCGAATGGCAACCGACACACTGATTTAACCTTAAGGGATGATTTACACTACTACGAGCCGATATAGGGACGATCTTAGGCGTGATAAATGTCAGATGCGAGTTTCGGAAATCTACTGAACGGATTTAAATGAGACCCGACAGCGGTGGCTTATATCCCGCAGCGTAATTTACGATACTTTTTATCCCGATAAACAAACGTTTTCGTGGGATAAACGAAAATGGCGAAATAGATGGCGCTCCGACCGCATCTTTTCGGAAACTACTGAACGTATATGAATGAATTAATTCTAGTAATTAAATTAATTCTATTAAATTCTAGTAATATAATATAATAATGTAGTATAACGAAAGTAAAATGGAATACATTACAATAAATAACCATGAACATGAATCTATGGATTATGCATTATGAGACAAGAGTCAAAAACTAACTATTAGCAATGATAAAAATAAAGAAACTCTACTTCTAGTCCAAGTAATTGCAAGTTCGAGTTTCTTTATTCTCATGTGTAATAATATTTCATGAACATACAAATAATTTTTTAGTGAAACGTTTTGCTGCTGTGAAGTTTTGTTTACAAAAATATATTTGCTGAAATGTGGCTTTTTGAGCTGCCACAAGAACTTAATCTGACTGAAGTCAAAGAGATGTACAACTTGCTGAGATTAAGGTATTGAAGCTCTTTGTTACCGGGCCATGGGGCCATGAACTTCTTTAAAACAAACATCAGAAACTAGATCGTATCAAGCTGTTTGATGTACTTTGTTTCATTGCTCAGGTTTCATAGTACTATACTACTAGGGTACAGTCTATGTCGATTACAACACACGATAATGTATCAGGGTAGTGTGAACGATTTCGTTGACTGCGATCCGGACTAGTCGGCCCGTTGTAATGTAAATCGTCCTTAACACATACAAGCAAACCTCACGACCAAACTTGAATTAATTGCCATCGTTGTTAACTAACTTCGTGGCAACCTAAACACGTGCACACTATAAAATCACTTAATAACACATCCAAATCCAACGGGACACGACACCACGGCCAGCCAAGCGCACATTGATTCTACGTTAGAACATTCGAGAACCTACTGGAAACAATTTCGAAAATTACAACGGATTATAAAAAAGAAATACATAGGAATCACCAAAATCACCAGTTTCCAAAAATAAATGGCACATTTTATTTTATTTTTTAAATAAAGAAGTAATTATGTGCATTAAAAATAGAAATAAAAAATAAAAACAAAAAAGAACACTTGACAAAAATTATAATGCCTATATAAACAGCAAAAAATATGGCTTTAAAACTCTGTAATAAAAAAATATATCAATAAATAAATAAAGCAAAAAAAATAATGAATGTACAATATTTACATTGATTATTTATAATATAGAAATTGCATTATTTCTTGTTTCAAAAACATTAGGGGAAATTTTAAGAGCATATTAAACAAAACATGACAATTTTACTTTCACGTGAAATCTAAGAATAGCAAAAAATTTTAGAAAAATAAATCTTTATAAACACAGTGGCTCTGTCTTTTTCGATTCATAGTAAAATATAAAAAACTTCGTCCCCATCATTCCCCTAATGGACATGATATTATGAATTGTACACGTATTTTGCGTGAAATTTACACGCAAATTCACTCACGACGCGTGTAATTTACATGCATATTAGAACAAATTTAAACAATTACATGCAAATTTACTCGCAACGAGTATAATTTCGTCGCAACATGTATATTCACCTAAATTTACACGTAACTGCACGCAATTACTCGCAAATAAAACATCAACGAGTGTAATTAACACGCATAATCGCGCAAATTTACATATAATTGCGTGTAATCACATACATATTCACCCACAACGCATGTAATTTATATGCATATTCGCGCAAAGATATAACTGCGTGCAATCACATGCAAATTCACCCGCGACGCGTGTAATTCATGCAAATTATTCACACGTCTGCATGTGTGTAAATTTCACGCACATACGTGCAATATACACGCAACTCACGTATCAATTACACGCATTTGCATACTTTATGTGCGTGTGTTTTTCGAGCGTCATCGGACGCGACCGTGTTATATAACGATATTACCATATTGATAAAAACTTACTCTTAACTATACTTAATGGAGATATCTAATATATTAAATATACTTATAAATAGTTACATAGATTTCATTATTTGCTCACAAATAAAAAATGCTTAAAATCAAAAACCATAGGATTGCACTGATTTGGCAGAAACTTAATATATAAGATTTCAGAAAATAATTATACAAAAAGAAACAAGTTATATTTAACTAAGTATTAATTTTTAAACTAATGTATAACATATAAGCAAATATTTCGAAAACATGCTGTGTTTTAATACTTTGAAAAGCTACCAATTTATTTTCATACAAAAACATTATTATAACATAAATACTTAGAATAATATAAATGTTTTTGACTTATAATCAGCTGTAGCAAGCAGTGTATAAGGTTACTTTTTTTTAAATCAGTCAATACTGTTCTATTAGAAAATATAAATAAATGTTTTATGTAGAAGTTTCTTCATGCGTCATTTTTAAGAGTACATTCTTCACCATATAAGTATATATTGTAAAACAGAATTGAGTTGATATTAAACAACAACAATCCAATTTTATTGGTTCAAAGCGAATTGAATTTTAATTTATAATATAATAAATCACCAGATTCAGACAGTACAATTTTTAGAATGCATGTCTAATAGAGCGTTATGTGAAAACTACTGCACGGATTTAAACGTTTATATCCCGGTTCACCACTCGGATTTTTTTTTTCCCGATAAATGACGTAGTTTCCGTGGGATAGATAAATACCGTCATAAAGATGAATGAATGAATGAATAAAAACTCTTTATTGTTCACCATAACTTAAACCTAGACATTTAATACAAATACATTTCCATTAGAACAATGGGCGGCCTTATCGCTTATAGCGATCTCTTCCAGGCAACCCGGATGACGCTGCGTTCACGTTGTTTTAGTGCCGTCATTGCAATAAAGTAACAAAAACGTCATTACAGTAACGCGAACAAAAATTTTTATGGTCACAACACTTGACGAAATTATGTATTTTACAAATTATCTAAACAATATTTTTTTTGCAGCAGAATATATTCAAATTGATATCGAAAGCACTTTTCTTATCACCATTAATCAAATAGAACTTTCTACGCGGCTTCTGCAAATTTCGGTTGTCACGTTTTCCGGGATAAAAACTATCCCACGCTATCCCTGTTATCTAAAGTACACGTATACCAGAACATTTATACAACAAGAAAATAAATAACAAAACCACTTCCAATTGTATATATTCCTCGACATATTTTATAGCGTCTAGATATTTAAAATCTAGACAACTGCTAATTGCAATATTTATATTACAGAAAGTAAAATCTGTCGGGAGTGTTCAAAAACATGTACTAAAAAAACGCATAAAGGAAATTCTCACATATAAACAAATCAACGCCGCCATTTTGTTAAAAAAAACAAGTTGCCAACATTGAAAGTTAAACAATTTTCATACAAATGTAGCATTATCAGTCTAATTACTAATACTTACAATATGTAGGCCATCAACTGTACACAATTTTTATTTTAAAAAAAAAACGTATACTTATGTTAATCGTGTTTAAATAAACCAAATCAACGATTTTATCTTGTTTTTGCATTATATTTAAAGAACATATTAGATGTTACCAGTATTAAAAAATCACATAACCTATAATGATATTGTTTCCAGGCAAGAATTAAATTTGTACTAGATATAAAAACATTAAAAAAATATAAAATGTGATGCAATTTTTAAAAAATGTGATATTTTAATTTAAAAAACATTACAATTGTGACCACTCACAAAAATGTATTGCCAGTGTACAAAATATTTTTTTGTTAATACATAAGCATCCCATAACACCGAATCTTACATACGACCGTTAAAATTAAATGATTATGCGGATACCACTATAATATATCATAATTAACAATTACTTCATAATTACTTTTCGACTTGAACGGAATGTGCTCTTTACGTGGTGTTGACATTAATTGATTAAATACAAATATGTAATATAAACATTAATCAAATATTATGTATATCATTACACCCGATATAATTACTTACGATATGGAAAATAAAAAAAGTACCAGGATAAAAAAAAAACACCTTCGTAATTTTGTGCAAAAGTCCCAATCTTAGTAATACATAAAATATTCAATTTAAATACTGTGTCATACTTCATTATCCGAAATTAAAACCTTCGTATAAATACACCAAAATGCAAGCGTTTTTTTTTTCGTCACTATTCGCGCTACACTAAGCTTCAATATTGATATGAAAAACACCGTGAAAAAATATCAACCCAAATATGTTGCCGATATAAATAAAACAACATCAAAAGGTCCGTAGAATATTGTTTTATCGTGTCTATATTAAAATCCTACTTTAGAACAACAATAGCTTGTCGATGATGGCGACTAATGCAGCGATACAAAAATGTCTCAAAGTATTATATCGATATAACTGTTATGATATTATCGTTATTAAGGAATTGTATTCTAGAACACCATTTTTTTTTTAAATTATATCATGTCTGTATTACTGCGGATATTTGATTAAGATTGAATCGAGTTGAATGGATAGAAAAGTGACTTGCGAATAGTGAAATAATTCAAGAGAAGCGAATTGAGTAATGAGTTCATACAAGTGAATTGAGCCGAGTGAAGTGAGTCGACTAAACTTAATCGAGTAAGTGCTTGAGTGAAATAAACGGAGTAGAATGAGTTCAGCCTAGTGAATTGAGTTGAGTAAACTGGGTCGAGTAAATTGAGTCGAGTATGAGCTTGTATGAAATGAGTCAAATAAAGTGAGTCGAGTAAGTTGTGTGATTAGATATAATTAACTTTGTCACACCTACTTGTAATTTGTTTTTACCACTCTAAGATCATACATACATAGTCATTATGCATGCCGTGTTTGGATAAACAGAATATAGTGTTAACACTATATTCTGTTTATCCAAAACCATGTTAAGCCATGAAACGGTTTATTCAATATATAAAAAAATGTTTATAATCTATATTTAATTTTGCAGACCAATACAAACAAAATGCAGGATCGTTCTATAAACACAACCTTAAAAATATCATAGCAATTTTATCGACCTATAATATATATACTCATAGAGATCTTTGTGTATTTGCGTTTCACACGCTGCACATCCATTAGACCACCTGCTAACTAAAGTGGAAGCGGTTGAATTACAAAATCCACCAATCACATATCTGCAAAACGACGCCATTTTGATACATATGGACTTCCACGCTTGTGATTGGTTAATATCTTTCGTGCCTAACTTTGGTCACCAGACAGTCTTAGCGAGTATAATAAATTAGCCGAACTTACATTACTAATCATGTAAACTATAATTACAGCCACCATAACCAATTTAATCGCTTGTTTAACTAGGTTTCATATTTTTGTTTGGAAGTTTGTGATCATCAAAATGTAAAGTTTAAACAAAAAAAAAATATTACATCCTTTGAAAAGGGTCTATTTCTATTACTGGCAGTGCAAAAACCTGTAAAACAACAATATCTCTTAGCAAGATTATCAATAGAATACAACAACAATAACAAATAAAGAACAACAAGATATCTTTGGATCAATTAAAAATGAATATTTTGAACGAATGGCTGATTTCATTTGACAGTGACATATTTTGAATTATTTCTTTTTATAAATTATGGACTTTAAATAAAACAAAACTTCTCGTACTCTTATCGCCCAATTTGATTGTGTGCTGTACTTAATAGCATCATTTGCTAATTTCTTTACAAAATATATTAGAAATTATTAATTATGTATTAAACGTCTCACTTAAAGAAGTGGTTCCTCCAGTTCAGATGGCATCGTGTTAGCCATTATCAGAGTAAATTCTACATATGATTATTAAAATGCAATAAAAGCTTAAAAGAACAGGTACAAGGAACAAGGTACACAATTTCTAAATACCTAAATACAAATCCATTGAATTATATCACTGTCAAAAGTGACACATTTGATTGTCACTGTCAAAAGTGACACATTTGGTTGTCACTGTCAAATCAAAGCAGCGAATTGCTACCACAAGAAAAGATAATTTCATAGCGCTCAGACACAATAGGATTAAACAAACGATTAAATGTGTTATAGAGCAGTTTCAATCGTGTGTCACAGTCGCAAAAACCTAAGAAAATATCATGTAAACTACGCTTCAGCCCTCACTGTTGGCTAAAAGCGGCCCCGAGGCCCGCTTGCGGCCGTTCCATCCCCAAACCACGTCATCAATGTCGTCACCGACGTCAGACGTCGTTCATCACGAATGCAACCTGCATTGTGGGTTCCTAGAATATAAACGTTCAAGGTTTTAATAGTTGACTTAACCCTTAAAAGGGGCCAAATTTAATATTATTTTTGTCCATAATCTGCCAGCTACCATCAAAATTCCCGCGCCAAAACCAAGAGAATTATATCGTCTCTTTCATTCTGATACAAATTCTATGTAGTTTGAGGGAGAAAGCATCAGTTCAAAGTTAGTTTCAATTATTTGTATTTGACTACAAATTTGTGGTGCTTCCCAATCACCCGTGTGTGACAGTGCAGCAACAAATTTGTGGTGGTTCCCTCTTAAAAGATTAATGACTAAAATGCTGTTATCCGTGCAGGAACGGAGAAATAATATAATTTCCTGGATTGGGGCGGCCTGTCGTAAGAGGCGACAAAACAACCCACAGCCAGGTGGTACGGTATTTACCTGTCTGGTGGACTACCAGCCTTGGCCGCCAGAGTATATCGCCATAACAAACTTGAGTTGTATTCAGTCTCCCTTTAGAGAGCAGCAGCGCATTTGTAACACATTTGGTGTTGCGAGCATAGGCGATGGTAACCGCTTTCTATCAGTGGGCCGTCTGCTTGTCTGCTAAACTCATGCAATAAAATTTTAAAGATATTTTGAAATGTGACGTCAAGAACTGTAAAACCTCTCCCATCCCTTACATCTCCTTTACATCAGGCAGCCCCCAATTAATCATGATCATATTATCGTTCTCTTTAGCAACAAACTGAAAGCGGCCCTGCTCGCGTACGGTCCTGTAGAACGACGAATCACGTGCACGGGCCACGGCATTCAAGAGGGGAGACGCAGCAAGAACACCATGGCAGCACTCTGCCCATTGACGTTCTTAAAGTCAAAACCATTCTCTATGTAAACTGTATGCCTTGCATTAAGTTGAAAATCAGTTGTAAATCAAAGTATTGTAAATATCAGTAAAATATACTGATATTGATAAAATAAACGCTGTGTTCAATTAACCCACGCATATAATCGAACCTGGTAATGTTGAGTCAGAAGACGCTTGCATCAACACCGACAGACATACACTGTGTGGTATGTATGATCAGAGGTTCCATACTTACATACCAACTATGGTCACACTTCATCGACCCAAAAAAGTGCGACGTAATTAATGGGTGGTCCTTTATTGAAAGTCATGAGTCCAGAAGGGAAAACCTTCTTAACAAAAAAAACTTTTTGTATTATTTATATGTACAAAAAACCTGTATACACTCAACAAAAATAATCGTCGCGACACCACACTGTTCAATACGAAATAGAAAGACGAAACGAAAATAACTGGCTCGCTTTCTATGAGAGAGAGAGAGAGACAGAGAAACACGCGCACGCCGCACGGCTTACAACTATAGCAAAAAGTGTCTTTACAACTTTTGGTCTTGATTTTTTCAGTGTAGCCCCCTTTCGCAACGCGCGATAAGGAACTTCGTTCCAAAATCAACGGAAGGAAACACTCACACACTGTCCTCAGACCATGACGAAGGCCTCCTGCCCTCGGAACAGGAACGGGTGCTGGTCGATCATGGTCTGGACGATGTCCTCGAGGTACGGCCGCGTCATCTCGAACCGGCCCATGTCCGAGAACTGCACGGGCAGCAGGGTCGGCCACCAGCATATCGCCAGGTTCTTGCTGTCCATCGAGTTCAGCTTCGAGTTGTCCGCCACCCTGTTTATTATACATACATACATACATAACTTCACGCCAGGTCCCTTGCGGGGTAGGCACGAACAACAGAGCGCCATTCAGGCTTATTCTTACACACCTCACTTGCTTCTTTGACATCCATAGCTCTTGTATGTGCATTATAATTGGTATAAACCCTAATGATATGTACGTTGAACAGTTTTTGAAGTGGAACATTTGTTGGGCACTTTTCGGAATTGTCCCGCTCAGATATATATACAAATAAATAAAATCGAACTGTCTGTTTGTAATGTTAAAAAATAAATGTGAAAAAATCAGGGGAGATCATTCGCATCAGGAGATTATGGAGATTCCATTTTTAGAAATTTTGTCTGTCTGGATGTTCCGGCTAATCTCTGAAACGACTGCACCACTTTGGACAGGACTTTCACTGGCAAATAGCTGATTCTATAATGAATAACTTAGATCACTTTTTGGGTTCTGCGAAAAAATTAATGTCATTTGTTGTATATTTAAGTTTGGTAAGTGGCAACACCGCACTTACAACAAGATGGTGTCTAATAAAACTAGAGTGTTAATTGTAAGTCAATTGTTTTATTTATAATAATCAAGACAAAACATGGTGGCAGCGGAAAACGGTGCTTAAGAATAATAATAAGTCTGAAAAATATAAAGTCTGGCATACAAACAACGTTTTTCTACTCTCCTTAGTCAAGAGTCACATGTCAACATTGAGGTTATAACAAGGAGGTTCTCACGCAATGAAAATGGAAGCTCATCTGAACATAATTAAGCCAATTGATTTAAATAGGACAGATACAGTGCAAACATGGGAAAAATGGAAGCAAGTGTTTAATAATTTCTTCATTGCAATGCAATATGATAAAGAAAAGGATGAAAGGAAAATTGCAATTCTGTTACATTTCATGGGCGAGCAATGTCTAGATATATATAATACGTTTAGCGCAGAAGAAAAGCTCACTTATAAGTCAGTTCTCGAAGCTTTTGATAAGTATTTTATACCGAAAAAAAACTTAGCCATTGAAAGACATAAATTCTTTAGTTTACAACAAGGTGATGACTCTTTGGATACTTTCCTCACGAAGCTTAAAAAACTAGCTTCAACCTGTGAATTTCAAGGGCTGAATGACTCTCTTATAAGAGACATATTTATTTGTAACATGGACAAGAAATATAGTCACATCCGACAAAGGCTCCTTACTGAAAATAATATAGAACTTGAAAAATTAGTGTTAATATATAAGTCAATGGAGATATCATTTTCAAATACCACATATCTTGAGAATGAAGTGCAAATTGCAGGTTTGGGAACATTCCCAAAAGGAAAAGTTCATAATAATAGTAATAAATGCACTCGCTGTGGCCCAGTTCATAAATATTCATGCCCAGCAAGAGGGAAACAATGTTACAAATGTAAGAAGTTTGGACATTTTGGTCAATTATGTAAAAGTCAAATTAATTCTTTAGAAATGTACAATTCTCAACATAATTCTTCAGGTAACCTGTTTTTAGATTCCAAATGTTTAAAAGATGGTGATTTATTCATGGGTATGTTAGAAATGTTTGCAGAAAAAATGTATATAAATGAAATCAGCACCAAAGATTGGCTAATAGATTTTCAAATCAATAAACAAAATGTTACTTTTTTAATTGACACAGGTGCTAAAGCTAATTGTTTACCTTATAATTTATTTCAACACTTACAACTTGAAAATAACAATCTTATACATTGCTCAGCCAAATTGGTAGCTTATGGTGGTCAAAGAATACCTGTGAGGGGTTATTGTACCTTAAAATGTCATAAAAATAATTGTCAGTTTGATATAAGATTTATTATAGTCGATATTCCTTGTCAACCAGTCTTAGGTGCAGATACATGTACTGAATTAGGAATTGTTAAAAGAATGTATAATTTTAATTTTAGTGAATCTCAACAAAATAGTCTACAATCCATACTAAATCTTCAAAAAAATGTTTTTCAGGGCTTGGGATGTCTACCAACCAAATGTCATTTGACGGTGAGATCTGATGCACAACCCACAATAGATGCACAACGTAAAGTACCATTTGCCCTTCAAGAAAGACTAAAAGAGGAACTGGATCGAATGACAAGACTACAAGTAATTGAACCTGTCTCTAAACCTACAAGTTGGGTCAGTTCAATAGTCATTGTAGAAAAATCTAATAAACAGTTGCGAATATGCTTAGATCCCAGAAATCTGAATAAGGCAATCCAAAGGTCACATTATCCTTTACCTTCCATTGAAGATGTACGTTGTAGACTCAATGGTGCAAAAATATTTTCACATTTGGATGCCTATTCTGGATTTTGGATGATTCCATTAGATTCTGATAGTTCTGATCTATGTACTTTTAATACTCCATTTGGCAGGTATCGATATTTAAGATTACCCTATGGTCTGAATTGTTCAACTGAAATTTTTAGTAAAATACTTGTAGAATCTTTTTCAGACATACCAAACATAATAATTTATGTAGATGACATTCTTATTTATGGCTCAGATGAAAAGTCACATAATCAAACACTAAGAAAAGTTCTTGAAAGAGCAGAGTCTATTAATTTAAAATTTAACAAAGACAAATGTACATTTGGGCAAACAGAAATTAAATTTCTAGGTCATGTATTTAGTGCTAAAGGAATGTGTCCAGACTATGATAGGATAAAAGCAATTTGTGAAATGCCTAAACCGGACTGTCAAAAAAGTTTACAGAGATTTTTAGGAGTCATTAATTATCTAGGCAGTTATATTAAAAATTTATCTTCAGAAACAGAAGTCCTGAGAAATCTTTTGAAGAAAGATGCTCAGTGGTTATGGGACGAAAACCATGACAAAGCTTTTCAAAATTTAAAAAATAGTCTAACTACAGCTCCAGTTTTGTGTCACTATGATAATAAAAAGCCGCTGGTACTCAGTGTAGATTCGTCACAGTCAGCTTTAGGTGCAGTATTGTTACAGTCTGGTCAACCTATAGCCTATGCGTCAAAAACATTAACTGATTGTCAAAAAAGGTACGCTCAAATTGAAAAAGAATTGTTTGCCATATTATTTGGCTGTCAAAAGTTTCATCACTATGTATATGGCCACAAAGTAAAAGTAGAAACAGATCATAAGCCATTAATCACACTATTCACTAAGTCATTAAGTCAAGTACCAAATAGATTACAAAGAATGATGTTGGCTTTACAGTTATATGATATTGATGTCATTTATGTTCCTGGTACAAAATTGTATATTTCTGACACACTTTCTAGAGCTGCTTTATTAGAAGCTACAGAACATGATATAGACACAAAAATAACTGTACATACTAATATGTTTATAGAAACATTAGCTATATCTCAATCAAAACTGGAAAGAATAAAACAAGAAACTCAAGAGGATTTAGGTTTACAGTTACTTATTAAATATTATAAAGAAGGCTGGCCTGATCACAAAAATAAAACAGATTTACTAGTAAGATCATATTGGAACTATAGAACAGAAATTCATGTAATTAATGATATAATTTTTAAAAATAACAGTTTAATTATTCCGGAGTCAATGCGTAAAGAAATGTTACAACAAATTCATGCAAGTCATTTAGGCATATCTCGAACAAAACTTCTTGCAAGAGATATTATATTTTGGCCATGTATTAATAAAGAAATAGAACAAATGGTAGAAATGTGTCCGATCTGTTTAAAATATAGACCTCATAATAAGAAAGAACCATTGCTAGTAACAGTTAATCCAACTTTGCCATGGGAAAAAATTGGTGCAGATTTTTTGAGTTTTAGAAATAAAAAATATTTAGTGATTGTTGATTATTACTCTAAATACATTGAGCTCTGTCCATTAATTAATGATTCAACTTCAAAAAATACAATATTGCAATTTAAGTCAGTATTTGCACGGCATGGAATTCCTCTAATATTATATACAGATAATGGTCCCCCATTTGATTCTAAAGAATTTAAAAGCTTTTGTCAAGACTGGGATATTGAACATGTCACTTCTAGTCCAAATTATCCACAATCCAATGGTCAGGCAGAATCTGCAATTAAAATAGTCAAAAACATTTTGCAAAAATCAAGTGATGAAAATGGAGACCCTTATCTGGCGTTATTGCATTATAGGTGTAATGAAAAAGAATATATGAAATCCCCAGCAGAGTTATTAATGTCAAGAAAGTTAAGATACAACCTACCAATGTCAAAAGAATTACTGAAACCTAAAGTTGTTAATTATCAAGTAACAGGAGAAGGCTTAGCCAAACATAAACAAAATTATAAGTCCTATTATGATAAAGGGGCAAAAGATCTATCTATATTGAATAAGGGTGATTGTATCATGTTTAAAAAATTGCCAAACGATAATTGGCAACCAGGTGTTGTCACAGAAGTTCTTAAAAACTATCCTAGGTCATATCTAATTGAAGCTGAAAATGGTAGGGTGTATCGTAGAAATCGTTATCATATACTACATGTGAAACCTAGACATAAAGAAAATACAACAAAAATTTGTTCTGAGCCCCAAATAAGTGAAAGTTTGCAGTCCAATAGCAGTCAATCTTTAACTGTCCCTGTATCACTATCCAGCACATATGCAAAAATGTATATACCAAAGGCTAGCTATCACCAACATATTAATGCATCTAATGAGAATTGTGAGTCAACTTCTAGATCAGAGTTATCAGAAATTCATTCAGAAAATTATATAGTCTTGTCATCTGATACATCTTCCTCAGAACTGCCATATGAGGATGTTGAATCAGATCTAACAGAGTCCGATGATGATTTGGAGAATAGTGTTAATTTGAATAATACTGCTTATGTAACTAGAGTTGGAAGAAAGGTGTATAAGCCTAAAAAATTTAATGACTAGATATAATGTTCTAATTTTATATTGTGAAATTTGTCTTTTCAATAAGTGATAACTTAAAAAGGGGGATGTTGTATATTTAAGTTTGGTAAGTGGCAACACCGCACTTACAACAAGATGGTGTCTAATAAAACTAGAGTGTTAATTGTAAGTCAATTGTTTTATTTATAATAATCAAGACAAAACACCGGCTAATCTCTGATACGGCTGGAGCGATTTTATTGGGACTTTCGGTGGCAGATAACTGATGTTATATGGAGTAACTTAGTCTAGGTTTTTTAAACTTTATTATGGGTTTCCGCAAAAAAAGGATTCCGGGCGGACGAAGTCGCGAGTACAACTAGTAGTTGTATATAGATGTAGATAGCCCTAACTTATGCCGTTTTTTTACTCATAAGTATAATATTTTGTTTAGCAGCTCCGTGATTTATTATAAAACTAGCTCCTGCTCGCGACTTCGTTCGTGTGGAATAGTTTAAAAAAAAAGTAAGTTATAAAACCTCGTCATTGGTGCTCCACTTCTATTGGTCTTAGCGTGATGGTATACAGCATATAACCTTCCTCAATAAATGGGCTATCTAACACTGAAATAATTTTTCAAATCAGACAAGTAGTTCCTGAGATTAGCGCGTTCAAGCAAACGAACAAAGAAACAGACTTATCAGCTTTATATATTATACAAATATAAGATAAAACTCTCTCATCGACACCACACTCTGTCAAAATCTTCGCTTCTATTCTGTTGCGTTGCAGAGAAATTACTTTCAGACAGTTATAAGCCATTTAAGTAATTAAAGCTTTTTAAACTATCCCACGGGAACTCTTTAATTTTTCGGGATCAAAAGTATTCTATATGTTGACCAGGGATATAAGCTACCCCCATACAAAATTTCATGTAAATCGGTCCAGTCGTTTCGGAGATTAGCCGGTACAAACAGAGAAACAAAAAAAATTGAAAAAAATCTAAATTAGTTCTATGTCACTTCTTACATCCCCTGACTCGGTTTTTAGCATTTTTTTTCATTGTACAGAAATTTCACCTCTACAATTTTATTATATGTATAGACATTCATCGGTATTTTTGCCAAATTAACAAGCACTCCTGAACTGCAAATCAAAATCACAACCAGTATTTCATTTTCACTTCAACCGAGCCGCGGCGCTATAAATACCTTGCGAAGTGATCGAGCAGGTAGTCGAGGGTGGCCCTCGCGAGCGGCGTGAGCGCCGAGTGCAGCAGCGCCCTCAGCGCCAACAGCCGCCAACTGCGGTCCTTGAGCTCCACGCCGCCCGCCATGCATCCACGCATCGCTACACGCAAAATACACGCACATAACAACAAAATTAAGTCTATTTCGAATAATCGGACGGCGTCGCTGGACACATCCATAAAGCCGCTTACTCACCAGACAACCGTAAACGTTTTTATCCGTGCAGGAACGGAGAAAGAATACAGTTTCCTGCGGCCGGGCGGCCTGTCGTAAGAGGCGACAAAACAACCCACAGCCAGGTGGTAGGGCATTCGCCCGACTGGATTGCTACCACCCCTGGTCTAAAGTATGTCGCCATAACAACCTTGATTTGTGTTCCGGCATCAGTGGCCAGGTTCCAGTCTCCCTTAAGAGAGCAGCAGCGCATTTGTAGCACCTTTGGTGTTGCAAATGTCCATAGGCGATGGTCACCACTTTCCATGAAGTGGGCCGTCTGCCTGTCTGCTGAACTCCTACAATAAAAAAACAATAAAAAAAACGTAAGAGTGATAATAATAATTATCGGCAGACAAACACCATAACCATATAAAAATGCTACAAAATGAAACAAATATATATACTTTTTATATCTCCAATAAATTGACAGGGTGCCAGTGGAGACTGGAGCCCTCTTCAATACAAGGTCAATACTTTTTCTTTAAATAAGTAATCGACAAAAAAACACATTGTATACCCCCAAATTATGCAAGTTACGTTAATTGTGTTATGGGTAATATACAACGGATT
Organism: Dendrolimus pini; assembly: GCA_949752895.1. Lineage (NCBI taxonomy): Eukaryota > Metazoa > Arthropoda > Insecta > Lepidoptera > Lasiocampidae > Dendrolimus > Dendrolimus pini. The sequence goes on from OX457146.1 coordinate 10,017,733, forward strand.
ACTCTGGGGCCGATCACAGATACCCAGACTATAATAAATAACGGAGAAAATACGTTTCCGAAATTTGCTATACCAGGAATCGAACCCGGGCCTCTGTGTTGAAGTGAGGCAGGCCGGATACGTAGTACGTACGTACAATTTCATTGAAAATTGAAGAATAATTCAATAGAAGGAATATAATCACAATAAGGGAATATATTTATTTGTAAAAATGCGACTCATAACAATGGTTTATAATAATAACAATGAAAATGTGTGCCGTAATTTGCGAAATGCGGTTGGCATTCAGTTTTTGCTGTGCCGAAATATAATCCGACACAGCACTGATTTTTTGGTGGCCATCTCATACTTACTCATAGCCATACAATACTTACTCGCGATATCCTCCAACTGTTCCATACTAGCTTCATCTAACAGTGGCGGCAGTCTCTTTGAGAAGAAATCCTTAAGCGCGGTCGCGACCGCATTAACTGGGATATCTAGCGAATCTAAATCTACATTTGGATCTGTAAAAACATTTAAAATTATATTAGTATATTAGGAAATGCCCGTGACTTCGTCCTCGCTCGACTTGGAATTCCCGCGGGATTCCCGGGACACAAATTATCGTACCATTGAAAAAAAGAACGTAAGCTATCATTTTAGTGGAAACTGTGTCAGAATAAGCTAATTTGTATGTATCCGAACAACTTCACACCGCTCCCGGGAAATTACCGCGGGATTCCCGAGATGAAAAGTATCACACATTTTATTACATAAACTTTGCTATCGAACAGTGAAAAAATCACATTGAAAAGAGATTTTTTTAATCTGGCCATTTTAAATAATACTGAAAACAATTCCCACGGGTTTCCCAGGATAAAAAAAGAGTGTAGTAGTGTAGATTTTAAGTCTAAGAATTTGCTGTCGATCACCGAAAACCATATAGCAATCGGCCCAATAGTTTTTAGATGGATCCCAAACAAACAGTCAAACTGACAAACAGACAAGACAGTTAAAAAATATTTTATCGTGTTCTCATATCTTCTCATTTATATAATCTTTTCCAGTTGTTTTTTAATAGCTTCAGCGTACAGATAATGCATCAATATGGCCCTTTTAAATCGTTCTTAGAAACATTCCCGCGGGATTACCAGGATAAAAAGTAGCGTAGATTTTAAGTTTAAGAATTTCCTGTCGACCAGCGAAAAGAGCATCGTAATCGGCTCAGTAGTTTTTACGTGAATACCGAACAAAGAGACAAGAAATCTAAAAAAAGAAATATCGTGTTCCCCATCGTTTATATAGTTGTTTTTTCTTATAGCTTACACGGCATGTTTAGAATTGTAGAATAGAATAGAATAGAATATTCTTTATTGCACACAAGAAAATAATAATACACATGAATTAAGAATCTTATAACTAGTACAATCGGCGGTCTTATCGCTAACAGCGATTTCTTCCAGACAACCTTGTGGAGATAATTTAACATTTTTAATAATGGGTCGGTATTTCGGGCGCATAATTTAGAATATATATACAAACATATATTACAAGTGAAAAATAAATAAATACATACATATTTGTATACAAATATATGTGCGATCGGCACAACTGATTTATGACCCACTTTGCTAATAATTCCTTTAAAACCGTCAAAATAGTAAGGTTTATTGTGTGTGTTGCACTTACGACGTTATAAACATTAATAAAAATGCGTCACTAGGCTCAGAGAACGACGCAATTTTAGACTTTGTTATCATTGTACTAGATATGTTTTAGATAAAACAGTAATGATTTGAAATAATTTGAATCTCGAACTGAAATCTGCCTTATAATTCTAACTCTTTTCATTATAGAAAAATTATTATAATTTTAAAAATAAAATGTCATTCTGAAAGTATATCAGAAGTCAAGTAAAGTCAATGAGAAAAAAATTGTATAATATTATAGAGAGATAGATGCAAGTATTACATAGAAAAAGAAAGCACTTGCGATTCGTGTGTATGTGTGTTTAGTTGTGTTGTGTTCAAATGACAAAGGCACACCTTCATAGAACTTGGCGAAGAGCATGTCGACGTGCGCGCGGTTGCCGGGCACCCTGTACAGGCCCTCCGACGCGAGCCCCTCGCGCTCGATGAACTCGACGCACTTCTCGACGAACAACGGCACACCGTGCGAACCCTGAACGAAATTGTTGAAAAAAAAAACACTCCGCTTTTCTACTTTTCAATCTTTTTAAATACGCGACCCCTTTACAGGTTAAAAAACTAATTTGCAATCTGCAAGTTTAAGTGTAATAGTAAATGAGTAAGTTTGAATCCTATTTACTTCAATATAAGAAACAATTTAAAAATCGAATCATTCGACTCTTGAAACAAATTTAACTTTAAACCAGATTCGCGATATTGCTCCTTATTTTAATGACATTAAGACTCTATATGTCCGCAAATGCTATCTGTACGTCAGCAACCCATGACATTTAAATAATGTACTCCAAATTAAACTCTAACTGCGTGGGCATAAAGGGTTATGCAACTGCATTTTATCTTGGCAAGTTCAAAAAGTGTCGTGACAACTTTTTCGTAAGAATTTTTTCCGTCTAGCCCCCGTTCACAACGCGCGAAAAGGAACTTCGTTACAAAAATTTAGGCGACCCCCTTGGGTCATAGACAGGCCAAAAGTGAGTACTTTAAAAGACTACGTTTATGTGTTTTCTCCATTTTGTTACTCATATTCATTATTAAGGCCTTATGCTCTGCAAAAAGCTGCTGAGTTTAGAAAGTACTTGAGTACCGACACCCCGAGCATGGTTCTGCGCATGACCCCCCTAGGGGTCGCGACCCAAAGATTGAAAAACACTGTTCTAGACTAGACAAGTTTAATAGGATAGTTGACGGTCATATCCACTAAAATAGTTTTTTCAAGACATTTGCACAAAAAATACATTTACGAAGCCTGTATACATTTTTCGAAGGTTAAAAATTACGCACTATACAATGGAATGTGCGATAAAATAGGCATTCTCACCTAAGGACTTATTTTACCGCACGTCGTGCGTATCCTTTGTACATTAGGTAAAACATAATAAAAGTTTCACCAAGGACTTTCACAATACGAGAATAAGTAAGCTGAATAATCGAACTTCCTTGGTAGTGCTTTTGATCAATACATTATCTCACTTTAATCTACAGAGAAAGTGAAAGAAAGATCTGCCCTACTAATTGCACTTGCGGTAATCGGCATTTTTGAGTTTTTGCAGAAATTATATTGATGACGTAGTATTTAAACGCCCGCTATTTTATATGAACATCATTTCAGAATATATTGTGACATGTGTCAACTATCCGATTGTGTACAAGAAAAGCAAGCATTATAAGTTGTCGATATTGTATACAAAACTTTACCTGCGGACCCCAATTTTGTATTGTGCTAGTATTCGTTACTTGCGACGAGTTCTTTTTTGAATCTTTGCTCTTTGAGAATTCCTGTAACAAACAGTATAGTAAAATATAGTTTTTCAGAAATATTCTTAAAAATAATAATCTATGAGACACTGAGGTAATTAATTTAATAAAACTTAGTTCTTGGAAAATAATATTGGTAATGACACAATCGCCCACTAAAAAACTTAACTTTGAAAAGCCTTTCATGCTATAGAAGTATAGAACTTACACAACAATGTTGCTCAGTTTTTACATATTAATTTTTATTTTTCGTTTTAATCTTTCATTTTAGACTTCTACATGTGTGCCAAATTGTATTTGTTTAGTCTTAGATCTTGAGATTGTTGGCCGTGAGACACAGACAGACACTGAAAAGAGGCTATAAATAAGGCTTCACTATGGTCTGTGGGTATCAGAACTCTAAAATTAGATTTAAATAAAATAATGTGTGTGTATGTATGTATGTACATATGTATATATAGTACGCGTAACACTTAAATGCGTTTTGAGTGAAGTTAGCTCTATAATATTAACATATGATTATGTCACGATGTAGTTTCATCCAATGTTCTATCAATGGTCCATTAACAGCAGTTATTTTGGGAGTTATAAAATCTTTGTCTTGTGTTCGCTACTCTTTGTCGTATTAATGAGTCTTGTTCCTGTGAACATCTCTGAAGCGATACAGAATTTAAGCAACCGTAACATTATGCGTAGGGCATTATTATGTTGCACTTGTTGGAATCGTATTTATTATTGTAAAGTAACCATATGACGGAAGTGGTCAATAACCGGATAGAGTATTCATTAATGTAGTAATCGGAAGTCGTATAACCGTATACCAACGAAAAAGCATTTATTATCAAGCCAACGGATATCGAAAATGGAGTAACCGGAAGTGGGAAGTTATACGGATGGCGGAGGTTGGTGTTACGACGGAGGTGAGGTGGCGCCAAAGTATTACAGGGTGGTGTTACTGCAGACGCACTACGAGGATATTATAAATACTCGGTGTTCGGGCAGAGGGGGGCTCGTATTCAACCGATAGTCAACAAGTCTACACCTAGTCGCGAAGCTGTGTTGGGCATGAGGCCCATAGTATATTGTGGTCGATAATTACTGTTCGATAGTCGCTGTATACTTTAAGGGCAAATTGCTGCTCGACACCTGACAAGCGTAGAGACAACTCTGGGAGTTGTCTTAATATTTCTGAGTATTACTGTGCTGTGTTTAATATTGTAATAATTCTTGTATAATAAACTTTTGATTATAATGTTTCAGACCATAATTATTTTATTTAGCTATCACACTCTTAATGCACTATATCCCGCTTTCGTGTACTTGTCTAATTAACTATATTTCACATATTACCTTATGCCTCCTATCGTGTTTGCTGAAGGGGTGCGGCCTTCGCCTCGTGTCGGGCGCACTGGACGACGAGTTGTCTTGGGCGGAAGACGGATATTCACCGGACAACATCTACAATAATTTCAAGTTGCATAAAGTGGCATTGTACCAAACCGTGCCAGAATACAATAGTTGAGCCGTTCTAGGAAGCCCCATTGGAAGTTTCATATAACCACTGACGAAGTAACTTTGTAACCGTGTCACAATTCATAATTAACTTATATCTTTAGAAAAGTGACAAATGACAATGTTATGTTTGACACCACTATTTTATAATAAAACAGCTTCTGCCCGCGACTTCGTCCGCATGGTGCGGTTTTTCAACTATCCCACGGGAACTTTTTAATTTTTCGGGATCAAAAGTATCCTATATGTTGACCAGGGATATAAGCTACCACCATACAAAGTTTCATTTAAATCGGTCCAGTCGTTTCGGAGATTAAGCGGTACAAACAGACAAACAGAGAAATAAAAAAAATTGAAAAAAAAACCAAATTAGTTCTATTGCACTTCTTACATCCCCCTGACTCGGTTTTTAGCATTTTTTTCCATTGTACAGAAATTTGATCTCTACAATTTTATTATATGTCTAGATAGATAATAGTAAAGTAACCTGCAGATTAGAAAGAAAAAAAAAGAAAATATTTATTGTTGAGAATAAATGCACAATAAACTAAAAAATGTTTAACAGGACTTATACAACCCTACTAATATTATAAATGTGAATGTAAGTTTTGTTACGCTTTCACGCGAAAACTACTGAACCGATCATCATGAAACTTGTACACATATTCTTGGAGGTGTTAGAAGTAACATAGGATACTTTTTATGAAAAAAAATTTCCACGCGGACGAAGTCGCGGGCAGAAGCTAGTTAAACATAAATATACAACTGTAAACACTGATGTATAATTGAAAAGTTTAAACGTAAATCATATTTAAGCAGCATATTTTCTACATTTTAAAGGTAAGAAAGGCAACATATTTTTTTAAACTTTCCTACGTCACTTGCATTCTTTAATTGTATCATTATCGATAGGTCACGTAACAACTAAAATCAAGTTGATAGATGTCAAATATGGTTTTATAGAACGGTCGAAATATAGACAGACAATCGCCTAGTAGAGAGTAAAATTTCTAGAGGGCGCCACAAGTATCTCTTCTTTTGCGTTTTGATTTTAATTTTCAATCGTGATTGTATTATTCAATCATTTTAAGATATAACATTTAAATATTGAATGAAATACAATAAATAAAAAATGTACAAAGTTCACTTTTTGAGAAATGAACACAAAATGTTTTAGGGTTTCAATAGTAAAATATTACTTTATAATTTGTTTTTTACTGTAAGTTAAGTTGTGTTATACTGTATTAAAGAATTTCTACTGCACTCTGGCGAGTGTAGTATAATAATGATTTGCTACCTTATGGGGTGGTTCGTGATGTGGCGGAGGGGGTAAGGGCCTCGGTCTTCTTGTTTCACCGTCGGAACTGCCTTCACTCGATTCACTCGCAGCTAAGAATATACATAAATTAATATACAAAGTATAATGAAACAAATGAGTGAGTAAAGTATTCAGAAAATACTTGAAAAACTATTTCGATAGGACCAGGTCACAAATACCGGAAACTAATATCTATCTCAGGGATTCCCAAACTATTTTGGGCAAGAGACCCTTTGTCCAAAATAAACTGATGCATCAGATCCCAATAGCCATTACGTAATAAGTCTATAGCTGCTGTTATTTATTATTAAATAAACATAATAATAATTACATAGTGATTCCCCGAACATTGCGACGGGCAGACGCCATAATCCCCATATTCCCAGACCGCTAGTACCACTAATAATTCACCCCAATAGCCCGGTACTTTTTGTCTTAATTTCCCACAATAGTCCTACACTGGCCGGGGCTTGTCCTTGGGTGCATTATTATATGGTGTAGACAGGGATAATCGCCGGTCAGTGTCACGCCACATATTTACATTAAATTTGTCAAGGGGCCTCTACGTGTTGGCCTCCCCATGGCCCCACGCAAGCCCTCCAAAAGTCCGGGCCATTTTTATGGCCCGTGGTCTTGAAAAACATAATTATGAAAATTACATAGTGATATGCTTACCCTTCTCTTCTTGCGTCCTCGCTCTATAACCGGTGGGCAGCTCTGGGGGTCCCACGAACATCCCCAATTTAGGCACTCTTGGACTTTGCACTGCGACTAAATTGCCTAAAGAGCTGCAACATAATCTCTTTATTATTATATGATGTGCAAAAAAATGAATATGCAATTATATATAATGTTAAGATAAAATGACATAAGGTAAAGTTACATATCAATGGTTAACTATTGAGATCTCCTATCTGACATATTTTTCAAGGAACTGTTTGTATTACTGACTCCACCTAAAAAATATCTACCTCACTTAATGGAAATGATTTCTATATAGACATATGTTGCAGGGAATGATGAAAAGTGAGATTTGACCAAACCCCTACTGGAGATGTTACAATCACTTATCTGTGGGTGATTTACCTGAAGAAAGTTAGTAATTTGATCGAATCCTTTTATTTAGTAAACCATACATTATAAAATGTATAATAGGTCGAGCAATCACATGTTAGTCCGCGGCAATACTGCTGAACGGCAGCGGCCAGCGAGTGTCTCAAATAATAAATGGTGACCAAATTGTTCTGGCACTCATCGGCCGCTGCCGCGGCACTCTCGCTTCTTTCTTTCGCTATTTTCTTATGCGACGCCGAGAAATCGTCTTACTGTGTGAGAATCACGGTGAAAGTACCCCGTGTTCCTTCCATTTGCATGCAATATTTTCGATATCGTCGCAGCTGAATAATAAATAGTAGAAAAAAATTGGTATTACCACTTGCATAAATGGCGGCAACCGAAAGGAATACTGAAGAGCTGCTAAAATTTTAAATTTAGGAGTTTTCGCTTAAAAATATTTATAACTAACGGCCCCGGCAGATGCTGTGCTGCTCTGAAAAAATAAAAATCTAAAACCCGATTCCAGCGCCACCTACCGGGTCTAATTGTGAATCTAAACCAACCCCGAACCCAATCAAACACTATTTTTTCTACACCTTGGGTTACATTATTGAAGTTTCAGTAGGGATCCCTAATTTTTTCTAGTTATAAATACAGCCTATATTAATTTGGGATAATGTAGGATTGTAATGGTGGAAGAATGTTTTTGAAATCAGTCCGGTGGTTTTTGAGTTTATTCGTTACAAACACACAAAGAAAGAAAGAAAGAAAAACTTTATTTGAAGAAATAGCGACGTAATTATACAGTAGAAATCTTTCCTCTTTTCAATATTAGTATAGAACATAGAGTGCCGAATTAAATAGATCACGAAATTGGGCCAACCTACTATTGAGACGATAGTCTCCGGCGATCATGACGAGATAGTAAGAGCAGAATCGGCTCCTGGCCTGTGTTATTTCAGGAAATCACTCACAGCGAGTGTCCGCTGTGCGTGACCGAGGCTTAAGCCAAAGGTCGTGATCGAGCCGCTGCAGTGCGCAACTCACCGCTTCTTGTAATGCCGTGGCGCGTGGTGGGCGTTGTGGCGGCGCCGCGCGTGCAGCCGCGCCCCCACCGCGGCGCCCACCGACGCCTCACTCGACCCGGAGCTGTCGGTCTCCGAGAACGCTATCAAATATATGTACCAAAACGTATCGTTATCGTATCGGTCGGTATCGTAATTCGGTAGTTGACAGTATGGAAAATATAGGCTGATTTTAATGACAGCCTCTGTGGTTGAACGGGCTAAGCCGGGTTCGATTCCTGGTATAGTAAATTTCGGAAACGTATTGTGGCGAATGATGGTAGAACCATCTAGTTAGTTTTAGAACTTTTCGAAACATCCAGATCAATCTAGAAAGAAAAGACAAGGACGGATATATTTAGAAAGAGATGGACGATAAACGAAAGAAAGAGATAGACAGATGTTAGACAGAGATAGACAATAAACGAAAGAAAGAGATAGACAGATGTTAGAAAGAGATAGACAATAAACGAAAGAAAGAGATAGATAGATGTTAGAAAGGGATAGATGTATAAACGAAAGTTCCCGAACAGAAGGTTCGGAAAGGAAGAGACAGAGATAGATAGATGGGTTCTAGAAAATTCTTCCGGGTATATAAACAGCGTAAGGCGCGCCTACCGGGCAGTTTAGAGTTGAGTTTAAAGTTGAGTTCAGTTCAAGACGGTGAAACGACAAGTGCGATACTAAAGGGTTATCAGAGAAGGTTAATAGAGTACAGAGACGGATTAAGTGGTGCATTTAGTGACAAGTTTGGTGGATAATAGACAGATGTTAGACAGAGATAGACAATAAACGAAAGAAAGAGATAGACAGATGTTAGAAAGAGATAGACAATAAACGAAAGAAAGAGATAGATAGATGTTAGAAAGGGATAGATGTATAAACGAAAGTTCCCGAACAGAAGGTTCGGGAAGGAAGAGACAGAGATAGATAGATGGGTTCTAGAAAATTCTTCCGGGTATATAAACAGCGTAAGGCGCGCCTACCGGGCAGTTTAGAGTTGAGTTTAAAGTTGAGTTCAGTTCAAGACGGTGAAACGACAAGTGCGATACTAAAGGGTTATCAGAGAAGGTTAATAGAGTACAGAGACGGATTAAGTGGTGCATTTAGTGACAAGTTTGGTGGATAGATACGAGAAGGAGGTGTTTAGCGTAGTTCGAAGGAGGAACCAGAAGCGAGCTACCCACGATAATATTGGAGGTGGTCCGCGCAATATCGGCGACGGTATTGAGGGTGTGACAACTTATCGTCGGGACTGTGCATCGTTGGTCGTGCGTATAGGGGCAACCCTACAGAGAGGTACTACGTGCGACTGTGTAAGTCAATAAAAGCTTTTAAATTAAAAACTGGTGTTTTCTTCCAATCCATTAGTGCGTACCCCCGCTCGTACGTAATAGTATTTTCTCCGTTATTTACAAGGTCTGGGTGTCTGGAATCGGCCCCATAGTAGTCCGTTGTATATTACCCATAACACAAGCGTAACTTGCTTAATTTGGGGATATACAGTGTGTGTGTTTGTCTGCCGATTATTATTATTATAATATATATCGTAGATTACGATCTAAATAGGACAAAAATAAATTGTTTTAACTAAAATATTAAATATTAATTGATATTTTTGAGAAATAAAATTGTTATATTGCAGCCATTAGCCACGTGACAATGAACGCCGATCAGAGCGCGTGACGTCATAGTGTGCAAAACACAACAAGTTATCAATTACTTCTCAGATAACACTTCAACGAAACAGATGTTTGTTTTGCACACTGTGACGTCATGCGAGACGCCATGACAGCTTGACGCGTTTTTGTGACGAAATGTCAAAATATTTATAAAATTGCTAAATTAAATATGTTAATGTTGTTTTTTTTCTGAAATATTAATATTTTGGCTGAAATATTAATATTTTGGCTAAAATAGACCATAAGGCTCAAAATAAACCTGTTTCTCAAAAATTATCAACTACCGAATTACCAGTTTTGCATTTTAACAGGAGTGATTAATGTACAACACATTTGAGTTCTTTATTTAATTGGTAAGCATCTCATGGTATGATTATGATTTTACTAGATATATATTAGAGATACATTACCGCGCTTAAAACCGTTAAAACGTAGTTTTATTATGGATACAAATCGCGAAAACTTAAAAAAATATCAAATATTTCGATAATCATATAAGTGACATGAAATCTGAGATTAACTTACACGGTTGGTGCGTAGGAGTCTTTTCGTGTCGTCTGTGTCTCCTCAATCTCATCATAGATGGCGCCTCCATATACTCGTTGGGTTCTTTTATCTGGTAACACAAATACACACATAATTTTCCAGGAGTTTTTGGCGGGAACTGAAAGGAGACGTTGTGCTGTGCAGTTTTATTTTCTAAAAATGTGTATAATTACTCTAAAATGAACAATAGTTGCAGGATATTGATAGTTTTTGAGTAGAAATTATGTGTTTTTGTGAGAAATGTGAACTGTATAGTCAGATGTGATCTTTCGAGTTTTCACAAGAACTCCATTGAATGGCGTCGGTTGTAGCCTGCAATACAACTGCGCTACTATACGAAGACCTATTAATTAAGATGTTTCCGACTGAAAGACTTTGATTCTATGGTCATGAATAAATTATAATAAAAAAAAACATAATTTTCCACCGCAAAAACCTGTGGTAATTTCATAACATTAGCGTCATCTGTTACAAACATTTTCTCAAAAACCACTACGTCTATATGGGTGAATTTGCTAGAGATGGAATTTTGTATTCCACTATATAATGCTGTATTGTAGTGAAATTGATAGATAGATAGATAACACTTTATTGCTCACCAAAATAAACAAAAACAAAATGCATAATTACAACACTTCTTGGCAAAACAACAGGCGGCCCTATCGCTAAAAGCGATCTCTTCCAGTAACCTAGCTTAAAAGAAATTCTGAAATTGAAATGAAATTGGAACACATTCTATTTAACCGACTTCGAAAAAGGAGGAGGTTCTCAATTCGTCGGGATGTTTTTTTTTATTTTTTGCTTTTTTTTATGTATGTTCGCCGATTACTCCGTGATTTATAATCCGACTAACGTGATTCTTTTTTTGTTCGACGCGGAATAGCTGCCATGTGGTCCCCTAAAAATTTGACATAGTTTGGCCTAGTAGTTTTCATTTTACGATCATTTTGTTGTTCTCGTTTCTTGGGACCTATATTTTTTAAGAAGCAGTGCACCATTCGTAAGTCCACCCATACATAGCTAGACACTAAAAAGTAACAAATAAAAAATAAAAACTTCGTTTAATAAAACCGACTTCAAAAACTAAAAAACTAAAATGTATAAAATAACTTATTTCTAAAGCTATTATTATTAATATATATTATCTAAAACATCTTGAAGTCAGTGCAAAGTAAAACATAAAAATTACTATATTTTGAAAATTACTAAGCACCGACTTTAAGATGTTTTAGATAATATATAATAATAATAATAGCTTTAGAAATAAGTTATTTTATACATTTTAGTTTTTGAAGTCGGTTTTTTTAAACGAAGTTTTTATTTTTTACGTTTAATGTACAGGTGTTTTTACGATATTTTCTTTCACTGTCAGCACTTAATGCTCAGACTCTACCTTGTATAATTATAGTTATTTTGTTTCTTACGTTAAAAATTACGCCATTATCGAATAACCATACTAGTGTATATACACAGGTTATCTGTTGACATTTAACGGCATTCCCAATTAATAACAATATCGTTTTTAAAATTACGCATTAAACCCATTATTATATCTGCGTAAAACGGTCAACAACTATAACATTATTTCAAATGGATCAGTAGCATAATAACAGTAATATTGTAGATATTAGAGCAGAAAGCTAACTTAACGCTGCCTCTTTCATCCAGTAAGACTAGATACTATGCCACAGATATTAGACGTGGACAGACTGACCTTTGTGCATTCATATATTGTTTCTTTATATGTACTAATATTATAAAGAGGTAAAGTTTGTGAGTTTGTTTGTAGGAAGTAATCTCTTGAACTACTTAATCGATTTCGAAAATTCTTTCACCTGTGAAAAGCTACATTATTCCTGAGTGACATAGCTTATATTTGAGTGTGATTAATAATATTCTTAATTGGGATATGCCCGCGATTTCGTCCACGCTTTACTCGAAGTTCCCGCGGGATTGCCGGGATAAAAAATGTCACACATTTTATTACATAAAATTTGCAATCGATCAGTGAAAAAACATTGAAATTCGTTTTTTTTAAACTGGCAATTTGAAATCATTCTCAGAAAATTTTCCGTGGGATTCCCAGGATAAAAAATAGCACAGATTAAGTCTAAGCAGCCCAGTAGTTTTTACGTGAATCTCGAATAAACAGACAAACCGACAAGAAATCTAAACAAAAATTGCATCGTGTTCTACATCGTCAGAATTTTATAATATTATCGATTAGCTGACCCGTGCCCACTTCGCTGGGCATCTGAAAATAAAATAAAAAATACTTACTATTAATCACAATCAAATATACCCTATGTCACTCAGGAATAACGTAGCTTTCCACCGGTGAAAGAACTTTCAAAATCGGTTAAGTACATCCAGAGATTACCGCCTACAACGTCACAAACTCATAAAGTTTCCTTCTTTATAATATTAGTATAGATGACGCCCAGCGAAGTGGTTACGGGTCAGCTTGTGGTATATAAATAAATAATGAATAATAATAATGTTACACAACACTGACCTGGGCGTACTGCGCGTCCAGCTCAGTCTCCGAACTAACCCCCGAGGGATGATGATGGTGCCCGCCCTGCTGGCTGCTCGGGTGGGACCAACCAGAGCGCTGAGACTAGAACAAAACGATACAATATAACAATTACGTCTCGTTGAGAGGTCGAATGCCCTAATGTTTTTGCCTTCGGATAGGGGCTAAGAAACTCAAAAAAATAAAAAGTAAATTATTGAAAATATCTCATATATAATTCTGGCAGGAACGGAGAAACAATACATATGGAGGCGACTTAACAACCCACAGCCAGGTAGCAGGGCATTTGCCTGTCTAGGTGGCCACCATCCCTGGTCCAGAGTATGCCACCATACTAAACTCGAGTTGCCTTCCGGCCGGCATAAGCCACTTTCCAATAAGTGGCTCGGCCGCCTGTTTAGCAGGTTCGCAATAAAACAAACAATATAATTCATTTATGGTAGAAAATGTGTAAATGGATTATGAATACAGAGAGAACTTGAAAGATAGAATTAAATGAACTGAAAAAATATATAACCTCACCTTTCGATCCCGTGAATGTGGCGGTGGTCCGATAGTGATATGCTGCAATGCATCGCTAACCATCGTGTAGTTGTTCATGTCCAATTTGCCAGGTTGCTACAATAAAAAAACGATTATTCTTTAATTGCATTCAATTAAGGTTTAACACGAGCAAAAAAAGTGGAATTAATCACAAACATCTGGTAATAAAATGTAGCCCCTAGTAATGACAGTTGCTCAGTAATAAAATGTAGCCCCTAGTAATGACAATAGCTCAATAATAAAATGTAGCCCCTGGGAATCACAACTGCTCAGTAACAAAATATAATTCCTCAGTACCCGACTATACCTCAGTAATAAAGTATAGCCCCTAGGTGTTAAAATTACTCGGCAAAATAATCTAGCTTTAAAAAGGCCATTTTTCCAGAGGGGGGGCCACGAGTACTTTTCCTTTTGATATAAAAAACTACCATATTACCACTTGCGACATCCGGAACTAATATTAGTAACATCGGACTCCTACACTCAGCGCCAAAATAGCGTCAATCACATAGGCAATAATACAAAACAACAACAGGCTTTCCAATAGCACGTAAAAGCAGACGTCAATGTATGGTACTCTAAAAGTACAACTACCTTCAAAGTCTGCGAGTGCCTAGGCCTTTGGGGTGGCAGATGAGGTCTGGTTCGGCCAGTCGTGAACGCCCGATGACCGTAACTCGCGGGCTGCCATAGACCACCGCCATCTATATATAGAATAACTACATATTATTCAAATAGTAATTATTCATAGTATTACTGACAGCTTATTCATTACTGTCTGTTAAACAACTATTCTCGTCGCAAAAAACCGTTACTAACACATTTATACATACATACATAACTTCACGCCAGGTCCCTTGCGGGGTAGGCACGAACAACAGAGCGCCATTCGGCTTATTCTTACACACCTCACTTGCTTCTTTGACATTCATAGCTCTTAACACATTTATGCAAGAACATAATAGTCTGCAAATCTCCCTCCCTCCCAAATCTTTAGGATTCGCTTAGCGATGGTTACACAATAGACGGTTTTCATACAAAACTGACTCTTTAGGTCTTCTGCTGGTAATCACAAAGAGACAAAGTATCATGCCGACTATAAACTTGCTGTATATTTATCAATTTTCTAGTTGTATTAACTTAATTATATATTCAAAATTATAGCATATAAAAATATATAATATGGCTAGTATTTCTAAGACTACGATTTCGAAGATTAATAATTTAAATAAATGCAAGCTCACGGCCAGGGAATTCTGTGGAATAGACTAAAGAAACGCGCATTTGATATTAAAAAAAAAACTCTAGTATACGTATGCGCAGGTTCAACTTCAAATCGAAATATCGAAACGTAAACTTCAATAACTCTATGTGGGTACAATAAAAACATGCCAATTTAAAAAATAATCGCTTAAAAAAGTTTCAAATAAAAACTCCACTACCAAAAGGAAACTAAAATTGTAATACATGCAGAAATAAATACAAAAACACCATTCCGCCTATAACCAAATCGTTTTTATTCCATAGTGTGAACAAAACTTAAATGCGTCCTTGAAGTTCGTGGTACAGCCATGTCAAAATCATTGTCTTGATCACAGCCCTTAGAGCCAGAAACAGTTAGCCCTGTGCCTTGTTCCGATGTACCACTTCTCCCTAATCCATCCGTCTGGTGGATGGTACCTCACACCAGTACCGCATCCTAACGGCTGGCAACGAATTGGCTTCGCCTTTGATGTTGCAAACGTCTATAGGCAACGGTAACCGCTTTCCATTAGCTGGGCCGCCTGCCTATTGGCCAGCTTCACGAGCTGGTAAACAGGCCGACGACCTACTATAATAATACTCTTCTTTCCTTATATCATCTCTTTGTCTTACTGAGTATACACTGTTTGTTACAACTCCATTAATTCATCGAAAAGTAATTCTGCAATATACTTCGCTATAAAACTTAAAAAAAGAGATATTAATAGAATAATAAATGTCTTTCGCTATACGGACTCGCATTTTATCTCTTTTTAATTAAACACTGTCTGTAACCGTTAATATTTGACCTGCGCAAACACACGGAGCTAACTTCAGTCGAAACGCATTAAAGTTTTGCTCTTATCATACATACACAAAACTATCTACACAAAAAAATTGACCCGCCGAAAATTACGTGTGCAATCGATATATTTTTTTCATGCAATCACCTGACTCGTGGGTGCTGAGAGAATCCTCCGAACAGTTGAGATCAGCTGCGTTATAATATTTTTATTTAATACTTTTGAAAAACAATTAATAACAGAATATATCTCTTTTAAGACATTACGATAAAGTTGAAATTGAAGGTTATTTCGCATACCTAAACACTATTTCGTATATTTAAAATTTATAATACATATATGACATGTACAACTACTGTCCAACACCTAGATTTTAAAAATTTATATTGGTATATTAATTTAAGTGGACTAGTTATTCTAAATCTTTATTGTATGTTACCATCTTGAAACAATTATTTTTGCACATGATCACAAATTATTATAATTTTTACTTCATTGTGAATTTACTTTATAATATATTTCATAAATACTTTGATTAGTTAGAGAGATATTGTTTCTCAGACAAACAGTAAAGCGATGAATGACAGTATAATGTTACCATGTAGAGAAATCACGTCGCCATCAACATATCACTTCAATGTACTGGTCCTCTTACCGTTTGGCGTACTCATCGCATTAGATGAGACAAAAAGGGACAGTTATACACAGATAGCAAATATCTTCTAGCATATTCTGTGATGCCTAACAAATTACACAATAGAACAGAGATAAATAAATAATTCCAATGGTAATTTCGAAAAACACCCGATTAATCATTTTGGTGTAAGGAACGATATTCACCGTTACTTTTCGTTACTTAATTATAACCTTAAAAGTCTGCCTGGTTGAGAACCAGAATATGTACAAATTGAAGCAATCATAATCAACTCACGTGACAAGTCCGTGTGTAACCTATGGTCGGGTGGAGCGGGTTCCGGCGGAGTACTAGGTGGCGGGTACACGCTGAAACCTAATAACAGAGAACATAATACATATCAAATCAAATTGATTTCTTCAAAACATGAATTCAAATTCAAAAGATTTTATTCAAAATAAGTTCCACTGGAGAACACTTTTTGAAGGTCATACATGTAGGTTAAAATTTAATTTTACTTCCTAGTCTATGTACACCGCTTCGCAACGTGTTACTGCTGTTAAGGAGAAGAAGCGGCAAGAAACTCCCCAGCAACACAGTTAAACAATTGGCATCAATGTTAGTTTGTTGTAGTTTGTAGTGTACACATGTTTTGGTCACATAGGAACATACAAATATTATATAATAAATGAAATACATGGAAAAACTTTAGTGATAAATGTCAAAAAGTAATATTAATAATAATAATAACATTCATAAGTCAAGGAAGGTATTTATTTGCAATTGAGAAATTCGTCCAGCGAGTAAAACATTATTTATAAAAACTTTCTTTTAACTGAATATGTGAATTGGAATTTTACTGTAGATTTGAATGTTGCACATGTTATAACAGTTTCTGATAAAGAGGGTTGTTTTTGGTGCCACATTTAATACTAGACTTTAGCCGTCGTAATTAGAATACATTAAAAGCATATCATTTAGATTTACTATGATTTGTTAGGAAAAATAATGCCATCTTAAAACAACTTAACAACTACATCAAACTTCACACCAGTAATCAGACATATAGAACTTATGTTAAAGAAAATGTTTGTGTAATCGATATAAAGAACAAAGGTCTCTTACTCTTTGATTTTGGGAAACTCTGCCTACACTACAGTAACAGCAGAATTTACCTTTCAAGAATCCTCTATTCTTCGAATTGTTCAATGTGTCACTATATTCGGAGTCAATGTCTGCTCTTGAATCCGGCCCGATCAGCAAGTCCAAGGAGTTCGTCAGTTTATGTTCCCTCCTGGTAAAATATATTATATTGCTTAGCTATTTTTACATATATTTATGTATATAATATTAAGAGGTGTATTTATATATGTCTATAAAATATAATTCATACTAATATAATATTTCACATACTTATATGTTTGTTAATGAATAAAATATAATGTAAGTAACTGCATATCCTATAATATTCGTGTATATTCACAAATATAATCTATGTTATTCCTGCCACGGGTTGTCTGGAAAAGATCGGTTCTTAGCGACAAGACCGCCCATTGTGTACATTTAGAATATTTATAGGCTGTAAGTTTTTCTGTTTTCTGCTATGACGTACAATAAAGTGTTATCTATCTATCTATAACAGTAAAACGTGCACTATTCGTTACAAGATTAACGATCATGCTGTACAGTACAGTCAATTTTATGTCATCAGTTCTTTACTATACAACAAGGTACATGATAAATGTGACATCATATATTTAAACAGACATGAAATCAAAGCAACCACCCAAAAGTAAATTACCAAAAAACTGAAAACTTATTCCAGCTCACAGTGTCTCGAGGTCTGGCAGTTGGTTTTATTATGAATACTCACATATGGTTGAGATGGTAGGAGTGGTTCCTGGGCGGCGGCTGGGGCCTGGCGCTGGCCACGTCGGGCAGGTTCAAGTTGTGGTTGTGGTTGTGCGGCTGCTCCATTCGGAACGCACGCTCGATCTCGCCCTTGCGCTCCCACACCTCCAGAAAGAACGGCGTGTAAAACGCCGCTGTGGACACATTTTTCACCTTTTACTAGCCGACCTTTGAAACATTCTTCATTGGCGCTCCGCTCCTATTGGTCTTAGCGTGATGATATATAGCCTATAGCCTTCCTCGATAAATGTACTATCCAACACTGAAAGAATTTTTCAAATCGGACCAGCGTTTCCTGAGATTAGCGCGTTCAAACAAACAAACTCTTCCGCTTTATAATATTAGTATAGATATTTACATTGTTCGAAACACCAAAGTCAAAATTAAATACAGACTGTTCTAGTTGTAAAAAATAACAATGAAATCTAAATTTGTATTATTAATTTTACTTACTAAATAGATGTTAATTAAAATGCTAGGTATTACAGGATCGAGTTTCCTATAATATTCTTATTCAAGTCTTTAATATAAAAGAGGGGAAGGGGGGAGGGGTTTGGGGGCGTTGGCGAAGTGTGACACTGTGTAACAAAGGGGAGACGAAGTATGGCACTGTGTGACATGGAGTGGGGGGTGGGGTTCCTACATTTCTTGACGTCACGATTTAAAATCGAATATATTTAGGCTTTAAAACATGAAACCTGAATTATTAACGAATAACTTCAAAATATCAACACTATCTGTGTATAGTAAAAGGCAGCCAGGCAGCAGGCAGCGCGTAGTGGAAAGGTGGTGCATCGAGCATGAACTCTCTGCCAACCCACAGAAAACGCAGGTTGTTCTCTTCACAAACAAGAGAGTATTAGGTAATTACAGACTACCGACTCTCTTCGAAACCACACTTCAATTATCAAATGAGGTCAAATATCTTGGGATAACCCTAGACAACAAGTTAAACTGGAGCAGTCATGTTGACAACAAAGTCAATGCATCTAGTGTGACCTTATGGCAATGCCGTAGGATGATCGGTAAGCGTTAGGGACTTCATCCCAAACTCTTTCTATGGCTCTATACAGCTGTGGTCAGACCCATGCTAACTTATGGCTCTGTGGTTTGGTGGACAAGGACTAAGCTTACGACCTGCACGACCAAACTTCAGAGGCTACAAAGACAAGCGTGCTGTGCTGTGACGGGATGTATGAGGACTACGCCCACCGCGGCCTTAGAAATAGCTCTTAACATACCTCCACTGCACCTGTTCGTACAACAAGAGGCAGCAATGGCGGCCCTAAGATTAAAACACCTGAAAACCCTTAAGTTTGACAAGGTAAGACATTTCAGCATTCTCTCGGAAGCCTGGCCCAACTCACCTCTGGTGGAAGCAGTCAGTGACAGAATAGAGAAAGCTTTTTTTTCGATAAAAAATACAAGGTTGAACTCGAGGATGGTAACGACAGTTTTCTTTCCCATCATGAGCTTAACCTTTATACTGATGGGTCAAAGACTAGCTCGGGCTCAGGCACGGGAGTCTACTCGGAAGACCTAAATATTAACATATCCGAGCCCCTGGGTAAGTTTAATACAGTATATCAAGCATAGAGCATGGGAATCCTGCTTGCAGCTAAAGCAATCGTAGCTAGAGATGTCAATGGTCATTGTATCAGAATACTCTCTGATAGCAGATCGGTACTACAAGCCCTTAGTAGCAGGGTTATTTACTCAAATTTAATATACGAATGCCACTCGGCTCTAAATGAGGCGGCAATGGATCAAGGGACACAGTGGTGCCCGAGGCAACGATGCGGCAGATCAGCTGGCGAGGAGAGGTTCCGAAACCCAACCGGTTGGACCGGAACCTTTCCTGCCTTTGCCACACAGTTGGTTTAGAAATCACATAAACCAAAGGACAAGGGCACTACATCAACAACTTTGGGACAACTTGGAGGATAGCAGGCAAGCTAAGCTGGCAATGCCTCGAGCAGACCTGCGTTTCTCCAGGAACATCTTAAAGCTCAGTCGGTCCAGGCTGAGACTAGTTATTAGCGCAGCCACTGGACGTGGCAATTTTAACAGACATCTTTTCAATATAGGTGTCACCGACAGCCCCCTGTGCAGAGCATGCCTGGAGGCAGAAGAAACAGCCGCCCATGTCCTGCTTGAATGCGGAGGGGTGGCCCAATACGGGGCGAAGTATCTGGACGCCCCAGGTAGCCTCCGAGAAGTCTTCAGCAACGTCAAGAAGCTGGTCAACTTCCTGGAGGAGCTGGGCTGGATGGAGTAAACCCTCATCCACCCTCGCACGCAAAATAGGCGCTTTGTCGTCGAGTTGCGGAAACCGCCCGTTTGCAGAAGAAGATGAAGAAGATAGTAAAAGTATTAAAATGATTAAAAAGTAATTAGACTGGAAATAAAACTAATTACGGAACTGCTGCTTTAATTTAATAATTTCTTGATGTAACATTACAAAAAAATGTGATCAAAGAAAATCAAAGTAATTTATTTGTTTGAAACATGGTCATTTTTCAGATGTTACGCTAAGTGTCAGTTACATGTTTCGCCTTGACAGGCATAATTTTTATTTCTAGTTTTGGTTACAATCGTGATGTCACACTAGGGAGCGAGGAACGAATGTGAACAGCTATGACAAGATCAGGGGAGGGGTAAAAATTATGAAATGCCCCTAACCTAAGAGAATAAAAAATAAAATAAAAAGCCTTTATTTCTACCATTAAGTTTAGTTTATATATATATAAGTATATGTGTACATATTAAATAATGGAAGTCGCCTCTGCGGCGTAGGCCTCCCCCAACTCTTTCCAGTTTTTTCTATCTCCAGCTATTCTTCTCGGCATTTCATTCCACACATTTTTGCAAAAACATCTTCCCATCTCTTTCTAACCTAAGTAAGTAAAGTATAATAAAGTAAAGTAAGTAACCTAAGTGTTTTTTTTTAATTATTATTTACTTATAAATGAATAATTTTATCCGTGCAGGAACGGAGAAAGAATACAATTTCTTGCGGCCGGGCGGCCTGTAAAACAACCCACAGCCAGGTGGTAGGGTATTTGCTCGACTGGATGGCGACCACCCCTGGTCTAGAGTATGCCGCCATAACAACCTTGTGTTGTGTTCCGGCATAAGCGATCAGGTTCCAGTATCCGTTAAGAGAGCAGCAGCGCATTTGTAGCACCTTTGATGTTGCAAATGTCTATAGGCGATGGTGACCGCTTTCCATCAAGTGGACCGTCTGCCTGTCTGCTGATCTCCTGCCATAAAATAAAAAAAAGAATACTCGATCACAAAATATCTCGAACACCCCCCCACTTACATTTATTCTCGGCGCTGGACGAGTAAGTGGTGAAATGCGCGGCCAATCTGTCCGCGGTGGCGTTCCCCTCGGTGATGAGCGCGTGGCCGAGATCGGTCCCGAAGAAGGTGCTCGCCGCGGACCCGCCGCCGTCGGTCACGGCCACCATTTGGATCGGCAAGTTCGGAATGTTCATCGAGAACGCACTACAATACGACACGATACGGTGAAGTGGACAATAGCTGTAGGACATTGATAGTTTTTGAGTAGTAATTACGTGTTTTGTGAGAAATGTGAACTGTGTATAGTCAAATGTGGCCTTTTGTGTTGTCACAAGAACTCCGTTGAATGGCATCAGCTACAGTTCCTACCTACAGTTCAGCTGTGCTACACATAGGCTTAAGAAAATGACGGAAACTATATTGTAAACTAAGATGTAGCTTAAAGGCCAAAAATAATAAAAATAATAGGGTGAAGTGAAAAGTAAAGTCTATTTCAAATAGGACGGTATGGCTGACATCCATAACACGTAATTCGTGGCGTTATCGTACTCTTTACTACGTAATAAATATTAACTTTACACTATTTCTCCACAAGTAGCTATGTATGATAATATATTCATGCTAATGCATTTATTATAATATTATCCCCGCAAATTGGTAATGCGCCTGGCCGCCATTTTGGTGACGTAACCGTAGCCGAACACTCGGCACTGTTAGCATCACTGGCCGGCGAGTACGCGTACATATCGAGTTGCGGATGACGTCACGTGAGTGTTAATTTGACAAGGTTCCAGCGCATTAGCAATTTGCGGGGATAATAACTCATGTATTTTGAAATATGTTAATACATATGTATATAAGAGGACTTCATAACAAATGGGTGTACAGACAAAAGTGCAGTTTTACACAAAGGACAAAATTGTGAATAAAAGAAAAATAGTTGATTGTATAAGGCTGAAATTTAGATTACCCTTCTATTTAGGTACCTACACTTGCATACTGGTAAGATTTTCTAAATTGTAACATGCATAGATTTTGGTAAACAACAAAAAATGCCATTTTTGCATATACGCCCATTTGTTATGAAGCATTCGATAAACATACACACATATATATATATATGTGTGTGTGTGTGTGTGTGTGTGTGTGTGTGTGTGTGTGTGTGTGTATATATATATATATATATATATATATATATATATATATATCTATATATATATATGTATGTATATATGTATTTGTATATTTTAAATAGGTTTAAGTAGTTATGTACCTATTGCCTTTTTCCTGCACCACCTACATCGCCAGATTAGGCAAAAAATGCTTTTAATTTATGTTGCCTGGAAGAGATCACTGAGCGATAAGGCCGCCTATTTATCTAAAAATATCGTAAATATGGTTTGTTTTTGTAACTGTATATTTTAGTATGCAATAAAGTGTTATCTCTCTCTCTAACTTTAATTATAAAAGAATATATATTTACTCTTGCAACTATTTAATAATAATTTTATAGATAGAGTCACGTTGTTTATTCCTTTATTAAAGTACTGTCTCTGATACCATCCTATTTGAAACTGACTTCACTCAAATCAATTGACACACATCTTTATAGTCTTACAATACGTCGCAGCCTCATACATTTAATACGAGTCTTCACAATTATGACGATATAACTTTTTACAAGTAAAAAATCTTTTGAGTGTGTGTGTGTGTGTGTGTGCAAAAATTATTTCACTACTCACTTCAATGTGGCCAAACTGGCTTTCCTCTTCGCTGAATATATAAGTATGAAACCGTGTATGAGCTCCTCTCTGAACTGTGTAGCACCGTGGAAACTCGAAATTATAACCTGAGAAAGTTTAAGAGCGTTTTTATTTTCTAGGATTTGGGAAAGTGTTTCAGGATGGATGTATGCTACTCTTTTATGCAAAATCCACTGATTAGGAAATAATTTACGAGTATTTATACGTTGGGGGGAGTAACACGCGTCATAGCCGGTTACCGACTCGAAGGCGGGCGGTCACGTGAGGGTAGCTGACGTTCGTGACGCATATTGTGAATTTTCAGAAGAGACGCGGCTTTTAGTAAATAAATATTTAAAACTAGCTGTTCCTGCGACTTCGGCCGCATGTAATTTCTTGTCGCGGAACTCAAAAAAAACCTAGCTTAAGTTATTCATTAAAACATGAGCTATCTGCAAATGTAAGTCCCGTCAAATTCGGTCCAATCGTTTCAGAGATTAGCCGACAGACAAAATATTTTACTACTTAATTTTTTGGTATAAGCACCTTTTGTTGTGGGCGGGAGATTAAAAAAAGTTTTTGTAGTGAATATTTAATTAGTGGTTTTAACACTGATTCTTGGAAACACTTTTTAACATGGACACAGCGAGATAGCGATAACTTCACAACACAGGGAAATATAGACCGACCATAGACACTGACTTTTAATTTTTAAAATTAATGGCATGGTTGCCAGATTAATATCTAACAGTACCGTTCATATGCATTTAGTAATTAGCCTTTTTAAAAAGGTTTTTAAATACAAGCTTTTGAGCTCCTGGATATCATGTAGCAGCAGAGTGCTAGCCAAGACAAGTAAAACGAGCCCAAACACGACGGGTCCATCTTGTTTAGTACAGGAGTTCCCATGGCCACCTTCCGACTCCATCATCAGATCAGCTCCATGGTACGATATTATTGCATTGTCACGCGATATACATGTGCTTGCGAAATTGCAGCTCAATCGGAAACCGGGATGTTGGTCAAATTTAACTTGCAAGATTCCACCCGACTTACATACATACATCCATTGCAAGTTAAATAAAAGTTTTTAAGAAGCTTTTATTTTGACATTAGAAACAGACACTTCAATTTTATTCATGTGTATAGGCTATGAACTTACCTCGACCTTTCGTTTGGAGTCACCCAAGAAGGTCTCGATTACGATGGACCTGTCCCCGGTGAGGAAGCAGGACCGATGCGACAGGAGCGGGCTCAGAACGCGCTCGGGCGAATAAGGGTCGTCGCAAAACATGCACACCATTATCCTACAAACAACGTTGTAAATCCAGTATGTGAATCTCTATCTCCCTAGTCTAATCTTTATATGTTCAGTAACAGAGAAAGAATACAAAATCGAAAGTTATTTGCTCGTCTGGAGGGTTACCACCCATAGTCTATCTAGTCTATTGTTACACATGACTCGAATTAAAATCCCGTTGGAATAACTATAGAGTTTATTAGAACTGTACAAACACGTATAAAACAGGTACAAATATACCTGGATACAACCAGTACACACTGCACGGTTCAATAACACGCGCAAAGTCCGTCACTATATCGCTCATCGAATGTCGTCTTGCTCGTATCGTAATCCTCGCTTGACTACCCCACTCCGCCTTGGGCCGTTGCTTTATAATGCACCGATCCATACCTGACAAGCTTCGACGCAATACAATAACAACAAGGATATCAATTCGACACTAATGACGGCCATAAAATAAGTACAATAACAATAGAATGATTTTCGTAATTACAAATTTTAAACACAAAGTAAACAAAAGAATGCCTAAATGCGGGGAGGTAACAAACTTCGCTTTACGACAGGCGGGTGTGCTTTTACCTTTGTCGGTATGCAACACTATCACATGCATGCTAATCACCAATATAAAATGCACTCCATACATATATTTAATCAAATTAATAAAATATTACAATTAGTAATATTTAGTAATATGAAATATTATGACTGTAATAAAATTGTTACAAATTGGTTATTATTAATTTAACATACAACGAATGTGAAGAAGTTTTAGTGTATATTGCATAGTTTCTTAGTTTGTGTAAACATAAACACAAACACATAGTCTCATACATGTACACACACACGCACACATACATTCTTACATATACATTCATACACTCAGATATAGGTATACAAAAAAAAATATCTGTACAAGGTCTATTGTAATAAAAGTTATCTTTTAATGTTGAAGTTAATTGAGAGTGGGTCGTTTTGACACAAGTATATATTAATACTTAATAGAAGGTCCCAACCCTAAAAATTCTAGTATGAACTTTTGGAACAAATAAACATCTAGTATTATTATTATCTAGGGCAGAGATTTCCAAAGTAGTCGATATCGGTATTTCCAGAGGACGACATAAAAGAAAACTGATTTTGGGGGTCAACAAGGTCTAAAACTCGACCCCTATTAATTAACACAAATCCCTATTAATATTATAAATGTGAAAGTAACTCTGTCTGTCTGTCTGTCTGTCTGTCTGTCTGTCTGTTCCGTTTTCACGTAAAAACTACTGGACCGATTTGGCTGAAACTCAGTATATATATATTTTCGATACCGAGGATGAACATAGGATACTTTTTATCCCGAAAAATGGGATAGTTTCCGGGAAAAAATGATATTTGTCTGTTTGTTTGTTATGCTTTTACGGAAAAACTACTGGACCGATTTGGCTGAAATTCGGTACGTATGTAAATTAAATACTAAGGATGGACAAGGGATAATTTTCATTTTGACCTTTTTGGTAATTTTGGCCTATTTGGTCATTTTGGCCTTTTTGGTCATTTTGGCCTTTTTGATCATTTTGGCCTATTTGGTAATTTTTCCTTTTTGGTCATTTTGGCCTTTTTGATCATTTTGACCTTTTTGGTAATTTTGGCCTATTTGGTCATTTTGGCCTATTTGGTAATTTTGGCCTATTTGGTCATTTTGGCCTTTTTGATCATTTTGACCTTTTTGGTCATTTTGGCCTATTTGGTCATTTTGGCATTTTTGATCATTTTGGCCTTTTTGGTCATTTTGGCCTATTTGGTCATTTTGGCCTATTTGATCATTTTGGCCTTTTTGATCATTTTAACCTTTTTGGTCATTTTTGCCTATTTGGTCATTTTTGCCTATTCCGTCATTTTAACCATGTCGGTCACTGTGGTCTTTTGGTCATTTAGACCATTTTGGCCTTTTTGGTCATGTTTTGCAATTTATTTTGTTGACAGATAGACGGGGGATGGTATATATAATTAGCGATATAAAATGAAGTGAATCTTCCGTGGGCAAATACATAAAAATATAATATAATATAACCTGTAGCACTTGCTCTATAAACAAGAGACACGCACTAGAGGTTAACCCGCGGCTGCGCCGCGGGGTAAACTCTAGTTCTTTATATTTAAAAAAAACTCACCTAATATCGGAATCAAAGCACACGATGACATCCCTATAGAGGTGGGCATAACTAGCCTTCTCCCTGTTAGCTCTGACCAGTTCTTGCACTGCGTCCGAAGTCCAAGATTCGGTGCCCAGCTCGTTCACTGTCGCCTCCATATACGAGCAATGCAGGCTAGAAAAAATAAAAAACTGGTTAGATCACGTCAAGTGGACCTCCCGTTCAATTTTTTTTCCATACTAGCTTCCGCCTGCGACTTCGTCCGCGTGGAAAGTTTTTTGTACCTATCCCACGGCAACTTTTTTATTTTTCGGGATCAAAAATATCCTATATGTTGACCAGGGATATAAGCTACCACCATACAAAATTTCGTTTAAATCGGTCAAGTAGTTTCGGAGATTAGCCGATACAAACAGACAGACAAACAGAGAAACATAAACTTTGAAAAAAAATGTAAATTACTTCAATTTCACTTCTTGCATCCCCCTGACTCGGTTTTTAGCATTTTTCTTCATTGTACAGAAATTTGACCTCTGCAATTTTATTATATGTATAAATGTATAGATATACCCAAGAGTACCTACAACTAACACCTAAAACCTAGACACAGGTGCTAACCTAGTTTATATTTATTGGGGGTTAGCAAAATGACATTGTCAACATATATACATTGCAATTTTTTATTAATTGCAACACAGACGTACAGTAAGGCTTAAACTGCTTAACCACGGAGGCCACCAAAATATTTGTACAATTGCCCTTAGTATTTCATAAAATCATAAACAGTCGCAAATAAAATTGAATATGGATAGAATGTCCATTATAGGTCACCTATATAGTAATAAATAAGTGCATTATATATTAAATAGTTTAAGTATGTTTATATAGGATATTTGATATTTAATTATCTGCACCACCTACATCGCCAGATTAGATTAAATTATTCCTTAAGTTAGGTTGCCTGGAAGAGATTGCTTTCAGCGATAAGGCCGCCTTTTGTTTCTACCATGACAATATTGTAATTGTATTGTTGGTGAGCAATAAAGTGTTATCTATCTATCATTATTTTTATTGCGTGAATTCAGCAGACAGACAGTCGGTCCACCTGACGGAAAGCGGTTAGCATCGTCTATGGACAGTTGTAACAGCAAAATTACTACCAACGTGCTACCACTCTCTAAAGGCAGACTGGAACCTGGCCTCTAATGCCGGAACACACCTCAAGGTTTTTTATGGCTGTATACTCTAGGCCAGCGGTGGTAGTCATCTAAACAGGCAAATATCCTACCACCTATAGACATAGACAACACTTTATTGTTCACCAAAACAAAAATTACAAAAAATGCACAACAAGACAATAGTTACTTGGTAAAACAAAAGGCGGCCTTATCGCTAAAAGCGATCCCTTCCAGGCAACCGGTCTTAAAAGAAATTCTTACATTATCTATAATTATTATTATAATACAATAAAGGAAAAAGAAATAAAAATGACATACATGGATTACAGTCAAAAATATAATAAACTAGCACATACATTATTGTGTAAGACTAACGTAATGATTCTATATGGGTAATATGAAAAAATCTTACTTGTCAGCCAGATTCTGTCCTTCTTCCTGCAATCTTGCCAATTCCTTTTTATCCATGCTCTCTTCTTGTACAAACATCACGACCAATGGCAGGCCCTGAACACAATATAACAAAGTTAATGAACCGTTTTATCACACACGATATAATTTTTTATGAGAAACAAAAGATATGTATTCTGAAAAGTGTAGAAACAATAGACCAGTGCTAATCCCTGTGAAAATGGTAAAAAAAAGAAAACAATAATAGTAGGATGACACCTATTGGAAAAGGAAGCGAATATAATAAAAATTAAAGTAAAAATAATTTACGGGCGATCTGAGGTCGGGAAGGGGAAGGGGGGTGAGTTTTAAGGGTGAAGAACGGTTTATCTCGATTTCCGGCAAAACTACAAGTCCTATGGAAAAAAAATAAATGGAAAAGTTGTAGGTAATAAAAAGATCCACAACTTATTTATTAATACTTTTTGCACATTACCTCAAAATTTATGTGAAAAATTCAAATAACCAAGTTTTTGGTTTTTTATTTTTATCTTTTACAAAAATAATTTATTTTCGCGATATTTAGTGAAAACCTGCCTTTTTATGTCCCAGATACACTGTAATTTTTTTGATTTAAAATATTTATATTTTCACCTTATTTTGACTTAATATCAAAAAACCACCCTAATTTTCAATCGAAAATTCTCGCGGCAAAATATCAGCTTTTTTAAAAGACTCGGTGGGTTTTTTGTTCGTTAAAATCTTTTCTTTCAGATGGTGTAAAAAAATATACATTAATATGGTTAATGTTCTCAGGAAATGCAAAGAAATAACAAGTAGTAATGCCCAAACACTCCTAGCCCCTTCCCTACTTCTCTATGAAATACCTTTTGGTGGGCTAAAATTTATTTGTACCTGTGTTATACGTGTTTGTATAGTTCTAATAATCTCTATAATAATTCCAACGGCATTTTAATTCGAGTCTCGCAACTCGCAACAATAGTTATAATCTGAATTACTGTTTGACCAATAATGCTTATACAAAAATATGACGTCACAACTTTGTACTCTGAAATCTATGAAGATGCGAAATTTTGTAAGATGATAAAAATTCTCAAAAATTTGATTGATTTGAATGTCCATTATTTCCCTGGTCACGGTTTTTTATAATCACTGCTCCCCTATTCCATATATTAAGCACGTACCTGGAAAGGCAGTTTATCTTCTTGGAGACTTGACAATAGAGTTTTCTCAGCACATCCCCTGATGTATTCGAATGATTCTTGATCTTGAAATACACAGAAATAACCTGGAAAAGATTATTTATTATTTTTTTCACATACATACAGCTACTAGTATATGAACCCCGTTGCGTTCAGAGTACAGAGACTTTATGCCCAATTGATCAAAAGAAAAAATCATCAAAATTAGACACATTTGTCCCTATTAATCAAATAAAAACATTTATGAATTAAACATCAACATTACTAAAACGCATAAAATTCATACCAGGACAATATAACTGAAATGATCTATCAATCAATCAAAAATATATATGAAGTAAAAGAAAAAACAATGTATTTAAAAAAAAAAAATATTTTTTTAATTTATTAAATATTTTTTATAATGGGCAGACAAAGACACATATTGTTTATCCCCAAATTAAGCAAGTTAGGCTTGTGTTATGGGTATTATACAACGTACTACTCTACTCTGGGGCCGATCCCAGACACCCAGACCATGGCAAATAACGGAGAAAATACTGTTCGACCTACATGATGATACAATGAGAATACCTGGCAGCCTAAGAATAATATATTCAAATATATATTCTACTGTCTGACGTACAGACAGACATTAGCTTTTCTAACTACTACCAAGTAAATACCTAAAAGAAATTGTCTTGCCTTTACTCTGTTATTTAATTATATTATCCTCCGACACAAAAAACACGTTTCCGAAATTAACTATACAGTAAAAGCTCCTTATTCGCGCTTCCTTCATTCGCGTTTTCACTATTCGCGGATTAAAAAAATGCGAACCAATTCCTATATTCGCGTCTGAAAATTTCTTTATTCGCGGATCTAATAAGTACATACATAATAATAAAAGGATTGCAATTGGTATCCAATCCAATGTCCTTTGTAAATGCCGTTAAATGGACTAATAAAAAAAGTAAAATACATCTTATCACAACTTTGCCTAAAGTATGTTGTTAAATGATATCACCGAGGACTGACATGAGCCGCCTCCGCCGCGATCGGTGTTTATGAGAATGTAAACAAACAGAATGAAAGCTGCTTTAAAAACTGCCAAGCATAAGAAAATTACATAATTCATCAAACTATTTAGCCTTAGCCTTAAGATGATTAGTCAAAATGTTCAAAAACTTCAATTAAATTGTATTTTTTTTATATATTTGTTCTTTTTTTTGTCACCTAGGAACGTATCCATCCATCCATCCATCCCCTATAATCCCATATAAATTACCATTCACGGTTTCTGTAGGTATTCACGGCATATTTATGGACCGTATACCCCGAGAATAAAGAGGATTTTTTACTTTTTACAGCACATTTACGGTGAAAACTAACCGTTGGGTGCGAAATCGTCTATGGAGGTTGTTTCGGCGCTGAAGTCGTCGGTGCGGACCCGGTGCTCCACTCGCCACATCGCGCCCTGGACGGAGGCGCGCCGCTCCGAGTCGCAGCCGGCCAACAAACGCTTGCCGAACTCACCCGCGATACCTTCCAGCTATAAAAGTAGAGAACACTGACAAAATTGCGCCCAACATTATCATGGAAGCACTTTAATAAACGAACTGTAAAAAAGAGAAAGTGTTCGCGCCGCTTAATTTAAAATCCTATCCTTTCCAATGATTTCCACAACTACCCGCTTTCCTAACCGCGTTGTCCAATCACCTTTTCCCAGCCGCCATCTTCCGTTCCACACGATTATCCTTGTCGTACTTACCGTTGTACTAATACTAGTCGTCTTTACGAGTCAGTCTACCACAGAGTACTTTATATATACGGGTATAGAGTCAACAGTCATAATATATATACTAACGCACTCTATCGGTATACGACACAATACAACGGCAAAAACCGTCCAGGGCGTCTAGTATTATTTTGATTCTTATATTAGACTTTTGGAAATTGCGGGAGTTAATAATTTAACTCCTGCAATTCCCAAAAGCCTTTTAAAAAAATGTTTATTTGTTAGTAAATAAAACAACAATTTAGGGGTAGCGTGATTTATTATGTTTCCTTTTATTAAAATATTCAAAGGCATACATTTTCATAACATCATTTGTATCCACATCTAATCTGGTGCCGTTAAGATGATTTACTTACAAATTTTACCGCATCTGGGCACACAACAACCTCTTTCAGAAGAAGCCATAATCCAAGTCAACAGGGAACAAATCGTTAGGCAAATAGGTGTTCAGGGTACATTAGTAAGTCCAACGTGATCACAGAACACTAGTAAACGTGATAAGCTAAGTCTTCGGAGTCCAGGAATCAAACAAACTTGTCGAAAAATAATCAAAACACAAACAAAGTACATAAGTTCAATAGTGTGACTCGTATCGATCGGAAATCGGAATGTCGTTTTGGTTTTGACATAATTGACATCTTTGAAATAAGTTTTTGGTAAATCGACAATTCATCAAAAATCCAGTAATTAAAGTTAAAAAGAGTTTTATGATTTGAAAAAGGTGATGAATAGTACTTACATACTTCAAAATATATTTATTAGCTGATATGGCTTACAAAAACATATCAAATATTTCTTAAACAAGTATTAAAACAACTGCGTATAACGAAACATATTATTTTCTTTCATTTGGTGTTTAATTTGAGAACAGTGACATCTACTGCAATAAGTACCTACTAATAGAACGCAAAAAATCTCTAAGAAAAAATAATTGTACT
The DNA here is from genome assembly GCA_949752895.1 of Dendrolimus pini. NCBI lineage: Eukaryota > Metazoa > Arthropoda > Insecta > Lepidoptera > Lasiocampidae > Dendrolimus > Dendrolimus pini. The sequence continues at coordinate 10,050,027 of OX457146.1, forward strand.
GACTTCATAACAGTCAGTACAATTATTTTTTCTTGCAGTCTACTGTCGACCCTCATACTACAAACCCACAGATCTTTTCCGCCACAACTTGCCTATAAGTGCAGTTATACTGCGCTGTGTGTATAAATTCTATAAATAATAATCGAAGGCCACAAGGAGACAAGCCAGAAGACTTCCTCCAAGGCTCACGACTTCGTGGTCAGCACGCATAATTAGTGCAGCCCAAAGCCACATAGGATAGTCTCCCATCTATCCATACCAGCAATCCTACCACCGCCATTTTGGATACGCGTTCAGTTCCTAATACTGGGCTGCCGCATTGATAGAAAGAAAATAGAGTAATAATAGAATAATTTATTGTTAAACTGTGTAAACAAAGGTGGTATAAATAGAATAATAAGAATTAAATATTTTATTGATCTAAATTCTAAAGAAACACATGTTTACATAATGATAGAAAAAATTTTTGCACTGCAAAAATATAAAACAACTCACAAGACAGTGAAGTATATTATAGTACTAGCTTCTGCCCGCGACTATCGTCAGCGTGGAATAGTTAAAAAAGTAAGTTAAAAACACCCTGATTTTGAAAAAAAAATCATTGGTGCTCCGCTCCTGTTGGTCTTAGCGTGATGATATAGGTATAGCCTATACCAGGGGTCGGCAACCTTTTCAGCCGGAAGAGTCAAAAATTACAATTTACGAAGTTTCCAAGTTTTTAAAGAGCCACAATTTTTTTTCTTGCAAGTAATAAAATATAACTTGCATAATTTAAGTGTTTTGATAAAACAAACAAATCTATTTATTCATATATAAGTAGTGTTTTTCACAATAAAAAGATAATATGCATGTGACATTATTAGATAATTGATTATTATTATAAAATTAAATTATTATTATTATAAAATGAAAACAAACATTAACTTACAACACTAACTTATGCTTCAATAACAAACAATTGGCCAAACAAATTCAATTAAAGCCTTGTCTTTTTTTACGTATATAACAAGAGCCGCAGCTTTACATCCAAAGAGCCACATGTGGCTCGCGAGCCGCAGGTTGCCGACCCCTGGCCTATACCTATACCTTCCTCAATAAATGGGCTATCTAACACTGAAAAAAAATTCAAATCAGTCCGGTAGTTCCTGAGATTAGCGCATTCAAGCAAACAAACGTGTAAAGTATAAGATTTTTAAACACCAGTAACGCGTTGGACGCCACAAGTGTTGCAAACATCCGTAGACGACGGTAACCATCGACTTCCATCAAGTGGGCCGTCTGTCTGTTTGCCTTCCACTGGCAATAAAAGAAAAGCCTTGTTTTTGCCAAAATGTTTACCGACCCCTGAAATAAAACTCACCCCTAATACGATTATGTTGATCTGATTGGAGTCCGTGGTGAGGGCCCAAGGTGCAGCCGGTGGCCCGGCCAAGCATTGCGACTCGCCCGTCGATGTCAACGACCTGGAAGAGTTATTAGAACTAGTTTAAGTGAATCTCGAACAAGAATACAATTTCCTGCAGCCTGTTGTAAGAGGTGACACAATACCCCACAGCCAGGTCGTAAGGTATTTGCCCGACTGGATGGCTACCATCCCTAACCAGTGGCCAGGTTTCAGTCTCTCTTAAGAGAGCAGCAGCGCATTGCATTTGTAAGCAACCTTTGGTGTTACAAATGTCCATATGCGGTGGTAACCGCTTTCCATCAGGTGGGCCGTTTGCCTGTCTGTTGAACTCTGCAATAAAAAAAAGCATCTCGCCACACTCAACAACGACAATGGGATAAAATTTATCCTAAGTACATTTTATCCCATCCTATCTATCCCATGGCCTTTAATTCATTCTCTCATCCCATCTTCCTCTCTAGTTTCCTTTGTCCCATCCTGAAGGCTGGCAACACATTTTTACCCTCTGGTGTTGCAAACGGTGTGTTGTCACAAAAAAAGGATTATTAACCCGACAAATAACATATCGAAAAATGGCGCTGCAGTCATTTATGCCACCTTTGCAGTTCACTAACAAATACGTTGCCGTCATGGAAACGTGAAGGAAGTATCACTGGCAGATGCTAATAAATCAAAAAAATAAATAATAAATATGTATGTATGAAAGTTTTAATAATGAATGAATACATGTAGGTAACTATATTGTTACATTTTTTATACATTTCATTTCTAACCAACTTCCAAAAGAAGGAGGTTCTCAGTTCGTCTGTACTTTTTTTGTATATTTGTTACGCGATTTCTCTTTCATTTATGGACGGTTTTTTTTTTGAAGTATATACTCCCGTGGTACTCCTAGTTATCAAGTGAGGGTCTGATGAGTGGATCGTAAGGAAACCGAGAGCACCCCTTGTCGAAGAGCGTCTACACCGAAGAGTGAGATGGCAAACTTGTATACGCATGCCAGTAATACAATTTCTACGGGCGCTTAATACACTACTTCTAAGCATTTCAAGTATTTGCGCAGCTAAAAAGTAATAAATATTTTATATTTTACGAGGTCGTTGTTGTTTTTTTTATGTGTTACTTGGCACCGACTTCAAAACGTTGTAGAAAGAAGTCGGTTAAATATTTATTTCTTGGTTTTTATTTTATTTTTATTCTTTTATTTCGCCTTCTCCACCATCGCGTGTTAAGACAGAGGTTCTCGTTTCCTTTCATTTATTTATGTTCTTATTACTTTGATGTCATTTTATTTATATGACTAGTTTTTACGCATGTTGTGGTCTCCAGTAACTGAAGGAGCACATTGATTTAAAGTGTAAGGTTATTTATATTTACAAATTGTTATGTGTATCCTTTGTTGGAGATTCTAATAAATAAATAAATAAATAAATAGACTCAACACCGGGAAAGGTAAGGGGTTTATATTTGAATTTCTTTCTTTTCTAATTTTTCTTTTTCTATTTCAAAACTTAACTTCTATTACATTTATTACTCATACTAATTTTTACACTTTCTTATTTATAATTTTCTTAATATCTATTTGTTTGCTTTAATTGGTTTTTAGTTTGTGGTTGGTCACAACAAGAAAAATAACTAGCAATCGTATCACACGAGAAGAATAACTCACCCGACTCTTGTATTGAGTATGAGGGGTAGGGTCCCATCCAGACAGTTGGATCCAGCCGGGCAGTGTTCCCTCATAGGACAATGAACGAAGCCAAGGTGTTGGAACAACAGCAATTTGCGATCCTGCTCCATACGATCCAACATTTTATATCTGGTGCATGTAAATATAAAAAAAAAATTATATTAACAAGCCCGTTGCCTTGATAAACAACTTGCATTGCTCCGACTTTTGTCTCAAGACTACCCTCACATATTGTAAAGAATTAACGAAATTCACTAGAAAACAAAATATTTTAAATATTACAATAATAAATGGACAGATGCGCTAGTAGGGGTAAATGTGAATTAAATGTAACTAGTTATTTCTCTCTGTAAGTGAATAGTAAATTCTTTTGAGAAATAAATGTCTTGCATAAAAAGTAATTAGCATATCAACATATTAACAGCTTCTTTGTATTGAGTGGGTCTAAACCTTCACTGGAACAGACAGGCTTCGAGTTTGATTCCTGGCATGGTAAGTTTCGTATATGAACTTCTGTTATTTCTCTTGGATCGGCTTTCAGAGTGATCCGTTATATATTACCCATAACAGAAGCGTAACTTGTTTAGCTGGAGGATCATCCTCATCATCCGAGTGTTAAATCCCGGTTGCGTTCGTAGCGTCACTCCGACGCCCAGGGTCCCCTTTCCTACTTTTTCTAGTCCACTTCGCGCGATCTTCAGCATCCCCCATTTTGAGACCATTGGCACGCATGTCATCCTTCACGACGTCAAGCCAACATTTCTTGGGCCTTCCGCTTCGACCGGGATCTGGCGGAGGTGGCATGGCTAGACATTTGTTCCCCACATAACTAGCCGTGGTCGTAGACTTAATCTGCTGTGCTATACAGACAGACAGACACCAAGGAGAGAGCATAAGGGTTTCTTTTTATCTGTACATATCGGAACCCTGAAAGGAACTAAGCAAGAATAATTACCTAAAATCGTCCTGTAAGACATCAGTGATCTCCTTTATGTCCTCTTGAGTGATAGTTCCAGTTGGTGATATACTCTTGAAATGGTAGAATAAGTCTGCATGCTCCAAAAGCAACTCCTGAGAACAACAATGAAAGAAACATTTGAATAATAAATCCATGTAAAATGTACATGTTACATTCGAATTTAAATGCGGATCAAAAGTTCACCAACTTTATTTGAAGTTCGTAAATACATAATTTATAGTTCTCAAAAACACAATCAAACAGAACACGTCCAAATTGTAAGACAGAAACTCGTAATAACATAAACCGCGCAAAGTCTGACGAAGTGAGATTCGCGTTCCGAATGTATACTTTAAACTTAACACCGCCTCGATCGTAGTTGTAACTCAACTAACCCTGTGTCACTGGGCCGACCGTATATATTTGCAAAATAAACATGGACCCCAACACGCACAGACCATTGGACACACCAATTCTCAACTTGCAAAGCTTTGATTCAAAACAAAATGGCGTCCAGATCTTGCAGCGAGAACGAACAATAAAACTGTTTATAATGTCTTACTTGAAGGTCGGCCGTGAACACAAAGGGCTTAGCGATTAACAATAGACAACTACATACCAATTTTTTTAAACTTAGTGCACCCCAAATGACAGTGATCAATTAAGACATCCACTAAAAAGTCACAGACTATGTAAATACCAAAGGTAAATTAAAAATGTCTTCTAAAAGGAATAAAAGAATTATAGATTCTACAAATACATTGTAGCAACAGGAAATATAAAACAAGGTTCTAAAGGATGTACGGCCTTTTTAACCGACTTTGAAAAAAGGAGGAGGTTCTCAATTCGTCGGGATCTTTTTTTTTTTATGTATGTTCGCCGATAACTCCGTGATTTATGATCCGATTTACGTGATTCTTTTTTTGTTCGACGCGGAATAGCTTCCAATTGGTCCCCTAAAAATTTTACATAGTTTGGCCCAGTAGTTTTCATTTTATGAACATTTTTCATGGAAATAATTTTCACTCCGTTCCATATGTTCGCCGATAACTCCGTGATTTATGATCCGATTTACGTGATTCGTTTTTTGTTCGACGCGGAATAGCTGCCATATGGTCCCCTAAAAATTTGACATAGTTTGGCCCAGTAGTTTTCATTTTACGAACATTTTTTTGTTCCCGGTTCTTGGGACCTATATTTTTTAAGAAGCGCGGCACCATTCGTGGGTCCACCCATACATAGCTAGACACTAAAAAGTAACAAATAAAATTTAAAAACTTCGTTTAAAAAACCGACTTCAAAAACTAAAAAACTAAAATGTATAAAATAACTTATTTCTTAAGCTATTATTATTAATATATATTATCTAAAACATCTTGAAGTCGGTGCAAAGTAAAACATAAAAATTACTATATTTTGAAAATTACTAAGCACCGACTTTAAGATGTTTTAGATAATATATATTAATAATAATAGCTTAAGAAATAAGTTATTTTATACATTTAAGTTTTTTAGTTTTTGAAGTCGGTTTTTTTAAACGAAGTTTTTAAATTTTATGTACATATAGAAATTAAGAGACGGAAAAACTTTCTTCACAACTTTATTCATATTATAAAAACTATTTCGGTGGACTTCTTGGAGGAGCTCGACTGAATGGCAGTCCCTCATTCACCCTCGCACGCAAAATAGGCAACGAATCGCGGAAACGGTCCGCTTGCAGAAGATTCATATTGTTACAACTTAGGCCCCAACAAAGAAAAATTCCACATACTGATTTGTAAAAGCACATTTTACTACCTGTCGGCATTTGAACTAATTGTAATCCTTATATGATCGTCTTCTTATGTTCACTTATTTATTGGCATACGTTTCTAGTTATTGTGGAGAACAGCCTATTGTCCTATTATACTTGCTCAGGAGCATCATTAGCCATGTGTTGCGGATTATAAGTACAAGCTAATTCTAGGAAATTATGGCGACGTTGCCGGGCGGGCACATCTGCATTTGTGAAGTATAAAACGACGGCCTGATTGAGAGAGAGGGTCAGTTGAGCAACAACTACGATCTAGGCGTGACGTGTGTACATTCGGGAATCTAATAGTGACGGACTTAACGCGTTTTTATAGAATAACGACCTTCTGCATTACGTTTGGATTTGTTGCGTTCGGTTATATTTGTACCTGTGTTATACGTGTTTATATAATTCTAATAAACTCTATAAAAATTCCAACGGCATTTTAATTCGAGTCCCGTAAACTCGTAAAAATATTTAAGTTTTATGATAAAATAACATAATAATCACCTGCAAATTATGCTTCGCCCGTCGCTGTATCTGCCTCTGGTGCTGGTCATAGACCCGCTGCTGTTGCTCCTCGGACAAGGCCTCATAGCATTCCCTTCCCATGAGCAGAACCCTCACTTCGGACAGCTGTTTGCCCGGAGTCACGTACCCAGTCTCCTCTAGGAGCCGCTTGAATTGCTGGCACCATCTTTATACACACAACACACATTGTATATGAAGTCACTTCTATAATAATGCTAGAAAATTGAAATTTTTGGACGATAATCAGTTTTCTTTTTTTTTCTGAATGGCAATGTACAGCTATCGGTTGTCAATGTCACTCTGACACAACCCCGAGTGATAGTGTACTTTATGTTATGGCATAGAGAACAGAGTCCATCATCACCATTAATTTATGAGAAAAGAATCTCTTAAATTGAATCTCGTTAGAGATTCGATAATTTGCATTATTGTATTTCGTCATTTGGTTGAATATTTAGACATTTTATGAACATGGTGGTTTTATTCTCCTGGCCCGATTACCCTACATATTCATGCAGTAATGGAGCCTCCTGATCAGAATATACATACCAACCAACGCCACATACCGACACATGTAATAATAAGCCCTTATTTCTGTCAACATTGATTTACATTATTTTTACCTATTTATTAAACACTATACTGGCATTACTGTTTGTTTTATTTTCATCTACCGCTCTAACTATGTACCTGTCAAGGAGCTAGTCATTGTTTGACATAGGACACCTGCAAGTTTTTCCAAGTTAGTCTGTTTCTTTCTGTATGAGGACATAATTTTCCTGCTATATCTTATGTCATCTTTCCATCTTTAAATTTGTCTACCTCTGTTCCTTGAGAGACTACATGTATAGAATCACACCTAATCACAACTTATTACGCCTTGTAATTACTAATTACCAATATCGATCCCGTACTGCTACTGCACCAACAAAATCTAAAATGTGAAGCTCCAAAAAACGTAGCCTTATTTAATTTGACAGTCATTTTTGAATTTTGTGTTTTGATAAAAAAAAATCGAAACTACCCCTTGTCCTATCAAAATCGCATAGTAATTAAAAGTAAATTGTGGAAAACTCACTCGTAATTCCTTTGTTCCTCCTGAGCCTCGTGCAAGTAAGACTTGAAGACAGCGGCCGCCTCGTTGGACTCGAGGATCTCGTATGGGATCTTCTGCGATTGGCCCAATGTCTAAGGCAATTTAGTATTTCATTGTTAGGATAAGCAATTTATCTATATAAAATAACTAAATTTTTACTTGCAGCTTCACCCGTGGAAAATTCCGAACCGAACCTAACTAAAGCATATATATATATATAATCATTAGTTTAGTCTTAAGTTGCACACCAACAATTTATTTTAATTAAGATCCTTGTCCATCCAAAGGTTGCCTGGAAGAGATATGTTAATGTGTTACTTTTTTAAGTTGGTGTACAATAAAGAAGTAAAAGAAGAAGAGAAACACTTTATTCGAGCCGTTCTAAAAAGCTCCATTGGAAGTTATTTTTTTATTGCATGAGTTCAGCAGACAGGCAGACGGCCCACTTGATGGTCAGCGGTTAGCATCGCCTATGGACACAACTGAAGGTTGTTATGGCGGCATTCTCTAGACCAGGGGTGGTAGCCATCCAGTCGGGCAAATATCCTACCACCTGGCTGTGGGTTGTTTAGTCGCCTCTTACGACAGACCGCCCGGTCGCAGGTTATTGTATTCTCTCCGTCTCCAAATAAAAAGGGGGCGTGGGTTCGATCCTGGCCGGAACCCGTGCACCGTTTAGGCAGTTTTCTGACCTAATGTGCATATAGTTACAATTACCACGTGCTAACAACGGTGAAGGAAACCATTCTAATGCAACCTGCACATCGAGATAACCGATGTGTCAAACCTGCGAAGCCGCCTTGGACAAGCGTGGCGGGTATACTGTCCGTTCCCCTATAGTGGGAGGCCCGAGCCAAGCAATGGGACGTTTTTGGGCTGTTATTATAAGTATGAAGTGAAAAAATATTTGTACAAAAAAATAAACAATTGTGAATAAAGCTAGAATGATAGTAACTTGGTTTTATTTACTTGCTTGGTAAAACTTAATCTCTCTTTTGTTTCACCATATCCCAATTACTTGGGGTCGGCACAATATGTCGTTTCTTTCCACACTCCTCTACTCTGACATACATCTTCTGTCACACCACATATCATCATATCATCTTTCACACAATCCATCCATCTTTTTTTTTGGTCTAACTCTACATTTGTATCCATCTATCTTGTAATTTAACATTCTTTTTGTCACGTGACTTTCATCCCTCATTATATGCCCATACCAACTTAATCTTCTTCCTCTCAATTTTTCAGTCAACTTAATGACAAGTATAATATTCACTTTTAAGTTAAACGTAATCACTAATACATAATTAAAATTAATTACAACCACTAACAATGTAAAATTCATAAAAATACGAATGAGATTTAATATAAAAAAAGATTTTGGCCCTTGCAACTTCTCGACCCGTGCTTTAGTTAGGTTCGGTTCGGAATTTTTTTTTAGAACGGCTCGAATAAAGTGTTTCTCTTCTTCTTTTACTTCTTTATTGTACACCAACTTAAAAAAGTAACACATTAACATATCTGAAAATTAGTACCACCAGTACTCTTCCAGGCAACCTTTGGATGGACAAGGATCTTAATTAAAATAAATTGTTGGTGCGCAGCTTAAGACTAAACTAATGATTATATATATATATATATATATATATATATATATATATATATATATATATATATATATATATATATATGTGTCGGAGAGAAGCTTTAATTGGACGTATTGTTGACTAGATGTATAACGCACAATATCATTTGTTTACATTATAATCACTTCTAAAATTCTTAATGTAATTTAATTAGATTTGTTAATGTTTCTATAACTTCAAGATCGTTCTAACCTAATAAAAGTTATGTATATTGTAATTTAATAAACGACCAATCAGAGCAGAGCATATGGCAGAGCGGGGTCAGACGCCCTCTATACTTTTGAGTAGTATCTACTTCGGTAGACGGAGGAGTTTTTGTGGCACATTGAGTTGATGGCAACAGGTCGAGTTGGACCATGGAGTATTTTAAAGAAAGTATTGAAGCTGGAAGTATGAGCGGGTGCCCTGAACCCGCTGCTCGGTCTAAACTATGTCATAATGTTGATCAAATCTAAATTAAAAGTGTATAAACCGTGGCTATTGTGTTTTATGCTCGCATTTTATCCTGATGACGCCCACTAAACTTGCAATAACTAAAGATGTCGTGAGAACGAGGCCGTTCTGCGACATATATATATATATATATATATATATATACACAACACTTCATCACTTAAAAATTAATAAATCAAATATGACATATCGACCTGATATCTGGCTCTTTCGCCGACGCGTAGAGTAGTGTCGAGGGCCAAAGGGCTCTCGGCCTCCGAGCCCGACTCGGAGCCCGAGCCCAGCGCGCCCGCCTCGCTGAAGTACACAGAGAAGTCGCGGTGCGAGCGCAGCTGACGGACCACCACTGGCCAATCACTGGAAAGTAGGTTTTTAATACACTTACTCGCAAAGAACATTAAAGACAAAGAAACACATATTTTATCTATTTATTTTAGTAATGCTTCCAGGCGAATAACGATATAAATTAACAACATAAATAAAAGTATTGCTAATTACAAGCCTAATTGCCCGCTACATATATAATGATCAACTAGTTTTGTCTTATTCACAATTTTGTGCATTGTGTAATAACACAATGAACAATATTTATATCTATTATATATAATAAAATTGTAGAGGTCAAATTTCTGTACAATTAAAAAAAATGCTAAAAACCGAGTCAGGGGGATGTAAGAAGTGAAATAGAACTAATTTGGTTTTTTTTTGAATTTTTTGTTTCTCTGTTTGTCTGTCTGTTTGTAACGGCTAATCTTCGAAACGACTAGACCGATTGAAATGAAATTTTGTATGGTGGCAGCTTATATCCCTGGTCAACATATAGGATACTTTTGATCCCGAAAAATTAAAGAGTTCCCGTGGGATAGTTAGAAAGCTTTAATTACTTAAACTGCTTATAACAGACTAAAAGTAATTTCTCTGCAACGTAACATAATAGAAGCGGATAATTTGACAGGGTGTGGTGTCAGTGAGAGAGTTTTGTCTTATATATATTATATATAAAGCAGATAAGTTTGTTTCTTTGTTTGTTTGCTTGAACGCGCTAATCTCAGGACTGGTCTGATTTGAATTATTTTTTTCAGTGTTAGATAGCCCATTTATTGATGAAGGTTACAGGCTATAAACCATCACGCTAAGAGCAATAGGAGCGGAGCACCAATGAAGAATGTTTCAAAATCGCGGGTGTTTTTTAACTTCCTTTCCACGTGTACGAAGTCACGGGCAGAAGCTAATCTTATATATAAAAACGAATCGCAAAATGTGTTGGTAAGCGCATAACTTGAGAACGACTTTACCGATTTTGATGAAATATTGTGTGTGTGTTTGAGTGGGTCCCGGGATGGTTTAAATCCACAATTGGAAGCGGTAGATGGCGCTGAGATCGGGTTCTAGAATCCTCCTAATCACCTGGACGATTATGGTGATTTTGTTTTTGTGTCATGAAACAAAGTCTTTTAGGAATTCACAAAATATGGCGGTACGAAGTTCGCCGGGTCAGCTAGTTGTGAATAAAACAAAACTAGTTGATCGTATAAGACTGAAATCCGGAATACCCTTCTTCTTAGGTACACTTGTATACTGGTATGACCTCCTAAATTGTAACATATATTTTTTTGTAAACAACATAAAATGTCATTTTTGCGTATACCCCTATATGTTATGAAGCTCACTGTTTTAGGATTAATTAGGATTCAAATGTTAATGAAACGACTTGGTACGAGATCAACGCAGCAGAGAGTTTATTCGGCACAGAGTAGGTATTACATTGCTTTTTGACACATTACAGCTGTCACCCATTATGGTGACAATGACACATATTACAACACCCCCCCTCAATGTAATACACATATAAATTTCCAAAAAACTTTATAAAAAAACTTACATTACAAAAACAATCTTAATTTACTCTTATACAATACTATATTCAATCAACAAAAGAAACACAATATATGAAACCTCTTAATAAATCTCTATTTTTCAAAACCGAAATAACATTCACTTCTCTTTGTTAATTACAAAAAGCCTATACTGCTATCACTTATACACTACATACTTTAATTTGTGTAACTAAACAAACATACACAAATAAAACTTTATACTTTACAATAATTAACTTATGAGACTACACATTTTACAAAATTTCTTTAACATATCTTTTCTTAACCATTTTGTAAACATATCAGCTATTTGATCTTCAGTTTTTAAATACTGTAAACATATTGTACCATTCTGAATCTTTTCCCTAATAAAATGATAGCGAATATCAATGTGTTTTAATCTTTTTACTATATTTGTATTTGCTACTTTAATTGCTGATTGATTGTCACAATATATCAAAACAGGTGTTGTTTTACATATCTGAAAATCTTTCAATAAATTGATAAGCCAGCATGCCTCGCTGACAGCCATACTGGCAGCTACATATTCAGCTTCTGTTGAAGACAAGCTAACACTACTTTGCCTTTTAGAGCACCAAGTTATAAGACAATTTGATAAAAAGAAACAATAGCCTATGGTAGATTTTCTATCCACTAGATCACCTCCCCAGTTTGCATCACAATAACCTTGTAATACATCCTTATCATATGTATAAATTAACTTATAATCAATTGTATATTTAATGTACCTTAAAACTCTTTTAAGAGCAGTTAATAAAACATGAGATGCACAATTTTGATATCTACTAAGTATAGAAATAGTTGCACAGAGATCAGGTCTAGTGCAGGATGCTGCATACATTAAACACCCTAGGATTTGTCGACATTTATTTTCTATAACCTTATCTATAGGTATATCATTGCATTCAAGTAAAGAAACATTAAAGTTCTGATCCATTGGAGTAGACATTGGCTTGCAATCTTCCATATTAAATCTTTTCAAAACATTTAAAAGATAATTTTTCTGACACAATTCAGTTACATTAGTTTCCAAGTTTTGTTTTATATTTATACCAAGAAATTCTGAGGCAAATCCTAAATCTTTCATATTAAACTCTTTATGTAAGGTCAATTTAAGGTCATTGACCATTTTATCACAAGAACCAAATATTAACAAGTCATGGACATACAATAAAACATAGATTTGTTTATTATTGTTACATTTAGTATATAAACATGAGTCACTTTCAGATCTTTTGAAACCTGCATTTAAAATTACAGAATTGAACTTTTCATTCCAGTATTTAGGTGATTTTTTTAAACCATACAAAGACTTGTTTAATTTTACTATTTGTTTTCCATCAGAATAAGCCCCTTCAGGTAATTTAAGATATACATTCTCATTAATTTCCCCATACAGGAATGCACCTGTCACATCCATTTGGTGAATAGGTACCTTTAACTTTGTAGCAACCGATATAAATAACCTGAATGTTGACAATTTTGCTACTGGAGAATAAATTTCAGAAAAATCAATGTTTTCTTGTTGTTCAAAACCCCTGGCTACTAGCCTAGCTTTATAGTAACATTTATTGTCAATATATTTTATTTTGAAAACCCATTTGCTACTTATAATTGGATCAGTTACATTTTCAGTACAAATCTCCCAAGTATTATTACTAATTAATGTATTTAACTCACAGTTTATAGCCTTTGTCCATTCCTCAGCATTATTGCTTTCCATAGCCTCCTTGTATGTTTTAGGTTCTATATTATTACATTCTGCTAAAGCAAGTTGACACTTATAGAAAGACAGTGGTTTTCTCACCCTCTTAGACTTTTGACAATGTTGTGGAGTTATGTTCACTTCACTTTCACTCACTTCACTGTCTGTACACGGTTCATAAATGCTGCCTTCATCTTCTGAATAAACAGTGTTGTTATTATCTTTCAATATTGACTGCTTACTCATTTTTGTGTGTGTAATTGGTTCCTCAATATCTATCTTAGGGGCATTTGAATCTTGGTTGGTTGATTGTATATTGCTCTCTTTGTCAAGGAATACAATATCTCGTTTGTTTTCAACTGTATTTTCAACAGGAAACCATATCCTGTATCCTTTTACATTCTCTCCATAGCCCACAAAAATGCCTTTCTTGGCTTTTGAGTCCCACTTTCTTCTCTTTTCTTTTGGTATGTGTACATATACAGATGTACCAAAAATTTTCAAATTATTAATGTCATATTTCTTTCCTGTCCATATTTCATATGGTGTGATACCATTTTCTTTTGTTCTTCCAGTTCTATTCAACACATATGCCGCTGTATTCACAGCTTCAGCCCACAATTTCTTCGGTAAATTGTTTGCATATAACATTGCTCTCGCTGACTCAACTAAGGTTCGATTTTCTCTTTCAGCTTTTCCATTTTGTTCTGGTGTGTATGTTACTGAAGTTTGGTGTACTATGCCATGTCTTATAAACATTTCTTGCACCCTTTTATTCACAAATTCGAGGCCATTATCACTTCTAAAAGTTAATATCTTATTTCCTGTATTATTTTCAACCATATTTATAAATTGTTGTATATACTTGCATGTTTCTTCTTTGCTCTTTAAAAAGTACACAGTTCTATAACTAGAAAAGTCATCTTTCAGTATCATGAAGTATCTGGATCCACCAATTGAATTGTCTTCCATGGGTCCACAAAGATCAGCATGGATAACTTCACATATCCTTGTTGTATTCGATTTACTGCTTTTAAAAGGTAAGCGATGTATCTTTCCCTTTAAACATCCATGACAAGTAATATCAGTGTTGCATTAACATATTCGCTGACTTCAATATTGTTGTTTTGTAGCACAGTTTTCACATACTGTATGTTCTGATGAGCCATCTTTTGATGCCATTCATCTAATGTAGACTTAACTTGAGTTACATTTGCATATACACTTTTGTAGCGAACATTCATCATATACATGTTCCCAACTCGATTTGCAATAGCCCGTAATGCCTTTCCTTTGTAAAACTTGCATTTGTTACCATCTGTCTTCATTATATAACCTTTATCCATTGCACAGTTGACAGAAAATAAGTTTGTTTTTAATTCTGGCACAAACAAAACATTATCTATAGTTGTATCAATCCAGTCTTTTCCATTAAATACTTCTAATTTTATCTGTCCACATCCCAATACTTTAATGGTCTCTCCATTGCCAATAATTACTGACTGTGTTGTCGGTGAAAATGTTGTATACAGATTCCGTTCACAACACATATGTGCACTTGCACCAGTATCTACGAGCCACTTATATTTCTGTAGGTATTCATTATTATGCTGTTGTACTATGAATGCATTACTATCTTTGTTCTTCCTGAACCGACATTCATTTTTGAAATGACCTGGCTTGTTACAATAAAAACATCTTTTGTCTGTGTTTATGTTTGCAATATTATGTTTGTTCCTGCATTCCGATGCATAATGTCCTAGTTTATTACATTTAAAGCATTTCATGTACTTCTTTTTCTGTGCATTGCTTTTCACAATAAAAGCAGATGATGTTGATGGAGTATCTTGTTTCTCTTTCAATCGTTCTTCTTCAATCAACAAACGAGCGACAAGATTGTCATATGTTTGCTTGTTTTCTGGAGCTGACTCCCACGCAGATATAAAATGCCTGTAGTCATTGGGTAGAGACATCAATACTTTTGTTATAACAAATTTTTCTGATACATCCTCTCCCATCTGTTTAAGTTGGTTTCTCAACTCTTGAATTTTAGATAAAAATACCGACATTTCAATGTCTTTTACATATTTATACAAAAAAAACTTTTGTTGAACAATATGTATACTTGTTTCAGTCTTCTGCTCATAAACGCTGCTTAATTTGTGCCACATTTCGGCTGATGTATTGCACGTGATTATGTGAAGCATCACTTCCTCAGTCATTCTTGTGACTATTTGTGTTTGAGCCTTTGCATCCTTCAGTTGCCATGAAGCTTGTTCGTCCACCTTCTCTGGTTTTGTAAAAGTACCATCGACGATACCCATGAGGTTTTGTCCTCGCAATATAACCATTATTTGAAATTTCCAAATGTTCCAATTTCTCGCACCTTCCAACTTTATTGTTGTCTGATTTGAATCCATCGTATTGCTTACGATACCTTCCTGCCTTTGTATTGTTATCCTTCCTTGTTCTATTTGTACGAATACTCCGAACAAGTATTGCTTGACAAAATATGGCCGCACCGGTCGCGCCGTATTTAACTTTTATCTTCGAAATATACTTTATTTTTCAAAACTAAATATCTGGCAGTACTCTGAGAACAATCCTATATCCTGCAACAAAGTTATGTGCCTGGGCCCATAACCTGTTTTAGGATTAATTAGGATTCAAATGTTAATGAAACGACTTGGTACGAGATCAACGCAGCAGAGAGTTTATTCGGCACAGAGTAGGTATTACATTGCTTTTTGACACATTACAGCTGTCACCCATTATGGTGACAATGACACATATTACAACACTCACGATATGTAAAAAAAGAAATGGCTTTCATTGAGTTTGTTTGCCCAATTGTTTGTTATTGAAGCACAAGTTAGCCTTGTAAGTTAATAAGTTAATTGTTTTCATTTAGTTTTTTTTAGTTTTTTTAGTTTAGTTACAAAGATAGCAAAAAAAAATTAGGACAAAAAGAAATACAGAGTATCATCAAACAGTAAAACAGGAACAGAATAAGTCCTAAAATGGGACCAATTTATATGGGCATTTAATATATTATTTTTAAATCAATGCAAGTGTTTGCGCAAGTAAAAATAAATAATAATATTTTTCAACAAAACTGTGTTGAAATGAAAAAGCATAAAATAAATATTTTATCGACTTCTTTCTAAAAAAATCTTCATTTTGTTGCCAAGTAAATCATAAAATTCATCACGATCATTTTATTCTTTATCCTTTCTTACTTATCCCTGCAGAAACTGAGAAAGTTTACAATTGCATGCGGCCTGTCGTAAGAGGCGACAAAACAACCCACAACTATGTTCTGCTCCGGCATTAATGGCCAGGACCCAGCCTCCCTTCAGGGAGCCTGCCTATCTGGTGAACTTACACAATAAAAAAGAACTTACTTCTCTTGTAGGTCCGCAGTCGGCAGCTGCAAGCGGGACAGAACTTGTGGCAACTTAGCAAGCTGTTTACGCAATTTCTTCGCGGAACGCTCTTCCTTCAGCCTCCTTATATGACGTCGAAAAACAACCTAATATAAGAAAAAAAAATATAATTAGGAAGAAAGAAAAAACGTTTATTTGGTCTTCACATAGCGAGACACATGTGGCAAAGAATTAAACGATGTAAGTATAAACCAAAAAAATAACTCTCGCGATGGTACCAAATAGGTGCAGTTCAGCATGTGCCCGGCAAGAGATGCCTGACGCTGGTATTCAACTGCACGGACGGACTGAAATTGCATTGTTGTATATATATATATATATACTAGAGTTTAACCCGCGGCTAAGCCGCGGGTCAATCTGTAGTGCGTGCTTCTTGTTTAAAGAGCAGGCGTTAATACAGTTACAGCAGCGTTAGTGCTATTTGCACTCGGAAGATTAATTTCATTTTATATCGCAAACTATCCCAGCTCCCGGCATGAAAAGTGTTTATGTCCATTTTCCGTATTAAAACTACATTTAAACAAAATTACAGCAAAATCGATCCAGTATTCCTAGTAGTTTTCCGTGAAAACTTAACGGAAAGACATATCGAGTTACTATCGCATTTTTATAGACGACGAATTATTATATCTATAAACTTGAGAAATGATTGGTCTCATCCAAACTTTCATTCTTTATTTCAAACCGTCCTAGTTAAACTTATCTATCCCCGTCAATGAAAACTACATAATAGACAAACATGACAATAATGACTAAAAGGACAAAAAAAACAAAAAAGGATAAAAAGGACAAAAAGGGCAAAAAGAGACAAAAAGGACACAAAGGGCAAAACGACAAAGAGGCCAAAAATGACAAAAAGGGGAAAAAGGACAGGAAGGGGGAAAAGATCAGAAAGGGCAAAAAGTACAAAAAGGACAAAACGGGCAAAAAGTACAAAAGGGCAAAAAGTACAAATAGGGCAAAAAGAAACATAGGGCACAAAGAGGAAAAAGGACGAAAAGGACAAAAAATACAAAAAGTCCATAAATGACAAAAAGGGCAAAAGGACAATAAGGGTAAAAAGGGTAAAAAGGGCAAAAAGATCAAAAAGGACAAAGAGGCCAATAAAAACAAAAAAGGCAGAAGGGCAAAAAGGGCAAAAAGGACAAAAAGGGCAAGAAAGGAAAAATACAAAAAGGACAAAGAGCAAAAAGGACAAAAGGGGCAAAAAGGACAAAAGCGGCAAAAAAGGCAAAAAGGAAAAACAGGGCAAAAAGAACAAAAAGGGCGAAAAGGGCAAGAAGTACAAAAGGGACAAAAAGGACAATAAGGGCAAAAAGTGCAAAAATGACAAAAGGGCAAATAGGTCAAAAATGGCAAAAGGACAAATCGGACAAACAGGGCAAAAAGAACAAAAAGGGCGAAAAGGGCAAGAAGTACAAAAGGGACAAAAAGGACAAAAAGGGCAAAAATGACAAAAGGGCAAATAGGTCAAAAATGGCAAAAGGACAAAGATGATGAAAATGGAAAATCACTTTTTGGGATAACCTTTACATTAATCTATCTCAAAATCTATCCCATTATCCGGGATAAAAGGTATCCCTTGTCCACCCTCGGTATTAAAATTACATGTATACCGAATTTCAACTAAATCGGTCCTATCGTGTTTCCGTAAAAGCATAACAAACAGAAAGACAAATATATTTTTATCCCGAAAACTATACCGTTTTTCGGGATAAAAAGTATCCTATGTTCATTCTCGGTATCGAAAATATATATATACTGCGTTCCAGCCAAATCGGTCCAGTAGTTTTTACGTGAAAACGGAACAGATAGACAAACAGATAGAGTTACTTTCGCATTTATTTTATTAATATTACTAGCTGATCCGTGCCCACTTCGCTGGGCATCAGAAAATAAAATACTTATTATTAATCACTATTAAATATACACCATGACACTCAGGAATAATGTAGCTTTCCACTGGTGAAAGAATTTTCAAAATCGGTTTAGTAGATTCAGAGATTACCCCCTACAACGTCGCAAACTCACAAACTTTACTTCTTTATAATATTAGTATAGATGAGTAATTACGGTTTTAAGATTTAAGTTTTAATTCAAACTAAGTTGAGATCATTTTTTGAAGATCATACATACAAGTATATGTTAAAATTTAAACATATAAACATACAAAATATCACACCTATTTCCCACGGGACTAGGCAGAAACTATGGATCTCCACTTGTGACGATCCTGACAAACAACTTTCGCTTCGTCTACTTTCATTAACCTCTTCATACATGCACGTTTGTTTGAGATGCTTTTTACCTGACCTCTCTTTAACACTTCTGATATTTAATCATGGTGTGTTTGCCGGTAGACCGGCAGCAACTCTACCATTCACAATAATGTCATACACCTGTTTTGTGTTTCTACTTTCGTCCATTCTCTCTACATGTCCAAACCATCCCTTCTTCAACTCTTGTTATAAACTCTACTCAAACATTACTAACTCTAAACATTCTACTTCCTATTCTATGTACACCCTTCCGCAACGTGTTTCCACTCTTTAAGGAGAACAAGCGATAAGAAAATCTCCAGCAACAAGTCTAGCAAAAAAATCCTTACTAATATTATAAACGCGAAAATTTGTAAGAATGTATTGATGTGTTTGTTACTCTTTCACGCAAGAACTACTGAATGGATTTTGATGAAACTTTATAATAATATAGCTTACACATCAGAATAATACATACGCAATAATTTATAAAGATATAGTGTGAATTATGCAAAGAATAACGATTTTCCATCACCACGCAGGTGGCACCACGGGCGCAGCTAGTATCTTCATATTTATCCACCTCAGGCTCCTTTTATTGCTAAATACAGGTACGTTATACAATTAATTTTCGAAAAATTAATGGAGTCCAAACAAATCTTTTTTGGAAAAAATAGGATAGGGGGAGGGTGAAGTGGGCAACCAAACCTCTCACTGATCGTACGAAATACTATTTGCTCAAGGCAAACCGTTTCACGCCAATATTCTGTGACAGCGTGATGATACACCGATCGAGTTGGCACTAAGAGCTGTTAATCCAGATGACGATTACAGCATGGCTTTAGCACATTAATTTTGTTTCATAATGCAGTATTACTGTTAGTAATATATAAGCAATTGCTAGTACCTGAGTCCCATCATTCCCGAACTGTTGTACAAATTTCACCCACTCAGGGTAGTGGCACAATCTCTTACTTGCCGCTGACCACATTTCCCTGAAAACCAATCAATCATCAGTCAATTGCTCTCCACATCTCTCAATTGTTGCTTTAATAGTATCACATTTATTCATGTAGGAACATATGTTGTGTTCCGGCATCAGTGACCAGATTCCAGTCTCCCTTAAGAGAGCAGCAGCGCATTTGTAGCACCTTTGGTGTTGCTAATGTCCATAGGCGATAGTAACCGCTTTCCATCAAGAGGGTCATCTGCCTGTCTGCTGAACTACTGCAATAAAAAAAATAAAAAATGTTGGGGCGGCCTGTCGTAAGAGGTGACAAAACACCCCACAGCCGGGTGGTAGGGTATTTACCCTTCTGGATGGCTACCACCCCTGGTCTAGAGTATACTACCATAAAAATATAAAACCTTGAGTTGTTTTCCAGCATTAGTGGCCAGATTCCAGTCTTTCTGTGTTGTGACAAATGTTCATAGGCGATGGTAATCGCTTTCCATTAGGTGGGCAGTCTGCCCGTCTGCTGAACTCATGCAGTAAAAAAAATCACCTGTATAGTATAATTAATTAACTCACTTGTGATCTTTGACATGTATCCTGATAAGTTGAGTGAAAGCCTCGGTGACAAAGTCGAGTGTCTCTCTCCTAACACGCAGAGCCTCCGCATAGTTTGCCACCTGACAACAAAAGATTGTTATCATAATTTATAGATATTATATCAGAAAGAAAAGAAACAAAACCACTTATTTGCCAAAGGCATCATCATCATAATAATCTATAATATTATAAATGCCTAAACATGCCGTGTCTCATACATTGAAGCCATTTAAAAAAACAACTGGAATAGACTATATCAACGATGCAATTTTTTTATAGATTTCTTGTCTGTTTGTTCGGCATTAACGTAAAAACTTCTGGGCCGATTTCAATGCGGTTTCCGCTGATCGACAGTAAATTATTAGAATAAAAATCTGCACTACTTTATATACTGGGAATCCTGCGGAATTTTTCTGGGAAATATTTAAAATGACCAATTAAAAAAAATCTAATTCCAGTATGTTTCATTTACTGACCAATAGCAAATTTTATATAATTAAATGTGTGATATTTTTTATTCCGGGAATTGCGCGGGAATTTTCCCGGGGGCGGTTTGGAGTTGTTTAGGTGCATACAAAATAGCTTATTCCCAAAACTTTTCACTAAAACGACAGATTCCGCTCTTTTTTTAAATGCTACGGTAATTTGTGTCCCGGGAATCTCGCGGGAATTTGAAATCAAGCGTGAAGTCAAGCTACTGTGCACGACTTGGTAATATAGTCTTTAATACTGTGTACACGTTTTAATATCGTTTAAAGATAGTAAAGTCCATTCCGATACGATGTGATGCGAACCGTTTGGTGGAAATCATCCGTAAGAAAAACAAAACGGACTTCAATTTTTTTTTTTAATAACAAATATTTTCTGCAACATCTTGAAGTTGGTGCCAAATAAAACACACCAACAAAACAACACAATTGCAAAAGGTACCGACTTGAAGATTTATTTTTTGCTTTTTAGTTAAAGTCGGTTTATTTTTGTTATTTTTTAATTAAAATTCATAGGCACGTTTTTTAACAAGCCTTATTATCTATATATTAATACGCGAAGCAACAAGACGAGAAGGAGTGCAGAATGCTATTCTTTTTTATAATGCATAAATAAATCGAGAAAAAAAAACATTATACACACTACCATGTATTTGATACACAGACGCATATATCTTTTATTTATTGTTGCCTTGGCGAAATCTGTGATTATAAAAGTATAGTCTTTGACAACAGAACCTTAATAATGTTCAAACTTATAATTGAAATCAATTATTATGGTCGAATTTCGATCACGGGCAATCACTAGTTTAAATAAATAGGTAGATATGGTTTCCATCATTGTAGTAAAAAGTGTACCCTCTTCCTGTGATGTTTTTGTTATTATAAAAATTACTGAAAATATTCAGGTATAGTTTTTTTTTTAGTATCCCCTTCTCCTCTGTCATTTTCCAAGACAGAGATATTCATTTTCTCGTCTCTTTTAACCTATCTTTAAAGATATATAAGGGAAATATGTGGGGAGTCTTTTTATTTATTTTTCTTATGTCTTTTCTTTTCCAATGAATCTTATATGTCTATATTATTATTATTATATCTATTTATTAAATCTAGTCCTATTATACAGTTTGTCTTACTATTCTATTCAGATATAGTTTAAAATTATTGAAATAAATTAGTTAATACTAATATGTCTTTTATTACTATATGAAAGACTTAACATGGTACCTTGATCCTGGCTTTGGCCTTGTCAACCATTTGCGCCAACAAGAAGAAAGCTTGATCAACGTTGACATTGTCATGACTTGACGTTTCCACAATAGGTATGCTGCCTTTGAACTCCTTGCGTTGCACAAGTCTCTCCGCTTCCCGCACACCTTGCTCACAGGCTTCATCGTTCTTCGAGGTCACCAGAACTACTGGTTTCTTCAGTTTCAGAATGTTCTGAAGTATAGCTGCTAATACTTCGTTCTGTAAAAGATTATTTTTAAATTCTGAAGCTGGCAAACAGGCAGACGATCCACCTAATGGAAAGTGGCTATTGTTATTTAGATGTAGACTTCAGCAACACCCAGGGAGAAGCTAACGCGTTGGAAGGCTTTAGGGTGGGAATAGAGTAGATGAGATGAAAGGATTAGATAGTAGGAATAGGGGGGGGGGGATAGACTAAGGGAATGGCATAGAGGGATGGATGGACATGGATGCATGTTAAGAAATTTAACGAAGAAAGAACTAAAATCAAAAGAGATAAAAACAATTTTCATACAATGATGGGAGATCAGAAAAAATATTGTTTTTATAATTTTGGTCTGTCAGTCTGTCTTGAATTAAATACGAAACCACTAATTAAATTTCAATGAATATCTTAATATATATAAATCTCTTGTCACGATGTTGTCGGCGATGGACTCCTAAACTACTCAACCGATTTTAATCAAATTTGCACACCGTGTGCAGTTTGATCCAACTTGAAAGATAGGATAGTTTTTATACCGTTGGAACCGGTAGGTGGCGCTGAGATCGGGTTCTAGAATCCTCTTAACAACGGGGAGCGATTTTGTTTTTGTGTGTTTGAGTGGGTCCCCGGATGGTTTAAATCCGCAATTGGAACCGGTAGGTGGCGCTGGGATCGGGTTCTAGAATCCTCCTAATCACCGGGAGCGATTTTGGTGATTTTGTTTTTGTGTATTTGAGTGGGTGTCCCCGGATGGTTTAAATCCGCAATTGGAACCGGTAGGTGGCGCTGGGATCGGGTTCTAGAATCCTCCTAATCACCGGGAGCGATTTTGGTGATTTTGTTTTGTGTATTTGAGTGGGTCCCCGGATGGTTTAAATCCACAATTGGAACCGGTAGGTGGCGCTGGGATCGGGTTCTAGATTTTTATTTTTTCAAAGCAGGACAACGTCTGCTGTAAACTAGCTTCTACTATTATTTCTGTACAAACAAATAGGGCTTCTATTTGCTTTACTTACCAATTAAAAAAATATAGATCTTAATTTCCTTTTTATTTTAGAACTTACAACATTATTTTACCACACTAAATGTGAATAATGCTATCACTAGCAAGATTTTTCAGTAATATGGAATATGCATGTTTTTTATAAAATAATTAATTGTACAGTAATGATATGTTGCTGAGAAGTTTGCTGCGTCGCTTCTTCACCTTTAACAGTAACCATAGTTGTTTTGGAAGCAGTATCCTACTTCCTATTAATATTATAAACGCGAAAGTTTGTAATGCATGGATGTATGTTTGTTACTCTTTCACGCAAAAACTACTGAATGGATTTTGATGAAACTTTATAATAATATAACTTACACATCAGAATAACACATAAGATATATTTATAAAGATATACTGTGAATTATCCAAATATAACTATTTTCTATGAAACCGCGGGGCGCAGCTAGTATTACTATAGAACTTAAAGTTATTTTATAAACATACCTGCTTTTCCCATGTGCGACCCGGCACCAAGCTCACGTCGTAGATGCAAAGGAATCCGTCGACTGACAACTTTCCGTCAGGCATCAATCTCTGGTCATACTCCTTCTCAATGCCCAACTGGTTCTTGCACACGTACATCAATTTCTCGGCCGACTGCAGCTTCGTTGCCACACATCGTTTCACGTATGCCTCCGTTTTGCCCACTGGGTGTGAATGAAAACATTACAGATAAAAATTGCTTCGGACAAGAGCTAAAAGGGGCTAAATCATCTATACATATAATAAAATTGTAGAGGTCACATTTCTGTACAATGAAAAAAAAATGCTAAAAACCGAGTCAGGGGGATGTAAGAAGTGAAACAGAACTAATTTTGTTTTTTTTTTTAATTTCTTGTTTCTCTGTTTGTACCGGCTAATCTCCGAAACGACGGGACCGATTTACATGAAATTTTGTATGGTGGTAGCTTATATCCCTGGTCAACATATAGGATACTTTTGATCCCGAAAAATTAAAGAGTTCCCGTGGGATAGTTAAAAAACCGCACCACGCGGGCAAAGATGCGGGCAGAAGTTATCGTTTATATGGCAAAACAACGTTTGCCGGGTCAGCTAGTTACTAATAAGTCAACAGTTAGTGCTTGTTCAGGTTAACTCACGGGCGCGGTTACGATGTATCAAACATAAGACATATTAAAATGTTCATGTAAGAAACACAGGTGCGGCGTAAGTATGGATATTAAACAGCCCGGCCACTAACTTTCGCGACACAACGACCAACAAACGCAAATAGTATAAGATGTACGAAACATGCCACGGGTCGTCGCGCTAGGCGCTGATCTGTGATGTTGCCCGTCGCTAAGCCGAAGGTTATGGCCGGGCTGTAAAGAATTTACCGTTACAGTGCTCTAGTATGTCTGGGATTTAAAAAAAAGTAAGAAATCTACACACTTAAGTTCTTTATTAACATAGCGGTTTGAGATATTGCTAATTCACTACCACATCTCATCTCTGAATAATTTTTAAATATTTACAATGTTGCGGCGTGATTAAAATTAGAGCTTTTTTATACTTTTATTCTTTCCAGAGAGTTGTACTTCGTAGACGTGCTTTACAGTTTAATTGTAAGAGTTTATCTTCTGACGCAAAATGAAGAATGCTCATTGTGCTCGGGAGTTGTACGTGAACAGGCGCTACGCTATCATCAGAAACAATACCTTTGAAAGGCTGAAAGCACGCGTCATCCACGAACTCTGTTTGCTCGACGATCTCGAACCTGTACTCTTGGTCATCATTCTCCTTTTGTACACTGCCCCAGTACAGAAAATGGTCGTTGTTCACCACTCGACCGCTGAAATCGGACTGTAAACAAATTTTCGACTTAGTTGAAAAAACTTCGTTAATGCTGAGTTTTTATATTGTAATGATAATGTAATCGTTGGCTAGTACCACCTGTTTGGTATCCAATCATCAAATCTATTAAAACCCAAATCCAGCAAAAACCAATTGCCAGACCTCAAGACACAGTGAGCTCTTTCTTCGTTCACCGGAACGCAAACCAACTTGATGATATTGTCTTTTATTTTTCCATCCACCCATTTTAATATTAAATTCAAATTCAAAAGTTTTTATTCAAAATAAGTTCCACTGGAGAACACTTTTTGAAGGTCATACATATAGGTTAAAATTTAATTGTACTGCCTAGTCTATGTACACCGCTTCGCAGAGAAGAAGCGGCAAGAAACTCCCCAGCAACACGTCTAGCTAAAAATTGTTTTTCTTTATATTTATTGTTCTATTTATATTTAAGTTCTTTTTTAAAGTTTTATACAGAATTATGTTACAGAATGACTTTTGAAGAATTAATGGAGTTGTAGCAAACAGTGCATATTCAATAAGACAGAGCGCAATAAAAGTATAGAAAATATTATTATAGTTATAAATATAAAGACATAACGTACTATTTTTTTTTGCAACATATCTCCATATATTCCTTACAAGTACGGCAAGATAAAAACGTTATACTCGTACAAAACACAGTATAAGAGGTTGGAGCGAGCTGCTATGTAAATGAAGTTTTCTCATTTAAATATTAATTATATAAAGTGATTAGAGCTGGGCAAGAGAGAGAGCCAAAGAGTTTCTTGCGCCGCTTCTTCTTTTCAAGCCATAACATGTTGCGAAGCGGTGGTAAATCAAATTAGGCTCTCATAGAGTAAATAATAACTAATAAAAATAATGTCTTCTGTGACGATGACGGCTACTGAAAAGTGGCCGAAACGTAGGAATAATAAAAATTAAATAAATTACTGCGCTTAAAACCGTTAAAACTTAGTTTTACTATGTATACAAGTCTCGAAAACTTCAGAAAATATTACTTATTAGGTACTTTAAATTGACTTAGTTTCTTTGTAATTATAGTGAATTGAACAAGAAACTAAACTAAAGTATTGACGTGTTATAATATATAAAACAATAAAATTTTCGTGTACGTAACATAGAGCCGTCACGCAGGGGTTTAGGTTGAAAAACTCTAGTAATATTATAAAATTGTAAAAGTATAAGTCTTTTGATTTTCAGAGTTTTTGTGTTTGTCCGTTTGTTCGAGATTCAAGTAACAACTAACGGGCCAATTTCGATGCGATTTTCGCTGATCGATAGCGAATTCCCGCAACTAAAATCTCCGGTTCTTTATATCCCGGGAATCCTGCGGAAATCATCTAGGGAGCGATTTAAAGTGGTCAAGTTCAAAAATGTGATCTTTGTTACCCGTCCAACGTGGATAAAGTCGCGGGCGAATCCTAGTATATAGTACGACACGTTTAATAGACGTTATAATAAATTAAAGAAACTAGAGACCAATAATAACAGTGTAACACCTACCTGACTCAAGACACATATGTGATCGACATTGTAGTCATCTGCGTGGGTGCGCACAAATCTGTTGCAGAGGCAAGATTTGCCCACGCCCAGCTGCCCTTTCTCTTTTTCCGTACCTGTGGAAATGCCATGTAGGCAGTTTTATAACCTGGTTGAGAATCATATGAACTACAGTTTTTTGTCCCTGCGTTTTTTACCATCTGCAAAAAGAGGAGTGTTCTAAGAAACCGATTGATTCGACACCAACATCTGACTTCCATAACAACGGTACTCACAATTGGCAGGATGATCACCAACATTATTTTTAAAATACCATACTTAACCACATAGCTCTCTAGATCGATTATCCCCTATACAATAAGCAGTTGAAAGAAACTGGGATGATATGGGGTCGTTTATAAAGTGTGTCATTCAATTTCTCCAAAGCCAGCAACTGGTTCCCTTATATTGCTAAAGATCATAGCCAACTGTGGCAGATCTATAAATCCATCATTAGACCTGGCCTTTTGTACGGCAGTGAAGCGTGGCCTGTACTTGAGCGACACAAGCAAGAACTGCGTGTCACGGAGACGAAAATGCTGCGATGGATGTGTGTGACGCAGAAAGACCGTGTCAAGAACTCCCGCAGCCGCGGCAGTCTTCATGTCCGTGACATAGATGTTTTATGGAGACCGGCTAATTATGTGGGGAACAAACGCCTAACCATTCCGCCTCCGCCGGGTCCCGGTCGAAGGGAAGGCCCCTGAAATGCTTAACGTTGTGAAAGATGACATGCATACTAATGGTTTCAAAACGAGAGATGCTGAAGACCGCGCGAAGTGGAGTAGAAAAAGTAGGAAAGCGGACCCTGGGTGTCGAAGTGAACGCTCCGAACGCAACCAGTATTTAATGCTCAGACAGTGATGATAACCATAGTCAACTGTGATAATTTTCCAACAAACAGGCAGTCTGTCTATTTGCCTGGTTTAAACTTTTTGGGTCGATTTACTGCCAAAATACCAACACCATGTACTAGTCTTTCTTTCTCAAAGGAGATATCTAAAGAAAATCAATTTATTAAAGGCTTCTTAGGCTCATTAGCAAAACTTGCACTTATCAGAGATTTGGTTAGGTAAAAAGCACCTGTAATAAATGTGTAGGTATGTATGAAGAGATCAATGAAAGCACTTAGATGAAGCAAAAGATGTATGTCAACATCAAGGCAAATAAAAATCCATCATCAATTTCAAATTCAAAACCTTTTATTCAAAATTAGTTCCACTGGAGAACATTTTTTGAAGGTCATAACATTTAAGTTAAAATTAAATTGTCTTCCTAATGTATGTATAGCACTACACAAAGAGTTATCACTGTTTAAGGAGTAGGGAAGAAGTGGTGTCTCTGCCTGCTCTTATAAGAAACAGTTGTGATAATGTGTATGTATCTGATTTTATAACAAAAAAAAAGTATTGGCAAGAATATGCCCCTGTTACTACTGCCGTTTTCTGATAAGAAATACAACATGACACCATATCATGTAACTTATCTTCAAAATATCTCATCACAACAAACATAAGTGATAAATTATCATTGTTCCAACAATATAAACAACTTTGGGCTACACCTACACATGGCAGGAAATAGTGTAGATAAGAACCAACAATAGATACCGATTCCATTCACAACTTGTATCTCTGTGGAGAATCAGGACCAAGTTCTCAATTTCAATTAGAAATGCACTCACTTTAACTTGAAAGCTGTTAGGACAATATTTTTTATTGGCAGTTTTATTAGTAACTGAAATGGACTTAAATATTTTGTGACATACTCAGAGAGGAGTAACACCCAATTAATCTTAAATAGAATTATAGTTAAACTTGTAACCCACTATAAAGATTACATAATTCAATAGGTGTAATCTCAATTGTCTTGGGGATAATCACAGTTTTCTAAAAAGCAAATATAATTATTTTCTAACTCATTCATTTGCAACAAGATTCAAGATGTTAAGGGGAACATTACAATCTAGTTACAACTGGAAGAATTAATTAACATTTGAATGATAATAAAGAAACTATTTGTTATTTTGCTTCTCTGAACGATGATGTGACCATTCATTGTGGAACCTAGGTATTTTGTAAAACATTTCTCATGGTAGATGTATAAAAAAATATGTGCAATGTTTCAATTACTCTATATCCAAGTTTATATTTTTTAATTCTTGGTTACCTTTCTGCAATAATAATTTAAGCGTTTGTGGCTCATGCACCCTGTACTATTTGAATGTTGTAGGTCCAAACCCTGTTTGCATGCATCACATAGTACAGAAAAACTATCTTGGAGACATTTTTGCAGTTGCAGTAGTGTACTGTCAGCACATAAATAAACTAATACTTTTTATAGGCAGGTACTTAATATGAAAGTAATAATTTTAAATGATATTAAAATAATAAATATTAATATTAAATACTAAATTTCAAGAAAATTTAAATTTCAAGTTTTAAGTCCTGTAAATATACAAATACTACTACAAACACAAAAACAACTTGAAGCTAATTTACCTGTAGTTATTCATATTTAACATGCATATAGTAATAATTACCACAGGTATATGGCAAAAATGCATAAAGACATGCATATTGAGATGTTAGTGCAGGTTCAGTGATAAACAGGTCCTTACCCGAAGCTAGAGACCTAAGCTTAGCAATTGGAAAATTGATGAGTTGCTTATTATAATAGGGGTCTAAAAGCCATAATTAGAGAGTGACTGAAGTAAACAACAGATGAAGTTAAAGATGAAGAAACAATTGACTAGATGAGAGGCATAAGGTCATGTTGTCAGTATATTTACTCTTTATCTGTAGAATTACCTAGCAATCTTAGTATATTTATAAACTTGAGGAGTTTTTGGCGGGAACTGAAAAAAGACGTTGTGCTGAGCAGTTTTATTTTCTATAAATGTGTATAATTACTCTAAAATGAACAATAGTTGCAGGATATTGATAGTTTTTGAGTAGAAATTATGTGTTTTTGTGAGAAATGTGAACTGTATAGTCAGATGCGATCTTTCGAGGTTTCACAAGAACTCCATTGAATGGCGTCGGTTGTAGCCTGCAATACAACTGTGCTACTATACGAAGACCTATTAATTAACATGTTTCCGACTGAAAGACTTTGATTCTATGGTCATGAATAAATAATAAATATATTATATATATATATATATATATATATATATATATATATATATATATATATTTATAAACTTGAGGCTACAGTAAGGGCACAGAACTTAAGTTTTTGTTTTGATGGGGAAAAGTAAAATTGCCAGATATTGAAAACCAGTTATGTTTTTTTTAAATAATTTTCTTACCCTCTATAACCAACCAAGTGCTATGATGACAATTTTGCAATGAATAATTGCACAAATGTGAGCCTTACATTAATAAAACCTCTCTTAATGATTTTTGTTTACTATCAGCCTTCATATCAAAATGGTAGTAGTATTGTGAGTTCAAGATCATTCTTGACAGTGAATCATAGTCCACTGTTAAACATAAGCCTTTCCAAGGCTTCAATACTCCAATCTTTATTCAGGCTCAGGTATACCTAGCTGGAAGGTATACTGCACTATGTTCGTTGAGAGTACTTTCCAATCAAGGACTACAGGTAATAATTTGTACTTTTAATAATTGATTGAATAATAAAAAGTTTAAAACACTATATTGTATAACAGATGTCATTTTCTCAACAATAGAATCATCATCATCATCATTAACTGAGTATT
This sequence comes from Dendrolimus pini, assembly GCA_949752895.1. Taxonomy (NCBI): domain Eukaryota; kingdom Metazoa; phylum Arthropoda; class Insecta; order Lepidoptera; family Lasiocampidae; genus Dendrolimus; species Dendrolimus pini. The sequence continues at coordinate 10,080,539 of OX457146.1, forward strand.
AAATCCCTGTTGCATTGGGAGTGTTCACACCAACACCTAAGGTCTGTTTTCCTACTTTTTCTCAACAACAGAATATAGACATTATTCATAGTTTCACATAATTCCATTATTTTTATGGATTAAATATTAAAATAAATATTTTACACTGTATACAAAACTAAATGTAAAGTACCTCTTGTCTGTCTTTTTTAATTGAAAAAACAAAATAGAAAAAATAATACAATGAAAATATTTAATTTTAAGAAAGACTACAAGTTGTAGTCTATTTATTGGGATCTTAAATAACTAACTCTAAATTTAAGTGAAATTTACTTGTATCAGGAGATTCTGCTCTTCTATAACCTTAATATTACGTTATATTGTTAAAATACTTTTCTGTGTTTATTACTAAAAATTGAGTTGTTTGTACTATATGTTATGTATACCGCCATCGCCATTATCATCTCAATTAATTGCTGGAATTGTCTTCTGGAAGAGATCGCTTTTTAGATATGCTTGATGCTTGAGCTGCCCTTTGCACATAATTGGATATAGTTTTAGTCTGTAAGTTCATTTCTATATTTGTGTATAATAAAATGTTATCTATTTAATTTTAAGCAGTACAGGTTTACCCTTGTCTATGATCAAGCTGCTAGCTACATGAAAACACTGTTTGTAGGAGGTCAGTGTTTACTCTTTGAATATAGAGACTAATTCTCTATGTGATAAACTCCTTAAATGTATTCTACTTATTCTTGTATGAGTAAAATATAATATAACTAAGTTTTCTTTTATTGTATTAGTTAATAAAATCATTGTAATAAATTTGAATATGATTGTGAACTAGGGCAGCTAAGGTGAGGTAGGGTAACTATTAATATAATTGCGTTGTATATAATTTACATTTCCAATATTAGACCATTTATTTTTGTCTTTCAATTTTACTGAATCAGACAAAGTTATCGATAAACACAAAATTGTATGTGTAATGTTATTAAATACCATCATATCTTCTCAGATCTGTGTTCCAAAAATTTGTTTCAATTTGGTTGATCTATGTAATATCAGCATTAGGAGAAAACAAAGGATCAGTTTATAATTTATTTGGATTAATGATTACTTATTTCACACCAGAAAACAATAAAAACAATATAGAAGTTACACAATGGTATAAAAAGTAGACAAATTAAATTTTAAGTTATTCAACATTTTACTAGTAAATAATACTCAATGTGCTATTGCAATAAATACAGAAAAAGCAGAAATAACATTTTTAAATACCTGAGAGCCCAACAACTGAAACAGTGACCAGCTTGCCACCAGTGTTATCAGATTTCTTAGCCATTTTCCCTTAATCTAGTACAAATGTACTAATATACAATAAATAAATAACGAAAAATCACTTGATACACTCATCACAACACTAAGCAGACCGTCAGCTGGTAAAAACATAACAAATACTCTTAAAATATATATGAATGTACATATTTTAACAGTATCTTAGCAATATCTTTAATTAAATTCATAATCTAACTGCAGAGGAACTGTGACAAAGAGTCTATAAATAAGAATATAAAAGCGCAATTTCAAGTTAAACTTGGTTATTAAAAGACTTAATAATAATAAATGAGTCTACAATTAGTGAGAAAGGCCAAGAAATAGTGTACGGGGAGAGACCGCCAGATGTGTCGATTAAGGTCGTATGCCGAACAATTCCCCCAGAATATAAACAATAAATTCAAGATGTAAAGTTAATTACGCAAAGGAAATATAAAATATACTATCAAATAGGGATTAAAAAGCAATAAATTCATAGTCCGTTCTATTGCCTTGCACTTTGACACATCATTTTATGTTAAAGAGAACCGAATGCATCGCAGAGATACTTCTGTATTACACTTTTTAAACACAAATGTGTATAAAAAACTTTACTATAAGAAATATTGTTTCATCATTTACTAATTATTTAGATTAATTGTGAAAAACGCAAAATTTCTTGACACAACTAGCTTTTGCTTTGTACGTAAGTGTTGCCAATGTAAGGAAGTCAAATGACATAATAGACAAAAAACATTCTTTTTCGTGAAACATGGCTTCAGAAGATTAAAAACTAAAAGTTACTCCGTGTCAGAGACCTCTCTTTGATATCGATAATATTCTAATAAAATGTATATAATTTGAATTATATGCAATACTAAAGATTGCCACGCGACTTCGCCGCGTGAAAAGCACTTGATATGCTTTAATTTCTAGAAAATTAAAAAAAAAATACTATTAATATAACCTATTTTCTTTGATTAAATAACGTCATATATAGTATACAATCAAAGCTTATTTTATAACATGATATTATCAAGCAGTAAATTGTTTAACAGCAAATTTTATATGTCACAATTCGGTAGATGACAATTTTTGAGAAACAGGTTTATTTTGAGCCTTATCGTCTATTTTAGCCAAAATATTAATATTTCAGCAAAAAAACAACATTAACATATTTAATTTAGCAATTTTATAAATATTTTGATATTTCGTCAAAAAACGCGTCAAGCTGTCATGGCGTCTCGCATGACGTCACAGTGGGCAAAACAAACATCTGTTTCGCTGAATTGTTATCTGAGAAGTCATTGATAACTTCTTGTGTTTTGCACACTATGGCGCCCTGATCGGCGTTCATTTTCACGTGGCTACTGGCTGCAATATAACAATTTTATTTCTCAAAAATATCAATTAGTATTTAATATTTTAGTTAAAACAATTTATTTTTGTCATGTTTAGATCTAATATTAATCTTAATCTACGATATATATTAAAATCAGCCTAAATTTTTCATGCAGTCAACTACCGAATTGACATACTTCATTGTTCCATGTGACGTATTAGTGCTGTACAGTGAACCATTTTGCGTAGACTATTAAGAGTGAGATCCCAGTTACCCCAGACATACCTTATTAGGAAAGATGAAACTTTTAGGATCGGTAGTTTAACATAAACTTAGAAATGAATGAATATTCGCTAAGCTGAAAGCGTGCTCTCGCGCTTCCTCGTACAGGGGAACCCTTAACTCTTCTCGGAGGATGTTCGGCATATCAGATTTGTCTGGCTCATTGGAAAATATTTTAAAATATTATAATGGATAATATATATAAAACTCAGCCTTCCTAAAATGACGTAAGTTCCCACATTTTTTTAAGGTGTCAGTCAATAGTTATGGCCCACAGGAAGTGTCTGGCAACTGTATATCTTTGTTTCTAAAACATATATATGACATATGTAAAATCTAGCCTTGCTACTTTCACGTAAGTTAGCATGGTTTTTTTCCACCTTTGATACCGGCTACATGTAAAACAGCCCCGCTTTCAGCTCAGCGAGTATTCATTCCTTTCTAAGTTTATATTAAACCACCGATTCTAAAATATTTTTTTTATTCACGTAAGTCTGGGGTGACTGGGATCTTGAACTGTATAAATATACGGGCCAAATAGATTATTTATGGGGTTCACATAAAAAGCCCTGACTTATAAATGCTCACAACAACCGAACATAGCAGGTTACGAATCAAGTAGCAAACATGCTCAGTCGCTCTTACATGTCGCGTACAGCACTCTCTCCCATTTGATAGTATTTATCAATTATTATTAGTTTCATAAGTGTATCATTTTATTAAATATACATCATTATAGGCATCCAAGTGACTATCTTTTATCACCACATTCCATCATCATCATTTAATCATAATCATCATTTGTACGGGTGTCGAGCCGTAGCCCGTACAATAAACTATCGTGATCATATCTTCGGTGTCAGTGGAGAACCTTTTATTTATATATTTTTTCCTTCTCTTAGTATAGTAATACTGGTTAATATTTTGACCAAAAATATTTTATTAAAAAAATATCGTTTTAAGTATCTGCAGTGACGCATGATGTAAGCGATATCTAAAATTATTCGTAATTAATCGTTTTGATACGAAAATGCTTACATTAAAAGAAAATAACCTAGCGTTGACTTAGATTTAAGTCGTAATTGTGCTTTTATTACACGTATAAGTATAAATATGTGGATTTTATGGTTTATTTATTACGAAATACTGTAATTTTACAAGTTATATAGTTGCATTAAATAGATTAAAATTTAGTCATAAAGAATTTGATTTTAAACCAAATCGAATCGGAAACACTTTAGGGTAGTAATAATAGTTATTGATTTGTCAATAGTAAAATAATTGGTCGCAGTATAGTAATGATTTTCATGACCATTTTGGTTTATTACTATGTACTGCCTAGCCTATTTGAGTGGTAAAAATCATACCAAATTATGGTTATTTTCGTTAAAAATCGAGTTGATTTGATATGACGGGTCGTTGTAGGAATAAATACCCGTTCATTTATAAAATATGTAATTTCGTACGTAATATTTACATATCCGAAAGAAGTAACATTAAATATATAATGAGATTTAAAGGGATGAAAATATGTACATTTTTGTTGAAGACTTTTCTCTGTCTCTCATGTCACATCACAATTGACAATCCTTCACTCTAAAAATCTCGCCTGCCAGGCAGTGGGCGAAAAGGTTCGTTTCGTCACACCACCCCCCCACGGAGACAAAAAGAAGAACTTAAAAATACTAATTATTACAATAGTAAAAAAACTTAATTACTAACAAGCACAGCAACAGGTGAAGGGCCTACGAACCAAATGGTAACCTGAACGTGACTGTCCTACCAGACCGGGTGATGTAGGTTTTCTTGTTGTCTGTGGTGCTCTGTTGTTGGGTGGGAGGTGGAGGTGGAGGTGGAGATGGAGATGAGACTGTGACCGAAAATGGAGAGTCGTCAACCACTTGGTATGCGGATTTGACACGGTCCATGCTGACAACCGCATTCCTGTTTCCGATGGCGATTGTTAGGGTTTTGTCCTTCCGGCTAAGAACCCTGTATGGACCTTTATACGGAGGCTGGAGACTATGGCGGACTGTGTCGTCGCGCAACCAAACATGAGAAGCATTATTTATGTCTCTGAAAATCAAAGAGGACTTCTGCCCATGACGTGAGCCGGGAACAGGCTTCAGCTGAGCCATGTGGCGGCGAAGCTGGGATACCAAGGCGGAAGCGTCCACAGTTGAGTTGGGAGTCTGCGAAGGAGCAAGAAATTCTCCGGGAAGGCACAGGGGTTCCCCGTACACTAACTCGGCAGAAGAAGCTTGTAGATCCTCCTTTAGCGCAGAACGCATGCCAAGAAGCACGATGGGTAATGATAAAACCCAGGACTCTTGATGGCACATAATTGCGGCTTTTAGTTGCCGATGCATGCGCTCAACAAGGCCATTCGCACACGGGTGATAACTCGTGGTACGAACGCGCTTGATAGAGCATAGTTGCATTAAAGCTCGAAAAAGAGCAGATTCGAACTGGCGGCCTTGATCGGTGGTAATAATTCGAGGCACGCCATAGAGAGCTATCCACTCCCTGAAGAAGGTTTCAGCCACTTCCTCAGCTGTGATTCCAATCATAGGCCAGGCTTCAGGCCACCTAGTGAACCTATCGACAGCAGTAAGGCAGTATTGAAAGCCCTTGCTATGTGGAAAGGGGCCAACTAAGTCCACATGGACATGGCGGAAACGCTGAGTGGGAGTGGTAAAAGTACCAACCGGAGTGGAAATATGCCGGGTAACTTTGCAGCGTTGGCAATCGAGGCAAGAACGCGTCCATTCCCGACAGTTCTTGTTTATCGAAGGCCAAACATAGCGGTCAGTGACCAATTTTGTGGTCGCTCGTATGCCCGGATGGCTTAAATTGTGAAGCCTATTGAAAATAGCACGGCGCAAGTCACGAGGAATAAAGGGACGAGCCTTACCTCTTGAGGTGTCGCATACTATTACGAACTTCGTACATGAATGAAAGTTGGTTTAGCTGTGGAGGAGGTAGTTTTTCGCGCCTCTGAAGAAATGCATAAATTAAGGGCTTATGATCAGTGTAGATCGTCACATGTTGTGCCTCCATAACATGTCGAAAATGCTGAACAGCCTCGTACACCGCAAGGAGCTCACGGTAATATGCAGGCCAAGTTGTCTGGCGAGGGGTAAGCTTCTTGCTAAAGAAAGCATGAGGCTGCCAGACATCTCCAACACGTTGTTGGAGACAAGCACCGACATGGCTACAAGATGCGTCTGTGAATAAGCCTAATTTTGCAGTGGGATCTGGATGGGCTAAAAGAGTGATATTGACAAGATGGTCTTTGCAGTTCTGGAAAGCCTGAATATTGTCAGTAGTCCAAGGAACTGGTTTGGGACCCTTTAACTAAGAATCAGCCAGCATGTTCATCAAAGGGGCTTGTAGCTCAGCAGCCTTCGGGATAAAACGGCGGTAAAAATTTAACATGCCGAGGAACCTGCGCAAGCCCTCAACCGTTTTCGGTAAGGGAAACTCCCGCAAAGCTTGAATCCTTTCAGCTGGTGGTCGAATGCCATCTTTAGAAATCCAATGCCCAAGAAATTTAACTTCATCAGCGCCAAAAACACATTTAGATGAATTAATAACTACCCCGTAATCTGACAGGCGTTTGAAAAGAACGCGAAGGTGTTCAACATGATCCTTGGGATTTCGGGAGAACACCAGAATGTCATCTACATAGGGGAAACAAAAATTTAAACCACGCACAACTTCGTCTATAAACCTTTGGAAGGTCTGCCCAGCATTTCGAAGTCCAAATGTACGGGAACTCAAATAACTCGAATGGAGTGGTGATGGCCGTTTTGCAAATGTCATCCGGATGAACGGGGATTTGCTGGTATGACCAGGTCTAACACCGAGAAGATAGTAGAACCAGCCAAGTCTTGGCCAAAGTCACCTATATGACGAACTGGGTAAGAGTCTGGGATAGTGCGGGCATTTAAAGTACGGTAATCCCCACAGGGTCTCCAACCATTCTCGCCCTTCTTTGCTAGGTGCAAAGGCGAGGACCAGGGGCTTTTGGACGGTCGTGCCGTACCGCAGACCAGCATGTCCTCGAATTCCTTCTTCGCAACCTGAAGTTTTTGCGCAGCGAGGCGGCGAGGGCGGCACGCAAGCGGTGGACCATCTGTGGTAAGGATGTGGTGTACGGTTGTGTGTTTGACAAATCTATTAACACCAGGGGGTCGTGTAATATCCGGGAATTCTTTCAGGAGGTCTAAATAAGTGGAATTGCCGCTTATTATAGTTTTGATACTTGTTTGAGAAGTGTCCGCGACGATAGCGTGGACAGACAAACGTGTAGTGCCATCTAACAAACGCTGGTTGCGGCAATCTGGCAGTAAATTAAAATATGCCAAAAAGTCAGACCCGATTATTGGCGTGTTTACGTCGGCTACCACAAAATTCCACCTGAAATCCCGGCGTAACCCTAAATTTAAAGAAAGCGATATAGAGCCGTATGTTTTTATGGGACTTCCATTAGCCGCGGAAACATCAAAACTGGAAGAAGCTATGTGTCTTCCTTTGAGTAATGTACGCGGGTAACAACTAATGTCGGAACCAGTGTCAATCAGAAATCGACTGTTGGTCCCAGACAAGTCAGTCACAAATAGACGACGGCCGGGTGTAGCACAATCAGTAGCCGTCACTACTGATCGTGAATCACGTTTAAATTCTGATTGTGATTATATTTGCAGGGCGGAATGCATTTAAGAGCCTTGTTCTTAAACTTCTTATGATACCAGCATATACGGTTACCAGAGTTGGAAGAAGAGCGCGGTCTGTTGTTCGTACGGGAACAAGGACTATGACGCGACTGGAGAACAATTTTGTCAAACAATTTGGTTAGGATATCTAGTTGTTTCTTTATTACCTCGAGATCCGATGGGTTTGTGTACGAGTGAGCATCAGGCACCGTAATCGAAGGGGAAGAATCGATAGGGAGCGGTTCTGCCATCGGAACGTACCCCGGAACGCGTAGCGTCGTTCTTGAATATTGATCCTCTAGATCCTTCACCTGTTGCAGCATACTTTTTACACAAGTCATAGTGAAGGATTATATGTACAACCGAAATACAAAACAGGATAAAAACAAAAAATTACACACTCGAGAATGAAACAAAAATAAGAAATATACAGACAAACGCACAAACCATTAACATAAAATATCAAAATTAAATAAAATTTAAACAATGTAGATGTGCAAAACCTTATACGTAAAATCCGTATGCGATCGCCCTTATTTTTGAACAATCGGAAAATCGTTGATATCACCGTCGAAATTATCCGCTGCGGGCCGTGAATGTTATGCTGGAGCAATTCCAATCCAGATGGCCCTGCCTAGGGATGGAGTCGGCGCTGCGGGCTGTGGGTGCCCGCTGAAGCAGTCCCAGACGTTCGTACTCGGGGATCGCTCGGCTTGAAACTCCAGCCCAAACAGTATGAGAAGTGGGCAACGACGAATACCAAACTTTTTTATGTTGAAAATTTTGTGCTCAAATTCTAGGGGTCACCATTAATGACGGGTCGTTGTAGGAATAAATACCCGTTCATTTATAAAATATGTAATTTCGTACGTAATATTCACATATCCGAAAGAAGTAACATTAAATATATAATGAGATTTAAAGGGATGAAAATATGTACATTTTTGTTGAAGACTTTTCTCTGTCTCTCATGTCACATCACAATTGACAATCCTTCACTCTAAAAATCTCGCCTGCTAGGCAGTGGGCGAAAAGGTTCGTTTCGCCACAGATATTTGTGTTACAATGCAAACACATTATACGTTACCATCACTATATTCTTTCACACACAAAGAGCTTTCTTGTTTTACTGTGTTCACCATGCAATAATTAAATATATTATACAAACTAAACCACTTCTAGTATGAATAATACATTTAATTTATTCATAATCAACGTAACATGATGCACCAATTTTACATCTCTAAATCGCATTCATAATTAATACCAGTAATTTAAAAGTCAATACAGATAAAAGTATCAAGATCGTTTATTTAATACTACTTATATTACTATATGAGCGATGGACCGATGGTGCCGACTTCCTTTAATTTCTACTTTAAAATGCCACACATTGTTCATATTATACTTGTTTGGACTCCAAGTTTAAGCGATGGAAATATTGCTCTATCGTCGAAAACTCTTTTTATATAGTCAAAATCAGACTATGGTTATTGGTAAAATTATTTATTTTTATTCAAGGTAACATCGCTTTGACAGCACCATTACGAAAACACAAGCGCATAAATGTCTCCCCGCAATATTTTCTTGAGAAATGACTTCTACAAATGATGGAAAAGACGTGAAAAGTAATCAATCGAGTGGCCCAAAAGGCAAAACATATTATATTGAACTTTTCAAGGTAAGTTTTAGTCTTTTTAACATGTAGATTGCCTTGTATTAACGACGCCGTCGGACCGAAAGTTAATTTTGAGTCCGCCATATTTGTCTTCATAAAACCCTGTTTCGTTATAATCGGCGTTTAATTGCGTTAAAAATTCATCGCAAAACCTTTATGTACGTCCTTCTGTAACCACCATTCTTATAATTATACCAAAATATTGTTACAATTATTATGCCAAAGCAATTTTACGAAGCGATCTTTTGAGAAGGGTAGACCCGTCATTGTCGTGATATTTACTCATCTTTCCTATAAATAACAACTTTTTGCGACTATATTTATCGGTAAAGTATGTAAATAAATCTAAAGATAACTTTTTAGGGTACATTTTACTATTAATTTTGTGAGCAGGAACTGTAATGTAATCATCACATATATTATCATGGTAGACAGCCATATCATAACATGGATCAGTCACGTACATAGTATTTACGTAGTGTATTGTAATATTTTCGCGAGAAGTGACTACACCACCTCGAGATCGCGCTAACTACACCTTATATATGGTGTATTTACTTTTGCTTACTTCAGCCAAATATTTATTTTATTCTAATCACAAGTGTGATCTAATCTCCCATATCTTTAACATAAAAAGGTTATGTTCTATGTACTGAGAACTGGCATTTTGGAAACCAATTTTTATATGTTGGAACCATATAGAAAAAATATACAAACTTTGCTGTTTCCAAGTTATTAAAACTATATGTTCTGAGTTAACTTGAATTGTGAGGCATTGTGTACAGCAGAATGATCGAAACTTTAGTTTGAATACATTCTGCCAAGTCTGTAGCAATCCAAATACTATAATTAAAGATTTTGAAGTATAAACAAACATCCGCTACTTGTTATTGTGGCAATAGAAAAGTGTTTAATTGAAAATAATTCTAGTTTGGAATTAAACATTTATGTTTGTATCATAGTATTTTCGAATGCCATTTTGTCCTTGGATTTTAAAATATAAAATGTAACATGCAGTTGGTATTTTATCTATGAAATTAGTTGTAAATATAAAAAAATGTTTCTAGAGGTATCGGCCATCAGTTTTTGAATAACCCATCTCTTTAAAATGACTTAACAGATCTTGTTCCAACCAACATACATTAGGCGGGTCCACACATAGCGAGCAAATGTCTCTCGAGGCTGCTTGCCTCGGCTGAGGATAGCACGTGTAATGCTGCGAGTGAGCCAGCGGCCGAGCCACTGAGTGTTGGCTTTTTGTTTTGCTCAAAGGCGCCTCAGTCATTTGCTAGGTGCACTGCACTCTGGACGCACCTGTATTCTGTTTTCGTGGTGCCTCGCTCGAGCATAATAATTATGGAAAAGATCAGTGTTTGAATTTAATATCTCTCTATGGTATTGTCTTCGTTTAAGTTGTTTTGGTCTTCTCTTTTCTATTATCCTATTTATAAGAATAAAAGCAACAGCTGCCGCTGCAACAGGTACGTGTGGTGCCATGATGTCTTAACTCTCAACTAAATTTGAAACTGAAAATGCCTGTAAACAGAACAAGTTTTTACAACAAGTCTTTTACCATCCAGGCCATTCAACTATGGAATGCATTACCACTAAACATCAAGCAGACACGATCATTATTACCTTCTTTTAACAGCTTAGTTAAAGATTACTACCTCAAGCTATAGTGTTATTGTTTACTTTTGTATGTATATAATATAATATGTGTATTTATTTTAGTATATATATTATCATATATATTACTATTTATTTTTTTAATTAATAAACGAAATTATTGTACGAGTGCTGGTTTAGCAACTACCGACTTTTGTTGTCCTTCCTATACTCCATCCAAAGGTTGTCTGGAAGAAATTGCCATGGGCGATAAGACCGCCGATTGTACTTGTATTTAATGTTTTTGATTTTATGTAGCATTTTTGTACAATAAAGTATATTCTATTCTGTTCTAAATGAACGAACAAATGGCCAGCAGCTTCGCGACGTTACTGTCGCTGCTGCGCTGATTTGGGGACTGTTTCCTTGCGAGGCATTTGCCGTTGTTCACTCTGTGTGGACCCGCCTATTGAACATGATGTTATAAGCTTGAGTACCTTTACTTTTTTAAATTTTTTGTGCACTGTACTAAAAGAAGGATATGTGTCAAATTTCATTACAATGAAAAAAATCCTAAAAACCGAGTCAGGGCGATATAAGAAGTAAAATAGAAATAAATAATAAATAAAAAAAATTGTTTGTACAGGCTAATTTTTGAAATGACTGGATCAATTTAAATGAAATTTTGTGTGGTGTTAGCTTATATGTAGGATACTTATGATCCCAAAAAATTAAAGAGTGGGAGTCCATGGGAACTTTAATTTTTTGTAATTAAAAAACTTACCACACTTTGCAAAGTCACGGGCAGAAGCTTGTACATGTATATAATATAAAAATATTTCTATCCACTGAATTCCCTTGATTAATTATATATTTATGGTTCCACAGAAAAAATGACACATCCTGCACGCCCACTCACTTATTCTCATATATACACAAGAATTACACCTATTATAAAATAGTTTAATTCAATGAATAAAAAACTGTATGTCAACCAAACAAACATATTTGGTGTCCCAGTGTACATACTAGTCCTAGTGCAGCTACCTATGTAAGCATTATTTCTGTACAAATTATTTTGACACTAAATTGATTTGATATTCCTATAAAATTTTATATATGGCAACCCAGTGCTTTAAAATTGTATCTATATACTAAAACAGATAAAGTTAAGAACTCTTTAAAACAAGATCTCTAGTCTAAAATCTAACCAGACTTTCCTCTATAAGTCACTGTGGGTTGTTTGAATGTATAGTGTATAACATTATTTTACTCAGATGTGTGATAGAGGAATAAAGATTAAAGTAATAATGTTAAGACTAATTTTCTTATACACTTAAGATCTTATTCATGTTGAGTTAGAATAAGTAGGCTTATTTCAAACCTTAAAAAAGCCTACCAACTTACTCTAAATCATTATGAATAAATACCATAAAGGTTTTACTACCTGGAATGTTTTTGGAATTTTTCATTCCATACAACTTGTTTATTGTGAAGCCGGCAAACAGGCACATGGCTAAGTGTTGTCAGCCTGTAGGATAGAAGGAATTTAATAGAGAAATCAGATAAGAAGGATTGGATAGGGGCAAGGAGAAGTGCATCATTGCAACTGTCATTTATCCTAGGAAACAAGATTAGCTAAAGGTTTCACAAAATCACACTGTTATTTTGTGAAAACATGGTATCACACTAATCAAGCTGGACCTAAGAGCTGTAAATCAAAATAATGACTCCAGAATTGTCCTATCATTTAAAAATTTCATATTGGACATGCAGACATTCTTTTTATTACTCTCCAGATCTCACTGTTTATTGACTTGATTAAAAGTTATTAGTAAATATTGTCATAATTTTTCAAATCTTCATACAATTTCTTCTATATAGTGTTAATAGTTATAGACTTCAAAATGAGGAGTCTCTCAATTCAATTTTGTTTTTTTCTGTAAGGTTTGTTATGTTGTCTCCACCAGTTATGGACCAATTTTCAATTTTTTTTATTTGTTAGAGTATACTCCTAGTCCCATTGGCCGTCATTCGTTCCTGCCTTTACTGTTTAATATTACTGTAAATTGTCTATTTAAAGTGTATGTGGTGAACAACAAAGTGTTTTCTATCTATATCATTGTCACCAAGTCAGAATCTGTTGAGTGGATCCCAGGGAAATTAAGAGCAACCCTCGAATATTACAGGCACATACAATGATATTCATTTTTTTTCTAAAGCTATTCAAGTATAATGCATAACTGAAGCAGTCAACAAAAAAAACACAAAACTGACTTCAAAAGTAACTAAAATCCAAAATAAATATTTACTACATCATCAAAATTATTATTTTCTATATCTTGAAGTCAGTGTGAAGTAAAACATAAAAATACAACAAATTTTCAATATATAATAATTTTTATGTTTTACTTCACACTGACTTCAAGATGTAGAAAATAATATTTTTTTAGTAGGTTTTGGTTTCTAGGCTTTTAAGCTCAGGTTTTTACACTTATTGTCAAATAAATTATACAGAAAACCTTCTATAACATAAAAGACATGAAAAATTTATTAGGCTGGCAATTTTGTTATTTGGTTAAGGGTCTTTAAAATTTGGAAACCAGGAGTTACATCCTTATCATCATTAGACAGACCTTTTCAAGTTAAGGAAATGACTGTCCAATTATGTTAAGGACTTATTACAAGTGTTATGCGATGTCCATCACAGCAGTTATGAGAACCATAGAGTATATTAATATCACATAGATAATCGTCATAGATAATAATATGATCCTGGCAACACTATGATGTAATTGCTATTTTTAGCAATGATGCAATATTATTGTTTTGTAAGGTAGTTTTCGTATAAAAAGACTGTGTGGCTTGTAGACGGTGTTCATTGCTTACTGTGCGATGTGAATAGTCACACCAAAGGCTGAACAATAAAGGGGAAACCCTGCCCAAATAGTTAATATTTGGTATATTTGGTACTTTCTTACCCAAATCTCTGCAAGGCTCTTTACACAAGTTAATTAATATCTTGTCTATGTATATATATATATATATATATATATATATATATATATATATATATATATAAAAGAAAGTCATGTTAGTTACACTATTTATAACTCAAGCACGGCTGTACTGATTTGACTGAAAATTGGTGGGGAGGTAGCTTAGAACCAGGAAACGGACATAGGATACTTTTTATCCTGTTGGAACCGGTATGTAGCGCTGAGATTGGGTTCCAGAATCCTAATCACCTAGACTAGTTTTGGTGATTTTGTTTTTGTGTTTGACTGGGTCCCCGGATGGTTTAGATTCACAATTGTAACTGGTAGGTGGCGCTGAGATCGGGTTCTAGATTTTTATTTTTTCAGAGCAGGACAACGTCTGCTGGGGCCGTTAGTATATTATAAACGTGAAAATTTGTAAGAATGTATGTATGTATGTACGTTTATTACTCTTTCACAAAAAATCTACTGAATTGATTTTGATGAAACTTTACAATAATATAGCTTACACATCAGAATAACACATAGGCTATAATTTATAAAGATATAGTGTGGTTTTCCATCACGATGCAGGTGAAACTGCGTGGCGCAGCTAGTAACCAATGAAAATGTAAATCAAGCTCTTTGAAGTGGTCATCAAATTTGTAGTTTAGTGTCTAATACAAAGTGTAAAATAATTAAAATCAAACCTATAAAAATAAGTCTGTGGTGTTCTTTTTATCTTTACTTTTATCATGTTTCAAGTAAAGATAATTAAGAAGTACATTATTATCGCAAATATTTTTTGTTTTGATGACTAATTAGTATGATTTAACAACTAATTATGTTTTGTTGAATGTTACAGTTTTTATAAATTCCGTTTTACATAATTAGTTTTATCATTACATTTTATTTACGAATTTATCTTATCAAATTGTTTTCCTCTTTGCAAATATATCTACTAACAGTAAAATCTGAGAGAGTTTATTTAATAAAAGTGTAATAAAGTTAATCTAATGATTCGGATTTGAGTTTTGGTAAAGAGCTTATATTGCTTGGGCATTTGAGAGTGAGAATTGGATATAGTGTTATTAACAAATAATAATATTAGGCCATAACCTCCCAGTATTGGGCTCGGAATTCCCCATTATTAGGGGGACCGGTATGTATATCGTGACGTCTGACGAAGTCAGATTGGCGGGTTTCATACATTAGTTACATCGATGCGCGATGTTTCATCGCGATGCTTTCCTTCGCCGTCAGTACGCGGTAATTGTAACAATATGTATATTAGGTCTGAAAAGTGCATAAGTGATAGATGCTTCCTGGGATTCGAACCCACGACAGTTGTGACTTTGTTACGCGTGTGTTTTCTTTACTAAGCTACCATGGCTTTATATTTGGTATGTGCCGGATATAATAATTTCCATTTAAAATATCTATTGTCAAGATACCAAACTTGAACATCAATCACGTAACATCTTGGTTCGTGTTTTATAATGAGTTCAAATACTTTGCAGTACATCTGGTGTTGAGTTACGTTTTCTTTGAATAACAGTAGCTGACTGAAAAGAATCATAAGAATTTTTAATGATGACATTAATATGATTTTATTTGGCTCTTTATGTGTGTATATTTCTTGGACTTGGTTTCCAATGCATATGCCCCGTTGAATATTGAACTTAAAGATTCATGGGTACAAATGTAAAGGTAGACCAAAAAAACATGTATGGTTTATGTAAAGGTGTTTTGTGATGTGACAAAGGATGTATGCAAGAATGGATTAGTATGGAAGGAAAAGAAAGAAGATACAAGATATTTATTTCGAAATGCAACAACAAACTAGAAGACATACAAAAATAGTATGCCCTACTTTGCGGCGAAATCAGTTGTGAGAAAAGACATATCGTGCAGGTTCCAATTTTTTTTTCTTAAATGTTGTATTTAAAAATACCACATTGATATTACAATCTAATCTAAAAAGCCTAATAAGTAATTTAAATATAACCTAAATTGACTAAAAGTGTTTAACTAAGAAAGTGTCCATTAGCACTTTTCTTATTGTCTCTATTAAGGGGAAGACACTTTGTTGATGTGTTCTTTAATAAGTTAGCACAGTACACCACACTTTAGCTTTGTTTAAAGCACTAGTTCAAACGGTTTTATCCTTTTGAGCCTTCTCATTATATCCGTGTTGTCGAGGAGCTGGAACGCCTCAACATTCACGTGATGGTCAAGCCGATGCTCGTGAGGTTGAGGTGAGGTGAGGTTCCAAATGATTGAAAGAAATTTTTAATAGTATTTATTTGGAATAAAAGTTTTCTAACAAATTAAGAAACTGTCTTCAAGAGTAATTAAAAAGTAAAAACTAAAATTTTCTACAACATCTTGAAGTAGGTGCCACGTAAACCATCAAAATTACTATTATGTATTTTGCAATGTTTTGATGTTGTAACAATGTATATAGTAATTTTTATGGCTATTTTTGTAATTTTTTTCAACTCTAGAAAAAAATATAGCCATAATTAGAATTTGTTTATAACAAATTGTTAAGTTAATGAACAGATTTTTTTTTAACCATATTAAGAAATGCCAATTATGATTTTTAATGAGAAAATAATTCCTTAACTAATTATTTAAGTTTCTTTTTTAATCATTACTCTGCCAAGACACTAAAAGGATTTTTTTAATATGAACTTGCCTATTTGTTTATAAACTATTTATTAAGAAATGATGTTAATTTTTTTGGCCAATGTTACTTTATGCCATTGTTAGATGCGAAAACCGCAATAATTTAACAATTGATTGTTTTTTTAATTTTTAAACTATTCCTCCTTGTTAACACACAAAATTCTTATAAACAAATATCAAACTTTTTAAACATGTTTATAAGGGCTCCACGAAACCAAAAATGTGTGAGCTTATTATTTAAACTTTACGTCGTTATTTATGAAAAAGAAGATTGGAAAAATTTGGTTAGTTAATAATAGTATAACTTTTTCGCTTCCCCTCGGACCTCCATAGCGAGCGAACGTGTTATTTGTATAATAATTGTTATTATTTTATTTAAAATATTAAATAGTGTAAATAATCAGTTACAATATTAGGAGTGCAGAAACGAAAAGCGAACGTTGTTAACAACAGTAGATCTACAGTAGATTATTGTGCTAGCCTGGTACCTGTGAGTAACGAACGGACTTCTGTACGCACACTGGTTACACAACATTATTGTTTATACAACGATTGGTATATATTCTGACCAATTAAACGGACTATATACAAGTGGCCATTTTGCATGCGCATGCGAAGGAACATAACGCTCCGCCCAACTCTTTTGTTTTGAATTTGATTGACAACAAAGTCGTCTAAAACACGCCTACCTGTTAAATGTATGGCAGCCATCTTGTGAAATACAGCTTCTTGATTTGTTAACAAGCATTATGACGTTACCTTGTCTTTAAAAGACCAGGGTACCTTCATTTTACAAGTATATTAATCAAAACAGCGAGAGACATACTTCAACATAATAAGTACCAGGCGCCTAAGTCTAACAACCACAACACAGATTAAAACGATAGAACTCTGTTCGTTTTGCTTTTTATGTACTACCGTCAAATTTAAATATGCCCCGAACAATTCGATCTCCTCCACAAAGCTATATCGAATCATTAGATATTCAGCTTCAGGATGATCTAATGCAGCATACTTATGACTCAGCTCCAGATCTAACTACTGCTGGGCTTACGGAGTCTATACAAAATATGGATCCTCCAAGACGTGAGAGACGCAAACGTGGATTCGGCATAGACGAACTACAGGCATCTATTCTGAACATAAACAAAGTGCTCTCGAGTTCTATGGCACAGCAGGAGTCTAAATTATCGGCTGTCATGTCTACTATATCAGAGATAAAAGAACAGAATAATAATATTCAAAGCACCATAAATTTTCTTTCGGAAGAGTATCATGATATAAAAAAAGAATTCATTCGTATTGAAAGTGAAAGAAAAGACCAATTCCTTTACATAAAAACTTTGGAAACGAAAATTGAAGACCTTGAAAGGACTTCCCGGGCCACGGGCCTAGAGTTACGAAATATAAAGCAAAGAGAAGGAGAAACGAAGAAAACTCTACTTGAGTTAATCATGAATATTGGAGAGAAAATTAAGGTTTCAATACAACCATATGAAGTCAAGGAGATATTTAGATTTACATCAAAGGCCGAAAATAAGCCTATTATCGTTGAGTTTACCTCCGTTATAAAGAAACAAGAAATTCTGGAGGCTATCAAGCAATTAAAACGTACTAATAATGGTCAACTGGAATCTTCTGTGTTAGGTATTCAAGGCCCATCCACCAAAGTATTTATCTCGGAAACCTTAACTACTAAAAACAAAAGACTCTTTGCTTTGGCACGTGATTTTGTTAAATCAAATGAGTTAAAATATTGTTGGACATCTTATGGTAATATATACATACGCAGAGGAGATGGACAACCGGCCATACGCATTAACTCAGAAGGTGACCTTGATCGCCTGAAATCAAGTCTATGACTGCATCTTTCTTGTTATTTTACTGTCAATTTTTTTGTTAATTTGTCTATGAAACTGTATTTTATTTTGTTTTATGCATACTCACATACACTCTCATACTATACATGTACACACACGCACAAATATACATATTATTTAATTCACGTGTTCCAATTCATCCACTTGACATATCTAATGTCCCCATATAACTCGAATATTTCTCCACCTACATGTATGAATATTATGTACAATCGAATAACTCATACCGACATAATCTTACTGTGGACTAGCAATAAACAATCGTTAATAATTATAAATCTGTACATATCTATCACTTTAATATGCATTTTGGTGGCTTTCCCTCTAGACTACCATTATCTCATGCCATGGCTTATTTCAAAAAAATCTGTATGATTCCTACACTTAATAATATTAATAATATTACACAAGAGTTAGACAACAAGGGCTCAATATCATCCTATACATGTGACCCTGAAGATTGCTTGTCATATTTTAACCCAGAAAATGTTAATATATCTATTATGACGCTAAATATTCGTAGTGTTTATAAAAATTTGGATCAATTTATAGTATTACTTCACCGATGTAATTACTACCCTCATATAATCGTCTTAACTGAATGTTGGTTGGAAACTAATAAAACACCTCCGCATATTCCTAGTTATAATACCTACTATACACATAGGCTCAAAAATCAAAATGACGGTGTTGTTGCTTACGTGAAAGAAGATCTCTGTTGTGTTACTCTCGAACCTGTGATAAATGATGCGACTTGTCTTGTTTTGAAATTCAATAACTTTGCTGTGTTCGCTATTTATAGGTCCCCTTCAGTCCGATTAGCAGATAACTTTATTGATTCTATTGAATTAATAATAAATGAATTTAAATCATACAGCAACATATTTCTCGTCGGTGATATTAATATAAATATTCGGAACGATAATAATGATATTAATAGTGCTCCTTATTGTGAACTTTTGTATAGTCTTGGTTTTTGTCCCGCACATAATTTACCCACAAGAGATGAAACTTGTCTTGATCATATATTCCTAAAATCGCGTTATACAGGATCATGTCTTGTTTTAAATACTTTTATAACAGATCATAAAGTTGTTTTACTTACTACGAGCACTTATAGTAAAGTAACAACTTCACGCACTATAACAAAAATTGATTTTGATAGTGTCATTGATTATGTCGCTAAATTAGACTTAAATTCAAATTTCAATAAAAATGATCCCCATATTGCTGCAGATATGCTTACTAACTCATTAATAGATGCTATTAAAATTAACTCTAAATCTTTTTCAATACCGCGTCGACAAAAAATAATTAAACCTTGGATTACCCCTGGATTACTACGATGCATTAAAAACAGAGATAGACTACATTTGCAGTCTAAGAAAAACCCTAATAATTTTGTATTTAAAATAACCTATACTAGATATAGAAATTACTGTAACACTATCCTAAGGAAACTAAAGATAAACTACGAAAAAAGTGAGTTGTTAAAAGCTGAAAACAATAGTAAGTTGTTGTGGAACAGGATCAAGACGTTTACAAATATGTCTATTACTAAATCATCTGCAAGCGAACTATTGTCTATTTGTCAGGACCCAATAACAGCAGTTAACACTATTAATGATTTTTTTGCGTCTATAGGTAAAAACTTAGCTCAATCTATTTTAGAAGCAGACAACCTAGTTCCTAACAAATCTAACTCACCAAAACTGCCTCCTTTCGCCCCTTTATCCATGGCACTATTTGGTACTACCGAAGTCGAAATAAATTCCATAATACTTAGTCTAAAAGATAGTAGCGCATGTGGCTGGGATGGTATACCAACTTCAGTGATTAAGGGAGCCCGGCTTATCATCGTTCCATATTTTACAAAGTTGTGTAATTTATGCATTGAGAAAGGTATTTTCCCAGATATTTACAAAAAGAGCCTTATATATCCTATTCATAAAGATGGGGATAGAAAAGAAATTAATAACTACCGCCCAATATCAATGCTCCCCGTATTATCCAAAATATTAGAAAAACTTCTAAACAAACGTTTAATGATATTTTTAGAAAATAATAATTTGATATCAAACTCTCAATTCGGTTTCAGAAAAAATAGGTGTACAGAAGACGCAGTCAGCCATTTAATAAGTCATGTGACAACACTAGTGGACAGCAAGAAAAAAGTTTTGGGTGTTTTTCTCGATTTAAAAAAAGCTTTTGACACAGTATCGGTTCCCATACTTCTAAATAAGATGGATAGATGTGGTATACGTGGATTACCCTTTAATATTTTTAAAAGTTACCTAGAAAATAGATCCCAAATTACTAAATTAGATGGCCACCTAAGTAATAAACAAACTATGTCTTTTGGAGTGCCACAAGGCAGCATCCTCGGACCAAGTCTTTTCTTGATTTATATAAATGACTTGTGTAGCCTAGAATTACAAAATGGTATTATTGTAAGCTTTGCGGATGACACGGCGTTGATTTTTCATGGCGAGACTTGGGATGAGGTGCGTGCTGTGGCCGAACAAGGTATTGCAACAGTTTATAAGTGGCTGAATGCTAATCTTCTTACTCTCAACCTTAACAAAACTAAATTTATGACTTTTTCGATCACAAACCCTTCTAATACTTTAAATAGTTTTAATCTTAGATTACACAATTGTGGAGATGTAACATCTCAAAATTGTGATTGCTTATATATAAATAAAACTAGAGAGATTAAATATCTGGGTGTCATTCTTGATGATCTCTGTAAATGGAAACAACACGTGGAGCTAATTACTACTAGAGTTCGTAAATTAATATGGGTCTTTAGAAAATTAAGATATATTGCCTCCAAAGACTTACTAATCAAGATTTACAAAGCCCTATGTCTCTCGATTATTCGATATTGTATTTCCGTTTGGGGTGGGTCTTACAAAACCCATTTGCTTCAACTAGAACGAGCTCTAAGATGTGTCATAAAAGTCATGCTCTTTAAACCCTTTAGATACCCGACTTCTCAACTATACGATGAATGTAAGCAACTCTCGGTTAGGCAAATTTACGTATTACATATTGTTCTTCGGCAACATAAAGTGACACCCCATAACGTATCATTAACAAAAAGGAGAAAAGACATCGTCTGCACTAATATCCTTTCGCATACAGCTTACTTACAACACCAGGTATGCTACTTAGGTATATTTTTATACAACAAAGTTAACAAAATTCTACGAGTTTACGATTTTACATACCAAGCGTGTAAGTTAAAATTAAATAATTGGCTTTTAACTCTTGATTATGATGGGACAGAACAATTGTTAAAAATAAATATATAACACAACTAATTAATATGTACAACCCGAAATCTTGTTTTTATTTAATTGATAATTGTTATCTTTATTTCTAATTTTAATTTTTTACACTAGACATACAAATTCACAATATCACAAGTCACACATAACACGCACACACACACACACACACACACACAACACACACACACACACACAACACACACACACGCACACGCACGCACGCACGCATTCATACATATTTCATCCTTTTTTTTTCTTTAAATGAATGTAACAATAATTTCACAATCAGAATTGTACCACTAGGAAGGAGGTCCCCAAGATACAGGTCGACCTAGTTTGGGGACCAATGACTCAGAAATTTGTGAATTGTTTTTTTTTTCTCAATAAATGATTTTTGATTTTTTTTGATAGAAATTTTACCTAATTTTTTTCCAACGTGGATCGTTCACGTGTCTAGATGATACCATACTTTAATCAAATTTAGTCGTTAATTATTTAGTCTTTAGCGGCAGTACGCCCATGTCGTAACGGCTGGGCGGAAACCTATTTTCAGCGTTGAATTAAAATTAGAAATAATGGAGGTAGAATTTTCGAAGTCGGGACTTTTTCATTGGGAATTTCCTCCTCCTTAAGGATCTTTTTTTACCATTTTTTTCATCCTATTTTTTAATTACAATTGCATTTTATTTTGTGCTAATACATCCTCGAGATACATTTTTTCTAGACATTCCGAATCGAATGAGCTCTCGCTCGTATTTTAAGGAGCTTTAACAAGAATTAACATGTTTTTGATTTTGTTGACTAGCCTACAGAGGCTCCTCCCAAACTGTTGAGGTCGATGGCATGTATACAAGCCTTAAGGTAGAATTTCAGGTAATCAACTGAGACCGAGCGAGATCCGCCGCTTTGTATGCAAGTTTATATTGTCGCCCCTCTGTTTAGCGCTCCAAATGTACTTCATAGATTTAAAAAGTGGGTGTGGCGTGTGTCCTATCTCGTCATTAACCGAAATTAGATTGTTCATTTCTGTCTTTCAATTGGCATAGAATTGGGCAAAAATTCTTTAAAAATATTAAGAAACTACAACTTTTTCTATGCAACCACTAAAAGGTTAGGCTTTGATAAATTTTAATAAATCGGATAAGGAACCTTGTGTAGCGTGCATTGAGGCAACAAAGCATTCGAGAAAATCTTTTAAAAATATTTCTTACTTAAGTGCTACAGAGCGCCTAGAACTTATTCATTCGGATCTGTGTGGGCCTGTGACTGTAGCCTCTTGGTGAGGTAATAAGTTTATTGGATTTTTAACAGTTTAGAAAACCAGTTAAAATATATGTCACTTATAAAAGTATTGTAATGTTTTCAGTTAGTTTATTTTTTAATCTCTTTTGTCCCATTCTATCTCGAATTCGAAAGACAGGATAGAAACCGTGTAATTCCGTCTTATGCCGAGTTTGTATACCTTGTTGTCCATTTATTTGCGTTACTACTGGTTTAATTTTCGTATAAACTCCATAAAAGTATTGTTAATTTTCTACCAATTCTACGGGAATGGATAGTACACAAAAGGCGCACTCTACGCGTTGTTAGTATCATATAAATTTTACAACGCTCTTTGTTGGCGATGGAATCCTATGTATGAACAGCCTACTCGGTGTTGCCTATAAAATAAAACAAATTAAGTAGGTCTATAAATAAAATATATACATATATAAAAGGTTAAAATATTTAATATTTTGTAAAGTTACCTCTGTGTGTTTTAACAATAAATTAAGGCATATTTTGAGTGCTTAGAGAACATTGAAATACGCACCAATGTCACTCGGGATCTGGTCGAGTAACCGGAGTTAGTTGCACGCGACTACGGACCGTGCTATACCTGCAATACATTCGATTTTTCTCTAACGCTCAACGGTTAACTTTTCAAACCTCAAAAACCTTTCTATTTATTCACCTTTGCAAGATTGAACGTTGTGTCCGTGACACCCTACTTGAAAGATCCCATGTCGTAGCGCAGACGGAAAACTTCGACGAGAGGAACAGTGAGCTGCTAACTCTGAGCGTCATATCGGTCGCTAACTCACTGTCGAGTTAACAGCGACCTGTGGCATATTAGCGGCGAAGCGCTTGCAAGCTCTTGGGAGGGCGCTCTGCGAGCGAACTGCGACACCGACCGCGCGCTGTATGGACACTCCATTTGTAAATGATAGGGCGGTAAATTGGAAGTTAGCCGCTTACTGTTCGTCTAATGGGGATACAGCCTTAGAGTACCGATTAGTAGTTAAGCGTTGTAATTCAAAGAGATGAGGGCGAATGATGAACATCTGCCGATGGCGAGGGGTGTGGTGGAGTTGCTTAATGTACAATGTTTGCAGTCGCTGGAAGCCCACCTGAGCGGCGAGGGCGGGTTGGACGACCACTCGAAACACCTCTGCTTGGCATGGCAGCGTATACACAGCTTGTGTACACAGTCTACGCCGAGCACACACCCGTATCTTCTCAGCTGGCTCCAGAAGCATACGGCCAAGGTTATATTGGAGGTATGATTGGTTTATATAAATTTACATGAAGTCTAGTGTTAAAGATTCAAAAAATATAATTTTGGACAGACAAGGTTCCATACATAAAAATAGAATCAAACTCTCGAGATAATACCTATGTGGTTGAGCGGGCTAAGTCTTTTTCGGCCTACTTCACTGCAACGCAGTGCTCCGGGTTCGATTCCTGGTATAGCAAATTTCGAAAACGATTTTTTTCCGTTATGTACTATGGTCTGGGTGTCTGGAATCAGGCCCAGAATAAGTCCGTTAAATATTACACATACCAAAAGCGTAAATTGCTTAATTTGGGGATATCTATACTAATATATAAAGCTCGACTACTACTGGTCTGATTTGAAAAATTCTTTCAGTTTTAGATCGAGGAAGCCTATATATATATAGGCTATATATCATCACACTAAGACCAATAGAGCGGAGCACCAATGAAGAATGTAGACTCATTACTTTAACCCAATGTTTTAAAGTTGCTGGTTAAAGATTTAGGTATCTAAAATAGCTCAACGTAAATAATATGACTTAAAAATATTTTCACTTTCTACATAAAGTAGCGGGTTAAAGTTAGCGTTAGCCCAAAGTAACTTCCATCCAGATGAAGTCTGGGCAAAAGCTAGTACAATATATGTGTTTACCCGCCTCTACTCGATAGCATAATATGTTTGTAACATAGACTTACTTAACAATATTTCAACAGACGGAATGGTGGAAATCACCGGAGAACAAAGATAAGCATGCATCTCTCTTGCAAGCAATCAATGTTTTCATCAAGGAATGCGACAGTGCGGCCAGGAGTCGCAATGGAGTATACTTACCCTGGGAGAGCCAGCTCATGCAGCGCGGGTTCTGGTTCAAGGATAACCTGGCAGACCCGTGGTCGCACCCTGTGCTCAGGGTGCTCTTGGATCCGGACCCACAGCGGTCGACACCCAACGACGAGGAAGGTAAGCAGAAATATTTAGAAATGTGAAATAATTAATTAAGCATAAGAAATTAACGAAGTCTTCATAAAACTATTTGATATGTTGACATTATTGTTTTGAGTGGTTTCCAAATTTGAAATAACGAAACAGAAAAATGCTGAATTTAAAAAAAAATGTTTATGTATTGTATGGATGGTAATTTGGAGTTGCCATACTGATATTTCTTAAAGCTGCGTTTTTCAGTTTGTACTCTCATTAGCCTGTAGCAGCGAGAGGTAGAGGTTAAATAAAAGTATTATTTATGATGGATGGCAGAGAGTAGTTAGTATTCACTATCGAGTGCTGATGTGAATTGAAGTGAACTGATTTCTTTTGGAAACGGTAACCTTAAGTACAAATATTAACAAGTCGTACTGCTAGTACAATGTATAGCACAGTGTGTGAGCGGGATAGAGCAAGTATTAATATGTGCGCTCTCGCGCTGCGCTAGTGAATAGTTCGTTGCCCGCTGCGATTACTAGGCATATGCAGCTCCTATAAGCCAGACTATTAATATCTGTAAAGCGTGGCACGAAACGTCGCAGCAAGCTCCAAGGTCGTGATCGGTCTGTACAGAGTCGATTGACAGTTGTTTTGATTATCGTTTACTCTATTGCAGTTGTAAAATGGCTGAAGGAAGAGCCCGGCGTGGTGTTGATGACGCGGCTGCGGCAGTTGGCCGCGTCCAAGTGCGACGACATGGCGCTCGCGCTCGCCACCGCGGTCATGGACCGAGTGCGCGCCACCACCGTGCTCCAGGCCGACGCGGAGCTCTTCGCGGAAACCGATGGTATCGTCTGCTTTCCGTTTAAGGGTTCTTTTTTAGCCTGATGGAAAGTGGTTAGTGTCCGTTTCCAACATGCCCAACGTCTCATTATCGGATTTCCATTTATTCTTATCACTTTGACACGTGTCTAAATGACAAAAGATTGGAAGGGATGATATCTAAAATGCCATCTCTATATACAACCCGCAAGAGTTAACTTGTTTGTCTTTGTCACGATCGCATGCTTCGATGGCGAGGGCGGCGAGCGCGCATTCCGTTCAGGTCTCAAGTTAACTCTTACGGATCATTATTATCGTTGAAGGATGTCGTATCTCGACGAAAAATTACAATTTGAATTAAAATAGTAACCCTTGTAACTGAGACTGTATTCACACCTGTATCGTTTGTTTCATCTGATCATTTATTGCATTTATTCTCTAGTTGACAAATTGACCACAAAAAACACCAGAAAAAAATTATGTAATCCTTAAAACATATTTGTAGTTGTAATGTATTCTTTTAATTACAAATATCAATATATTTCTGGCAACTTGATGGAAAGTGGTTAGTGTCGCCGGCTCAACTTTACAATAATGGACACTGAATTTTACGAAAATCAAGTTTAGGGGTATACATATGCCTTATATATAGACACTAGACCTCTTATTTGGGCTAGGAAACAAGTTTTTAGGGTCCACCAACAAGTTTTGAATGAATAATGGGAAAAACAAAAATACGTTTGATAAACAAGGTTATGTCACTTTTGTTGAAAAAAACTGATTTGTCTTTAGGAATATTTTACATATGTAAATGTATATACATTATATACATTTACACATGATATATAAACACTAAAACCATTTTTTACTTTAGTAAACAAGTTTTGAATTAGTTATTATAATTTTAAAGTACATAATAATAAATCTAAATCACAGTACTGTCACTTTTTTTCACTTTATGAAGATAAATAAATGTTACCAAATCAGTATGTCAATAATGTCGATTTTTTAATTCGAATATCATTCGATATTCCAATAATATCCATTTTGAAATACGAAAATTATTATTATTGCTTATATATTATGAGTTTGAATGAGTAGTATTTATAATCGATTTATTTTTATTACAAACAACATGATGCATTAGGTGGCACTATGAATATTTTGCCGCCTTTTTATTTTTTAATAATGAGCGACTACGAACTGGTGCAAGGACAGTGTTTCTCGCGACCAGTAACTTAAACGGTGAGTTGGTTGGGTTGGGTTAGTGTTTAGACCAAAGTGAAGTTAGTTAGCCAGAACCGACTGTCACCATTTATTTATTGATAACTATTTAAATGGTGGTTACAAATCGGTTGTGACATTTGTTGACCGCTGTCATGGCACACTTGCTTTGCTTGATAGGCTTGTGGGCTTTAGTCCGCGTTTTTAGACTGTATTAAATGTTTTTTACATTGACCACTAACTTTTCTTCTGCATTTCTCGTCTTTAGACACAAGAAATAAGTACACCATTTTGAAAAAAATTAGTAAAGTTATGTTTACAAAAAAAATCATATCTCAAAAACTACATGTCTCCTAGACATGGGGGTTGCAGGAGCGAGAAGTACTCTTTCCCCCCTTCCCCCTCCCCCCCTCCACTACTTAAAATTCAGTGTCAATTATTGTAAAGTTGAACCGTGTCGCCTATTGACCTTTCCAACATTCTTATCACTAACAGTTTCTAAGTGACAAAAGAATTGCAAGGGATGGTATCTAATATGCCATCTCTATATACAACCCGCAAGAGTTAACTTGAGACTTCGCTCGGATAACGTAAGCGCGAGGTACTGACGCGTCGATGGCGAAAGTGGTAAGAAGGCGGGGGTCGGAAGGCGAGCGCGCATTCCGCTCAGGTCACAAGTTAACTCTTGCGGATTATACTTGCTCTAAAAACAATTGATTTTTATCGATCCGGCATTGAAAAATTGCATACCGGATGGAAAAGGGTTGTTGATAATGAGGGTAATTATAACATTAATTAAAAATACGGACTCATAAAAAAATTTATGTCTTTGAATTTAATGTAAGGAAACGATATTACTTTCCGCGCCCACTATTACATACATACATATCATGCCTATTTCCCATAGTGATTGGTAAAATTTTGACATAAATATATACATAACCATGTTTTATGGTTTTGTATGTGCTCATTTTGTGTACAATAAAGAGGACGAAAACCATTTGACAGATAAACCAAAGCCAGTTCCGATCAAGTCCTGGTTCCGGGAGATGCTGAAGAATGAAGCCGGCTACACAGTGGACGTTTGGGAGTTTCTCACCGACATTGAATTTGTTCTACTACACAAAAGGGATAAACGGTCGCGGTGCATCGAACTTGTGAGTATTTTAGATCCTGAGATTAGCACGTTCAAACAAACAAACAAACTCTTCAGCTTTATTTATAAGTATAAAATTCATAGAGTTTACATAAGACAAATGCGTATTACAAAAAACATAATAAAAATAATATGAATGTTCAGACAAGATTTCATACATATAAGTCGTGCACAGAAGGTATGCCGATGATCACCCTACCTACGACTTCCTACGACTGGGACCCCAGGGCTTGTCTAATTAGTACTAAGAACTAGACGACAGCGGATCATATTTGTGAGAGGCGAGAGGGGTTATCATCGGCAAACCTTCTGCGCACGACTTGTTAAAAATGTTTTTACAAGTATTTATGTTTTATATATAGAAACGTATACGAAATGATAACGTTTTTTTGTTGGGTATGTTTTGTGTAATACGGATTTGTCGTAAGTAAATTTTCTGAATTTATACCTTCAAAAATGTGGTGATGGGCGAGCGAGATAGCAAACTCCATCTGTGTAGGCCTTTAAGGTCGCCGGTAGGGTCTGGACGAGGAAAACGGGAGACTGGGATATGTGTCCAGATTTGGAGAGGATGGAAATGGAGTGTTTGTCAGAGTAACCTATTTTGGTTTTCTTTGTTAATTTATTTTACAATTTGTTTTCAGGCAAAGCAAACGCCCCTCGACAAAAGCTCGCAGCTGGTCGAGCGATTAGAGAAGCGCCTCGAGATATCGTCCCGCGAAAAGAAGAAGGAGAAGTTATGGAAGAATGCCAAAGATGTGGCCACACTTATTGCTCAGGTATAAAAAAAATCTTGCTATTCAACTTCATTGAATTTTTTAATGTCTGTATTGGCCATACGTTAAAGAACTGGATCACGTAATAATATAGTGCCTTCTATGTGCCTTTCCTTCACACCTTTACAGCTCCTAATAACCCTTTCCTTATCCCATAATTCGGCGATTAAAAATGCCGCGCCACCTAGCGGACGGTCCAGTCGTCATCGATCTGTTACGGCGGGACAATACCGTGCGCGTGCGTCACCCTATTGCTACTTTTACAAAAGTGCTGTGCATATAATTAATAAACTATACAAATCTAAAAGTGCTGTGTTTCCTGGCTTCCGCCATCGTCATCAAGTCAAAATAATCGGTGATTCTAGTATCCTATCATCTGTCAATAGAGGGTTGCTTATATTTATTGCGTGATCCATTCTGCCATTTTTGCCAACGCGACGAGACTACAAAAAACCAGCGCGTAACTAATGTCCAACATATATTTATTAATATTAGTAAATAAGACAAGTTTTATGTATAGGTAGTATACAAACGGCAACTCTGAATTTCATCTGTTCATTATGTAATGTTACTTCCTGGGAATCGAACGCGGCGATTAATAACGGAAGGGATCGAAAGGCTTTTTTTTATAGCTGGAGTACAGTAGACATGCTCACACCCTCCCACCTGATGGAAAGCGGCTACCGTCTCCTATGGACGTTTGCAACACCAGAGTTGTTGCCGGCCTCGCATAAATTTTATGACACGCTTTTTAAAAACTTCATATCATAGCGCTATGGGAAAATCTCGGCTGGGAGCTCATTCCAAATCCCAATGGTACAGAAGACAAATATTCTACAGAACCGTTGTGTACATGAGCGAAGTGGGGATGAACTCCCAACTGATGGCGAGCGTTGCGATGGTAGAAAGCGGTTGAAGGCACCATTCTAAACAGTTCTAAGCAGGCTTCCGTATTCTGTGATAATTAATATTAAGTATATATCTATTTATTATATAGAACATCTGTAAATACTGCATTTATATATTTATTACTAGAATGTAAGTAATTGTACTACGTATTATTTATACCACCATCGTCATTATCATTTCAAATTTATTCCTGGGGTTGTTTGGAAGAGATCGTTTTTTAGTGATGAGACCGCCCTTTCTGCATAATTAGCATGGAGGATAGAGGTAAGGAGAACCATCTCAGTATATTAAAAAGTGTCCACTGAAGGGCAGCACATTAAGATGGCGCCATAATTGCAAGTGGAAAGTATTTAAAAATAGCACTAGAAATAATTATTAGTAGGATACTAGATTAAAGAAGGAAAGAAAGACTTCCTCTTTGTCACCGCGCATGCGTTTTTCAACCCAGCACACTTCGTTTATAACTGCGAAACTTATATAATTTCCTTTTGCTACACTAGCGCTGCGCTATTTTGACGAGTTTTCGAGTCATAATTCGCTGTTTACAGGTAGGTGGACACTTTTTCCTCTCGTTACCTGTGCCCCCGCCCCCCCATAAATCGACGGGTGCAAAGTAAATAAAGTTATCTACAAAATGATGATTTCTAGTTTATTGTACAATCGTTTTAATAAAACAATTCTTTACAATATGACATTATTTGTTTTGCATATATCACATTTTTTCAATAAATTGTCGTACGTAAAAAAAGCCAGCTACGTATGTTCTTTCAAATACTACGAAGTTAATACGTACCATCCTTTCGCTCTCCTGTAAAGTAGCTATTTTGCAGATATCTCTTTTTACTTTGCACCCGTCGTAAATGGTTGTGTGTCGCGCAGGTGGTGGTGGCGCGCTGCATGGTGGTGGCGGGCGGCGCGGACGCGTGCCAGCGCGCGCTGCACAAGTGCGCGTCGGCGCTGGCGCGGCTGCTGCCCGCCGAGCGGCTGCCCGCGGCCGCCACCGCGCTCGCCGCGCCCGCCGCCAGCGCCAAGCACCTGCACACGCTCGCCGTCGCCGTCGACGCGCAGGTACACCTAGAATAGTTTCCAGTGCCATCATCATTACTCCTGGACGTGTGAACTATACTTGAATTATTTTCTCCGTGCAGTTTGGGTCATATAATAATCGGAGCGGTGAAGCGAGTATTTCGCCCTTATGGGCGGGTGTGATAGTGTATTTAGTTTTGTCATTTTGTGAAAGGAAAAAATAGATAAAACTAACGTATTTATTTAAAAAAAAATAAGAATAATAATGATTTAAAAAAATATTAATTAGGTATCTATGTATTAAAAAACTATAAGTACAAAAGTTAAGAATGTAACAAGTTATATTAAAAATAAATATAAATACTTATATCTAAGTTTAAAATTAACAGCAAAAAAGATAATTATGATATAAAAATAAATTATTAGTATGTATTAAAAAGTTTTAAGTACAATAGTTAAGAATATAACTAGTTATGTTAAAAATAAAAATAGATGCTTAATCTAAGTTTAAAATAGTATACCGCCCCGCCGCCGTGTAACTGCCTTTGATGACTCATTTGTTTTTATCGATAATGGCGTTGCGCCCGCGCAACGTGCTCACGCCCTAGCCGGGCTGAGGCCGAACTATGATTTATGACCCAAACTGCACGTTCAAAATAATTCTACTATAGGCTCCAGTCTCCCTTTAGGCTACTTGTACACACTAAGAGAAGCCAATTATGGTGTGATAAAGTATTATGGAGTATGCTTGTGTTATCTGGTCACCCTATTATTCTGTACATTCTAAAATTCTCGAAAACCTTCAAAGAAAATGTCTTAGGATTTTAAGTTATAAAAGTGGTCTTGGACGCAGTCTAACAAGCTACTCTGAACGACTCGTAAAATTTAAAGTTACTCCTTTATATGTTCGTCGCACGCAACATGACCTAGTCTATTTGCACAAATTACTGCATGGTAAATTGGATTCCTCTTATTTATTAAGTATCTTGTCCCTTAATACGAAATGTAATAAACATGTACATAACAAAACATTCATCTTGGAAGTTAGTAAAAATAACACATCATACTACAATCCGGTGACAAGAATGTGTCGTGTCTACAATGAACTCTCTCTTTAAAAAACAAAAAAATAGATATATTTTATGCAACACTTTTAGCTTTAAAAAAAAATATAATTTATACGCTGAAAGATCACACCTCTTCGCTTGTTTAGTAATTTGTTTAATGCTTTCTTTTTCTTAATCTATTACCTTATGTATCACTGAAAATAATTTCCTAGCTTTAATTATTTATTGAATCACTATTACTGACATTATTCACATAATTTTGTTTGTGAAAATATAATTTTAACATGGATGTGTCAGCACGCTTGGATCTGAATCTAGATGTTATAATTTACAAACTATATTATATAAATGAATTACTGATTGTTATCTGTTGTGTTGTCCAAATAAATAAATGACACTACATTCCACAACCACGTTCACGAACGCGATTTTTCCCGTTCCACTCGCTTGTGGGCGTTAAAAATAAACTCTATTGGAATGGATTATGGAGCGTTGATGTCATTAACGTTGCAATACACAAATGTCATTGGTTGATTTGATAATCGAGTCTTTTTCAATGTCAATCGATAGAGAGTGTATGTGTCCAAATTTCCAAAGAAAGTATTCTTTGGAAATTCGAAAGAATGTTTCTGGACATCTGAATAATGATCACAGGTTGACTTTTAGCAAATAGTTCAACTTTGATTGCGTTCTTTGGTGTATTGAAACAGTCAATACATATGAATACTTATAACTTATATAAGACGATGACACACACAATCACATAAATTTAAGTAGAATAGTTAATTGGGCCGACCTTTTAATATTTTCCTATTTTATATGTTCACGTGAAGTTCACAATACCATGGTTTGTAACAAAGTGTCGCAATCGCTCCGAAACCACTTCATTTCCCCCGTTTACCGTGTTGGGGGGAGGGAAATGACATATATACACATTACTATAGTCGGAGAGAGAAGAGAGTAGTATGTAATGTATGAAATTGTAAGCCTGGCAACCACACTTGAAATTCCCGCTTAATTAATAAACAGAGAGAATTGATACTGTGTAGTCATTGCCCACTTCGACCCAGCTCTTGACATGGGTCGTTGTTAGCGCTCTGTGATCGAAAATAATGACGTCATTAGTGACGTTTTCGCCACGACCAAAGCGACCGTAGTCGCCATGTGGAACGGCAAACGGAGCATGTTGGTCGTTGTGAGATACTAAAGGAACGCGCCCTGAGGCTACGCAAGTATTTGTGTCGTTTTTACGCACGAACTCTGTACATTGCTCCGACGCTGACCAACAAAAAAAATCTTCTCTGTGCTTACGGTAGTCATGACGCGCACTCTGTTATGGAAAAGGTGAGAAGTGAGAGGGCGAAATTTGACTAGTGCAGGGTGCACCTACCATACCCTACCTACACACGACTGTCCGAAAACACTCATTGTTTCCACATACCTATTTATTTTTTCTGGAGCAGACAACAAATTTTTGTGGTTAGATTTGACTAAATACTTTTCGTGTACATGATGAATTGCTCTTTCCTATCTGCTGCAGACACTGAAATTTCTTAGTGTGTATAAGAGTGAGTTAACAGCCTTGACCGACACCTTGAAAGGCTCTCGCTTGGTGTTTGAGTGAAGGGTCAGATACAGAAGGCAGCCCTGCTGGACACGACCCGCATCGTGAGGAGGTTCCTGTCTCTGGAGCCTTAACCACCGGTAGCTTGGACCCTAGGCCCCGCTGCCGGTGACATCGATTTTTTACATTTTTTTGTTTGTATATAGTATATATTCAAAGAAAAATGTAAACAATTTGAGGCTAAATAAATATGTGTAAATAATAATAAATCTTTATCTTTAATAGCCTTAGAATTTTACAATTTAACAAAAAAAAAGACAGGAATGTAATTATGAAACAGTAAGGTTGTGTTAGTTTAAAATACGGTTATGGAAATATAAAGCTACGTATACTTTTGAATTTTTTTAAATTTCCTATTCAGTTTATTATATTTTAATTTTTTCAGAGTACGGAGAAGATGATACCTTTTGTATGCGAATTGTACGTCCGCGCTATCACTGCCGGTATGAACGAGCTGGAGAGACTCAAACTGAAGACTGAAAAGGCATGTAATAATATTATAAATGCGAAAGTTACTCTGTCTGTCTGTTACACTTTCATAAAAACACTACTGGACCAATCTAGCTGCAAGGCATCATACATATATATATATATATATATATATATATATATATATATATTCGATGCCGAGGATGAACATATGATAGTTTTTATCCCGAAAAATGAGATAGTTTCCGGGATAAAAATATTTTTATCTGTTTGTTATGCTTAACGGAAAAACTATTGGATCCATTCGGGTGAAATTCGATATATATGTAATTTTAATATTGAGGGTGGACAAGGGATACTTTCATCATTATAGATAGATTGACCCCCGAAAAGATAAATAAAACTAGGAAGGGTCGAAATAAAGGATGAATCTTTGTATGGGAGACCAATCATTTCAGAAGTTTATAGATATAGAAATTTACAAATTGGGGTAGTAACTCGATCTGTCAGTTTGTTAAGCTCTCACGGAAAAACTACTAAGAACACTAGATCAGTTTTACTCCAATTTTGTTTAAATGTAGTTTTAATACTGAAAATGGACATAAATACTTTTCATGCCAGGAGATGGGATAGTTTGCGGTATCAAATGAAGTGAACCTTTCTGGTAAAAATAGCAATAATATAAAATAAAACCTGCTCTTCAAACAAGAGGCACGCCTCAGAGATTTGCTCGCGGCGCGGCCGCGGGGTAAAATCTAGCTATAAATAATTTAGCCCTACACACTTCACGATATTTCATAGAAAAAAATCAGTGTAACGTAATATCAGTTAGCCATTAGTGTTTTTAATTGTCTACCTCTCGTACTCCAAGGACTCTACAGTGGGAGATATATCTTCTTCTTCTTCAGCTAATTTCAGTCCACTGCTGGACATAGGTCTCCCCAAGTACGCGCCACATATCCCGATCTCCTGTCCTACTCATCCACGGAGATATGTTATTTTTGATTTCCTTCTGGTTTGGCTAGGAATATACGACTTACTGGTTGTGTTTGAGAGTCCTGCTTCTTGTTAGCGATGTGATGATGACCGTTGTTGATTGGTGAGAGGTAAATTTTTAACACTACACTGGGTATATTTGTTTGTTTGTCGCGGAAACCGGCGCGTGTGCACTTCGCGGGGTGTTTAACACACTGACTTATGCGCGGGGTGTCCTAGTTCTGTTACACGTAGTCAGTGTTGCCAACCCCAATAAACTAAAAAACAGCAGTTCGCCAATAAAATAAAATAAAAAACAGGAGAACACAGTAGGTAAAGTAAAAAAAGGCATATTTCATACTTTCGTCATATAAAATTAAAGCAATATTCAATATTAATAACAATAACCGCCTTCTTAGTTACTAGGACTCACATACATTGTTATATTAATAATCATAACATAATAATATGTAATAAAAAAAACATAAATCATAGTAAAATTATTTTCCACTTTCATTCTCAATTGCCTCATCTTTAGTATTTTCATACTCGTCTTTTTTTAAATTATACATATTTTTATTAAATTTCTTCATGTGCCTTTCTGTGGCTTCAAATGAGTAGCAATCGGTTATTTCGGATTTAGTATGTAATACTCCTTTAATAGTTGTAGTTGATATTCTATTGCGTTGCGTTTGATTACATAGTAGTTATCAAAAAATATTTGCATAGTGTAATAGGTGGCACTGAACGCTAATTGAAAAAGAGTAAAAATTAAGAATGATACAGAAAACAGAGACATCAATGTGAAATCAGCAAATCTACTGTTAAAACAGTAGGGTTGGTAACACTGCACGTAGAACACCTTCTTCAGACAATTTCAAAGTTGCAAGACTAAGCTCAATAAAGAAAAATGCAGAATATATGAGCCCATACAAATTTTATTTTATAAGATGATGAAGTGTCAGTTGATTTGATTGTCAGCTGCCATGTTTCCGTTCGTGTTGTAGGATTACAGACTTACTTTTTATGTTGTTGTTCAGGAATCGGAAGCCCGATCGATGGAGCAAACATTATCATCGTGGTTCGTCCACTTGGGTTCGTTGCTACGAGCCAGCGACAGATTCAACTGCGAGTGCATACTCACAGCTTTCTCTGTCCACCCCTCAGCCACGATGTACGAGATGATCAAGGCAGCGCCCACCTTGACGCCTGTTCACGTGGTAAGTGATATCTTTATCGTACACAACACTGCTTAACCCTAAAGGAGAATAGCGTAGTCTAACGTAATGGAAGTTGGTGCAGCAAAAAGTATTTGTCAGGATCATAGCAGCTGGAAATTCATTGTCTCTGTCTACCCCTATCCCAATGGGGGATAGGCGTATACAGTACAGGACAATATGTATATGTCGCAGAACGGCCTCATTCTCACGACATCTTCTTTAGTTATTGCAGGTTTAGTGGGCGTCATCAGGATAAAATGCGAGCATAAAACACAATAGCCACGGTTTATACACTTTTAATTTAGATTTGATCAACATTATGACATAGTTTAGACCGAGCAGCGGGTTCAGGGCACCCGCTCATACTTTTAGCTTCAATACTTTCTTTAAAACTCTCAAAGGTCCAACTCGACCTGTAGCCACCAACCAAATGTGCCACAAAAACTCCTCAGTCTACCCAAGTAGATATTACTCAAAGTATAGAGGGCGCCGACCCCGCTCCGCCATATGCTCTGCTCTGATTTGTTGTTTATTAAATTACAATATTCATAACTTTTATTAGGTTAGAACGATCTTTAAGTTATAGAAACATTCAACAAATCAAATTAAATTACATTAAGAATTTTAGAAGTAATTAAAATGTAAACAAATGATATTGTGCGTTATACATCCAGTCAACGATACGTCCAATTAAAGCTTCCCTCCGACATATATATATATATATATATATCTAGGTATATTGATAATAACATTACAATACTCTCTATTCTTCAAAAAGGGTGTAAACAAATATTTAGTCTTAATGTGGTAGGCAAACATTGGTCTTGCAGACTGCCATGGGCGATGAGAAGTACTCATAATACAAGGAGGACCGGTTGCCTACAAGCAAACAAAATAATTTTCATATAAATTGCTCATGCCTTTGTCTATAATTTGAGAGTATCAATATTTTTACATAATATAAAGGACATTTATGGACATGGGATTTTATTTGTACAGAAAAATGGGATACAGATTTAATGCATACGCGAACTTGTCTTGACAAATCTTGTAAGTAAACTTCTAATATTGTTTTCCCTTTTTCTAGAACGACCAGGAAACCAAAGAGGAGACCACATCAGACTTCGGCAGTTGGGCGAACGATAGTCGCTCCCAAACGAACTTGGTTAAAACCTCCGAAACTCTGAACATGAAGCAAACTCAGCACCAGTCAAATGTACTGTCCACAGCTATACTGGCTGAAGGGGAAGCTCTGGGACTTAACCCAGACCTATGCCAGGACATTGCTGTTCTACTCTCTGGTCCGAGACTCAAAACACTTTCCTGGGACATGGACAGGTTGGTTTATTCCTAATATTTCTAGTTTTAACTGTTGGCTCTTTGCTGTTGTTGACTGTTATGGACAAATGTATATATAGGTCAAGGTTGGTTTTCCTAGGACCTAGACCATATTGGTAGACATAAAAGCCACAAGGGTGTATTAACAATGTGAACGTTACGCATATACGTCGTTAATCGAATGTACTGTCTTTAGCGTTTATGCATGAAAAAAAAATTTCAGAGTGTTGCTACTAGAAAACTGCAAGAGTTACATGGAACGGACGCATAGTGGAACTCGTGCGTTAACAACAGAACTAAAATATCTCAACCTGGACCCCAATGATTACCAGCATCTACCCGAAGAAGACGATAATGAAAATGATGTCTACTATGGCATCGAGAAAGGTTTGTCATGCTTACTATTTATACCATTTAAATCAATTATATGCAAGTACAAAAAATACCAAATTAAAGCTATTTGAAACATTAAAAGAAATTTCATTCTTGTATCACATTTCTGAAGTAAATAAAGCATAATCATTTATTGCTGTTAATATATGTAAATAAGTTAAATGTGACGAGCGGATGATGTTGTTTGTAAACTAGTATATGTGAAATAAAATTAAAGAACTACTTTTATCCCATTGACAATCATAATAAAAAAGTAAAAGATTTTTTTTTGTACAAGGCTCTTCTCATTACCCTTTTCAGGTTATGAACATCTTGTAGAATTTCAAGAGCCAGATACTTGCAATGAATATTCACAAAATGAACGCACTGACACTGCTCTTTCTGGTAGTGATGATTCAGTAGCTCCTATGGCTAGGCAAAAGAAGTGCAGTAAAAAATCTATACGGAGTTCAGATGTTGAAAAAGATCCTCTTAGTTTTAGTGCTGTAAAACCTGAAAAGAAAGAACATTCTCGTAGTAAAGAAAGGAGTAAACATAGAAAAAAGAAAACAGTTGACCCCCTAAGTATTGCTGATAATGAAGAGATAAAAATAAAAACTAAAAAGGAAAAGAAAGATAAAAGAGTTAAGAAAAAAGTAAAAGATATCCCAACCTCCAATTCTCATACAGTTGGCATTCTTAAAACAGCTTCTGTAACAGACAGTGATTATGATAGTCAAGGCAAGTCTTCGTTACATTCAAACTCGGAAGAAATTGTATGTGACGGCTTGTATAGTATGGAAGAATTAAGGTCTCTGACAAGTGTACATAATCCAGGTAGTTTAATAAGTAATAAGTGTCAAGAAACAAGAGGTAAAGTGTCAATCAATAAACATGGAATTAGCCCACCCACAGCAAGCAATGTGTCAGGGTCAGTTAGTAAATCGGTAACTGAAGAAGTTAAAAGAAGTTTGACACGCCTTATAGGGGAGCGAAATAATTTGAACATTTCTCAACCAATATCTCCACTATACAAGAATGAATATAAAATGCCTATAGCAATTCCTAGAACCACTGTACCAATACCAACTCAGATAAATCCAAAAGTCATTGCTATACCAGAAATGGACATTCCTAAATCATACATAGATAAAAGGGTTGAAAGTAGTCCTGTAATTCCAACAAATGTTAATGAGCCTCGGGAGTACAAAAGCCATTCTACAAAGAAAGCGTCAATAGTTAAACCCGGCAAACACCCTTTAACAGTTAGAGAAAGGATTACACAAAAACAAAGGCCTCCTAAAGTTATATCTGAAACCGCATGTCAAAACAATTTTAAAAATTTTCTTCACGAACTAAAACAATCAATAAATGCTGGAGTTGGGTCGGAACTCCCTTGGCACAAACATAAAGGAGAAATACATCCTATAAGTAGAGTGATACCTGTTGTACCGAACTTCAAGTCTGAACCTAAAATCCCACAAAGTGCCAAATTAATACCAAAGAAGAAAGACGACACTCTCAATACATTCTCGCGACTATCTTACATGCA
Source organism: Dendrolimus pini (assembly GCA_949752895.1). Lineage (NCBI taxonomy): Eukaryota > Metazoa > Arthropoda > Insecta > Lepidoptera > Lasiocampidae > Dendrolimus > Dendrolimus pini. Next base: position 10,120,258 of record OX457146.1, read on the forward strand.
CAAAAATAAAATTGATAGGAAGCAATCTGTCCAGTCTCTTATTAAACATCAAAATAAATATTTAGGTCAATATCCGATAACAGAAAATAATTTGGATCATTTGTTAGCAGAACATAAACAGTCTAAATTCAAATATTTATATCCGAACTCGGAAATAGCTAATGTTGACAGTAATAAGATTAATACTAATGCAAATGCGATGACACAACAGAAGTCATCAAAAATAAATCAACATCCATTGCTAATGACCATGTTACAATCAGAAGCAGTTGATATAAATAAAAGGAATTCTGATGTATGTATTCCGATAACGCCGCTAAATTCGAGTGCACTGCCAGTGAAGGATCTGCTATCAGAAGCAGTTGATAAAAGTAAAAAGAATCCTAATGTGTGCGCTCCGATCAATCCACTGAATTCGAGTGCACTGTCAGTGAAGGATCAAAATGATTTACTGCATTTATTAAAACAGAAAAATAAACTGAATGGTCCCTTGTTACTAAAAAAACAAGTCTGTGGCCCACTTAATAAATCTGAACAGGAACATAATATTTGTAAGCCATTTATACCTCCCAAGGGCCTGAAAATAGCAAATGCATCTCAGTTTAATCTTTCTATGGACGTAACTAGACCAAAGCCTAAAAATATTACAGAAGTGACACCACAGGCTTATGATATCCATTATAGCAACACCAATATGACCAAAGTTAGTGAAATCAGAGCGAAGAATTCCCTGAGCATTGAGGAAGATAAGAAACCCCAAACTGATTGGGAAGAGGTTATGAACAAGATACTTGCTCATAAAACTCCCTGCCGAGGTCCTAACGCCCTTGACTTGGCTTTAAATAAGACTCAAAAGACATGTGAAAGTTTGAGAAATCAAAGGATAAAGAAAATTCCTCACCAGGCTTCTTTAGGTGATTGTAACAAAGTATCAACCAGTGTAATAAGAGAAGTTGAATCAACACCAAAATCTCAACATAGTAATGCCCCAAACCTTGGCCATAATTCTGTGATTAAAATGAATACACTATGTGAAGAAACAAAAGTCAATGACCTAAATTCAAATGATATAAATATTGTTCAAAAGCAAATAACGGTACCGAAAATAATAAATAATAAACCCAAAACATATAACATTCAATCGGAGTCTTCTAAGATACAAAATAACTATTTGCCAAAAAAGTTAAATCATTTCGAAATCAAAAGATTATCAGAGGAGAACCAAAAGAGACAGTTTACATGTTCCTTACCAAGACAAGATGATCCTTTTATATCAGGCTTGCCCAACTCAGATTACGATCTTCTTGAAGAGTTAATGGACGATGAGCTACGAAAAGAGATTGGCGAACTCTCTGATGATGATTTTAGTATGGCTTCAGGTGTTTCGAAAGACATAAAAAGTATAACTGCCCTCAATAACATTCAAATGAATAAATCTGTTATTATCCCTCCAATGAAGACCGACATAAAATGTGAATATGAAAACAAAATTCAGAAACATAAACAGACAAATGTATCAAAACCAATCAAAAATCTCTATGAAATACCTCAGCTGCCGCAGAAGAAAGTGCCTAATGTAATTCCACCAGTGCTGGAAAGAGTAGATACGAAAGAGAAAACAAGACCTAGTTTGATACAAGATCTACCTGGAAATATAATGATGAATAAAGCAGCCGTAAAAAAGGAATGCCCTGCTATAACTGAAATAAATAAGAATATTTTAAATGCACCTGATTCCAGTGTATATGTTATTCCACCACCAACCCTGTCGAATGTTATATTAGTTGGAACAAATATTTATAATACATATACAACTGTACAAACACAGCACATGAATAATGTATCATCTAATTTATATTTAAACCAGCCAAATATCTCTCTTTATAATTCTACACAATATGCTGCACCAGTAATGAGTTCTGTTATAATTGGCAATGCAATAACTGTTCCTACGCCGGTTTTGCATCAAGTACCTGCCAAAGCCATGACAGTACCAGTGACATTTGGAGAGCTTTCAAATTCTTCTAATCTTCCTATTAATAAACCTATTTGCAATGAAAAAGAAGTCAACTTCCTAATGGAAAAAAGCAATGAAAATAATATTATTGCTATAGATGCCAATACTAAATGCGATAAAACTTTTGATCTAGAATTAAACAAAAATTGTGAACGAAAAGTTCTGTCTCAAGTACAGGAAAAAAACGATTTAAATAAAACTAGAAATCAGATGCATTCAATTGAAAACAATTTAAAAAAGGAAGAATATGATAAAGATAGATTACATAAGAAACGTTTGTCCATTATTAGTAAGATGATTTATCATGGTCATAATAATGAACCGATACCATTGCCTTACACTCCACTTAAACCCATATCGGTTTATGTGTCTGATGTAAATGTGAATTCAAATGAAGTTTGCAACAATAGTTTAGGTGAAAACCTAGATTCAGTCCTAAATCCAGAAAGTAAATCTGAAAAGGTACATAACCTAGATGACGTAAATAGTGGTGTTGGCACTAACGAAAATAGTAAAGAAAATAATAGCACCACGCAATGCCGTCGAATATTACTACGGTCGTCAAATAAGATAAAAATACATATCGTTCCCAGTGGCGTGGTACCCAAAGAAGCTAGTGGTCGAAAGACTAAAGTAAGACTAAAAGAAAATTTTACAGGAAAATGTGATGCCGTGAATGCAGTAGACAAAAAAGTTACAAATATCAAAAGTCATGCTGTCAAAAGGTTAAATAAAAATAAAACTCCTTTAAATGGAAAAAATAGGAAGATTGGACTAAAAAAGAAAACAAGACATAATGTAGAATATATAAATAAAGTAAGTATAGCAGTTACACAGTTAAATGAGCCTAAGGTAGAGTCAAATGACACATTAAAAATAAATGATATTGTACAGGAATCTGAAGATACCGTTAATGAGAAAAACGACATAAATCCCAAGGAAGTTAGCGTACCCGAGAAATCTAAGTTATCAGTAAAAACAAGCTTAAAAAAATCCATTATTCAAGAGTGTTCTAAAGTGGAAGATCCAAAATCAAATGATACTGATCACAAACACAGTAATAGCGATTGTAAAAAAGTAGATAAGATTGTTATTAGAAAAGTTAACGCCAATAAACATGAAGTTGCTACAACAATTGCGTCAAGTTCCTTAGAGATATCTGGGAAAAATATAAACGAGCGAGATTGTAAACAACTTAGAAAACCGAAACCTAACATCTTACCTGAAACTAAATCTTTAGAATTAGAAAAGGCTCTAACAAAAGTAAAGCACTTATTGAAACCACCGATCAAACAATTGACATCAATCGAAAAAATACAAGAGGTGGAGGTAAACAAAATAACGGTTGAAAAACCAACACTAACAAAACAATGTCAAGATTATAATATGTCTACATCTGAAAAAGTAAATGATACACAAACTTTTGGATTCAAACATAAAGAAATAACAAAAACGTCATATGCCCAAATAAAAGAACCATGCTCGGCAAAAACTGATGCTAAAAAACAGAAGAAGTCTGTTAAAATGGTTGTGATTGAAACAAAGGAGTCATTACAAGTAGAAAAGGATGCAGTTTGTGATACAAGAATCTTTAATACTGATAGTAAACCCAAAGAATCTGACTGTGAAAATATCAAATGTAAAGATCCCGAAACAATAGGTACCGTTAAATCTAACACCTTAAATTTGCCAAAAATAGATTCTGTCGATCTTAAAGAACGCGTCAACATCGTTCCATCTAAAGAATCGGATTTACGGGACACTAATAAAATAAAACGTATGGTTAAAAGAAGTGACAAATCAAATATGCCATTAAATACTTCTGTGACACCACATGAAGCGTTGACAAATTTTCCTACTGAGTCAAAAGAATCCATTATTGAATTAAATAAAAATGTCGAGTCAAAAAATCAAATGGTCACCAATAATAAAGAAACGAATCTAAATATTGATTCTGTTAACATTATACAGCCTAGAAATATTAACTCTGTTGAATCTGTGACATCAACTGTAAATAATGTTGATATTATTTCACCTACAAAAGTACATACTTCTATAAAAGCTAAAGAGTCTGTTATTGAGCAAAAAAAGATTGATACTCATATAAATGGAGAAATGACGAAAAATTCCGTTATTTGTTCAGATAAGACTAACAATCCGATATTGAGTAATCAACAGTGTAAAAGTACAATAGAAACGAACAAGATAAAAGAAACCAATAATGATAATAACTCACCCTCACATAAAGTACAACCAAAGCAAATGAATACCAAAAATATTGTAAATAGTTTAGCCAGCGAAATTATTATCGAACCTTTGCCAAGCCCCATTGATGCATCAAATCGACAATTAGTTCGAGTAAAATTGCCTAATAAAAAGACTTATAGGGCCACCATATATGGCAAGGACGTGGATATTCAGACTCTGTTTTCTGATCCAACTTTAAAATCCAGATTACTGAAGAGCTCGAAAAGTAGTCTCGAATTTACCTTAAACTATTCAAAACAGCCTGGGAATTATCATAATAAAACTGAAACTGCTGAAAACATTGAGACTGTTAATCTGCTAAGCGACGACGAAGAAGAAGAAGTGTTTGATTACAGTTTCTCAACGAATTTAGGAAAATACAATGTAAAGCCAATGAATAAACAGGAGTTTATGAAACATCAAGAAAAGTTAAATCGAAATTGTTATGTGAAATTAAACAGGATTGTTCATGAAACACCTGAAGTAATTGAATTTGCTAATGATAATTTTACATCTGATTGTATTGAATTTGCTAATGATGATTCTAAATCTGATTGTATTGAATTGTTAGCATGCGATGAAGTAATATTACCTTTAAATGACTGTATAATTAATAATAATACAAAGTCACGAGATCATATTTCAGATTTAATTGAAATTGAGGACTCTTCCAATGATAGTGTTGTCATAGTTCCAACCTTAAATGAAGATATAAATACTCTTAAAGAATTGTTATGCAAAGAATTATGCCCGGAGGAAACTTTAAGCTGTGATACAGAAAAAAAGAAAACACCCGATATAATCACTAATATGGTTGTTAAATGTAAAGAATGTTTTGTTGGGCTAGTGCGTTGCGATGAACTGGTTAAAAAATATGAGCAAAATAAAATATTGAGTAAAAAATGCGTTATTGAATTAAAACGTTGTGATGAGAAATCTATGTCTATCGAGACAGATGTGAACATACATGATACATACAGCAATTCTAATATGAATGTAAATAATTTTGAATCACAAAATGTTGAAAGAGAAGACAAATCTGTGTTGTCACGTAGTGGCTCTTTATCTATTCTAAATGATTTCTCATTATATGATGTTGAGGACTTTCCAACTGAAAAAACTGAAAATTTAAAATTGGAATGTAGTTCGCCAGTATTGGAAATTTATGACGTTATGGCGACTTTGTGTGATCGGAATGAGATAAAAAATAGGGAAAAGGAAAGTAAAGACTTCAATGCTCCTATATGTGATTCAGACATATTCGAAACTAAACGAATATTAAGTAGGCGTTGTATAATGAATATGAATAAATGTCGTGCTGGACTAAAGGAAAAATACGATAATTATAAAATGAACAATTTAATGGACCAGAGAAAAATGTTCAAAGTTCCTAGCTTAACAGCACTGATTATAGCGTTTTTACAATCGAACGGTATAGTACATAGGTTAAGACCAACCATTAAACCTGACTCGACAGATAATTTTCAAAAACACATACCTACTTTAAAAAGAAAATGTAATTCTGACAGGAGTTCAACTAGTAATAAAGTAGCTAAAACATCTTTGTCCACATTTAAAAAGAAGTCAAACAATGATATTTCATATGTTTCAGTTGAAAGTCATGAAGGAAAAGCGGAGGAATTCACTCTTCTTAAAAGTAATAATGTGATAGTATCACAGATTAACACTAATGATAGTGATGAGATCAAAGTTAAAGCAGGGCAAAATATTGTTAAAATAAACAACATTGAAACAAAACACAATGACATTTTCCAGTGTTATCAAACAAATAAGTTGGATATGATTTATATGCCAGATAAATCATTAAATATGTGCCATTTTCCAATTGTAAGTGAGCAATCTGCAAAAAAGTTTCACAATATAGCTGGTATTAAAAAAAATATTGGTCAGTGTGATTCTGGTGATATAGATTGTTTTTTAAACAAAAAAGAATATAATCTGCCGATTATTTGTCATGATGCTACATTCGCCGGCAAGAATATTTTGAGTAAACTAGAAAATTTTAGGTCACATGATATTTATAGTGTTGTAAATAGCAGCAAAACTTGCAACCAAGTTGATAAAACTACAGATGTGAGTGATACAAATAACTTTGAAGAAATCAATATTTGTGATAAAAAACAAATATCGCATCAAATTAGTTCTGATGCTGTAAATGTTATCAAGTGTCCAATAAATTTCGCCCAGAAAGAATATAATACAGCTAAACACCAATTAATTAGCTGTTCAGAGGTAGTTCATAGAGTCGTTGCTGAACAAGAAGTTACCACACAAATTGATGAATGTGATATTGAATCTTCCACAAAAATGGATATAAATGCTGCTAAGGATGTAACTAACAGTTCATTTGTCTGTGTAAACGACAATGATAGTATTTTTGTCGAAAAGCAATCTGAAAAAGCAAAGGATGCTTATTGCCTTTTGTTAGATCGGGATAAGAATACAGTAAGAATAAAAGAATCACTAAATGATTTTTGTAACAATATGAATACTGATCACACTTTTTCTAGTGAAGAAACGGATGAAATAACTACTCCCGCAGAAAATGAGGCACGTGATAAGGTTATTAAATTTAAACATGAAATTATAGTTAGTGAATGTAATGATAAACCATTCACATTAACAGTCAAAAAAAAATCTGATGATTTATGTGCATACAAAAGAAAAATTAGTGACAAAATTTTTGATGGAAACATTGAAGTGCAGCAAACTAGCGAGAAATTAACCACATGTGTAGGTACCTACGAAACGTCTACTACACACGGTATAATAGACGTCCAAAAAACGACTATTAGTAATAATGAAAGTAATGGCGATGTTATTTTTTCTAAATTGATTACCACCCAAGAAAAAGTAGAAAATACAATAGAAAATAAAATAATGATTTCAGTTAATGAAAATGAACTACAACACAATTTGCAAAATGATTCTAGTATAAGCATACTATGTAAAGAGCTAGAACCAAGAAAGAGTGCAATGCAGTGTATAGAGAATGATTGCCATAGCACTTCTACAACCGGTATTTCAACTGATACAGCCGATCAACTTCAAGAAAAAGAAATCCATTGCTTAAGAACAGATTCGCTCATTATCAATGGTGACGACAATTATAAAATGCTTGCATTAGAGTGTATTAGAGATGCTAATAAATTTAAACAACACATGTCTAAAAACAATGATATAGAAACAAAAAAAAGTCAAGATGAATATCATAAACAATCATGTGTAATGCTTGAGAAAAATAGTCCTCTAAAATTTAATACAAATAGTGATTTAAAAAATTGCGAGCAGAAAACTGAAAGTTTTCGAAGAGTCACAATAGACAATGATGATATAACTACTTTAGCTACGAAATCTGCGACTTTAGTAAAGGAAGATATATCTGAAGAAAAATCAATACATCATTTAAAACCTGTATTTGATCATACTTTTGAAAACCATATTAATTATAACAGTGACAAAACTATTAAAAAGTTTCATAAGACGTGTAGTACTGATTGTGGAGTTGTAAGTTTTCAGATGAGTGATAAGTTAATTACTGCTTGTAACATCAATCATATAATCCAAAGCAGTTCAAACTATTCAGATCATGAATATGAAAGTTCGTGTGTAGGGGATAATAATCCTTGTTGTGATAGAAGCCTCGATGATCTAAAAGAAAATATTAGTGAGTGTGAGAATCCTGAAAATATTGAAGAAATTAATGGTATTATATATGAAGTTGATGATGATATTACAAATTTAAATGAAACCATCGTTTGTATGTCCAGTTGTGAAATAATACATGATAGTGCCTTTGAAATAGAAGGATCATATTCGATTATGTCTTGCAATACCAACTCAGAAATTATCAGTGATAACACACACAATTTTAATTCAACTAACATATCGAACAATGATTTAATAAGTACGGATGGAACGAATTGTATAAAGAGTGATGTATCCCAACCGAATTTAGTTTTAAAGGCAAATACAGCTGCTACGGATAGTAACAATACATCACATGATACAGATTTAAAATATGACACAACTTCGCCAGTAGACAATTTCGAAGCCGTAAAAAATTGTTGTAATGACCGTGTGGGAATTGTTCATAATCGTTCGAACTCAGATTTAAACACAAATATAGGTAGTACAGGCAGTGGGGTTGTTATACACGCAATGAAATTTGAATGTAATTCACTAATATCGCCAACAATTGAGTTTGAGGTTCATGAAAATTCCTGTGATGAAAGTAGTGAAATTGTTGAATTACAGATATCTAATTTAAATGTATACAAAACACAACAAGATAAAGAGATTGACACAAATGCTGCGGAAAAAAATACTCTACTTGAAAATGCAACAAAACAGGAAAATACAATAGTTACCAGGGATCTTTCGTTAGATTCGCCAAATGAATTTGTATTTCATAAAGAACGTGAATTAAAAGGTATAGAATACCAGGATCCTGAACTAGGAACATGTTATGTTTTCAATGTAGTAGAAACCTTGTCAAGTGATGACGCAAGCAGTGATATTGTAAGCAAAAGTCCTGCCAATGTTTTTGTAGGCGAAGAAGAATACAGTGATTCAATTTCTGAGTGTCAAGATAATTATGAATTTAATCTTGATGTGATGTTACCCCTAATCACTTATTCTAGAAAAGCATCTGGACAACCAACGCAATTTGATTACAATGCAGATAAAAAGTGTAGAAGACCAGTGAAACGAAAATCCAATTCTGCTGATACTCGAGTCGAAAAGAAATACAGAAAAGGGAAAAATATTGACTATCCAAAAATTTCAGCTGCTGCAATGAGTGAGAGCGCTTATAGAAAAGAATACAAACAACTACTTGATTATTGTAGTTCTATAAAGTTCTCATATTCAAGACCGTTTCATAAAGAATACTTTGATGTACCAGAAATGTTGAATAATTGGCCTATTAAAGGGTTAGTAAACATGAACAAAAATGATATAGAGCCAGATGATACGCTGTTTATAGATTTAGAAGATATAAGTAATCCTAAAATTATAATGGATTCCACGTTATTAACGTTATCAGAAGAAATCAAATCTGAATATAAAGATGTCACATGGTCTACAACTGAGTCCAATGAAATTAATTTCAATATGGGTTTTGGTGAGGGGTCCGGCAGAGTCATACAAAGTTTGGAAGATGGAGGCGATATTTCAAAATTTTCGGCTGCGACTCTGTCGGACGTAAAACAAACTCAGCCATTTTTACAGTCCGAAAATTGTGAGAAAAATAATTACTCAACATCAAAGTTCAACCAAATAAATTTAATCAAGAAATATTTTACTTATATTAATTTAAAAGAAAAAGTCCGGGCGTTTTTCCAGAAATCAACTTTTGACTTGAATAATAATTGGACGACAAAACATAAAACAGTGGATTATTACTGTAAGAGTCACATGTCTAATTATCCTTTTGATTTGACTAGTACAGAATTCTTTGAGCTGGAACAGAATGAACTTATAGTCAATGTGGTACAAGTTGGTCAGTTACCTGTAAGCGCTGCAGCTCAAAACCCAGTGACTTGTGACCCTCGGGTAACACAAGTATCTGACGCTAGTCCTTCCCAATGTTCAGCAGAAAATACGTCAAGTGATGATCCACAATCTGCTATAAAGACTGAATACACAGAACTCACAACCGCTGATCTGTCTTTACCTCTACAAGACTATTCACAACACGATCGATCAATTACTTTAGAAACACAAGAGGCAGGTGGTAATCTTCAAATGAATGATGAAAATATACCCATCGAAACTGAAATCAAATCTATTGTGAAGATAGAATTAGTGGAAGAACTACCAGAAGAAAAAGAAGATCAAACTGAAACCACTGAAAACAATGAATCTCTCTTAGAAAATCGTGATATCACCAATATTGACTATACATTTGATTCTAGTAGCGTTAATGTTTCACCTGATGATTCAAACTTTCCAATAGTTTTTAATTCTACTGAAAAGCAAAATGTATCCGAAAACTTAAGTTTACAAAAAAAAGAGAAAGGCTCTTCAGAAAAACCTGACCAAATAGCACATGCAATGAATGCTGCTGGTATTACTACAATACCTGATACACTAAGCAATACTAGAGCTCATGCTCTAGTGAATATGTTATCTCAGAAGATACGCCAAGGCACTGTTAACGTAGGGACGTCACAAACAACAACAAATAGTTACCCCAAAACTTCAATAAACGCTATGGCATTACAACAAGCGTTGGCTCAAATTTTGCCACCACCTTTAAACCAAACTAATACAGAAACGACACAACTAACGACTAATACTTCCATAACCCCACAATTGTTACATATAGTACAAGGAAAAAATGCTTCTGGGAACCAGATTACTTTGGTTGACAATACACAACAGTCTGTCATAAATACTGCTAACTCTACTCCAGTACTTCATATTGTACAAAACAAACCTGCCATGGCTGGAGCCACCTCAACGTCCACTCCAACTGCTCAAACAAACACATTCAGTAGTCTGTCTTTAGTCGATACAGGCTTACAACAAGGTGGAAACCAGCTGTTACATATAGTCAATACTGGTAATCAAAAGGCGAATAATGCGGGACAGCTTTTGAAACGTGTAAATCTATTAACAAACCTTGCAAATGTTCAAGGGTCCAATGAACAAAAAATGGTTCAATTTGTATGTAAATCGGCAGATGGAAAAGCAATACAATTGAACGCCCCTCACCAAAGAAGTATGGTATTGAGGCTTCAACCGATCGAGTCGCCAAACATTCAAACTAATGTTCAAAAAACTATAGATACACAAGATCTTAGTCCAAATCCAGCTAGTTCAGTGGCAGCTAAAGATGCAGTGAATTCACAGCAAGAAATTAAATCTCGATCGGTGTATGAAGAGAATTATGCGAAGTTTATACAAAATTCTTCAACAAAACCTGTTGCACTCGAAAAATCAACAAGCTTACCAAAATTTAACCAAGCTTTTGGTAAGCAAGTATTTCAAGATGGCACCCAAAAAAATGAAATCAGTAATGGTAATACTCATATTCAAACTTCGTCAAATAGTGAAAATACGGAATGTCAGCAAACTGATAATGCCATAAATCTTGAACATATAAACCAGATTAGCAGTCCACCCTTGTTGTTGAGAAAGACACCAGTGCCAACATCGCAAGCGCAATCTAACTTGGTGCAACAAATCAAGCAAACGATCGCTCCAATGAATCTACAAACTATGCACGGTGGAGTAATTTATACACGACAAATACCAGTGAATATAGGGGGTGGTCAAACAATTAATTTAATCACTGTACCAAGCACTGAGCTGATTGATGATAATGTACAAAAACAACAATCGGATGTAAAGTTTGTGAATCAAAGTGAAATAGAACCATCTATAATTAAGATAGTACCCCAAACTCAACCTGCGTCTAATGGAGAAGCCACGCAAGAAGATAACAGTTCTCAGCTAGGCGTTTCTAGTGAAAATCCACAACCTCCTCAACCACAACCCGTTCTAACTCAAATGCGTATAAAACTGCCTATGTTGAGTAAAACACCGCAAATGGTGTCTGGAGCGAGAGTAGTGCGCCCTTCGTTTTTCCAGATACAAAGAAATGTTATAGGAGGGGCTAACCATCCTTTATATCAACAGCTTGTTTTGACAGCTGCACCTCAACTCGGACAACAAACAATCAGACTTCCTCAAACACAAACTAGAAATCACGTTAAAGTTTCCAATGAAACACAGTCGTCTCCAGAATCACAAATGAGCTCGTCGACATTAGAACAATTGCGAGAGTTTGATTTGGTTTTAGAACAAGTTAAAGAGAGAAGTACTGTTCAACCAAATTCTAGTTCCAACACTAATTTCACAAAATTGCATATCCCATCTACTGATAGCACGGATGGTTCTGCATCCGTTAGTTCTACATCTACAGAGCCAACACAACAAGTATTGTACTCTATTGGTAATAATCAGCCTATGAATGTGGCCTATGTGAACAGAAAAGCAACAGTTACGACTCCTACTACATCGACTTTTGTACGATCGCCAGACTCGTCAGGAATAGCCGACTCTCCGACATCGTCTAGTCATGTCCAATTACCGCACACAGTTACTAGTGAATCAGCTTCTAACGAAACTGTTGTGCAAACAAAACCAGCAAAAGTCAGCTCAAAATCTAAATCAAGGCCAAAATCATCATCCCAGCCTCCAAATAATCTAAAGCTGAACACAGTTCCGCCTAAAACGTCCACACAAAAGCCGTTAGAAGACGAGCAAACTACTCAAAGAATTCTTTATATACTTGCTGAGTATAAAGAGCAAGTAGAAAACTCTCCCGATAAAGACAAACCAGCTCCACGTAGAAGATCCAATCCACCTTCTAATCCGTCGGGCTCTTCGAAGCGAAAGAAAAGCTCTAGTGGTTCACGTCGCCCAGGAGGGCGCGATTTAAGCCCAGTTCATGGAGATGACACTTGCCGTACAATGGGTTCGGAAGACAGTAGCTGCGGAACGTCGCAAGGTGATTGTAACGAGAGCTGCATGGAGACTCATTCGCCGCAAGATAGCCCGAGGAAAGTCGTAAGAAAGTTGACATTTGAACATGAAACACCAGTTGTGCAGCCACGGCCGCAGCCTCAACGCAACGTAATCGTTGCCGATGGTCAGACAATAACGGTCGCTAGAGGTACCGCCGGGAAGCCAGCAACAGCGGTGCTGATGCCGGCAAACTACATCCTGCCGGTATCCATGGTGAAAGGAGGTCAGCAAATTGCTATTGTTACCAATCGTGGACCAAAGTTACTTACCGTTGGAGGAGGTGAAGGTGGGACAACGAATGCTTTGTTATTGCAACGTTTGATCGGACCAGCGGGGCTGAAGCCGGTGCTAGCACGTCCAGGAGTGAGACATGTTAGACTCCCTACCGCGGCGTTACACAATCTTCAAGCCTTTAACTTAGCGACAGCAAATACAATCCAACCGCCTGACAGTACAGCCTCGCCCGCTCCAGCGCCAACGCCTCCTGATTTGGTTGAATCCCGGGCGACAAGTTCACCCTGGACTGATCGAGAATCCCAAGACGTGAAACCTGAAAGGGGTTCTAGTCCCGAAGGCTCCGAACCATGGAACTTGCCTTCATCTGCAGACCCTCACGATTATAGTTACGAAGAGACCGTTCGTGCCGACAACATGGACAGAACTGTGCTTGTAAGTATTGAAATATTGAAATATTCCGTCGTAAATTTTTCAATGATAGGAATTCCATTTGGAACTATAACAAGTTTCGGTTTCGATTCTAAAATGTATACGTGAATTAATATTATAGTTCCAAACATGTAAATATGAATACTCTCTTAAGTACCGTGTTTGTTGTGTGACGCACATTTTGCAACTTCAGGACCCGATCCCAGATCGATACAGTCCCGATATGGAGGCGCAAAGGATATTTGATAAGATGTTCGACGTTGATTCGAAAAAGTCATACATCGTCGATTCGCCGCGTTGCGGCTATGACATTGACACGTCAGATTGCGACGACAAGGGCTACCACCAGGTGATGACGTAGTGCCGACGCTGGTACCCCTTGAGACCTATATAACGCCTCTTTATTTAGTAGACTTGCACGCAGTTTATTTTTTGTGCGCTGTTCTCTTTGGTCTCGGTGTGCCGTGATTATTCACATTATCTAGATGCGACATTGTAGTCCATTGAATTTTTGTATCTGTTACTGACATAAGATTAGAAATTAGTCAGTTATTCTACAAGTATCGTACGTATCGTTTCGTACTATTATTTAATGAGAGCTAATAAATAAAAGCATTTGAAATAATATTTATAATTACTCAGTGAAAGCTACGCTACATACGTACATGTATAAACTTAACAATTAAAAACTCAGAACTATTTGGTATCATGCAATTTTTTATGTATAGTCGCGGATAGAAAATGTTCGTCTCCTTAAAGTTTACTTTTGCTTGCACGAGTACGAGAAACAATACTGTCAAGAGTTTGATAAATGTTAAGTTTATAAAAAATAGAAACGTGAAATTTGCAATGTTGACAATGACAGACGTTGAGATTAACAATCAAAAACAAACAGGATATAATCACTACGCTTATCATAAATATTAAAAACAATAACAAGATTTTAAATGTCTATACAATCTTAGACAAGATAGAAAATCAAACAACTTTGATCTAAGTAATTTTAAACTTTATCGTCAAATGGTTGACATAATTTTCTGTAGAACAGTCTCTTACGTGACCTAGTTTGAAAAGGTAATCAATTTGAAAACAGACGAACATTTTCGTACCACGACTGGACATTATGTTATGGCATGATCATTTACATGCAAAATATACTTGGCTTGACACTGGCAACAATAATGTTGGAGACCTTACATCAGACTATAAGGAAACTATAAAAATAAGCCGCCAGCTTAACACCAATCTTGGCCAAGTTCTATGCTTTAAAATCAAGTTTCAAAACCTTTACGCGCCTAATTATACATCTATATGTGTCGCGAAAACCCAACACTTGCGTTTTCATAATACAGTAATATAACATGACCCTACCATACATACCACTTTGAGCACTGTGGCAATAGTGTTTTTATATAAAAATTATAAAATCGATTCACGAAGCATAAGGCTATAATAAGCCCAGAAACGTCAAGTGCTGGTTAAATAATAATTTTATACAGAATTGAAAAAACGATATTTTTTAAGTAAACCAAACTGAATGAAATTTATACGCAGCTTGCATACATTGCTACAATTTAAACGCTTTCGCCGTCAAAAGTTTATGCCACAATGTCGCTTCTATATTTTGTGCCGGCAATCCCGTGCTATGGGATAATTACACCATGAATGATAGTCGCCTAATAAAAAACGTAGCTCTGAATAGGTCCCGAATCCTGCTTGACTTGATACATAGGTCATTCTAATTTCGCTTTACGTTTTAGTATTAAAAATATGTTTAGAGATCAAATCACTCATTATTAATGGATTTGATCTAAAACAATTTTTTTTTATACTACTTGCGCTATAGCATGTTGCGGATGACATTAGTCGAACCCTTCATGTTGACGTTTTCAAGGTCATCTCGATTTACAAACATGCCTTGAAACAGTGCCATAAATAGCCCTTTTTGCGCCCTGTGCGAGTTTCTATAACTGTTTCTTTTAGACATTATAGGTACCCTAACTAGAGCAATACTATGTATAGGCCTACCTATTTCATCAGGGTGATAAAATAAAGCACAAGGACCTTGCTGTTGGTGGACCAATTATCTAATATTTTGGAAGAAGAATCTATTTTTTAAAGAACTAGAACACGAATACGCTCGTGCGATGTCAAAAAATGATCGCGATGTTTTGTCTAATTGAACAGACGTTTTTATGATACTGGCATGTAGGTACGTGGGTGTTGGAATCGAGCACTAATCACGAGCAAACAGAAAAAAATAATAGTCCCGCCTGGTCTGGCCATTCTTGCGCCCCCCAGAGTCTACACTAGGGTGATCCAAAAAAATATTTTTTTTCCAAACAGGCTCAAAAGTTTCTTTTGGGTGTAAAAAAAATTCTGTGAAAAGATGAGCCCTTAATATAAATAGTAAGATTGTCCTCATCGCATTTTTTTAATTCCCATAAGAATAACACAGGAATTTTTTTTTTTGCTTCTTTTGATTTTTGTACCGTTCAAACGACTGGTTGACTCATAAATCGCTGTTCCAATCTTTATAGAGAATTGAACGCTCTACAAAAAAGGTCTGATAACATTTTTTGATTTGTCGATTTTTGATTTTCGGCTACAGTCCGACTCACGCCTTCAACACGAACGCACGACATACGTGCTCGTGTACAAACGCTAGTTTTCGCGCTCGCTGCTTGCCTTCAAATAAATCCTTCTGAACTGTATTATATTTGACAAAAAAATTGATCCTTATTTTGACACTGAAACCAACAGTTTCGGTGTAATTTATAAAATTCGATCAAATTTTTGAACAATTGAACTTTGATCTTGAATAACTTTTGAACGCGTGGACAAATCAAAAAATGTTATCAGACCTTTTTTGTAGAGCGTTCAATTCTCTATAAAGATTGGAACAGCGATTTATGAGTCACCAGTCGTTTGAACGGTACAAAAATCAGAAGCAAAAAAAAAAAATTTCCTGTGTTATTCTTATGGGAATAAAAAAAATGTGATGAGGACAATCTTAATATTAATATTAAGTGCTCATCTTTTCACAGTTTTTTTTACACCCAAAAGAAACTTTTGAGTGCTTGGAAAAAATATAAAAAAAAAAATTTTTTTATCACCTGTGCCTGTGAACCGGTAGCACCGCCCTATTCACGGCACTGACTTAACATTAGCGTAGCCCAATTGCTACTAAGTCGGAACCGTCAAAATCTGAATATAAAGAGAACTTGGTTCATGCTGTGAGAATCGTTTTCGATTAAATGGAATTGCAGAATGTCACTAGTCATCTATTATTGACTGCTTTCACCCGCACCATCCTACAGTGCAAATAGTATACATAATAGAACGCCAAAAAGCGAGGGACGAATCAGCTGTTGTGCTATTTGGTTATGGATGGATTAGGGAACTAGAAGACTTCTAGAAGTTACGTTTTTTTACACGCCGATTGTCATCTCTAGTGTTATTCTTCCATGCCCTCAAAGATGAAACGTGCAATTAGGTATTTTATTAATTCTCGCCGTACCGTTCTTTTTAATACTAGTCTTTCATGGTTTAGTTTTGACATTTTAACTGCTTGAATATCGAAAATTTAACAGTGCCATGTTTGTTAATGTAAATGAAATGTATCTCATTTTAAAAATGCAATAGACTTACCGTGACTTACAAGCAGTAAAAGTGTTAAATGCAAGATGATTCTACTTTATATAGGTATACTTGCTCCGCACTTCACTTGGAGTATACAAGTATTTGAGGTTCTCAGTGGTCTTCACTTCACTTCATTTTTCATAAAAATGATTGAATTGGTAAGATATCGGTTGTTATTAAGCAGGAATTTGTATGATTGTATAGAAAAATTGGTCAGCGAAATGTTATTTTTCGCGATGCCAGAAGAACTTCGTGGTTATTTTGGCCGAAGCTGTTTTTACAAATGAGGTGATTAATATAAGATTTGGCTTTAAAGGTATTTGTAACAAGGCCATAAAGGCCAAAAATAAAAAAACTTATTGGGCGCTGTGTTCGTTGCTCAAAAAGTTTGTGATGATATGATATTTACTTCAAATGAAGTGCGTGACTTTTATTTTAAACCTGTCTTATTCGATCTTCTAGTCTGGTATGTGAATGTTATCCCTAAGTCTCGTTTTCCTATATTTGACAAAATACAAGACTTTTGAGTTTTGAGTGTTTCAGCATTAATAAATTAGTTACATTGATAGCATTATTTCTAATTTCCATATTGCAATTTTAGAAGCATATTCTAAAAAAATCTCATGTAACAACATTACTGGTTCCTGTGTTTTACAATCTATTATAATTTCACATAAGCGCCATACAAGTAATGTTATGTTTTTACCCATGGCAAGGAAAGTGAATGAATGATGAATGAATGAATAGTAACATATAGAAACAACCGGCTATACAACAGGCGTAGTTAATATTTTAAACTTGATAAAAATTTGAACTCTTAATCAATCAATCAATATCTTGCAAGAATTTAGTTTATACAGGTGTTATACAATTCTAGTGTAGGACGCGTGCGCTAGCCATTACGCTAACACGACTATTATTCCTGGTTTAAATCTACAAAAAAATTGCATTGATATTTGTTGTATCCTTCCAACCATATTCAAGATAAATTGAGAGACAAAAATTCTATAATAATGTATAATGTTGTAATTTATATTAAAACTAGCGCCACGGCGCGGTTTCACCCACGCTCTATATAGCGTCATGTTATATAGCCTATGACACTCCCTCTTAACGTAACTTTCCAACAGTAAAAGATTTTAAATCGGTTTAGTAGATCCGGCGATTACCAACCCCCCCCCCCCCTACAACGTCACAAACTTTACCTCTTTATAATATTATTTTAGTATAGATTACAGATGTTGAGAGTATCTGAAAGTTAAAAAAACTTCTTTATTTCTAATTTGGCAGTAACCTGTTAAACGTATTCGACGTTTATTCAGTTACAAAAAATAGTGCGTCTCGCGACAGAAGTGATAACTTAAACTAACTGAATTATTTAATATTGCAATCGTTTAACTTGAGAAAAGCTTAAATTATTACATAGCGTTATGTCTAATACCATACATAAATATATATTAAATTTATATATAATTATATGTTATAATGAATTATAAATATATAGTAAGCGTCTGTCCGAAATACGGTTAGCGCTGTGGGTTAGAGTGAGAGAGGAGGAGCCGGCCTGCCGCTGCGCTATGCGAGAGAAAGGGAAGTCAGATAGACTGGCGCCGTAGCGGGTTTCGTAACGAAACGGTTTACCCTCCCATAAGAAGTTATCACTACAAAAATATTTTTCTCTATGCATGTCAAACTTATACATAGTACTGTCTTCCTGCATTATCGTGCATGACCCTTCTCCCCTATTCATATAAAGTCATCATCGAAATGAATATGTGTTGTTTAACTTTAAATCTTGTTCTATAGTCATAAGGTTCAATGATAAATCATCGAGTATGTTTAGGCTTATGTGCTTCAGCAACACATCCAGTAAACCATGTTATTTTTGGTCTGATACATTCATCATAGGCTTTCTTAGATTGAAGCGAAAGCTTTAGCTTCAGATATAAGTTTAAATAAAATTCCTGAATCTATTTTAATAATTAATAATTTTATATTTTACTTAAATGTTTTAATTTATAGATTAACAAATTAAAATGGCTTGCATAAAACTTATTATATAGGGTAACTGTATCATTGTTGGCATTATCCACAAATCATTGGGGATAAACAATCAATTAAACTATTAATTTAGTTAAAACTTAACTTTTTTATTTATTTAGTAGCCACACAATGATAATATTATTCTATGGCTTTAAGGTAAAAATATATCGAGGGCTTCATAACTAATGTACAGTTTTACACAAGGGATAAAATATAAATAAAACAAAAGTAGTTGATTGTAGAAGGCTGAAATTTGGAATATCCTTCTATTTAGTTACACTTGCATACTGTTTGTGTGTGTTTTAGTAAATAACAAAAAAATGGCATTTTTGCGTATACTCCCATTTGTTATGAAGCCCTCGATATGAAGATTCTTAATTTTTCTAATAAATTGACTGAGTGCCAATAATTGAGCGGGGTGCCAAGAATGATATATTTTACCCTACTGGTGTAATTAAATAATAATTATACTTTTTAAATACATAACGTTTATGAACATTTTCCTGTGAGTTTGTATGCAAGTAAGTGTTTAAGTATATAAATGAATGAAATGTCGCAGCTTATTTAATTTGATTAATAATTTTAAGTTACTTTCCCATCACTAGGCATTACCATAATGCTGAAAGTCGATGGTACATGTCAACTTTAAAAAGTAAACTGACTTAATTATCGTTAAAAAGGTTTCATATGTGACTATTTTCACTGCTTATTTATTATTTAACGGTGTTTCATAGTTTATAGACTATTTTCAGGGATAAAATTATTACAATAAAAAAAATGCAAAAACAGTTAAAAACTCACTTATGACACCTTTTTTTAACAATTGGGATCGTTTTTGTATATCTCATTTCTATACAAATTTAAAGAAAGGAATGAAACTGTCTAATTTCGTTTTCACATGTAACAATATTACTGATCGACTGTTTACATATTTTTTGTCAGATTTGAAAAATGAAACATCAAATTAAATATGCAAAATCCATAATTTTAATCACGCGTGACAGATGAGTAACTATAAGAAAATTATTCAGTTTTCGTATTTAAAACCGTCGTTCTTCTGTTATTTATACAATAGACATGTATCTGACTCTTGTGAGAAGTAGAAGTTAATAAGAAGCATGGCTAATGTATATTGATAAGGAATATAATTTAAAGATAGGTCAAGAAATTTTATTTAAAATCTCTACTGTCGTAGAATCACACATATGTTGTTGTTTTTATATTAAGGGGAAACTATACTATTGTTAGCACCCGAGTACAATTATTATCCTATTATTGTAGCAGTGAGAGGTAGAAGGTTAAATAATACTTTAGGTGGCAGAGAGCACTGTCGAGTGCTGATGTGAACTCAATTATTTTGGAAACGGTAACCTTAAGTACCAATATGAACAAGTCGTACTGCTAGTACAATGAATAGCAAAGTGTGTGGCGGGACGGATGATGTGCGAGCGAGATAGAGCAAGTATTAACATGTGCGCTCCCGCGTTGCACTAGCCACAAGTGTGTTGTCCGCTGCGATGACAATACGTATGCAGCTCCCATAATATATTTTATATATTCTGTAGCCATACAATGATAATATTGTATGCATGTAAAACAAACATATTTAGACTTTTTGATATCTTGAATAAATTTACTACGTGCTAATAATTATGTGGGGTGCCAACAACAGGATAGTTTACCTTATTTGTATATTAGTTAATAGTGTTAAATTATTAAAAAGTGTTTAACTTATACAAGTGTATAATATTGTAAAACGAACTAATGGGATCGTGACGTCATTTCATTTCAGGGTATTTCATTGTTTATAAAATGCCATTATTTTTGTGTGAAATCAATGTTCTTGTAGAATCCGCGGCATGTTTCTTGAGCGGTGACCTTGGACTGCCCACAAGTGGAATTTCGAAGTATGAGGTATTGTCCCTTTCGAATAAATTGAAGTGGTAGTCATGCTGGAATGATTATCGCTGATTTCACCTCTTAGGGCCGGCTTGATCTGTGTGTTACCACGCTCTCGCAGGAGTTGCATACAATGAGATAGTTCCAAGGTCCACCCAATTGCCCCTATTTCATTCCTCTGTCACATCCTCTTTATCCAATCCACCTACTCTATTTCCTATTATCCATCCTACTGGCCGGCTACCCATTGGCTTCGTTGATAGGTGCCGGTGAGAACTTTCCAGTAGGAGGACCGGCTGCCTGTTTGCCACCCTCGCAAATGAAAAAAGAAAGGGACACAAACAATATTATCGATATGTCGATAAAACACATTACGTTGATTATGGGCAATTCGCAAAGTGATCTCTAGTATTTCTCTAATCGCTCAAGATACATGCCAGGTCCTGTAACATATTTTAAAGGAATTGTATTATACATTACTCCCGTACACAAGTAATATTCTTTAGACTAATCTAATAACAGGTTGTGCAGAAAAGAGATGGTTCGTCACATCGGCAGCGGTTGACGCACGTGTCCGCAGCAGCGTTGCGGCACAAGTACGCGATCCTGGAGCACGAACTGCGGTTACAGGTAAAATATTCGCGATTCTCACAGAATTGTATTAAAAATTTCTAGCAAAATAGAAACCCGCTTCAAGGGTAACCAAAAAGAAAAAAAAAAACAATTTTTCTACGAAATCTTTACGTCTGTGCCAAATAAAACAAGAATGGTAGCGCGAGGTACATACTGACGCGTCGATGGCGAGAGCGGTAAGGCGCGGGTTGGGAGGGCAGCGCGCGTTCCGCTCAGGTCTCAAGTTAACATTGCAACAAGAACAAAAGATTGAAAAATATAGAAATAGTTAAATAGTTTTCGCTACTAGTATACCTGCACATGATTAAAACTTCGTTTTAACGATTTTTTAGCGCGGCATTTTATTTTATTTTGTCTCGGCTACTTTCCTTTAGCTGTCATCACAATACAATAATCGTCATGTCTTACTTCGCATCGACTTCAAGCTATGGTAGCCTTGAGATTATCCGTGTTTCGAGCGATATAGACTTCCAATAGTCGTGCCTGTTGCCAATTTCGCAAATAAAAGGAGGCTTAACATGTATTAGACTCTAGCTAGCTGATAGTTAATATATGATTTTTATAAACTTTCTTTTTAATCTTTTGTCTCAAAATCAATGTATGTTATAAGGTAGTATAAGTCTTGTATTCTTCTCGTTCAGAAATCGTTGTCGGAGGAATGCGAAGACCTTGGCGTCGATTCGCCCTCGGCGTCGGAATTGTTCCCGGAGGCGGAGCTACTGTTCGCGGCGTCGCCTGCGCACGATCACACGCAAGATCACGCTCTCCATTCGCATACACGTGAGTTGTGTCTCTTTTATACATCGACTCTTAATTATCTAGATCTGTTTGAAATTTTTGGACCAATTGTTTTTTATACTAATTCTTCACATAAACCATTTATCCTCACATAGTAAAAATAAGTCTTGCAATTGATATTTTACTATTAAACCAAACTATGTTCTTGGTTTTTTTGCTGCGAAGTGTGGCATATTTGTGATTTGCGCTTTTGGAGTCCGGGTTAGGTCCCACTGATATCTTTTGTCGTTTTTAAATTTATTCTAAACTCGAACCCTTTACGGATTTATTATATTTATAGACTAGGGTATGCCTGCGACTTCGTCCATGCTTGACTTGAAATTCCTGCGGGATTCCCAAGACACAGTTATCGTTTTAGTGAAAACTGTATCGGAGTAATTTTTATGCACCCGGACAACTTAAACCGCTCCCGGGAATATTCCCGCAGTATTCTCGGGATAAAGAATATCACACATTTTGTTACATAAAATTTGCTATCGATCACTAAAATAAATCACATGGGAATTAGTTTTTTTTTAATCTGGCCCTTTCCCGCGGGATTCCCAGGATAAAAAGTAGCTCAGATTTTATTAAGGATTTGCTGTCGATCAGCGGAAACCGCATCGAAATTTACCTATAGTTTTTACGTGAATCCCGATCAAACAGACAAACCGACAAACATTCAAGAAATCTAAAACACATTGCATCGTGTTCTCCATCTTTTATTATAGTCTATTCCAGTTTGTTTTTTTAAATAGCTTCATTTTACATACACGGCATGTTTAGAATTTTATAATGTTGATATATAATCTAGAAAAATATTAATAACTTAAAATATTAAAAAAAACATATATTTTTTATAACATCTCGAAGTCTGTGCCAAATAAAACAAAAATGATTGTATATATATCGAGGGCTTTATAACAATTGGGCGTATACGCAAAAATGCCATTTTTTTGGTGTTTACTAAAATCTATGCGTATTACAATTTAGAAAGTCTTACCGGTATGCAAGTGTATAAATAGAAGGGTATTCCAAACAATCAACTAGTTTTGTTTTATTCACAATTTTGTCCTTTGTGTAAAACTGCACTTATATCTGTACGCCCATTTGTTATGAAGCCCACGATATAACAAGAAAAAAATATTTATTACATTTCAATTTTAAAGTTTCGGCCACTTTGCTGTAGCCGTATAACGATATAGTAATCGCCATATTTTACTGCGCACTGACTTGAAGATGTTGTGGCTCTGAAATGATCGTGTTTCGTGCTATAAAGAGTTATTAACTGAAAAATTTCAGCACAACCAACACTCCTTAACCAAAGTGGTATACCACAACCGGATATAGACGATCAGATCGCAACTGACCATCTGTTGACGCGTGCGGATGACCTTCAAGATCGAAATGACTTGAACCTTGGCCTCGAGGATGTGGGGATCGTGACGGTGAGCGAAGACGGGATGCAGGCGACAATAGCCCTGGACCAGGAGGAGTTTGCTAGATCACACCCCAACACGACCTTTCACAGTGAACCGACTGATGACGGAGAGGTAATTGTTTAGCTTTCTCTATGTATACTTACACTAGAGTTTACCCCGTGGCTGGGCCGCGAGTTAACCTCTAGTGCGTGCCTCTTGTTTAAAAGGGTTATAACACAGGCTACATTGTATTAATTTTTTATGTTACTGCTATATGCCCCGGAAGATTCACCTCATTTTATATCGCAAACAAAATTGGCATAGATACTTCTCATCCCGGAGATGGGCTACCATCTCCGTGATTAGAAGATTAGATTAGAAGTATCTATGCCAATTTTCGGTATTAAAACTACATATGTACACCAAAACTAGAACAACACCACTAAGACCACAAAAACCGCATCGACCATACCGACCAAATCAACCACCAAAACGAAAATGACGAAAATGGCAAATCACAAAAAAACCTAGCCTACTTTCTGGGATAACCTTTACATAAATCTATCCCATTATTTGGGATAAAAATTATCCCTTGTGCACCCTTGGTATTAAAATTACGTATATACAGAATTTCAGCCAAATCGGTCCAGTAGTTTTTCCTTAAAACCATAACAAACAGAGACAAATATATTTTTATCTCGGAAACTATCCCATTTTCCGGGATAAATAGTATCCTATGTTCATTTTTGGCATCGTAAATATATACAAACTGAGTTGCAACCAAATCGGATCAGTAGTTTTTCCGTGAAAACGGAACAGATAGACTGAGTTACTTTCGCATGTATAATATTAATAAGGATGTCTATCTATTCCAATAAATAAATTAGAAGAAATTAGTTTTACTGAGAATTGCACCACCTTTGTTTCCCATAGCTGCGGTCTAGCTTCTGATAAACTTGGGATATACAATGTGTGCGTTTGTCGGCTGATTATTAAGTAAAAAAGGCAATTAATTATTATAATAAATTTTCAGATACAACCTTTCACACTATCTAGCATAAAGGGTCGTCATATAACTTCGACAATATTCCATTCGAACCGCGCACCTGGCACAGTCCTTATGACTACCCCCCAAACTACTGTCATATCCCAAGCAACAGGCGAAAGCAGCGGCGTTCAAAGCACTGTCAAATACTCCGATATTGACAATATGATCAATTCTCTACCAAGCGCACACGGAAATATCAATCTATCGTCAGTTTTAGTCAAAGATGATGGCTTAACAAGATTTGACAGTATACTAAATGATTCGAGAGAACTACACCTATCTAATACCGCGTCGGCTATAGTGCACTCTGCCGGAAATGCGACGCAAGTTATACGTAGAGTCTGCTACGATGACGATAAAAGAGATTCGAGATTCTTGATGGATGAACCGGATGCTTTGATAGCGGGTGATGATGCGAAGATGATAGCCGAAGATAGCTCTAGAGAAGCTCTAGAATCTATGGCCGGCGATGTAGACGATGATACATCGTCCCCAGAAAGACACGCCGAGTTGTTTTGGGAGTCGAACTCTGCGTCCGAACGTTCCGAAAGCCGACGCCCTCTGGACTTTAGTAGTGACAGTGAGAAGTGTTGTAAGAGTCCGTCTTTTGATGAGACTAATTCGACGGACTCCAGTGGTGTTGGGACACATATGCGTTTGGACTCAGTGATAAAAGAAGCGAGAGGCATTGAACGGAGTGGTAGTGCGGACTGCTCTTCAGCGGATGATACTCATCCACCGCTGCGTACATATCCACCAAAAAGGAATTATCATAGTCTCGAAGGTGAAATGGAAAGGAGCATGTCTGGAAAGACTAGAGCTGGTGAACGGTCTCCGGACAGTTTGGAGGTTAGACGCAGAGCGTCTGGACGGGGTGTTGTGAAGCGTGGCTGTCATTGCTGTAATGGATCGCCTGCTCCTCCTCGACCAAAGAAATCGAGACAGAGAAAACCTGCAACGGACTTTTCTTCCAATAACTGAATCATAATTGAGACAGCTCCTACACGGATTTGGATTTTTAGTTTCTTCAAAGATTTTGGAGTCAGTAAGACTTCCTGGAGTTTAGAAATAATATCAATGTTGTGACATGTAGTCTCTTTAAATATATACTGCCGCATACATAGTGAAATTGCAAAGAACGTTTCAATGAAGACAGTTGCCATCACAATGTTCTGCGGCCATATCATTCAGTAGATCAGTGCCTCTGGGCACGTAACGTGACTTGTAACATGTCTTTCTCAAAACACATACTCATTATTATAAACACAATATGATAGACCTTGCACTAAAATGTTGTAACAAGGTTTTATAGATGTTAAACAGTTTTAATAACCTCCTCATTTCTAAAGGTTACTTCTATATATAGGTTATAACAGACATTAAAATAATTCATGGAAAGACTACATATTTATTACTTGTATGCGCTTTGAGAGTGCGCGACTGAAAACGCGATCTCTATTTGACTTAGAAATAATAGTTATTTTCATCTCACAACCTCAAAAAGCACACCTTCGTGGCGTAAAACTGGTACTTTCATTGCGTAAAATTCATGTTTACTCACTCATTGAAAAATGTTTTGAATTTAGAACGCTACAAATTTGTTTTCTAAAATGGCCACCGAAATCGTCTCATTGTAATAAAAAAATGTTTTGAATTTAGAACGCTACAATTTTTTTTTCTAAAATGGCCACCGAGATCGTCTGATTATAACAGAATTTGCTAACTTGTAGTATTCTAAATTCAAATGGTATTTATTCATATTGAGTTAAAATAAATTCGTTGGCTTCTCTAACACTCTTAAAGAAGTCTACAAACTTACTCTAACTCAATATGAATAAAAACGAAAGAATTTTTCAGTCGGTGAGTAAAATCGAATTTAGCTCACAGGTTTTATACCACATAAGCGTGCTTTTGCTAGTGATGTGAAAATAACCTTGTTGAAGTTGTTTTGTATATAATTATTTTATATATGACATGTTCACTTCAAAAATAAGAACATTTATTTTGTTGATTATGTTTCTTTTATTTTTACTTCATTAGTTCTTTTAGGCGTTACATTTAATTTGATTAGTTGGATCGGGCACCAATCAGTTCAGATAATAATATGTTTATTTTCATACATTTGACATTTTTCTATTTCTCTTTACTTTGTGATTGGTGTTTGTTATTTTTTTCATTCGTGTAATATATCCATTATAAATACTGTATTGATATAATTATGTAACTATATGAATGTTTACTTAATATAATAGAGTTTAAGTGTTTCCGTTAGTAATCATAGGCATACTCAAATTATGAATTTAATCGTCTTTTAGCGATTTAGAAGTATGTTTAACTTAAATATAGCCCTTAATAAGATGCTAGACTGAAAAAATGTTATTCTCTCCATATAAAGTTGTCATATTTAAAATTCGAATGTCGCTTTTTTTTATCTGTCACTTCTTAACTCTATCGTGTAGTTTTAAGCGATCTTCCACGCGGACCGCACAAAATGTTTTTTCTTTTTTTTTCTAAGAAAAGGCGAAGGCTTTATTGCGATTCGAGTTTTGAGATACTTTTTTTTCTTCTATTGAGTAAAGTTTAAGGGAATAGTTTCGGTGCCAACGCGCGTGTTTTGGTACTATATAGCGTTTCCAAAGGGCCGTTTTTATTGCTGTATTAATGATACTATATTAAAAAAAATATTATTAAAGTAACCTGTAGCGACGTGTTAAGCTAGTGTGAATTTGATATCCATAGTGTAAAGGATGTAAATAAACAAAAATAATTGTCCCCATTTTTTATTATTAAGGGGACCGTGTCTAGTCACTATGATACCGAAATTTGTCTATCGCGGACGTTTGAGGTAAGATGGCTCTGCTGTAATTTGGCTAAAAGCCGTATATTATTTTCACTCAGTATTGACAGCTTGTAAATAGAAAAGTGAAAACAAGCGTTTTCTGTGTCTTTAAGCGGGTATTTAACAAAATGGAAGAAAATTATGCGTACACGCGTGACTCATTCCGGACAGTGTAAATAGCGGGGAGGTGTTTAAAATTAGTGAATTTAGTGATCGCGTCCTTAACGGTCGCCATATTATAGCGAAAATTGTAACTGGATGTAATATTCGTGAAATCGAGGGGTTGTTGTAGCCCATAGTTCAGAATTATATAGACGTAAGAAAATTCTTAAATGCCGACGGTGTTATAATATCTATGGTTGAAAACTATCAAGCGTTCGAATGATTCTTTTTTTGAATGCGCAGATAATTCCTCGCTTTATCGCTAGAGGCGCTGCTGATCTATAAATGATAATAACTCATTGAAAACTTGATAGTTTTTAATTCAAGGCTACCGAATAAGGGCACTAAATTGAGATATAGTTACGGTGAAGTATTTTATCTGATAATATTGGTTTTTGGATTGGATATTCAGTTTGTAAAGAAAAATTTGCCATCTCTTAAAATAGAGTTCACATTGTTTAATCCAATATGTTGTTATTGTTTGTATTAAATATTGTAGGTGGAGATAATACCTTCAATATTATTGTCGAAACTACTAAGACAGTATTGTAATTGCGTTTTCTTTTGTTATATTTTTCACTTAGAAACTTATTAGGTGTAAAGTGATACTAATAATTAATGTTTAGGAGTTTCATCCCTTATTTTATATTAAGATACAACATTGCGTTTAATTGTGATTATGTAAACATTATTTTCTAAATGGCTACAGAAGAATGATCATTAAAAACTTATCTATTAAAGATTTTAATGTTTTATTTTTATATTAAACTAATGGACCCGCCTGATGTTGTCCCGCTCTGAAAAAACAAGAAACTGGAACTCGTTTGCAGCGCCACCTGATCGGATTGAAATTTAGATTCACAAAAGGCGCGTGAACTGCTCGTCGGTGGCTACCGGTAGCTGTGGTTGGTGGTCCGTTTGCGCCCAGCCTAAGATTCTTAAGAACGACAAGAACGTAACAATGGAGTGTTTAAAAAGTACATGGTTAGATGGCGCTACAAGTCATTCTATCATTTTCATTGGTTGTTTCTTATTTAAATCGTTTTTTCAATTGGTTAAAAATTTTCTCTGTCAATAAAAAAAAACAAAATATGAAAGATAGTATCTGTAGCGCCATTTGTCATGTATTGGATAGGATATAGGGGTTTTTCAGAATTCTGTTGTTTACTACACGATTGTTATTCCTAACGTACGTACCTTTCATGATCAAATGCTATTTTTATCAGTCTTCGATAATATTATCCTAGATAATAGTATCCTTTCTCTAAAAGCCGGGCCCTATATCTTACAATTCATTAACTTGCCCTATAGTCTGTTGATTTTGACATAACTTGTATAGAGTTATGTCAAGATTAACCAATAGTAAGGCGAATAGACGTCGGTAAGATATGGCAACTGGTCATGAATCAGGAAAGTGTACTAACATTTTTTGAATCTTATATTATG
This sequence comes from Dendrolimus pini, assembly GCA_949752895.1. Classification (NCBI taxonomy): domain Eukaryota; kingdom Metazoa; phylum Arthropoda; class Insecta; order Lepidoptera; family Lasiocampidae; genus Dendrolimus; species Dendrolimus pini. The sequence goes on from OX457146.1 coordinate 10,149,657, forward strand.
ACACGGCTATCCTTGTACCGAGCCGTAAATCAGTGTAGTATAATAACGCTTCTTTTATTCAAACGATTGAACTGCATGAATATGTGTACAGATGACAGTAACTAGTACAGTTCCTGCAACTAATGAAGGCGAGTGAGCATTAGTTGTGATAAATATACTGTGTGTATGTGTGAGAGACTAAAAACAAGTATGATTGCACGCTCTGTTATATATATTCTATGCACCGACCTTATTCCGTTTAGTCGTTACATTTATACATAGCTTCCCATTTACCTATCAATTTTCACTTTAGTCTTCAACCGGCTTCCTAAGTAGATGATCGTCTCTTAAAAATAATAGTTTTGTTTCAATTATACATTTTTAAGGTGTTTACCCGGTTCCCTATAACACTTCACAATGGATCGTTTCGTCACAGAGGCATACTATCCCAATGTGCATGTAGTCGTTCAACCACGATAAGGCTGTACACAAACGGGCCACCGACTAGAGCCATCGGTGGTCAGCGACAAGCAGTTGACACCTTAGACCATTAAACCAAAGGACTCGGCTCGCGTCTAATTTTGCAAACAAAAAATTCAGCCATTTGCTGCGGGGGGAAGAGTAAAGCACACATTGATACAATCGCATACACCCAAATATTATTTATGTTGTCATAAACGCAAACATGTACAAATCTTCAAATTGGTTTAGCGACAGCGTATATTTACACTCGTTACGCACACAAAGACGACTCACACATTTCAAAATACAAGAAATTGCCATATCATTATTCAATTTGCCTCGTAATTTAATCATAATAGACTAAATATTCATTATTATTTTTTATTATAATATTGGATTATGAAATAAACTTTAATATTGTAATAATTAAACAGTACCACATAGATGATTTATTAAACTAGCACTAGTTGAAATAAGATCATAGTTATTGTGTGATGAAAATTGTGATGTGTGATATTTATTAACACTTTCACAATTTTATGTAAACCCTAATCGCTAAAAACATCCATGAACATAATATATAATTGTGTACATATAATTCAAATATTTACTTGCAACGTAATTTAAATGCCCTATATTTTGAGGAAAAAAATGCTGGTATTACTACTATACAAAACTGAATTTCATAGGGATAGTAAATATCGATACTTTAATGTCGATATTTTTACTAGGAATAATAATTTTGAATACTATGATGACAGTGGAATTGTATTTTTCTTAGATATTCGCGACTGTTACACATAAATAAAACTACGTTATTTACGGTTTTAAGCGCGATATTTCTTTATTTTGACAACGTTTCGGCTACTTTACAGCAGCTATGATCACGGTTTGACTCGAGGTTACATGTCAATTAGTAATGTTTAAAAACATATTAATCCGAGCGTGGGGCGGTTTGTAACGCGCCTCGCGGGAGGAGAGGTGAGCGCGCGCGGAAAACGCCGCGCGCCCATCTCGACGGCATAACGGCGGGCGAGAACCCTTTTCCCGGGTAACCATAGCTGGAAGCTGATGTCTAGGAATGACATACTCAAGCCGAAGCATTGATATGGAATAAAAGAATTGATATAGTGAAAAATTATAAAATTTATTAAATTGGGTGGGAGCAATACTTAAAAGAACTCTCACAACATTTAAATATATTTCCTAGTATAGGTTACAGTTATATGTACCAAATTTCAGCAGTGTAGACCTAATCTCGCAAACTAGATGAACAGACGGACACGACGAAATCGTAAAGGTTCCTTATTTTACAATAGGACCCTAAAAGTGGGTCATTATTAGTATAACGTAATCATATTTTCGACTAACAGCATCAAAGGTAGTTTTATCGATATCGACACGGAGTTATATGTACAGATTAAACATCACTATATGTAGTATCGTGTAGCCAAAACAACAAACTTCGAAATTCAAATTTCAAATTAGTCTCCAACGCAATAAGGGCTATAATTTCTTGAAGGATTTCGCATTAGTCTCGTGAGTGTGTGTGTGAAGTGCGCTAGCTTTCAATATGGGCATTGTTATACAAATATAGACTCAATTTCTTCACAGTAACAGTTCAAAGTAAAACAGAGATTTGTCGGAAGTCGATACGAGATGTTTCATTAATTCGATTATAGAATCGATGTTTTAAACACAAGTTTAATAAACAACTATAAGTTATTTTATTAAAAATAAGCAATAATTAGACAAAAAAATGCTTACATGTGAAAATTACACTATCTTTTTGTAGATTTGAGGTGTTTGACATTTTATCGCACACGTTAAATGCACAGGTTGGCATTTTTGAGGAGCTCCTCACACAGCGATAACGATACTCTGACTGTTAGAAATCGATTATTGAACTAGTTTTTATAAACGCGTTAGATTTTATAATCTTGTACCTTGGCGGAGGGGTATACTCATACGAGGCTTGTCCATTGGTTTAATGGTCTAAGGTTGACACGCTTTTTATATATTTTGTAGGGACTCACCGTACATGTGTGGCTGTTTGCGCACAGCGTTACAGTATGGGCTGCTGCTGCTCGTACTATACGCTTAAGTTTTGCTCATATTCATAAATGTGTACCTAAAAATCTTAAATGACATTGGGCAGAATAAAACACGCAGAATATTATGATAATTTTTTTGACTATTTGACTCATTATACAAATGACCTCATAATTTACAAAGCACGTATAAAATTTAGGTGGATTCGGCTTTTTATAAGACGATACATAGTATCTCAGTTTTTTATTTCACTTCACTATTTTTTTTATTATAAGGTTCACGCGTAGCTGAGAGGAAAGAATGCTGCGCTCTCACTTGACCGTTATCCGAACACAAATATTAGCTTTCGCACAACACACCATAAAGTACAACAAAATTTGACTGGACCTGCGCAATCTCACAAAACGCATATAAGTATTGCGCGTACCACAAAACCCGTTCGCCTTCGTGAACTACAAAAACTATATTATTGTGACAACTCATATGTCCGTTGTTTTTCTCTTATTCGATTCATAACTTTCAACACTTCAATTCGAAATTCCAACCGTTCATCCTCATTGTACCTCACTACACTTGGTAATAAAGAGGCGAAGAACGCTTCGTCTTCGTTCATTAATCTCGGATTATTCGTTTCCTCTATCTCAACAAAGTTCAAATCGCTATTCGATTCGATTTCTTTAACGCTAGTCGAGTTTTCTTTTTTAATTTTCTTCTTTGGTCGTACATACACTTCGTTATCCGAACTGTTGTTGAAATCATTAGATTTTTCCTCAACATTTTCAACATAATACTCAAATGGTTTACTCTCTTCGTTGTATGACACACTTTCGTCATCTTCCTGTCGTCGTCTTCTACGTCTTTTTGGTTCGCTATCTAAGGAATCATCATTAGCGAACTCAACATTACAACTGTCTGGGGCGACTTTGGTTAAGAATTTTATATGATCGTGTAACATGTATTTGCGTTTGGGTAGTCTGCCATTCCTTCCGATTCTTAAACTTCTTATAAACGTGTCCCTTGTGTTCTGCCATTTACCCATAATGTGCTCACCTGGGAACAAAAGAGAAGGTTATTATTGTAATCGAGTATAATATCGAGGGCTTCATAACATGGGCTTACAGACAACAGTGCAGTTTTACACAAGGGACAAAATTGTTAATTTTATAAGGCTGAAATTTAGAATACCCTTCTTTTTAAGTACAACTTCATACTGGTAACACTTTCTAAATAGTAACATACAGAGTTTTTGCCGGGAACTGAAAGGAGACGTTGTGCTGTGCAGTTTTATTTTCTAAAAATGTGTATAATTACTCTAAAATGAACAATAGTTGCAGGATATTGATAGTTTTTGAGTAGAAATTATGTGTTTTTGTGAGAAATGTGAACTGTATAGTCAGATGTGATCTTTCGAGTTTTCACAAGAACTCCATTGAATGGCGTCGGTTGTAGCCTGCAATACAACTGCGCTACTATACGAAGACCTATTAATTAACATGTTTCCGACTGAAAGACTTTGATTCTATGGTCATGAATAAATTTAAAAAAAAAGTAACATATATAGTTTTTAGTCGACAACAAAAAAAAGGCATTTTTGAGTATACGCCTATATGTCATGAAGCCCTCGATATCAGTAGAGACACTATTTTCAGAGAATGTAGAGTAGGTAACGACGTACATCCTATTAACATTTTTATTAGTTACTAGGACATACCCGCGATTTCGTCCACCCTTAACATATTCCCGCGGGATTCTCGGAACACAAAGTACCTCAGCATTAAGAAAAAAAATGTAAGTTATCGTTTAGTGAAAACTGTTTCGGTATAAGTTATTTTTTATACACCCGATCAACTACAAACCTCTCCCGGGAAAATTCCCGCAGGATTCCTGGGATAAAAAGTATCACACAGTTTATTGGCTATCGATGAGTGAAAAGATCACCTTGTAATTTGAATTTTTTCATCTGGTAATTTTAAGTCATTCCCAGAAAAGATCCCGCGGGATTTCCAGAATAAAAATTAGCGTATATTTTAAGTTCAAAAATTTGCTGTCGATTAGTGAAAAATGCATCGAAATCAGCTCAGTAGTTTTTACGTGAATCTCGAACATACAGACAAGAAACTAAAAAAAAATTCATCGTGCTATCCATTGTTTATATAATTTATTCCATTATAATGGCCGTGATCTTTATCTTTGTCTTCCGTGATCACGGCCACTAAAAACTGGCCGAAACGTCGGAATAACAAACATCAAATAAATTACCGCGCTTAAAACCGTTAAAATGGAGTTTTATTATGTATACAAGTCGCGAAAGCTCAAGAAAATATTATGTATGAATAAAACTACGTTTTAACGGTTTTAAGCGCGGTAATTTATTTGATTTTGGTTTATCCGACGTTTCGGCCGCTTTTCAGTGGCCGTGGTCACGGAAGACAAAGGTGACATTTGTCTAACGTGTATTGTCAAAGTTTTTATTCAGCCTACCGCCAACTTGTTCATTTTAATTATTTAGTTTTAATTTTGTTTATGGATATTATTTACCCTAAGGAGGTGGAAGAAGCCTTCCACCCATTTTAATATTATATAAAAAATTTAGAACTAGGCATGTTTGCTAAAGAGTTTCTTGCGCCGCTTCTTCTCTTCAAGCCCCAACATGTTGTGAAGCGGTGGTAAATTAGATTAGGCTCCCATAGAGTAAATAATATCCATAAACAAAATTAAAACTAAATAATTAAAATTAACAAGTTGGCGGTAGGCTGAATAAAAACTTTGACAATACACGTTTGACAAATGTCATCTTTGTCTTCCGTGACCACGGCCACTGAAAAGCGGCCGAAACGTCGGATAAACCAAAAATCAAATAAATTACCGCGCTTAAAACCGTTAAAACGTAGTTTAATTATGTGTACAAGTCGCGAAAACTTAAGAAAATATTGTAGTTTATTCCAGTTTTTTAAAATAACTTTAATGTACAGATTCGGCATTTTTAGAATTTTATACTATTATAAATAAATGGACAAAGAGTCCCATTACTGTAAGTGTAAACCAAAACACTGCACAGACAAAGTCGTTTTTTAATATAAAACATGTAAACATAGATAATGGGTACTAATACTACTACTTAAAAATATTAATATAATATATGAAACAGTAAATAACGAATGTTTGTTTCCATTACCCGTTTCTCTTTTTTCCTCGGGGTTCATATCTGGGTATCGGTCATCTAACAAGTTGAATATTTCCTCCCAAGCGGTCTTGCGTTCGAAACGATCCTTGTAGCAATCCAAAGTCTTATCCCAAAGGCAAGGGCGTTCCCCTACACTTTGCAGGAGCTTAACAATATCGTATCTAAACTCCTTCATAATGCATACATACAATTAAGTCCTATTTTAAAACTGTTTTATTCCGTAACACTGTTCACAGTCTTATATCTGACACGTCACTGCAGCTTGTCAATCGTTTCGTGCACGAGAGCCGGATTGTATACCCATTTCGTTCTTTTCAAGTATGTTAGAAAGAGATGAAACACGCTTCGAGGTCACCGACATTCTGCGCGATGACGCCTGCCACAAATGTTTATCGGATCCATTTTGTATTGAGCTTCCGTAACATAAGAAATACACGAATATAAGCCTTATTTGATCGAGATAAGTAGATTCATGAATGTTGAGAAGATTGGGGTTAAATCGTGTTACATTCGTGACGATTCTTATGCCGTAACAAAGAGCGACAAATATCAAGAAAAAGCATTTTATAATGATTATTTTATGACAGTAGAGTTTTTTTATTAACCTCATTTTTGTATGTTACTCAAAATTTGCCATCATAAGTTTCCAATGTTTACCTCCGTCATGGAAAGTATTTATACTAATAACAAATGAAATATATCAATAATATTAAAACCATTTTCGGTTAGACCGTTAGAGTTACAACTAGTTTGTATTATGGGCTCGGATTTCCGCAGTGGTGTCCTCCCACCGAAATTTTCTATAAAAATAAAGAAAGTCTTTATTTGAAGAAATATCGACGCAATTACATTTCTTATACATTATTATACACACACAGAGCATATTTTGAGAATTTGTACGCCGCATTTTGTTAAATAATAATAATTTTTATGTTTGATGTACTACTTTTATAAAAGAATAATGTTATCTATGTCTATTTTTTTATAAAAAAAATGTAAGAAATAGGTCACATTATTCTTTTATAAAAATACATCAAAAATAAAATACATATTCAATAAAAAAATAAAAATCTTGCAGTTCACCGCCAGCGAGGCCTGGGGCCCAAAATAGGTTGGTTAGGGCTCCAGAGCCAGGAACCTCCTCACAATTCGTGCCGTGTCCAAGAGTGCTACCTTCTGTATCTGGCCCTTCACCCAGCCTCCTAGCGAAAGCCGCTCTAGATTTTTTTTTATTTTTTTTATTGCAGGAGTTCAGCAGACAGGCAGACGGCCCACTTGATGGAAAGCGGTTACCATCGCCTATGGACTATTTGCAACACCAAAGCTGCTGCAAATGCGCTGCTGCTCTCTTAAGAGCAAGGAATATATTACTCACTTACGAGAGCTTAAGAGATACTGGAACCTGGTCACTAATGCCGGAACACAACACAAGGTTGTTATGGCGGCATACTCTAGACCAGGGGTGGCACCATCCAGTCGAGCAAATACCACTAAATAATACAGGTGGTAGACCTGGCTGTGAGTTGTTTTGTCGCCTTTTACGACAGGCCGCCCGGCCGCAGGAAATTGTATTCTTTCTCCGTTCCTGCACGGATAGGTATAGATATGACGGTCGAGGCTTTTCGCTGTAAGACCGTTAACGGTGACAACTATCGGCACAAAGCTCGTTGACTCCAGACCCCACATAGCGGTAATCTCGTGAGCAAGATCTAATCATTTACTTTTCTCTGTTTTATTATTATGAAGTAATATTTACAAAAAATAATAAATCCAAATTATTTATTTGTCTTTTATAAAGAAATCATTTTTTTTTTTATTTTTTTTTGATGAATAAAAAATATTGAATGAGGAAAATGGTTTCACGTCTATAATTTGAATAGAACAATTACTAAAAAAACAATTTACGTCCCATATCGTGTAGATTTATGATAATGATTTTGGTAAATCATTGATGATTAAATAACAACTAAAGTTGTGTTTCGTTTGCACCCCGCTTTTGCCCTTTTGCGGCAACCGCAGCCTTAAAAGCTCTTTTTGGCTTGTATTTGCCGAAACCCTGCCGACTAGTGTGGAGACTCCAGTAATGTATATTATTGGTTTTTTTTGCCTTTTATTCGTTTTCATTTCAATACTAGAAAGGACAATTGCCTATTAAGAAACGGTATTTTCGAAAAGCGCCTTCTTCCTATATAACTAGATAGCACTATATGCCATTAGTCCTTCGCTTGTTCACATTTTATTAGTAGTAGTAGAATTCGCAATAAAGGCAGGTAAGGACATCTTACTCCATACAGCCAATTCTGATTTATAAGTCTTCGTATACCAATTGAATTGTAGGCCACAACTGACGCCATTCAACCTAGTTGACTTGTTAAAACTCGAAAGGATACATTAAAATTTGACTATACAGTTCACATTTCTTACAAAAGCAAATAAATTCTACTCAAAAACTATCAATAGCCATCTATTGTTCATTTTGGAGCAATTACACATATACACATATGTGTTTTCACATCTACAAAATCTACATACATGTTGTATATACCGATGTTACGAGTATAGATTACGAGAATGCTTTACTCGCAGATCTCTACTAATTGCTTGCTGTTATATTAGGTATGTGCGTATTGTAATAAATGTATTGCTTTACAAACACTTGATTTAATAACCTTGATTGACCAAATTGGTCTCGTTGTGTTAAAGTAAATAATTGGTAAAGCAAATACATTAACTTAAAAACTCAAGCAGGTTAAGAAATAGGCTTCTATCGGAAAATTTTCGTAATGAGTGTTCTGCTTGACATAAGAGGTTCTGTACACGAGAAATTATACGGTTTAAAGTTGCGAGTAGTTTGAGTGAAGGTTGGGTATTTGGCCGTATGGATGGCTACCACCACTGGTCTAAAGTATGCCGCCATAACAACCTCCGGTATTAGTGGTCTGGTTCCAGTCTCCCCTAAGAGAGCAGTAGTGCATTTATAGCACCTTTGATGTAGCAAATGTGCATAGGCGATGGTAACCACTTTCCATCACGTGGGCTGTCTGTTTGTCTACCGAACTTAAACATCAAACTTCAGTCCAAAAATTGTTTTTTTTTAAACAGATTACACCAGAAGCTATGTTTTACACATTTAGTTTTTTTATTGTGAAGCTAGCAAATAGGCAGACGTCCCAGTTCATGGAAAGTGATTAACATCTTCTATAGACATTTGCGACACCAAGGGCGATGCTAACGCCTTGCCAACATTTGAGATAGGATAGGAGGAAGGGGTAGGGGGACGGGTCAGATAGCAGCAACGAGATAGAGGGTATATATATAGAATATAAAATAATGATAACCATAAAGTTGTTCTTACATTATAAATAAAGACAGCGTAAAATTTTATTTTTGTCTAAGTTTAAAACACAATAAAACACATTCATTTATTCAATGGACAGAACATATTTTGCTTTTTAGTTTTCAGTTAAAATCTCAAAACATAAAAAAAAAACATGTTCATGGTATTACTTTATATTGAATGAATGAAAAGTTGTCACTATTTATTTTAGCATTGTTTCTTATAACTTGTTATTAAACCAGGCCAATTTGCCTTAACAATAATAACAATATTAAAGATTGAAGAACATGTTTGGACGTCACTTTGCAATTATTTTCTATCGAGAAAATTTATCGGAAATGCGTTTTGACGATACCTCAAAAATTTGATCAAGGTTGATATATTTTTTTTCCACCGCAATAAAGTATTTATATTACTGTAACAACGGCTGAGAAATCGATCAAAAAACGCTTTTTATCCGTTATCACGCTGTTAAAGAGTAAAGAATAATTAAAGACAGACTTGGATTATCAGACAGAAATGAGGTTGAGAAATTGTTCTGCTTCCATCGTGTTTTTACAAATTATACCCTTGAAATAAGGAACCCTAAAAACGGTTGTATCGACCAGGCTGCGCGCGCACCTATTGTCATTTCCTTCTGTACGTGAAAATATTCACAGTCTATCTGAATATCTGAGGTTATAATTTAAAATTATACGATTTTTATTATAATATAATCTTTTTAATACCATTTCGCATCGGATTTTTAATGTATACACGTGTTTTATATTTTTGTGTTAATTATGTTTAAAGCTGCCATATTGATTATTGGACACCGGTAAAGTAACTAAAAGGTAATTTCAAGATTTTCTGTAATTTTTGCTATTTTGGTGTGTTTTCGTGTACAAAGTTTGGGTTTGGAGCCGTGTCTGTAAACAGTTTAGTACAAAATTGGATTTTTCGCTATTTCATGTGGACTATATATTGTAGTAACTACAAATTAAATATTTTTTTGTTCTTATGAACAACTTATTGCGAATTTTACAGTTAAACATATAGTTTTGAGAACAGAGTAAATGGTACTAATATATAAATGTGAAAGCTGTATTTTTGTTTGGTATTTCTTCATGGCCTTGTGAATTAATCGTTAGTATGAAATTTTGTAGTTATATATACTTAGGTATTTTTGATAACAGAGATGAACATACAATTTTTTTTGTTGTATGAGAATCGTTTCGAAAGTTATATTTACATGAAAAAGAATTAATAATCTGTACTGCACTGTATGATGGCCATGTATAATATGTCTTGTATTTATGATACCAGCTGGTCAATAAGTTAGCTACAAAAGCATATACTTATTAACTATAATAAACATAGCTAAACACATAACTATAGTTATGTATATCACCTAAAGGTGAGCTAAGGTAAGGTGAGATAGAAGTTTTATATCAAATTACCGGCGTTATTTTAGGCTGCGTGCAAACTGGCCACCGGTCGCATATGTGCGGGGTGTTCCATCAAAATGCATGAAAAAGCGTGTGAATTGCTTGTCGCTGGCCACCGGTGGCCCATTTAGGCCTATCCTTAATGCTTTAATTCCGAACAGAATGGGCACCTCCCATTAGAGGCTTCATTTCGAAAGCTCTAAGGGCCCAGTTCAGTCAACAAATAAAAAATATTCATAGAATAAAGTATAACATGGAAAAATTAAAAATATCAGTCGCATGAATGGAACGGATGAATGGTTTCACTTTAGAATTCGGTCAGGTCATAATTTATTCAACTGATAACTTTTACCTGATGATTGAAAAGTCGGCCCTCATAGAGATAAAAACTTGTGCCTGCATGCCTGTGCACGAATCATGGCAGCATATAACCCCATTTGCTAACAGAATACATAATTATCAAGTTTAAAACTCCTTAAAGTTGTAATGTCTTTGAATGCCTTATTTAATTACGAACAGGCACTTATGATTAAGTTTTCACTTGAGCACTTGAGCTCTGTTAGTAAATCGCGAATAAATAAAATAAAACTGGGATTTCAAGAGGACATGTGCATTTCAACTTTTCAACCAACAGGAGAATATATTTCTACTGAGTTATCGGATTATCTAGTACTGCTAGAGTATTATAAGGTCTGATGAAAGAATTCCACTTTTATACATAACGTCAACTTTGCTATAAGTTTTTTGGTAGGCGCAGAAAGATGTCTGTTATAATATTTAAGGCCATCGCCTAGTAAGAAATTAAGTCTGAAAAGCTGTTAATTAATAGTTGAATTTTGTATTGAAATTCAAAATTATTTTATTATTTAAAACATATTTTTAGATCAATTCAATTATACATTGAAAAATTATTTATTAAGAGAATATGTACAAAATGTAATTTCATTTATTTAAGTATATGGATTTTTTCAGTTGACGTTCATGAAAATGTGGACGGTATGCGTGCCAGGCTGGAGCGCGGTTATGGTCGCCGGGGCTCTACTTCTTTACGGGACCCTGGATATCGCCTACTTCGCCAGGATGATGTACACTGTGCTGAAAGCACGGTACTTCAAGAAAAAAGTGTGCATATTAGATACTACCGAAGTGAATTGTGAGTATATTTTTAGAGTTGCGCAGTCAGATACATGTTGGTGCGAAGAAACTTTATGATTCCTTTCTTGAACGTCGTAGCGTAGAAGTAAGGTCGGCTAGAAGATCTCTCCAAGTCATGTTTTATACGCGGAAAAAAACGTCCTAGAGAAGCGCTGTGTTGTTAAACGTGGTATTATTATGATAGTATTAGTTCAAGAAAAATCGGTCGGTTGATGGACATTTGCATAATTTGCAGTTAATATATTATGTTAAACTAATGACAGTGTACATATCTACCGAACATCATTACAATTGATACGAAAGTCGCGCCAGTTGGAAACGCCATACGGTGGACTGCAATGCTGGTTTTAGGGGTAGGCAGCCCGGGGGGCCTCACGCACCATCTTAATTTCTGATGTATATGGTATATTACTGTATAATCTGTCATCAAAATCGGTTCAGTAGTTTTTGCGTGGGAGAGTGACGTGAATGAGTTAACGAAATGTGACATTGTGTGACAAGGGGTGGGACGGTTCCTAAATTTCGTGACGTGACATTTAAAAATCGATTTTCTATTTAAGGCCGCAGGAAATTGTATTCTTTCTCCGTTCTTGCACGGATGAACTTCTATTTAATCCCGGCAGAAACGTTTAACGTTGATGAAGCACACGAAAGAATTGTTCTAAAACATTCTAAATCGTGTCCCGCACAAGTTTTACCTCATTTGATACCAATCTTGATGTTTCCAGCTTGGTGTCTTCTGAACGACATTGATACGCTCCTCTACCACATGAACAACGCCAGGTACCTCCGTGAGCTGGACTTTGCAAGGGCGGATTTCTACGAACGGACTGGACTTTACGCGAACATCAGGTCCTTCGGTGGTTCTGTAGTCCAAGCAGCCGCTACTATCAGATATAGAAGATATTTGAAGCCCTTTACGAAGTTTACAATTACTTCCAGGGTAAGAATTGTAGATTTATTCATACGTGGTAGAGTATTCATACTGGAATTATTACCTCCATCACAGCTCTTAGCTTAAGCGATATGATACCACGCTTTGAAATGTAAATCTGTCTTTCACTAAATTTAAAACCAAATTAAAAAGGATCTTGCTAAAAAAAGAATACTACACTATTGAAGAATCCTGAAATGAGAAAACTTCATTTACAAAGCAGCTCGCTCCAAGCTCCTATATTGCATTACACGCAAACTTCACAAACAAACCAAAACACACAAAGGGCCTAAAAATTAATAACTCTAAGGAAAAAACAACACACATGGAACTAGATAGGATAATATATATAGGTATAGACATAAGGCACACAATGCACATGCACTCTCTCACAACACCAGCAAGTAACAACAAGATACACTGTACGTAAGTATAAGTTTAGTATTATAATTCGAATAAATTAATATAATATTGTTATTCTTAAGGTACACCACAACACAACACACATCCATTAAATGTCACACACAATAACAAAAGTAACAAATAAGCGTGTACAGCCTCTAAACTTTTTCTTAAATTTAATTGTAAAAAATAATAGTTAAAAAAAAACTAAAAAATACGCTTTTATAGAAAATCCAACTAAAAAACAGAAAATAAATTTAAATTAAAAATAGTGTAAGAAAAAATTATTTTATTGTAAAAAAAGCGTGGGGTGCATGGTATCAATAGTTTTATAAATATTTTATGAACAGATATGAGTAGATAGGTAATCTTGATAATATCCTGAAAAGCACCACACGCTTTTTTAACAATAAAATCATTTTTACTTACACTATTTTTAATTCAAATTTATTAAAATTTATTTTCTATTTTTTAGTTGGATTTTCTATATAAGCGTATTTTTTTAAACTATTATTTATTTTTCATTTTCAGTGATTATTTAGTGACTTAATTCCCTTCTCCGTGGAAACTTTAAAAAAAGATTAAATACACTCTTATGATAAAATGGAACATTATGTAAAAATAAGCTTTTTTAAAAAGATTTTTAAATACAAGCTTTTGAGATCGTGCATATCATGTAGCAGCAGAGTGCTAGCCAAGACAAGGAAAACGAGCCCAAACACGACGGGTCTATCTTGTTTAGTACAGGAGTTCCTATGGCCACCTTCCGACTCCAGCATCAGATCAGCTCCATGGTACCATATTATTGCATTGTCACGCGATATACACATACGTGAAATATTTCAGCTCAATCGGAAACGGGGAAGTTTTTTTTTTTTAATCGTTCTCTCCGGGCTAACTAGATTGCCTGGGTTTTTTATCTTTTAGGGGTTTTTGTTTTCTCCCTTTTTATTTATTTTTACTCTTTTGGTCTATTTCTTTTTTGTTTTCTTTTCTTTTGTTTATTTCTTTTTTGTTTTAATCTTTATTTCAAAAAGTGGTCTAAATCTATTACATTCTTACGTTTCTATGTTTTTTTATTTTACTTATATTATTATCTAAACATTTTTACTAAAATATTCTGTTACATATTACTACATTTTCTGTCTTTCTAATGGCCGCGACTTCGACCGCGTGGTGCGGTTTTTCAACTATCCCACGGGAACTCTTTAATTTTTCGGGATCAAAAGTATCCTATATGTTGACCAGGGATATAAGCTACCACCGTACAAAATTTCATTTAAATCCGCCCAGTCGTTTCGGAGATTAGCCGGTACAAACAGACATACAGACAAAAAGAGAAACAAAAAATTTCAAAAAATCTAAATCAGTTCTATTTCACTTCTTACATCCCCTTGACTCGGTTTTTAGCATTTTTTTTCATTGTACAGAAATTGGACCTCTACAATTTTATTATATACTAGCTTCTGCCCGCGACTTCGTCCGCGTGGTGCGGTTTTTTAACTATCCCACGGGAACTCTTATTTTTCGGGATCAAAAGTATCCTATATGTTGACCAGGGATATAAGCTACCATCATACAAAATTTCATTTAAATCGGTCAATTCGTTTCTGAGATTAGCCGGTACAAACAGACAGACAAACAGACAAACCGACAAACAGAGAAACAAAAAAAATTGAATTTGAATTTGAAAGTATCGCGTCGCGATAAAACGGTTAGCCTTGGGCGAATCCTGTTTCGTGCTATGAGTGAGAGCTTCCATGGTCTATTCTATCCCACTCCTTTTGTCAGATCTCCATCTCGTCGCCCTGTCCCATCCTCTTTATATAATAGCTGCCTATAGACTTCCCATTACTGGGCTCTAGCTTCCCACTATAGGGGAGGCGACAGTATCGGGGAACGTACCGCCACGCGTGTGCAAGGCGGCTTGGCAAGTTTGACTCACGGGTTATCTCGATGTGCAGATTTCATCACCATGTTTTCCTTCACTGTTGTTAGCATAAGGTAAATGTAACGATATGCACATTAGGTCCGAAAAATATATATGTAAGTATAGTTCTATTAGCCGAGGATATTTGGCGGAAACTTGGGGAGGCCTACGTCCGGTAGTGGACAACGTTTGGCTAATGACTACGAGCATAATTTTAATTTCCAGGCCATTTATTGGGACGAGAAGACTGTCTTCATGGAACATGAGTTTGTCGGCCCTGGTGGTTTTGTCCACGCAATAGCTGTATGCCGGCAGAGAGTCATCGACACTTCAGCTTCTGCAATTGCTGAGCTGCTTCTGCAAGTCCATTGCGAGGGTACATGCCGGCCAACTCCTGCCAAGATGCCGCCTGAGGTAACCTGTCGATTTGAAATTCAGAAAAATAATGAAACACTTCTTTTTATAGAGTACAGCTGACTGTCCACCTGATAGAAAGTGGTTACTGTTGCCTTTAGACATTTGACACAACATCAATGACGGCCTCGAAGGGGAGACTGAACTGGGCATTGATGCCATACAACAAAGTTGTAATAGCGGCATACTCTAGATCAACTTTAGGCCTTCTATTTTAATTAATCGAAAGAACCAATATTTTTAAATCTGCGTTCTGGCTGTTAACACGGATTAAGTATTTAACTTATTTAGCTTGAATTTTTTAACTAAGGATCTCTTTATTTTAATTTAATTAATGTCTTAATTTCAGATTGAACTCTGGGTACAAAGCAATGAACTCAGCTCAGCAAGGCTTCGAGCTCCTGATACGTCACTCCAAATAATTCAGCAAACTACCCTCGGCTGTGGGGAAGTTATTCCAAATGCAGCAGAGTGAAACAAACTTCACTGTCCGAACGAACTACCCTCTCTGTCACACGTTATCAAGTACAACAAGGTAGAGTGAAACAGATATAGGGTGTGGTCGCTCTGGCAGTGAATTATTGGCCAGTTGACCCGCGATCGTCGCGCTGAGCGCACGGGATGCGAATGGATAAAGGACAGCTAAGTTAGTGTATCGCCAATAGCCAAGCTACCTGGTTATCACGCTGTATGGATTCCGTTGTAAATGGAATAAAATGCTGTAGTCGATAATATCGTTTCATAAATCTGAACATATGGAACATTCGGCGAGTAAATAAGCTTCATATTATATCCAAGAGTTGCCCATAATTTCAAAGTTTGTAACATTTTTTGTCGCCCGTATTCTTTGTTCCGAAAAAAATATATACTATTCCACCCCCTTTATTAACAATATACACTTGCGACAATGACCTGTTTGTTAGTGTATTTCTATGATAGCCCTATGGAGGATAGAGGTAAGGAGTACCACAGAATATACGTTCTAAAAAATGCTTCTATGGATTCTGCTGGTCCGAATTAGTCCCTCTTTTTGATTCTCATTTTTGGGACCTACCTGTTATTTCTTTGCATTTTCTGAGAACATTTTTCTATAGTAATGCATATTTTTTATACCATTAGAAAATAGCGATTTCAGCAAACAAAAAGCTCACCGATTTTTTTAAAAAGCTGATTTTTATTTATTTATTTTTTATTGCAGGAGTTCAGCAGACAGGCAGATGGCCCACTTGATGGAAAGCGGCTACCATCGCCTATAGACATTTGCAACACCAAAGGCGCTGCAAATGCGCTGCTGCTCTCTTAAGGGAGATTGGAACCTGGTCACTAACGCCGGAACACAACTCAAAGTTGTTATGGCGACATACTCTAGACCAGGGGTTCGATTGAAAATTAATGTGTGTTTTCAATATTAAGTCAAAATAAAGTGAAAGAAAATATTTTACATCAAAAGAATTGTCTGTTTGGGACATAAAAAGGGCAAGTTTTTACGAAATTTCCTGGTTTTTTTTAAATGTTAGAAATAAAAAAACAAAAACTTGGTTCTTTGAATTTTTCACATAAATTTAGAGGTTATGTGAAAAAAGTGTTTGTACGAAAGCAGTAGATCTTTTTATTACTTACAACTTTGCCATTCAACTTTTTTCCATAGGACTTGTAGTTTTGCCGGAAATTGAGATAAACCGTTCTTCACCGTTAAAATTCACGCCCTTCCACTTCCCGACCTCAGCTCTCTCGTAAATTATTTTTCGTTTCATTTTTGTTATATTCTCTTCCTTTTCCTATAGGTTTCATCCTACTACATTTTTTTACGTTTTTTTTACCATATTCAAAGGGATTAGCACTGGTCTACTAGCCGGGTGTCCTATCGTAAGAGGCGATAAAACAATTCACAGCCAGGTAATAGGGTATTTGTCAGTCTGGATGGCTACTACCTCTAGTCTAGAGTATGCCGCCATAACAACCTTGAGTTGTGTTCCGGCATTAATTGCCTAAGTTCCCGCAATACCTCTTTTAAAGAGCGGCAGAACATTGGTGCACCTTTGGTGTCACAAATGTCCATAGGCGAAGGTAACTACTTTCCATCAGGTAGGCACCCATCTCTTGTTGTTTAAGAGTGTTCAGGATAAATGAAATTATCGACTCTAGCAAACGCACTACCTATTTATAAATCATAGATCAAGTAATTGTGTGATTTTTAGTTTTTTTTTGTAGATGTGATTATTATTCTTATTGTTGTTTATCTATTATATTCCAATGTGCCTATTACTTGTACTTGATATAAAAAATATTATTTTAAGGGGAGGCAATTATTTTTTAATGCTTGAGCGTATAATGTTATAGTTATAGGCCATTTCCCGCAGGTGTGACGATGGGTTTAATACGTTATTTGTGATTTGATTTTGTTTTTAGTTGTGACGTTGCATATTGACCAATAACATGTGTATATAAAATTCGTTAACGGCGTTATTTTAAACTCTATAAATAAGACGTTTGGGTCATTTGGGTATAGTTAATTGCCGCCATTTTATCGTAAACTTCATTTGGAGCTAATTATGTATTTTGTAGCAAGAGGTATTTTAATCTATTATTTTATTTTAAGACTTTCAGTTTTTGATTTAGTAGTGTCTTTTTTTAGGACCGTGAGCCGCGCGAGGGGGATGGTCGCGGCCCGTGTGTGGGATTCGCCAGGTCGGGGTGGCACTAGCACCTCACGTGTCAGATGCTATTGCCACGCCGCGGTTAGGGATACCTACTAAAACCCCTGTCCGATCCCGAGCGTCCTTCGTCCGGGCTGTGGGCTCGCCCGCGCATTCTCCATCGACGACGGCCGGCCCCTTTGCGGGCTGACCTCACCATTTAGTAGCTGGAGATCTGGGTCTCTCCGGACCCTCGAGTTCACCGCGAGGTGAGAGGGGGCGCGTCCCTCTTCTCCAGCCTTTAATGCGGGCGGGTCCAGTTTCCCCGCCGCTCGTTCAGTGTCTAATTTAACTACAACTGAAAGACTTAACACAAACTAATAGTTTAAAATACCGTTTTGCAACAAAAAATATATTTAGGTCGCTTACGACAAAATGGTAGTAAAGGCTCGATATTTCAGATAGCGCCCACGTACCTTTAACAAGTCTATAAATCTCGTATAATTATTAAGTGGGTGATAGACGTGTGAGCAATTACGCGTAGTTATGTTTGGATGACTTTAATTTTCCATCATCCGCTTAAGGAATAAGGGCGGTAATCTCTGTGTATTTATTTTATTTCATCAATATTAACACTCAACATCAAATATTTAACATTAATCTAGCTGATCCGTGCCTACTTCCCTGGGCATAGTTAAAAAATTAAAAAATATTATTTATAATTATTCCCCGTTCACGATAACTAGACGCGCAGGGTTACCAACAATTTAAAATATTAACAACTAAAGCTGGAGTCAAAAATATCTAAAATCGCAACAATGACTAAAAAATATCCAATAAGAATTAAGAATTAATTACGTTTTGTAATAATTTATATTTATAATCTATTTTATAACATGATATTAAGTGATGTTAAATTTAGGATTTAGTAACCCTACGCGTCAATTTATCGTGAACGGGGTGTAAATACAGCCTATGTCACTCAACAATAATATAATTTTCTACTGGAGAAAGAATTTCAAAAATCGGTTCAGTAGTTCAAAAGATAAATAAACTCACAAACTTTACTTGTATAATAATAATTATTACTTTATTTATTGTATTATTTAGCTAAGCACATTGAACTTCGGTGTATCATCTAATTATTTCAGCGTATTATAGAATAAAGCTTAAAATCTAACTTCAAAACTTATGTAGCTTTACTTATATATCGTTACATTGAATGTCTCCTCTTAAAAACGGGCTTTACACAACATCCATCAATCACTGTACTTAAAGTACTATACAGGGTGTGTATGGAAAATTGTTCTGGTGACGAAACTGTCGATATTTAAAACTAAGTATGCATTGGATGCAATGATACTAAAGATTTGGTTCTCGTATTGATTTTATGTGATGCTGTTAAAGGCTGTTCAACCGATTGAAGACCCTAAATGGATTAAGGAGCTATGTAACATTTTTAAGATGATTTTTTGCGTTCAATGATGGTGTAATTTGCATACAAACTATGTTAGACCAAAACAAACAAAACTTTGTCTCTCATACTCTAACGGTCCTATTCATATGGAGTTAGATTAAGTTTCAAGGCTCCTTTATGGTTTTTACAAAATCCTGAAAGCTTCTTTAAGAACCACAATCTACTCTATGTTCCCTCCCCATATTTAAAGGAACTTTTAGTTTCCTCTATCAATCTCATTCATGTAATTAGTGCTCAAATGAAAATCTTCTGCTATCTATACCTAAACACACTTCGTCCTTCGTAGGCAATACTTTGGCCCTCCCCTTGATAATCAGACAAGCTACATCCATTTCAAAATTCAAATACTTGATCACCACACCATTATTTGTCCATTAAATAAAATTTGTCGCAATAAATTGAATCATGTTATTGTTCGCATGTAGGTTATATGTAATTTATATTATTATAATCTATTTAATTATGTATATTAGTTTTTTCTTTAATTATATTGAATTACGATTGAATTAGTTTTAATTTAGTTAACCACCAAATATTATTTAATTTTTCTTTTAATGTCTCCTTGGACACCGGGTTGCCTGGAAGAGATCGCTATAAGCTATAAGTTTAATTTATGGTGAAGTATAAAGAGTTTTTATTCATTCATACTCTACATAATACATACTCATAATATTTACATACATAACTTACTCTCACTCAATACGAATAAGACCGATTATATCATGTCCCTTTCGTCCACTCATATGTACAATTTCAGAACCTCGCAAGTGCTTCCCATTAAATTTTGTAATACAACAAAGGTAAATCAACTTGCTGAATGACAGGCATTATCCATTAATGTTCAATTCTTATACCTTACTATTCTTTCACTCGCTTTACCATTGGTTGAATTTTGTCATAACTTGTTTGGAGCTTATGTCGAGTTTTAACCGATAGTAAGGCAATTGAACGGTTGGTGAGACATAGGAACCGGTTATAAATGGCTAGAAATAGCACGCTAGCGATAAAATCTGTAATCAAATAATACCTTTTTGGATTCATTTCTAGATTAATAAATTACAGTAATATGAAAATGGCACTCTCGGCGTAATGTCATGCTGAAAAGTAGATTAAAATGTAATTGTCATGATGACGACGGATAACTCTTCTACGAACGTTCATTTGAATGCTAAAAAGTTATAACGGTATACGATATTTTGCCAAATATATTTCTTTTTTTATACATTCATATGTTTTTTGTGACTACACGAAATGCTACAATATATTTTGATGTTAATAGCAGTCTTTTTTATATTGGCGGACTAACACATATTGTATATCCCCAAATTAAGCAAGTTACGCTTGTATGTATATATATATATGTTACATTCACGTCATGATAGACAAAGTTCGCTTTATGTCCGCAATATAAGACGTTTTCTAATACCCAAAATAAATGTAAATTTATCTCTAGTATCAATTATAATATCTTGTGGTAACTTACAATATTTAAACTACTATACTATTAATTCACATGCTTTACTATCGTGATTTAAGACATCACTTCTATGGAGCTTATGTGAAATTTTATCCGAAAGTAAGGTAATGAACGGTCGGTAAAATATAGGAGCACGCCATTAATGTCATTGAACATAGCCTTGTTTTTTAATTGTATGCGTTTCAACTAGATTGATTCAATTTAGTTGATTCGTATGATATCAGCATATCACTGATATTATATGGAACAACTTTTTGATTCAGCGAAATTGAAAGACAGTAATTGAAGCTCTAAAATCGCCTCAAGACACTACTTACAAACATTAGCCAGTTAATACAGTATTGTTGTGTGTTGTTTGTTGAAACACTTTTTGTTTAAAACCAGTATTATATTTATTTTAATATTATACAGCAAGTACTAATTATTTTAAACATTAATCTTATTCTTACTATGTTAATGTCTCCATGTTCAATTTAAGAGGTGCGTGGAGGTCGACGGTAAGTCACCTCTGTCACTGCTGTGCTGTCAACACCTAATGACAGTGACGTTTTATTCCACAGATTACATGTTACTACAAATAATAGTAGTTCACTTATTTGATGTAGGCATTCCGAATTGTGTGTATAATTCAATCTTTCTATAATGATTACATCGTTATAATTACCTACTGTTGTATAAGCAAGTCATATAGATATAACATTATGTTTAAACCATTATATAATTGTTTTTCGTTTATTAATTGGTTTTCGGAATAAAATAAATATCGCACAAGACAAAACTAGAAATTACCTAAAATAACATGTGAGCAACAATTATTTTCTTCATATGTTGTAAATACATTGTACACGAGTGTAAGTGAAACAAAAATAGTGTTTTGGACTAGTCACAAGCATAAATTGCCAAGTGGTTCTACTTTAACAATTAGTTCTGATTATGCTATCATATTAAGAATATAGTTCTGTGGTGTATGGTTGCCGGTTTGTGTAATGAAACTACTATTTGGTGCACATTTTATATTGAAAAAAGTTTACATTATTGAATACAAGCATGATAACGGCGGCATGACTGTACATGCGCGCTGACCGAAACAGACTGATCGACAGCGTTTAGCTCAGTGTTGCCAGATGATCATGTCAATTAATCCCCATTTTTTTTTCGAAAAGCCCCAAAAATAAGTTTTTTGAAAAAACCTTCAAAACACTTTTTACTAAATAAGAAATAAAAAAGCGGTCGTGGTGAAAAGTCACTAATGACGTTATCATTTTCGCTCACACAGCGATCACAAAGACCCGTGTCAATAGGTGGGTAGAATAACCGTTCCACTTGAGTTTACGATTGTGACGCCGAAACGATTGACGAATTGACGACGAAGTGGAACGGGAAAAATCGCGGTTGAGAATGTGGTCGTTGTGAGTTTCTAATAGAACGTAGCTTATAGAATACGACATATACGAATAGAGACGGTATAATAAAAAAATAACATCTGGACCCCTAAATCCCCCCTAAGTCCCTTCAAAGAATCTTCACCCGAATCTTATTCCCAAAGTTGAAAAAATCCCCGAATTTGAAGGGCATGTCCCCCATCTGGCAACACTGACTTAGCTGTCGGAGGAAGAGGATCCCTGTAAGCGAGGCGCGGTCGGCAAATAACGAGAAGGCTGCTGGACACGATTATATCGCTTAGGCAGCCTGTTGGCCGCTACAGTTCGCGATTTCCTTGCTTGCTGGAAGTGGGAGTAATGTAAAACAAGCATAACATGTCTCTTCCTTGGCAGTACTTCTAAATCTTGTGCTCATGTCATTAAATTGTCTTGTAAATGAGCATGGAACAATATGACAATTTTATAAGGTTTATCCTAAATTGATAATTAAGTTTGTTTCACATAAATATAGTTGTCTCAGTATAATTAATTTTATTAAAGTACAATTAATATACATGTACGTAATGGCTGATTTCTAAATCACCAGATAAAAGTTACTCATAGAATGAAACATGAAATGAGATGTGAATACATTAAAAATTTTAATCAACCAAACTGATCATTTAAACAGTAACTTGAACCTTTCAATATCGTTGCATACCGTCGTGTCCTTTCAGTGATGAGCTTTGAATCAAATTGATTCCGTTTGCTTGAACCGACTAATATCATCATTATATTCAATCAGGTCATACTTTATTCGATGCATGACCTTAGTTTGGTGATTAGAAATTCGGCCATAAATGTAAATAATAATTTATAGAAATACAAATGTTTATTCTGAATATGTTTTATTATTAATTTATGCTATACAATGGATGAAGAATACAATTTCACGAACCTCACGAATTTTTTTTATTTTTTTATTTTATGTTTGTTAGTAGGCGAACTGGCATGATATGGAACGGAAGATGGCGGTTGGGAAAAGATGATTGGATAATGCGGTTAGAAAAAGCAGGTAGTTGTGAAAATAATTTGATAGGACAGGTTTTTGAATTAAGCGGCGCGAACATGTAACATGTTATGGATTTAATTTTGTACTGGGTGGTTTCTCCTTCTACAGCCATATTCATGACAGGGCCAAGCTTTACGGAAATGAGCAAGTAAACCATATTGCATTTTCCTGATTTCGGTTAAAAGGTTAGACCCAAGAAATGCTGGCTTATGGTCATAACGTCTTGGACGTTTATGAAGATCCATAAAAAGTAACGATGTATATTGATTTGAACTGTACAGTTTTATCCATGCAGAAACGGAAAACGAATACACGGCCTGTCGTAAGAGGCGACAAAACAACCTTCAGCCAGGTGGGAGGGTATTTTCGCTCCACAGGATGGCTACCATCCCTGGTGTAGCCGAAACAACAACTTTGAGTAATGTTCCGGCATCAGGGACCAGGTATACCTTAAGAGAGTAGCAGCGCATTTGTAGCATCTTTGGTGTTACAAATGTCTAGGCAATGCTAACCGCTTTCCATTGGGTGGGCCGTCTGCCTGTCGACTGAACTCTGCAATAATAATAAAAAAAATATTTGCCAATACACTGCTAAGTTTAACAAAATATTGCATAATATACTTCCATCTGATACTTAATATTGTTACTTTTTTGTTTGTTTGTATAATCCTCATTTAAGCTATAAATTGTATGCTTGTGGTTGTGTATTTACATGAATGTGTAGGTGTATGTCTAAATTTGTTTTTTCCTAAAAAAAAATTCAATCTAAGCTGTATTTGTTTGTAATAGGTTACACACTAATCTCAATATTGTATGTACTTTTAATTTGTCTCCTACAATGTTATGGTGTATTGGCCTCCCTGCATCTCAAGAAGCTAGATCTATGTTTGTGATGAGTTCCTTGTCTGTGAGGAACAGATCACAAACATTATCACATACACTAAGGATTCATATCAGTTTAATGTAAGTTAGAATAAACTAAGAAAAGGTACGATGGGGCTGACATAACCCAAACGGTTCAAAGCCCCTTTAAAAAAAACAATAAAAAAAACTATAAACGAACCAAATAAATAAATACAACTTGATTCCCAATAGCCTACCTTTAGGAAAGTAGTGCTGTGCATTCATTGGAGTTTGCGCGTTCTGTTCAAAAATATTATTATTAGTGTCTCTATAAATTAACTAACGATCAAAAGGTCGAAAGCGCCATCAAGTTAATGGCGCAGTACGTGTTTTATGCGAGCATATATTACTGTATTTGCTATCTCTTACGCTCGTATCGGATGAAATAGCAACTCATAACCCGATGGCACCGGCTTTTGTTTCAAAATATGCGACGGCATTGCAAAATTAAAAATACAAATTGTAATAAGAAAATACATCGAGAGTAAGACGTTCTTCAACATCGGTGTAGTCGGCGCTTGCATTATACGTAATTTTTTTTAACCAGCTTATCTTAGCTGAATTTTCACACCGCGCATTTGTGGGCCGTCTGCCTGATTGCCATCTCCTCAATAAAAAAATATATGTGGTCAGTTCACACGCAGTAGAAGTAAAACTTCAGAGAATATACAGGCGATAATAATTATATCTACAACGCTTAGTAGACAAGAGTGAGGTGGCTACGAAAATAATATACTTTAAAAACTACCAAAATTATAAAAATAACCAAAATGACGAAAATGGAAAATCACAAAATAACTAGGAATTTAGTGTCGCTTTTTCGTGTCATCTGGTTTCAGATCACAACAATTCTAAAAAAGTATTACTTCAAAAAACTTTAAAGGCATAATTTTCGATTAAACGCATTATTTTATTTTTTTATTTGATTTTTTATTTCAAATTTCAAAACCAAAAACTATCGAATATTCGTGGCTACTATGTTTTTTTATCCATGGGCTGCCACGCACTTAGCCCATATTTCCTTTATAGCTTAATAAAGAAAGTCAAGTTATTATGAGTTGAATAAATATCAACTTTGATATTGTTACGTGCGAGCGGGGGTACGCACTTATGGATTGGAAGAAAACACCAGTTTTTAATTTAAAAGCTTTTATTGACTTACACAGCCGCACGCAGTACCTCTCTGCAGGGTTGACCCTATACGCACGACCAACGATGCATAGTCCCGACGATAAGTTAACACACCCTCAATACCGTCGCCGATATTGCGTAGACCACCTCCGATACTATCGCGTGTAGCTCGCTTCTGGTTCCTCTCTCGAACTACGCTACACACCTCCTTCACGTATCTATCCACCAAACTGGTCACTAAATTCACCACTTGATTCGTCTCTGTCCTCTATTAATCTTCTCTAACAACTCTTTAGTATCGCACTTGTTGCTTCACCGTCTTGGACTGAACTCAACTTTAAACTCAACTCTCAACTTTAAACTGCCCGGTAGTTTTTTTTTTATTTGACTTGACTTTATGTTGTTGGTCCGAAGACCTCACAACTTTACCGGGGTCTTTAGGGCGAGCGCCTTCGCTAGGCGAAGGCGCTCGAGCCCGGGGGCAACTTGGTTGAGGGAGCTCCCTAGGGAGTTTTACCTCGGCTGGACTGTTGCCATGAGAGGGGGATGAATCTGATGATGCCCGCCAATGGGCGACACAATGAACTAATTGAGAACGGGCGTCGGGTAATATAAAGCCCGAGAAGAAGGATCCCGGCGGAGCGGGATCGGCGGTTCGCGGCGGCCTACGCTATCTTACTGCCGTTTCGCGACGTGTTATGGCTGGGAAAGAAGAAACGGCGAAAGAAACTTCCCAGCAACACGCCTAGTCTATCCTGTGGGGGGGCTATGTCTCCTGGCGTCCCTCTCGAGGACGTGGAGAGATCGTGATTGGCGTTGTCTGAGACGCCGCCGTCTATGTCTGTCTGTCGGTGCCTGCCAGCCTGCCGTCCTAACCGCGGGCGGGCTGATCCGGGCCAGCCGTTTTGTAATAGCGTCGACCTTGTCCGTAAGGACATTACGCGGTCGTCGCACGAGAGCCTTTCGCCGAGGCTTGTAATCGGACGCGGACACGACGAGCGGATTTCGATGGTGCGGCGCGAGATCGAAATACTTACGCGAGAGCGACGTAATGTAGTTTTTGATGGAGGGAAGCTCCAGATCGCGGTGGAGGTCGACGTTACGCATATAGAGGGGAGCACCGACGGCTCTGCGCATGAATTTATTCTGCACGATTTGCAGTTTATTTAAATGGGTAGGCTTGGCATGGCCGAATACCACACTCGCATATGTCATGATCGGGCGGATGCATGTTTTATATAGAGTAAGCTTGTGTCTGAGGGACATTTTGCTTCGGTTATCTATCATGGGTGCTAGACGACCCATCATAAATCGCGCTCTATTTCGGACTATAGTGATATGCTCGTTGAAGCGCAAGTTCTGATCTAGGGTGACACCCAGGTATTTGGTGTGCTTTGCCCAGGGAATTTCTTGGTCATAGAGCGAGATGGCTTTTAGGCGAAGGGAAGCGCGTTTGGGGGAGCGAAGCGTGCCCGGGGAAAAGAACATTGCTGCGCTCTTCTCCGGGTTCACCTCTATCCTCCATTTACGAAACCATTTGCCTAGCTCTGTGACAGCTACCTGCAGCCGGACGCAGGCCATTTGTCTGTTCTTATCTGATGTATAGAGTGCGGTGTCATCCGCGAAGAGGGCCAGCTCCACATCTGGAGTTTTTGGGATGTCGCTGGTAAACAACGTGAAGAGTAGTGGGGACAGGGCCGAGCCCTGTGGTACACCGGCTGTGAGTGGGTGAGGAGACGAGCGCGTTCCCTCCACTCGAAAACGGAAGCTACGACCTAGGAGGAAGTCTCGCAAGATGAGCACGAGTCTGTCTGGCACACCGAACTGGTACAGCTTGTAAATCAAGCCGTTGTGCCAGACCTTGTCGAAGGCCTTAGCTACGTCTAGAAACAGGGCGGCTGTTCCTATAGAGCGGGGGCGATGGGCAAAGTGAGATAGTATGTGCTCCGTGATGCGGTGCACCTGTTGCACGCATGAGTGTCTGGCACGAAAGCCAAACTGCTCGTCGGGTAGTAGATGTTTGCTGATGGCAAAATCTCTAAGTCTAGAGAGGATGACCCTCTCGTAAAGCTTGCTGAGTGCGCTCAGTAGGCTGATCGGACGGTAG
The DNA here is from genome assembly GCA_949752895.1 of Dendrolimus pini. Classification (NCBI taxonomy): domain Eukaryota; kingdom Metazoa; phylum Arthropoda; class Insecta; order Lepidoptera; family Lasiocampidae; genus Dendrolimus; species Dendrolimus pini. The sequence continues at coordinate 10,177,096 of OX457146.1, forward strand.
CTGGACGGTTTATTAGCCGGTTTTCCAGGCTTGTGAATACCGATGACATCTGCCTCTTTCCAAATCGCGGGGAAGGAGCAGTTTGTTATGGCTGCATTGAAGATGCTCACCAATATTATAATTAGGTGGCCGGGGAGGAGTTTTAAGACGCGATTGTTAATGCCATCGGTCCCTGGGGCCTTTCGCGGTTTGAGGGACTTGATCAGGTCTTGCACTGCCCGGTAGGCGCGCCTTACGCTGTTTATATACCCGGAAGAATTTTCTAGAACCCATCTATCTATCTCTGTCTCTTCCTTCCCAAACCTTCTGTTCGGGAACTTTCGTTTATACATCTATCCCTTTCTAACATCTATCTATCTCTTTCTTTCGTTCATTGTCTATCTCTTTCTAACATCTATCTATCTCTTTCTTTCGTTTATCGTCTATCCCTTTCTAACATCTATCCGTCCTTGTCTTTTCCTTCCAGAAATTTCTAGTATTTTCTAAAAGTTCTAAAACTGATTTACGCTGTTGGGCAGTTCTACCCTTGGTCGCCACAATATCAACAAAAACACGTGCAATATCAGCTGTGATAACAAAATTCGCGAAATTCGCATTTCTGTTAGTTTTTCGAACATGCAAATAGCATTGAATAAATGTAATATATTAATATGTGAAGACGATCTTTGATCACTTTTAAGCGAATTGGGCGTTCGAAGGAACGTAAGTTTTGGCATAGTTAATATTGTCTCTTATAAGTAAACTAGGGTTGTTACGACGTTCCGTCACATTCCCGGAAAGCAACCCTTTCCCGGCAACATTTCCTCTTCTACCTTCATTCGGCCGAAATTTATCACAATGCATACATCTGCATTGTGATCAATTTAAATCTTGGTATCAGTACCGTGTTGCTTTAAAACTAAATAAAGAATGGTAATCCTTACAAGGTTGGGTGTGCTTCGGCGACTCGGTAAAAAATTTTTTTCTTCTTACTTACACAAAAAGTTAATTATAATTAGGTTGTTTATCTAAGTATACCTTAATTGTTTATATAAATGAAAAATTACCTAACTGTAAGTAAAAACCGCTTAAAAATCCATTGCCATTGCAGAAGCGGAAAGCGACTTTGTTACTATGTAAAAATAAAATGGAATAGAGAAATGAACCGTTTAATTTTGGTTTTAGTTGATATAAAGGACTGATAGTATTGAAATTTAGACAAATAACAACTGTAGATACAGGAACGGAGGATATCCAAAAATGATGCGATTTTTCTCGTATATATTCGTTTATTTCGTTTTACAATAATTATTCGTTAACGCTGGTAATTTTTAAACGTATGTCGTATAGTAATGGTAATGTAATGAAGTTCGTATAGTTATGTAGTGAAGTTCGTAAAGTGACGTTTCGTTATATGTCACTGCTATTGTGACATTTACACATGGACAATGTGCGATGGTCGATGGCAACGATTCTATAAGGCCAAAGGTTTTGGCGCCAGAACGTAAATTGGCTTATTGTGTCTGAATACAACACAAACAACTTAGGCTGCTTTCTGATGTGGCTGGCGGTTTAGCGGTACGGTATATGCGGTACCGAAAGCTGATTATTTTTATGCGCGTTTCTTGATTCGCTCGGTATGTCCCGCACCCGCAACGTTACCGAGCGAATTAATAATAATAATAATAAGGTAAATGGGTGAAGGGCCAGATACAGAAGGCGGTTCTCCTGAGCACGGCACGCATTGTGAGGAAGTTCCTGTCCCTGGAGCCTTAACCACCGGTAGCTTGGACCCTAGGCCCCGCTGCCGACGGACCTCATCTTCTTATATTTTTTTAATATGTGTCCATTTTATATATATATATATATATATATATATATATATATATATATATATGTATTAAAAAAACATAAAAAAGAATTTAAATAAATATATAAGTGAAATAATAATAATAAAATGATTTATTTGCCTCAAAAATAAGTTAAGTTACAATCTTAAATACAAAATGAAGACATTACAATTAGCAGTCTTAGAAACTAAATTCTTGTTTGTGCTTCTACTAGCTCCAAAACTAGTATTACCTGTATCTTTGGAGCTACTAGTGTTCTCTGCTGCAAAATTGCAAATTGGGAAACGCTCATAGAAATCCTACCTAGCATTATAAGTTTACTTAGCTTAGCTTAATTGAGCTTGTTTTTAGGACGTTCTTGAAGGTCATACGTTTAAGTTAAAATTTAATACTACTTCCTATTCTATGTATACCGCTGAGCAACGTGCTATTGCTGTTAAGAAGAAGAAGCGACAAGAAACTCCCCAGCAACACGTCTAGCTAAACATTGTTTTTCTTTATGTTTCTTATTATACTTATATCTCTACCTCTGTTTGTTATTCGTTTAATAGAGGAAATAATAGGACATAAAGTACTTTTCATTGTCGTATATGAGCTACATAAATGAGGGATAGACATATAGCTGAAGAGCTGGCGCTCCAACCGCGTTTGGCACCACCGTTGCATTTTGCTAACAAATACGTATCATGGCAACGACAATGGCAATGCATTTTTAATATGTTGCCCTCACTGTTCTACTGTTTTAGGTATGTTATAACCGACTTCAAAAAGGAAGAGGTTTTCAATTTGTCTATGTTTTTTTTTGTATGTTCGTTACTCGATTTCTCCTTCAATTGTTGACCGATTAAAAAAAAATATATTTTAATCAAAAGGGTATATTTCTGATTAGGTCTCATAGTCACCATGTCAGGAACTAATAAGTGAATACGGAGGAAATCGAGAAAAACCCTTGAAAATTGTTAACTGACTTCTTGTTACATGATATCTCCGTCAATTATCGTGCGATTTCTACTTTTGATTTCTTATTCATATATGTGTATACTTTTGAGCTTGTCCTATGGTTACCAAGTTAGGGTTTTATGAGTGGATCACAGAAAAATCCAAAGAAAACCCTCGAAAATTGCTTGTTACGCGACATTTCCGTTAACTATAGACCGATTTTCAATGTTTTATTAAATTCGGAATTAAGTTTGACATATCTAAAGAGTCTGGTCCTTCACTCTGTATACAAAATTTACATTAACGTAAGCAAAGCCGTGGATAAAAGCTATTATTTCTATATAGGCGCTCAGTAAACTTATATAGAGGCATATACCGCATCTGTATGTAACGCAAATACAGAGCAAACCGATTTCGTATTGTTAGCACCGACAAATTAGAAAGTGGCCTTAAATTGCAATAAAATAAAAAAAATATTTGTCATACATTGTTTAAGTTATATGTTCATAATGTGTGTATTATTTATTAGTGGTTAATAAATACATATTTGAATCACAATAGATTCTCCGCCTGATTTAATAATAATGATGATGTATAAAGAATTATATGCGGTGTATAATTTAACTTTAACAACATATTATTGTCAGTCAATAATATATCGCGATTTGAATATTCAATTAAAATTAGTTGAAAATTACTAATGCCGAAAATACGTACGCCGAACGACGATAAGATGTCTCACTCACAATACCGTCGCCGATATTGCGTAGACCACATCCTGCTGCTGCGATGCTCACCTCCGAATTTAGCGCGCGTAGCTCACTTCTGGATCTCCTTTTAAACTATGGTAAACTCCCCCTTCACTCAACTGCCCACTAAACTTTTCACTAAATTCTTCACTCTGTTCTACTAAACTCTTCTTCCAATTCTCCAAACTTGTCACTATATTCTTTTAAACTTCTCGCCGAAACTCTTCGCCGTCTTCAACTGAACTCCCCGGTAGGCGAGCCTTACGCTGCTTATATACCCGGAACAATCTTCTGGAGTCCATAATTTCGATCTTTTATTCTTTATTCTTTATTGTACACAAAATAGTTACAAATAAAAGTATAAAATAATGGTGATGTACAAAGGCGAGCTTAACCCTAAAAAGAGTTTTCTTCCAGCAAACCTATGGGTCTAGTGAAAGTGGGAAGACAAGAGGCAGGGTTATGTACATGAAACTTATTATTACATAAAAGTACTTATTGAAAATAAATATTACATTATAAACTACATACAAATAGATATACATACATAAACTTAACATACATACACATATATCGATACATACCTAGTATATACATATATAAATACATATACATACATACACACACACACACACACACACACACACATATATATATATATATATATATATCAGTTGATTAGGTTATATAGTGTTCTTTAACTCTTCTTTTAAAAATGGGTTCCGACGGACTATCACGTATCGCATGAGGGAGGGCGTTCCATAGTTTGACTGCTTGAACGGAAAACGAACCGCTATAACATGCCGATGAATGTATGGGGGCTTTAAGAAGAAGAGATTTAGAGGTTCTGCAAGACATGTCTGGGGGAACTAGGAATTCAAATCGTTCGCGAAGGTAAGAGGGAAAATGAGGATTATGTAGAATTTTAAATAGAAATGTAACAACGTGAAAATCACGCCGACGGCGAATCGGGAGCCATTTGAGTTGTGATCTAAATTTGGAAACATGATCAAACTTTTGCAGCCCAAACACAAATCGTATGCACAAATTCTGAAGGCGTTCAAGTTTGTTTAGGAGTTCTTCAGAAGTGTCGAGGAAGCATACATCAGCGTAGTCTAGAAGGGGTAGCATTAAAGATTGAGCCAGGATAATTTTGGTATTAAAAGGAAGAAATTTTTGCAAGCGCTTCAGATTCTGGAATGAAAAGTGGATTCTTTTGCTAATTTCATTTACATGACTGACCCATGATAACTTACTGTCAAAAATCACGCCTAGGTTCTTCGCGGTACTGGAATATGGTATCAGCTCTCCATTTAAAATTACCGAGGGAATTGTTGACTGATGTATGATATTTAACATGTAGTGGCTGCCAATGATTAAAGCTTGAGATTCTTCTTTTCGTTATTCTTTTATTTACTGTCTATCCCTTTCGAAACATCTATTTACGTCTGTCTTTTACTTCTTGAACCTTCTATTCTAGAATTTCGATCGTCATTTTGTTATTATTTTGTTCATCATCTATCCCTTTCTAAAATGCATCTGCCATTTTCTTCTGGAGCCCTCTGAATTTTTCTGAAAGTCTCTTTTGATGCGAATTCAACGAACGAAACTTGCCGAATGCCGCAATTTTCTACCCTCACCCTGGCTCGCGCGACAATAAACTACTAATCTAACCCGAACGAAAACTGTCGCTAATTTAATAAATACGAACGAAATTAAACTATTTCATTATATTTAATATTAAATTAGTAATAATAGTCGTCGTAGCGTAATGGTTAGCGCACGCGTCCCTAACTCAAGGGCGCGGGTTCGATCCTGAACGGAACGCATGCACCACTTAGGCAGTTTTCTGACCTAATGTGTATATTTTTACAAATACCATGTGCTAATAACGGTGAAGGAAAACATCGTGATGCAACCTGCACATCGAGATAACCGATGTGTCAAACCTGCCAAGCCGCCTTGGACAAGCGTAGTGGGTATACTGTCCATTCCCTATGTTGGGAGGCCCGAGCCCAGCAGTGGGACATTTATGGGCTGATATTATTTATTTAATATTAAATTACTATAATAAAAGGAAGCGGTTGGTACAGCCGTCGTTTACTTAAGGATAAATGAAAAGTCAAAAAGATGGCACTATAATCACATTTTTTTTAAACAGTTCGTCATAGCAACACGAGCGAAATTTCACTGCTCTGTGTTATAATATATCTAAATTTGTTTTTTACCTACCTTTGTGTAAGTTTAGTATGTTGTAGATGAATACCTGTGGTTCGGCTCGTAACCAGGTCAGGTCTAAAATACCCATCGCGTCACTCGAACCCAGTTCACTGGACTCTGTCTAATTGTAGAATACAAAAAGATTTTCTAGCTTAAAATAGAAACGTTTAATTATCTGTGATGTACTATTTGTTATCGGAGGTAATTTTAAATTTGTTTATACATTTATTAACTATAGGAATATACATCTACCTATTCCTATTAATATTATAAACGGGAAAGTAACTTTGTTTGTCTGTTCCGTTTTCACGGAAATCTGCAGTATAGTATATTTTCGATGCCGAGGATGAACATAGGATACTTTTTATCCCGAAAAACGGGATAGTTTCCGGGATAAAAATAGTTTTGTCTCTCTGTTTGTTATGCTTTTACGGAAAAAAATACAGAACCGATTTAGCAATTTAAAAAAATTTGTTAAAAATATAGTTTGCGATATAAAATGAAGTGAATCTTCCGGGGCAAATAGCAGTAACGTAAAAATTTAATATATTGTAACCTGCGCTGTTACCTCTTTAAACAAGAGGCATGCACCAGAGGTTGGTAAACTCTAGTATTATAATAGATCTGTAAATGTTTCGAGTTTGTAGATTGCATTTAAATATGTGAAAAAAATCATGGGGCATAATTCAGAGCAGGATATTACAAAATACCTAATTTAAAAGTTTTTGTTTGTCTTTCTGTTTGTTAGAGCATCACGTGAAAACTGCTGAAAGGATCGAAATGAGACTCGACATAGAGCTGGGTTAAATCCAGAGGCGTAACTTAGGCTACATTTATCCCGATAACTGACGTCATTTCCGTAGGATAGATGAAAATAGAGTCGTGGTAGCGTAATGGCTAGCGCACGCGCCCCTAAATCGAAGGGCGCGGGTTCGATCCTGACCGGAACGCATGCATCTCTTAGTCAGTTTTCTGATCTAATATGCATATTGTTACAATTACCACGTGCTAACAACGGTGAAGGAAAACATCGTGATGCAACCTGCACATCGAGATAACCGATGTGTCAAACCTGCCAAGCCGCCTTGGACAAGCGTGGTGGGTATACTGTCTGTTTCCCCTATAATGGGAGGCCCGAGCCCAGCAGTGGGACATTTATGGGCTGATATTATTATATTATATAGATGAAAATAGTGAAAAAGTTGGCGCTATGTATGCTTCAGCAAAAACAAATAATTAAACATCTAAAGCTGTTATGTATTTACTTATATACTAGCGGTACAAACGGACGTTGTCCTGAGCCAAAAAAATGAAATGTAGAACCTGATTGCAGCACCACCTACCCACTCCAACTGTAGATTTAAACCATCCCGGGATCTACTTGAGCACATGAAAAATTTCATCAAAATCGGTCCATGGAGAAGGAGTTCAATTACATAGTAAAAATTAACATAAGAATTTTATATGCTTGTTATTACAAAGTTAAGTGTATTGTTACGAATTGCAGGACTCGAATTAAAATGCTGTTAGAATTACTACAGAGTTTATTAGAACTATACAAACACGTATAATACAGGTACAAATATAACTGAACACAACCAGTCCAAACGTAATGCACGATTCAATAACACTCGCCAAGTCCGTCACTAAATAGATAACAGAATGTACACAAGTCTTGCTTCTCTCGTGGTTAGCGCTTGACTGCCTCCAAGCTGCGTCCATCAATCGAGGTATTGCTTTATACTGCACATATGCAATATGTCTGTTTCGCGTGGACCGAATTTCCTAGAATCACACCTGGCTAATGACTGCCGTAAAAGATTACAATATACAATGGGTGGTTTTTATAATCACAAATTTTAAACACAAAGTAAACAAAAGAATCCCAAATGCCGAAATGGTAATAAAATGTGTTTCTACAGGGCTGCAGGTGTGAATTTGTCTTTGTCGGCACCTAGGTCGTAACAATATTATTGTTGACAATGTTCTGCTGAGCAATTCTAATAAGTGAAGGAAGGTACATATATACATGTGTATCAATTTCTCTAATGTTATTGCATTCGATAATTTTGACGAATCAAGGTTAGGTACAGAAAAATCTACGTCTTGTTATTCATTACAAATATATATATAACAACAGTATACATAGGTAATCTTTGACGTAATATACTTTGGAAAATATTTACAAAGAATTCATTCTGATACCACAATAACTACGCATGTTCTTTGATCAATATTTGTTTTGTGAATACTAAAGGGTTTTAATTGTGTTTTTTTATCATCGGCTAGCGGTCGATGCTTGACGTTGTCCTACCTTGAAAAAAATCGAGAATCCAATTATTTAAATTAAATAAAGCCTATGTTACACAGGGATGATGTAGCTTTGTAATGGGGAAAGAAAATCGGCCCAGTAGTTTCTGAGTTTATTCGTTACAAACATACGAATCTTTCTTTTTTATATTATTAGTATAAATACAGTCATCAACACAGTCCTGCATACCTACTTATATGTCGGCAAGTTCGAAGGTGACACCAGAACCGTTTTTACCCGAGGTGTGCAAGGAATGTATAGCATCCGGGTGCAAAGACATAGCGAAACTTCAAGTCTTCAATAAAAAAAATGGTTATGTGCACATCACTTCGTCAATTTTAAATTGTTAATATATTTATTATAAATAAATATAGAAGAAATAAATATTTTTCTTTCTTTATTTTCTTTTTTTATTGATATTGTATATATTATATTAATATATATAATACTAGAGTTTAACTCGCGGTTCAACCTCTAGTGCGTGCTTCTTGTTTAAAGAGCAGGCGTTAATACAGGTTACATTGTACTAAATTATCATGTTAGTACTATTTGCACTCGGAAGATTAATTTCATTTTATATCGCAAAATTACAGCAAAACCGATCCAGTATTCCTAGTAGTTTTCCGTGAAAGCTTAACGGAAAGACATATCGAGTTACTATCGCATTTTTTATACACGACGATTTATTATATCTATAAACTTGAGAAATGATTGGTCTCATCCAAACTTTCATTCTTTATTTCAAACCGTCCTAGTTATACTTATCTATCCCCTTCTATGTAAACTACGTAATAGACAAACATGACAATAATGACTAAAAGGACGAAAAGGATAAAAAGGACAAAAAGAGACAAAAATAACTCAACGGGAAAAAAGGACGAAAAAGACGAAACGGATAAAAAGGACAAATAGGCAAAAAGGACAAAAGGGCAAAAAGAGAAAAAGAACACAAAGGGCAAAAATGACAAAAGGGCAAAAATGACAAAAAGGGCAAAAATATAATAGGATACATAGATATATACATTATCTATTATTATTATTATACATATACACTTTTGATTCTTTTCACACAATCCATAGCCCGGGTTGTCTGGAAGAGATCGCTCTAAAGCGATAAGGCCGCCCTTTGTTCCTGCCTTGACACGAAATTACTGTAAATGATTTACTTTATGTGTATGTGATGAACAATAAAGTATTTTCTATCTACCTAACACGCAGCAGAAGTGCAACTTCAGAGAATATACGGAAGAATATAATTATATTTACAACGCTTCGTAGACAAGTGTGAACTGCACACATGCATTTTCGCATGTCTATTCTATTATAGACGTATTTATTCTTAGGCATTTAGCCCTTCCCACGAATACGGGAGGTCGGTATCCTGAGACGTTCCCTCTGCGTAAAAAGAGGGGAGGAGGATAATCTCAAGGGTAACCGTTTCACGCCGATATTCTGTGTAGTATCACACCGATTAAACCGGCCCTAAGATAATGATTCCAGTTTGTGTCTACCAGTGTTTTTTGAGTTCTTAAATATAGGCAATGTTTTAGCTTCTGACAGTAAAATGCAGCGCATTCTAAAGGTAGACAGTCTGCTCTGTAAAAGAATTATCATAAAATGATGAATAGTGGTTTTTTTATCGCTCGAGCACATCAGACAGGCTGACGGTGAATGTGATGGAAAACGGTTACCGTCACCTATGGGTGTTAGCAATACCAGAGGTACTGCCAATATGCTGCCGGCCTTGAAGGAGAAACTGGAACCTGGCCACTGATGCCGGAACACAGCTCACAGTTGTTATGGCGGCATACTCTAGACCAGGGGTGGCAGCCATCCAGTCGGGCAAATGCCCTACCACTTGGTTGGTGTTTCAGGTGTAGTGAGTTTAAGACGCCTATGAGTATGTTATTAACCGCATAGAGTATTCATTAATGTAGTAATCGGAAGTCGTATAACCGGATGTCAACGTAGAAGCATTTATTATCAAGCCAACGGATATCGAAAATGGAGTAATCGGAATTTGGAAGTTATATGGATGGCGGAAGTTGGTGTTATGACGGAAGTGAAAATGAAGTGGCGCCACAGTATTTATTACACGATGGTGTCACTGCAGACGCACTACGAGGATCTCATTAATACTCGGTGTTCGGGCAGAGGGGAGCTAGTCTACAACCAACAGTCCAACAGTCAACAATCAGCAATCTACCACGATAAACTGCAGCTGACATTCTACGTTCATCAGTTAAACAGAGCGAAAGATCTGTTGGACAAGAGGCGTATAGAATATTGTGGTCGATAATTACTGTTCGATAATCGCAGTATTCTTTAAGGGGAAATTGCTGCTCGTCACCTGACAAGCTTGGAGACAACTCTTGGAGTTGTCCTAATATTTCTGTGTATTATTGTGCTGTATTTAATACTGGGATTGTAATATTCTAGTGTAATAAACTTTGATCATTATAACAGATATACATAATTATTCTTCTAACAAGTGCATAAGTAGTGGCAAAAAGCAAATAATAAGTATTATTCCATAGGCCCTTTAACACGAGGATTCATATTATTTTTTACACAATTAAGTCATCTATTAACTCATCGTATTTCCACAAAATCATCACATCAAACAAATGATATCACTGCCAAAATGTAACTGGTACATTTTGTTACGTGATTTAATATATTTTCTTTTACTTTCCTGAAAAACTGTCACGCTTGGCAATTTTCCCGCTTGCGTTCCGGGGAAATTACGAGTGTTGAGATTATGTTACGCACACATACCGTTTTGTATGAAAGTGTTGTATACTTTAAGGTGCTCCTTCGCCGCTAGCATTCGCCCATAATGTAGCGTTTATGATTCGATTTTGAGCATATTGTTACGAGTTACGGGACTCGAATTAAAATGCCGTTGGAATTACTATAGAATTAATTAGAACTATACAAACACGTATAATGCAGGTTCAAATATACACAACTAGTACAAACGTGATGCACGATTCAATAACACGCGCAAAGTCTAAGCACTATATAGATTATCGAATGTACACACATCTTGCCACGCTTGCGGTTATCGCTTGACTGCCCCTCTCTGCATTGGGGCATTGCTTTATGCTGCACAGTTACAATATGTCTCTCGGCCGCGCAAACTGACTTTCTAAGAATCACACCTGGCTAATGACTACCGTAAAAGATTACAATACACAGTGGGATGTTTTTCTAATTACAAATTCTAAACACAAAGTAAACAAAATAATAAAAGTCCAAATGCCGAAAATGTAACGGCAGGTGTGAATTGGTCTTCGTCGGTTGTAACAATATATTATATTGTTATGTATTATTATATATAGTATATACTAATTATTATGTATGTCTTTGAAGACCACGGGCAATATAAATGCCCCGGACTTTTGGAGAGCTTTCGTGAGGCCATAAGGAGGCCAACACGTAGAGGCCCCTTGACAAATTTAATGTAAATGTGGCGTGACACTGACCGGCGATTATCTGTCTACATCATATAATAATGCACTCAAGGACAAGCCCCGGCCAGTGTAGGACTATTGTGGGTAATGAGAATAAAAAGTACCGGGATATTAGGGTGAACTGCTAGTGGTACAAGGGGTCTGGGAATATGGGGACTATGGCATCTGCTCATCGCAATGTTCGGGGAACATGGTAAACTGGGCAGACGGTGACTCGCCACTCCCTGCATAGGCCCCCAAAAAATACCACAGAAGACAGGAGCAACATGGGTGTGAGTGGCTAAGGGGTGTAGAGAGATGGGATGCAGGTTCACCGAAGCTACTTCTGACGTGATGTATTTTATTTTTATATACTGGTATATACCAGTTCAACATCCGTCCGTTCTAGGGTGCAGTTGAATACCAGCATCAGGCACCTATTGCCTGGCACATGCTGAACTGCACCTATTTGGTACCATCGCGAGACTTTTTTTAGTGTATACCTACATAGTAAAATTCATGGCCGAGTGTCACGCTATGTGAAGACCAAATAAACATTTTTTATTTCTTTCTAGTTCATTCGATAATGTTAGACGAAGAGGTCGTTGTGTTACATGTTGTGTAATATCAAAATATTATAGATGTAACATTACAGGTTGCACACTATAATGCTTGGTTCTTCTTTCCTCACCAATGTAATGCTCGAATGTGTAACATTACACTTGTGAACTGTAATGCTCGGATCTGTAACGTTACATTACAGGCGAATATTCGTATTTAGTTGACGTCTTTGTGTTCCGTGATCACGGCTACTGAACAATTGCCAAAACGTCAGAATTATAAACATCAAACTAATTACCCCGCTTAAAACAGTTAAAATGCGTTTAAGAAATATTATTTAGTAAAAATGTAACTAACTGGTTGCGCCGAGGAACACCTCCTTGTAAATTCTTCCTCCCCACCCTCGCCATCAAGAAAAGAATAATACTTTAAATGAAGAATGCGCATAACAAGACAGATTCGACGGCTGTCACTGCTGTCACCGCCGTATAAAACTACGTACATAAAAATTACATATATATAATTGTTGGAACACGAAATAAATAGAAATAAACCAAGATTTAATTTGAAGATAAAGGCCCAGTATCCTAGTGAGAGTGTGAACCCCGGGGGACGAGCGCAGTGTGGAGGCGGACTGGTGGCGAGGTGAGTATTCTTTCCTTGCTTCTTCTTCCCGTCCCTTTGCCTTCTCCCGGCCATCGCATCGCGTCCGCATTTGTTGGTTACCTTCGAGCCGGATATCGTATCCATTTCACGCTATACCGCATTAACTTTGTCGTCACATCATCCTAGGATTTGGACAGTTTTGCATCGCATCACACGTATTTCATACATTTTCTCGTTTTGCCCGCATCGCATACGTGTGCTTTATTCGTTGTTCCAACAAGCCGCATCTTACACGTATTTTCTTACTTTCTCGCTAGCCCCGCATCGCATACGTGTTTTACTAGTTCCTCGAACAAATCGCATATTTCTAACGCATTTTGTATATTTTCATAAATTCGCTTAATTTCGTAGAATAATGCCGCGTCACGCAGCCCCGGCTTCACCGGAGCTCTCAAATAAATTAAAGTTCCTCGAAGCGCTTCAAAAAACATACGTTGACCGCTTAGATAGGGTCTACAATGAGGGTCTGGGAACTGCTACAGATCCGTCATGTATAGAAAGCTTTTTAAGTCAAGCGCACACTATAGACGACTTACGTGTCAGCTTTCAAGACACATTACAACAAATAAACATGCTCCGCATGCAATTAGAGCCTGATTATACACCAGACCTTCAGTCTTGGACGGCTTTCGAGGACACTTATTGCCTTGTGAAACGTAAGTTCACACATTTAAGCCGCGAGCAGTCTGATTCGCCTCACATTACCATGTCGGAGTCAGACCGCCCTAAGAGGCATTTACCAAATTTGCCGCCTATGCCTCTCCCTGAATTTGATGGGAATATTAAAAATTGGCCTCTATTTTATACCGCATTTTTAAATACAGTCCACAATAACAATAATTTAACTAATTCGGAAAAATTATATTATTTGATAGGCAGATTGACAAATAAAGCCAAGTCTGTTTTCGCAGGGTTGTCACCTACGGGTGAAAACTACGATATAATTTTTCATTCGCTTATATCTAAATATGAGGATAGACGTACTCTAGCCTCTTCATATTTAGACCAGATCTCGGACGTTAAGCCATCGAGCTCATGCTCAGTCGAGAATCTGGAATATTTTCTAGATAGTTTCGTTTCATCAGTGCATGCCATACAAAATCTTAATTTTGATAAGCTTGCAGATTTTATGTTCTTGCATACCGCGCTCCGGAAGTTAGATTCGGAGACAGTCCGCTCCTTCGAAATGGACCAGAGAGGGAATGATATTCCACCCTTCTCTGACCTCGTTGATTTTATCCGCGACCGTATAAAGATAATTCAACGTTCTACTATTCTCGCTAAACCCGCGAAGAAAGTTATTGAACATAGACCGAGTCAACCTTCGAAGCCAAGGCTTACATTCGCTTATGTTGCTACGAATAATACAACGCCTCCATCTCAGTCTTGTGATCTTTGCCTTTCGTCTAGGTCTAACAATCACTTGTATAATTGTTCAAAGTTTTTAATGCTTTCTTCCCGCGACCGCTTTGATTACATTAAAAATATTAACGCATGCATAAACTGTTTAAGTTATAAACATAAATTGTATAATTGTCGCTCAAATTCGGTATGTAAAAAGTGTCGGAAGAAACACCACACTTTATTACACTTCGACAATTCCACCTTCGCTCCGCCCGCTATCAATGTCGAATCTCACGTGCCTGCACCTCTACCGCGTACTTCAGAGTGTAAATGCAGCACAAGCACCGCGCCGCCGATTGAACCCGTAAATTCACCAACGACCGCCCCTACATCCACTGCACCTAATGTTACGTTGTGCACATTGTCTTATAATGAAGGTGTGCGACAACCCTACGATCAGTCATCAACCGCGCAGACAATGTCAGTTCTTTTACCAACTGCGCAGGTTGTCGTCTATGACAACAACGGACATGCGCAACATGTTCGATGTCTTCTTGACAGCGCAGCACAGAGCAACTTCATTACAAAGTCATGCTTAGAACGGTTAGGTTTAAATGCAAATAAATGTCAAACTTCCGTCAACGGAATTGGGGGTTCGTCGAAAATAATTAATGGTTCCGCACATATTAAATTTTATTCTATATTTAATAATAATGTTTTATACAACATGAATGCTTTGGTTGTAGACAAGATTACTGAACATTTGCCGACGCATTTCGTAGATAGTTCTTTGACTTCAGAATTCAGTAATCTGCCGCTCGCCGATATTAATTTCGGTCAACCCGGTGAGATCGATATGCTCATAGGCTCTTCGCTTTTCCCGCATTTATTGCTTTCGGATAGAGTTTATTCGCGCTCTCTAGGTTTTCCATGTGCCATGGAGACCACGTTAGGTTATGTAATACTTGGTAGCGCACCCGCATTTAAAATAGATTCTTCGTCAGCAACTTCTTGCTGTTGCGTCACATCGCATTCCGATATCGATAATATTGTTAGTAGATTCTGGGAATTGGAGGAGGTTTCCGTACCGCGAATTCTTAGTCCGGATGATCGCGAATGTGAAGACATTTATCATCGGACTACTATTCGCGATCTTAATGGTAGATATATCGTCTCTTTACCATTTAAAGATAGCGCTGATTCGCTCGGTGATACGCTCACGTTGGCGAAGAAGCGCTTTGATTGTCTTGAAAAGAAATTCATGGTGTCAGCAAAATTAAAGCAAGCATACGACGACAATATTAAAGATTTGTTGAATAAAGGCTATTTATCGCTCGTCGGTTCTGTGGCAACTTCAGATACTAATCTGTCCTCATATATTATGCCACATCACGGAGTTTTGAAGGAGGATAGTTTAACTACTAAACTTCGCATCGTCACTGACGCCAGTGCTAAATCCAGTACTGGTATTTCATTGAATGATGTTCTCTACAGAGGGGAAAAT
Organism: Dendrolimus pini; assembly: GCA_949752895.1. NCBI lineage: Eukaryota > Metazoa > Arthropoda > Insecta > Lepidoptera > Lasiocampidae > Dendrolimus > Dendrolimus pini. Next base: position 10,192,674 of record OX457146.1, read on the forward strand.
CTTCAAGGGAATTTATTTATTATTTTGATAAATTTCCGTCTCTTTCAAGTAGCCATAACCGCGGATGTTCGTCAAATGTTTTTAGCTATTGGTTTGAATGAGAGTGACAGACGATTTACTCGTATACTTTACAGGTTTTCTCCAAAGGAGGAAATTAAGGTATATGAATACACTCGGGTTTGCTTCGGTTTAAAATCCAGTCCCTTCCATGCGTTACGCACTTTAAGGCAGCTAGCTGTGGATGAAGGCGACTCGTTTCCACAGGCGAAAAAAATAATTGAGGATGGATATATATATATGGACGATGTGGCCTACAGCTCACCTCCTGAGGAAGCAGAAGATATAACAAAATCGTTGATTTCCTTACTTAAACGGGGTCAGTTCGATCTTGTGAAGTGGATGAGTAATTCGCAAGACCTCATTGACTCAATCCCGGAATCGCATCGTCTTTCTTCTATAAAGGAATTTGGAGAGAAGGATATACATAAGGTTTTAGGACTTTCCTGGTCTCCGATTAGTGATATATTTAAGTTCAATATATCCAATGTTGCTGAATATTGTACAAAACGTTACATTTTATCGTGCATTGCCAGGTTGTGGGATATAATGGGATTTATAGGTCCTGTGATTCTATACGCTAAATTGCTAATTAAAAAATTGTGGCTTATCAAATGTGATTGGGATGACCGTCCGCCTGCTTCGGTGATTGAACATTGGAGACAGTTTAGTGGTGAACTTCGGGAACTTAATCAAATTGCTATCGGTCGACATGTTGGTATAAAGGAGGGAAGTGTGGTGACCATTGTTGGATTTTCAGATGCCAGTGAGGAAGCTTATGGCGCTGTCGTATATTTGCACGTCAGAAATCATAATGAAATTTCTGTTTCATTGATTTGTTCGAAATCAAGAGTCTCACCTATGAAAACTGTTTCACTAGCTCGCCTTGAGCTTTGTGCCGCACTTCTTCTCGCTAAGCTACTACGCGTTGTTATGAATACTTGCAACGCTCGAATTGCTATTGACTCTGTTTACGCTTTCTCGGACTCTACTGTCACGCTCTGTTGGATTAAGTCCTTACCATATCGCTGGAACACTTTTGTGGCAAATAGGGTGGCTAAGATTCAAGCCGAAATTGCACCCGATCGCTTTTATCATATTTCGGGTTCAGAAAATCCGGCTGACTGCTTGTCGCGGGGGCTCAGGCCTAGCCAAATAGTCTGCCATCCACTGTGGTTCTCCGGCCCGTCGTGGCTTTCATCTAGGGTTGTGGATTGGCCTATCATTCCATTCAACCCTTCGAGTATCTCTGATCTTCCAGAGGGAAAAAATATTGCGTTAGTCACAGTGAATAAAGCTCCAGAACCGGTTCTTGTAACTTTGTCGAAACGATTCTCTTCTTGGAGCAAATTATTAAAAGCTATTATATACATTTATCGTTTTATGAAAATTCTACCGATTCGGAATTTCATTGTTGCTTCGGATTATGAATTTGCCGAACTTAAGCTGTTATCAGGTTTACAATATATGCATTTCAGAGATGAAATAGATAAATTATTGAAGGCAAAAGGGTTGTGTAGTCCTGCATTGCAACGTCTTAAGCCATTCATGGATAATGGTTTGCTGCGTGTTGGAGGACGTTTGCAATACTCCCAGTTATCTTATGATGAGAAGCATCCGATCGTTCTTCCGCGGAAAGATCATATTGTAAATCTTCTTGTTAATTATACTCATATTTTACATTGTCATGCCGGTTCTGATTTGTTGTTATCAATATTGAGGCATAAATATTGGATCATATCAGCACGTAATGTCGTTCGCTCTATTATTTATAGATGTTTGCCGTGCTTTCGTTGCCGTCCGCGTAATAATTTTCCTGAAATGTCAGACCATCGCGTTTGCAGAGTTGTTCAAGCTCTCAAGCCTTTTACCCACGCTGGTATTGATTTCACTGGCCCCATAAAGGCAACACCAGTTCGCAGACGTGGAGTTCGTGCGATGAAGATTTATGTATGTCTATTTGTGTGCTTGACAACGCGCGCGGTCCACATTGAATTGGTAAATGAACTTAGCACTGATAGCTTTTTATCTGCATTTCATAGATTTCTATCGCGTCGAGGCCCAGTAACTAAAGTTTATTCAGATAATGGGACAAATTTTATTGGAGCCAAGCGCAAATTAGGGGAAGCGCATCAGTTTCTTCTATCACGTGATTTCAATATTGAATTTAAAAACATGTTAGCGGCTAATCGCATTCAGTGGATGCTTAACCCGCCTACGGCCCCTCATTTTGGCGGGAATTGGGAAGCGAATGTTAAAACATTAAAAACCCACCTTTTTAGGGTTGTAGGAGATCAATTGTTATCCCTTGAAGAGCTATCAACTGTACTGACTCAGATTGAGGCAGTAATGAACACTCGCCCATTGTGCAGAGCGCTTTCTAATGATCCGTCAGAGCCTTTAGCTTTAACACCGGCTCATTTCTTAAATACAACGCCGCTTAAATACTTTCCTGCTTCAAATTTGAATGACGAACATGTCAATCTCAACTCACGTTTTGAGTTAGTTAATAAACTTGTATCTTCCTTTTGGCGCCGTTGGAGAAGCGAATATCTGCACACGTTACAAATGCGTCATAAATGGAATACAAGAGCCAATCCAATAAGAGTTGGTGAGGTTGTAATTTTAAATGTTGATAATATTCCGCCACTACAATGGCCTTTGGGCATTGTAGATGAAATTTTCCCAGGGAAAGATGGCATTGTTAGGACAGCTAAAGTCCGCACTGGTAGCGGATCATATTTACGCCCGGTTGTGCGACTCTGTCCATTACCTAAATCATCTTGATCACCGCTTTAGAGTTTGTTTTGTTTTAATTAGAATTGACTTTTGTTTTGTTTATCATTTTCATCTGTATTATATTTACTGCATCTAACTTGTTAAACCCGCATCCGCATTCATTTTCGTATCGCATTTTCGCTTCGTATACTCTTATCGTATTCCCGCATCGCATTCTTGTAGCGCATTCTCGCACCGCATTCTCGCATCGCATATTCTCATCGCTTTTACACCGCTTTCTTGCATGGCCGCATACATATTCGGTTTTGAAGGGAATCCTTCAAGCGGGGGAGGATGGTTGCGCCGAGGAACACCTCCTTGTAAATTCTTCCTCCCCACCCTCGCCATCAAGAAAAGAATAATACTTTAAATGAAGAATGCGCATAACAAGACAGATTCGACGGCTGTCACTGCTGTCACCGCCGTATAAAACTACGTACATAAAAATTACATATATATAATTGTTGGAACACGAAATAAATAGAAATAAACCAAGATTTAATTTGAAGATAAAGGCCCAGTATCCTAGTGAGAGTGTGAACCCCGGGGGACGAGCGCAGTGTGGAGGCGGACTGGTGGCGAGGTGAGTATTCTTTCCTTGCTTCTTCTTCCCGTCCCTTTGCCTTCTCCCGGCCATCGCATCGCGTCCGCACTAACCCTTCGTAAGAGAAAAGTGTATATATACATAGATACAAATACAAATAAAAATAGATAATAAGAATGTATTAAAATAAGAAAAAGTTTAAAACTAGTTTTAGTAAAAATGTAATAGTTGTTAAGTTTTTGAAAAGAAAAGAAAAGCAAAATAAAAAAGAAAGAAAAAATAAAGCACCCTTTCCCCTGAGTTGTGTTCTAAAAGTTAAAAAATAATAAAGAAAAATAAAGACCACTTCTTTTTTTTTTTTTTTGAGGCGGAGAAAATGCATTTCGCACACTACCGGGTGGTTTCCTAGGGATTGGACCAAAGCGATGAGAGGTGAAGTCACCAGAATCAATCACCAGCTTGTGTGGAGACTCGACTACTCAATACTCTACTACCACCACCCTCCGTCCATGTGCCCCGCGCTTATGGTAGGATAAAAAAGACCTCTATCTTAACCCATGATGGAGGAGGCGAATATATTGTTACAGCTCAGGTCCCGACAAAAACAAAATCCACCTGCATATTTGAAACAAAACAATTTATTACCTGTCGGCATTTAAACTAATTGTAATTCTTTTATGATCGTCTTCTTTTGTTTACTTACTGATTGGCATAGTAAAACGGCCCATTGTTTTATTGTAATCTTTTATGGTCATTGGCGGCCGGGTCATTAGCCAGGTATGGCGGATTAAGTCGACTGCAATACGAGCACATTTATATTTGTGAGGTATGAAACCAGGGCCTGATGGAGAGAGAGGCCAGTCGAGCGAGAACCACGATCAAGGCAAGACGTGTGTACATGCGATAGTCTATTAGTGGCAGACTGCCCGTTTTATTGAATTACGACCTTCTGCATTACGTTTGGATTTGTTATTTTATACCTGTGTTATACGTGTTTGTATAGTTCTAATAAACTCTATAGTAATCCTAACGGCATTTTAATTCGTGTCCCGCTAAACTCGTAACAATATAAATATAAAAAGCGGTAAAACGTAGTTTTATTAACAAATTAATTATTTTATTATCGTACGAAAAGTGATCCAAGTTACAAAATCCATTTTTAAAGTATTAAGTATACTTAAGTAAATATAAAATTACAGAATGTCAATGTTAGCCTTGACTCAATTTCCACATTGCATCGTTTACGAGCGTATTACTCAACATTTAGTGGCGTATGATAGATTTCTTGTTGTGTGACTTAATTAATTTGACTAATCAAATTATAAACAGATTGGTTTGTTTTTAAATACTATTGCGTTAATATGTGCTTATGTGGTTGTTTAGGAAGAAGCAAGAAAGAAAATAACGCTTATTTAGAGTTATTTAAAATAGAAATTATACATTAACAAAAGCCAAAGGTTAAAAGGAAAGGGTATCGAGGGTGTATGGGATTCTCAACGACCGGTTCTTCACGCTCGCTTCTATAACGAAGCTGTACTAGACTTAAACCTGCGTCCTATTTATTGCGCTTTTACGGGACGTCACGGGATCTCGTACAGAGTAACTGGACCATGACGCCCCTACGCTCTGTAACTGGGCCACCCCGGGGAGCAGAGTAAACCACTTCGTACAGCATAAGTCCGCTGTGACAGCGGCCCCCTGTGACCTTTAACGTAATTTTTGCCATACATTTTCGAGCTATAATGCAATGAGATAACATCTCAAATAGAATAATATCCATCAGTGTATTGTACGGTGTTTGGAAATTAGAAGGATAATCGCCCTTATTCGGCCGTATTCAGGCTCTGTCGCCGCGCGCGTGCATGTCTTATATAATTCACTATGTTTAATCTTTCAATAAATTAATATTTTTTTGTTTTAAGGTAGGGGTAAGGGGTAGCCCCCCCGACTGCAGGTTTTTTTATGTAAATTAAAAATGCTATATACGCAAGTGTTTGCCGAACGATGTCGCGGGAGCAGCTAGTATAAAATACGAATGAAGACAACAAATAAAAGTAGGTGAGACATTTAATAAAAACGCGCACATTCTTATTATAAGTACTGATATAGTGACATTGTTTCTTGAATTTATAACCGAAGTTACCTCGGCGAGGCCTTGGCATGATGATACACAGACGCTTTTACGTTTAGATACGCTACATAATATAATCTTATACTAATACGAGTAGCGGAAGAGTTTGTTTGTTTGTTTGCTTGAGCGCGTTAATCTCAGAAGCTACTGGTCTGATTTGAAAAACTTCTTCAGTGTTAGATAGGCCATTTATCGAGGAAGGCTATAGGCTATATATCATCACGCTTAGACCAATAGGAGCGGAGCACCAATGAAGAATGTTTCAAAATCAAGGGTTTTTTAACTATTCCACGCGGATGAAATCGCGGGCGAAAACTAGATTTAAAGGGCGCGGGTTTGAATTATGTGTACCAGTCGTGAGAACTTAAGAAAATACTATGTGAGTCAGGGGTACAAGAGAATTATTCTCCTATTGCTATCTTGTCAAAATCGCCGGATACTATCGTCTCAATAGTATGGCTTTTGTATGGCAGCGTTGTATGAAGCGTGGCCTATACTTGAGCGACACAAGCAAGAATTGCGTGTCACGGAGATGAATATGCTGCGATGGAGGTGTGGAGTGACACAGAAATACCGGGTCAGGAACTTCCGCATCTGTGGCAGTCTTCATGTCCGTGAAACAGACAAACTGCAAGAGTGTCGCTTACGCTAGTACGGCCACGTTTTACGGAGATCAGTTAATTATGTGGGGAAAAATTTGTAGCCATGCCACCTCCGCGAATTTCCGATTGAAGGGGAAGGCCCAAGAAATGTTGGCTTGACGTTGTAAAGATGACATGCGTACCAATGGTCTCAAAGCGCGAAGTGGAGTAGAAAAAGTAGGAAAGCGGACCCTAGGCGTCGAAGTGAACGCTCCGAACGCAACTGGGAGTGAATGCTCGGAGGATAATGACTATCGTCTCAATGGTAGGTTTCGTCTGATTCCGGTATTCAGCCAATGCCAATGGTGTGCCCGAGGCACTCCACTCTCTTAATGAATAACTACCTGTGCCCGCGACGTCGTCCGAGTGGAATTTGTTTTCAAAATCCCCCGATTTTTAAACATTCTTCATTGGTGCTCCATTCGTACTGATCTTAGCGTGATGATATATAGCCTTTATTTTAGCCTTCCTCGATAAATGGGCTTAAAGAATACTGAAAGAATTTTTCAAATCAGACTTGTAGTTTCTGAGATTAACGCGTTCAATCAAACAAACTCTTCAGCTTTATAATATATATTTTAATAATATAATAATAATATAATAATTATATATTAGTATAATATAATATGTATAACTTTTTGCGAAATAAATTTTTAAAATTTGTTTTAGCTTTAGTTGTGACAATAATCATGTCAGCTAACTCCATTTCTGCTAAAAGTAACACCGACAAAAGATATTTCGGATTTAGTAGAATACGATTTTTTGCTACTATCGCAATGGCCAAGATATCAAAAAGCATAATTGGACCTCAATATTGTTCTGATTTTGCCAAAATAGCTATGTAAATATTAATACCGTATTGATAAATTATTTCATTGTTTGTTGACCTACTGCTTTAACTTTGATGACATGGCAAAAATATTACAGTTCTTGCATGATTCATTTGTTAATATGAATGCTATGATGTCATCCTGTTATCTTCAAGGCGTAGGTAGAGGTGTACTAACCATGTACGCCCACGTTGCAGACGTTGCTGTTGTAATGAAAAGAGGGGCGTACGTAACGCTTGTTGGCAAAATTGGTCAAATAGAGAGGTCTCAAATGACGTTCGAATCTTGGAAAGTATGTACCATTTAGTCAGTTTTCTAAATGTTCGTGCTGACGGTGAAGAAAAAGGTCTTGTAATCACCGATGTGTTAAACCCGAATTGTGGGTATACTGTCCGTTACCTTAAGGTATGTAAGTATGGGAGTGATTCAGTTATGGGCTGAAATTTTGAATCCTTGCAGGAACAGAGAAATATCTATAGCCACAAATATTACATAGTCCATTGTTACGCGATGTCCATCACAGTAGTTATGAGAACCATAGATTATATTAATATCACATAGATAATCTTCATAGATAATAATATTATTATGTAGGGTAGTTTTCGTAGTATTTTCGTATAAAAAGCGGTGTGGCGTGTAGACGGTGTTCATTGCTTACTGAGTGGTAAAAGGGGAATCTCTGCCCAAATAGTTAATATTAGGTATATTCGGTACTTTCTTGCCCAAATCTCTGCAAGGCTTTTTAAGGGCATCACACACGGCGAAGATGCTATAATATTTCATCTTAAGATAGAATATCGCTCACTATACAATTTGTATGAACTATCACGTGTGTGATATATATCAGAATATATATCATCTTAACCGTGTGGTTAAGATGATATATATTTTCATATTAAGTATCTTAAGATGCCGAGATATGAGCTTGCTATATAGCAAGTATCTTAACATACTTGCTATATAGCAAGTATCAAACAAGATACAAGATATATAGCAAGCTCCTTTATACAGAGTGTGCACTTAATATGCAACGCAAAATGGAATGAAATATATTTTATTTATTCACTACTAACTACCTTTTCTCTCGAGTTTTTGTTATTACCCGATGTACTTTTGCAGTGAAACTTCTATGTAGACGGGGTCTTACGATTTTTCGCTCACGAAAAAGTGTCACAGTCACGTCATACTTACATTTTTAAACTCGTGATATCTTTCGAATGGAATGTCCGAATTGAATAATTCGAAAAGTTATATAAAGATATTGAAGCAGTCTTGAATATAAAGTAATTTATTTTGATAAGGATTTATACCAAAATACAAATAAAGAGCCTTTTCTAGCGGCGGCATTTTAATTAAATTTTAAAATAAAAGAACACTTATTGTGGCATAACTATAATAGTTAGACATATGCTGTCGCGACACTTTTTGTAGATAATTATGTGTTCTGCAAAGTCGTAGTACATTATTTCATTCTATCATCAATAGTTCTCGCAGTGCACGCGATTTTAGGTATTTTTTACACCCTGCGTTACATTATTGGAGTTTTAATAAGGATCCCTAATTTTTTTGTAAATCTAATATATCCTTTGTCACCCGGGGATAGTGTAGCTTGCCAAAGTGAAAGAATTTTTCAAATCGGTTCAGTAGTTTCAGAGCTTCTTCAATGCAAACAAACAATCTAATCTTTCCTCTTAATAATATTAGTCCAGATATTCATGTATTTACTTTAAAATTAATTCGATATGTGCATATTACAAAAAACGTAAGAATTTGCGCCAGAAGTTGTTTAATAGAATTGGGAGCTGGATTGCCCTAAAAAGCGCTTTATCTATCTCCGAAAGCGCTATTGAAGCCCCAGTGAGCCGAGCGCCGGGGAAATCCCGGGAGAAAGCGAGCCAGAGAGCGAGCGAGGATTTACCTCGTCCCTATAATACCTAAAATCGCGTTCAGCGCATCGGAATGTGCGATGTTCCGAGCCGACATTAACGGAGGCAAACTTAAGTTTGCATCGAACTACAGAGGTATATTGGTTTTCAAATTGGATAAGTACATTAACAATCTGTTCGTAACACTTTAAGTTGAAATTTTGTTGCGATTCATTTTGTCACTTATCAGTTGAAGATTTTCCACTTGTCGCAATCGCAATGATTCATTTTTCCACTTGTCCGTTGCGATTCGTTTTCCCACTTGTCCGTTGCGAATCGTTTTTCCACTTGTACGTTGAAGTTTCACTTCTTATATGTGTCCCAGCACACATTTCGATTTTTGTTAATATTATGTTGATATAATGACTTATTAAAATATATTTGAAAAATTTTTGGTGAAAGGTCTTCGTAAAGATTAAATTCACCGCGTTTTTTCCTAAATTTTATATGATTTTCTACCCAGATTTTTCGACACTTGGAATGTGCGGCAGAAATTTCTAAGTCGTATTCGAAGTCAGAATTATCATCTGATGAGCTATCTAATAAATCGAATAATAAGGCTGTGTTATTCATATTATATCATCCTGTAAATAAACCTTTGATGGAATGACTCGAACGGATATATTATAGCATCTTAACCGTGTGTGATACCTTAAGATGCTATAATATTTTATATCCAGGCATCTTAACATGAAATATTATAGCATCTTCGCCGTGTGTGATGCCCTTTACATTCAGAAGTGGGATTACCCAAGAATGGCAGGCCGTTATGCTGCTGGGTTGGGTATAAGTTGACCTAAACTCTGCGTGACCTAAACTCTGCCTGACCTAAACTCTGCCTGACCTAAACTCTGCGTGACCTAAACTCTGCGTGACCGAAAGTCTACGTGAGCGAAAGTCTGCGTGCCCGTAAGTCTGTGTTACTTAAAGTCTGCCTTATTCAAAGTCTGCGTGACCCAAGTCAAATCCTAAAGTTTTTATTCAAAATAAGTTACACTGGAGAACACTTTTTAAATTCAATTTTAATCTATGTACACCGCTTCGCAACATGTCTAGCTGAAAATTGTTTTTCTTTATATTTCTTACTAGCGGTCTACCCCGACTTCGCACTGGTATCTAAAAATAACTTTTTTGGGTTTAATTACCTACTAAGCGAATTCAAAACATTTCACCTGCCGTACTGTCCGTATCCCAGTGACGCCTACATCGCATGAACATAGTTAGCTGATTAGAGTGCGCGGCGACCACGCAACTATTTTCTAATACTCACTTATTTCTAATACTCATTTTTAAATTCGTGATATTGAATTAAAAAACTCGCATAAAGGTATTATTCAATGGGTAGTAGGTAGTATTCAATAGAAGCAGTTTTGAATATAAATTAATTTATTTTGATAAGGGTGAATACCAAGATATTAACAAGCGGTGGCATTTTTAATTAAATTTTAAAAATAAAAGAACCCTTATTGTTGCATAAGTATAATAGTTAAACATATGCTGTCGCGACACTTTGTAAATAATGATGTGTTCTATAAAGTCGTAGTACAATATGTTGTTCTATCTTCCATAGTTTTCGCAGCGCACGCGATTTTACACTTGGGTTACACTATTGGAGTTTTAGTATATATGGAGTTTTAGTAGTAATGGCCTATGTCAACTGGGAATAGTGTAGCTTGCCAACAGTTAAAGAATTTTTCAAATGTGTTTAGTAGTTTTGGAGCCTATTCAATGCAAAAAACAATCAAATATTTCCCCTTTATAATATTAGTATAGGAGTATAGATTATACTTATATCTCCAGTTCTTTTTTAAATTAGTTTTATGCAGAAGTGTGTTACAGAATTCCTTTTAAAGAATTAATGGGGCTTTAGCAATCGTGCATATTCAATAAGACTGAGACACAATAAAAGGAAAAATATTATAGTTGTAATAAAAACATAGCGCGCTAAATTCTGCGTGCATAAGTACAAGTAATAAGTCTGTGTGACCACCACGTCTGTGTGACCGCCACGTCTGTGTGACCGCCACGTCTGTGTGACCGCCACGTCTGTGTGACCGCGACGTCTGTGTGACCGCGACGTCTGTGTGACCGCGACGTCTGTGTGATCGCGACGTCTGTGTGATCGCGACGTCTGTGTGACGTCGTGTGTCGAGGATCGACATATCGGGGCCGTCAACGGGACGCGGCCATCGGCGGAACTAGAGGCGGCATGGTGGTGGTGCCCTGGAGGCGCCTATGGAGCGATGGCGTGTCGGCCTATGCGTGGACGGGACACTGTTGGGAACTTTGGCCACTGTGTCTACTTTACCTGGCACAGAAGGTATGGTTATTTTTATTATTATTTTTGTGTGAATTATTATGCAAAGTAAAGTGAATTCATTTTATAAGTGATAGTAATGGTTCATCGGTCGTGGTAGGCAATTGTACTACCCTCATATTTTTTCGTGTACGAAAATATTATGGTATGTTTCAAACATGGAAAATTACGAAAAATCGCGTAGTTAGTATTTTTTCAATGTTATTTTGAGTTACATATCTATCGAGAAATGTGTTTGTATAGATGATGTAAATAGATCTCATGAACGACAAGTCGTGTTTTCTTCATTAGATTTTACATGGCAATCGAGTCTACCATTCGACTGATATTACTTTGATATGTATAGTATAAAGTTGGTTTTGACACAGTGTTAGTGTGCAATTTTTCCGTTGGTATTTTCCTTTTGAAAAAGAAAGTTTGCGAGCGTTAGATTCAGTTGATGTGATGCGCTGCAGGAATCTCACCTGCTTTAGTGGGTGACGATTTAGACCGGCATCTTCGAACTGAAGAGGTTTTCTATATCGAAGAAATACCTAGACTAGCGATAATTGTAATATAACGATGATGATGTAAATTAATGTCTTTTGTTTCAAGTTAGAATAACGTAAGTTTCATCCGGTTTTTGTTTGAAGTTAAAATAACGCAAGTTTCGCCCGGTTTATGTGTTTGAAGTTAAATTCAGGTATTATTAAACGTAGTAGGTAAATGCAGTTAATTTTTGTAACACGTTTTTATAAGTTCAAAGGTCCATAATGCTAAAGGTTTACAATAGTCGTAATTCCAGTCTCTTGGTTTTTTTTTAACTGAGGTTAATTATTGTTGCATTTTTTTGTAGCCGTGAACAATAAGTTCTCGTATTTTTGGCTATTTGACAAGTTTTTGGTACTTAAATGAGTTGGTATATAGAGATCATGAAATTGTGACCATTATTCTTGAAAAAATAATAGTAGAAAAATATTTAAAGTTTATTGTTACTATGATGGAAAGTAGAATCATTATTGGTCAGGAGTAGCCGAGTGATTGTGTGAACAAGTACTGTGTTTTGTTTTTTCTGTTCGCAGACTGGCGAAGAGAACTAATTCTCTGGGGACAGAAGGCAAACTCACTCAATAGTTGGCACGCCGCGGGGGACCACGGCTGCGGTAGGATGGCCGAATGTTACGCGATGTCCATCACAGCAGTTATGAGAACCATAGATTATATTAATATCACATAGATAATCTTCATAGATAATAATATTATTATGTAGGGTAGTTTTCGTAGTATTTTCGTATAAAAGGCGGTGTGGCGTGTAGACGGTGTTCATTGCTTACTGAGTGGTAAAAGGGTAATCTCTGCCCAAATAGCTAATATTAGGTATATTCGGTACTTTCTTGCCCAAATCTCTGCAAGGCTTTTTACACCATATAACACAAAAATAAATGGATCATGACTGTAATGAAAAATATATGTAAATATTGTTAAGAGTTGCGAGACTCGAATTAAAATGCCGTTGAAATGATTATAGAGTTTATTAGAACTATACAAAGACGTATAACACAGGTACAAATATAACCGAACACAACAAATCCAAACGTAATGCAGAAGGTCGTAATTCAATAAAACGTGCAAAGTCCGTCACTATTAGGTTTTCGAATGTACACGTCACGCTCGTATCTTAATCGTCGCTTGACTGTCCCCTCTTTCCATCGGGCCTTGGTTTTATACATCACAAATACAAATGTGCTCGTATCGTAGTCAACGTAATCCGCAAAACCTGGCCAATGATGCTAATGAGCGAGTACAATAGGCCACAAAACTACTATCCACAATAATTAGTAAACGCAAGCCAATAAATAAGTGAACAAAAGAAGACGATCATAAAAGGATTACGATTAGTTTAAATGCTGGCAGGTAATAAAATGTGCTTCTATATTATGTATACGTGGGATTTGTCTTTGTCGGTTGTAACAATATGAAAAAAACAGTAACAAAAAATGTTCTAAAACGAAAAAGAGCACCGAAAAGCCTTTGAGAGTAAGCCCTCTGTATCTTTTTCTGGATGAAAAGTATTCTATGAACATGGATATATTTATTTCCAAATAGAATCTTATGGAATGCTTATTGAAAGTGAGTCTACCACCACTTCCAAATCTATTTTGTTTTGAGTTGCTCCAATCGCTGACAAAGTTATGGCCTCAGTGTTTTGGGATAGTGAAGGAATCCTTTTTATTGATTACATGCCAAAAGGCCAGACGATTACTGGACCATGCAAATTTAATTCCGAAAATGCGCGAAGCTTGAAGATGGAAATCTCCCGCTTATCGATCGGAAGTTGCGCTCAACGTAATCCGCTGCGCTGGCTTCTCCTTGACCACCCCGCCTTATTCATTCCAGGCTTAGTGATTTTCACTTATTCCCAAAATTAAAAGACAAAATTAGTGGAAATAAATTTTACGATAATGACGTGGTTATAGTTGCCGTTGAAGAGTTTATCGAGTTTCAAGAAAAATAATGAGAGCAAAACAAAACAATGGAGATTATGTAATTGTAGAAGAATAAAATATTTATGTTTAAATTTTTGTATTTTTCAGTATTGATTCCAAGAACTTTTTGATTCACCTAGGTATTAGTCTTTTTTTATTTTTATTGCAGGAGTTCAACAGACAGGCAGACGGCCCACTTGATGGAAAGCGGTTACCATCGTCTATGGACATTTACAATACCAAAGGTGCTACAAATGCGCTGCTGCTGCTTTCTTAAGGGAGACTGGAACCTGCTTACTAATGCCGGAACACAATTCAAGGTTGTTCTGGCGACATACTTTAGGTCTATTCGTCTTTATTATCATATTATGTTCTTTTTGGGTATAGGCTTCTGACGATGCGATTGAAATTTTGCATAATTTCATGAAATTCATTTGCATACTTAGTTACGTGAAGGCTAGGAGGTTCAGTTTATATTTTGGGTTAGTGTGAGAAATACTGATGGATCACATTCCGCCGACGAAATAAACAGACAAAGCGCAGACGTTCAGTATTTATCAGGTCAGTACTGTAACGTCTTTCGTACAGTTCAAACGTCAAATGGATAGAGCAAAAACTCCTCCATTGCTGCCATGATGCATACTGACATGATATGACGGTATTTACTGATCGTCTTATCTAATGTGCTGTTCAGATGTTAGTGATCAACACAAACTGTCATTCCGAAATTCAGAAATCTTGAAATCCCTGGCAGTCTGATATTCTACTACTACTATACTACTAGCTTACACGATCAGTAAATATCATGGTATTTGGTAAATACTGTTGAACCACATTATAAACCGTCTAGCCTTCGCCTTAAGGTGTGAAAGCGTTATAAGAAAACTCACAAACGCATTTATTATTTAGGATTTGCTTAAATCATAGCGTTTATATGTTCTCCAGGACACAATATTTTTGAGTGTTATTGATATATATTAAATGCCACAGCCTGGTGGTAGTTTTCCCGTCTCGATGGCTACCACCCCTGGTCTTGGGTATCTTTAGGGACCTTCCACAAATGACATCACACGAATTATATGATTTTTTGACTCCGGGTCTTGTCACAGCTGGTCACATTAGTGAGACTGCCTCCTGTGACATATTAGAGATTACTAAATTAACCGCAGTTCCGTAGATAGTTTTATTTCCATTTAAACTTCTTTTTAATTATTTAAACAATGCTCATTGCTGATACAGATAGTTGGAAATATTTTGAATTTTTTCGTCCATTGTCCAAATCTCGTGTCTTAGAGGTTAAGGATCGCTTGCATAAGGTTGTTTAAATTTATTTAAGAAACACAAAACGTACTTACGGGTAACCAATTAGCGTCTTGCACAACGCAAAATTTGCCGCTAATTATGTTTAAAGAACTGCCAATATGTTTTGTGTAAAACGTATTTAGGCAATTTAATATGATTAAATAATTTTATTTAAGGCGATCGTTATGCAAGCGGCCCTAAATCCATAGATTTTGAAATGTGACGTCACGAAATTTAGGACCCTTTGTCACACTTGGTCGACCCCCCCCCCTCCTTTGATGTGTTACGTAGTTTATGGATAGTCCCTTAGTGGCCAAGTTCCAGTCTCCTTTTTGCTTTTAGAGAGCGAAAACATATTGTTAGCAGTAGCGTTACAAATGTCCATAGGCGATGGTAACCGATTTTCATTGGGTCGACCATGTCTGCTGAACCTGTGCATTAAAAATAAATGGGTATTCTTGTTCTCAGTTCTTTTCTGTTTATGTATTCTAGAGTAGAATATGTAGTTTGCTCTTATTATCTCTTTCGTCATTGTTAGAGATGGACCAACTATAGACATGGCATAATCGATTGTAAAATTACGGAGTCTTGTATCTATGTACTCGTAAGTAGCTATGTCATAATTAGTCGTCCCATCTCTAATGGTTGCGGGTAGAAATAAAAATCAATAAGTTATTTGTAATGTACACAATTTATTCATATCGTATATTGTTTCTTATACAAAGATAATAAATTGTAAAATCCTCTTTCACGGTCCGAATATTAAATAAATACTTATCTATATTCTCCTTGCAGTCCTATCACATGCCCTTTAGGGCAATACTAGGAATAATCTTACAACATGAAATACTTGCGAACTAGCCTTCTTAGGATTCGATACATAAAAGTATAATGTGTCCCCCCCTACCACGTGTTCGCTTTCAAGCTCGATCCAAAAACGCTATGCGTCACTACCAATACTAATTTACAAAGATCTGTAATCGAATCAAGACGAAACACACAAGTGGTAGGGGTCCAGACTAACATTTAAATGACAGATGGATGAAATCGCCACAATATATTTTCTAATGTACAAAAATATTCCTTTAGGTAGCTATTTATAAAGGTAGGTATGTATTGTCAAAGGCACTGGTATTCTTAATCTGCTTATTCATATTTCTTTATAGGATGCAATGCTGGCAATATCTTTATCTTAATATCTAAATGATGCGATTTCTCACTTACAAAGAGGACCTAACGATATTCTTTTTTTTTGGTTTGGAACTTAACGGGCATTCAGATTTGAAAACTATACATTAAAATTTTATAAATAACCATCTAAGTTGGACTTAATTAAACTTAGATCAAACTTACAATCTATAACTTAAAGAGAACATAGTCTTTAGCCAACGATTTTTCACTATCGAATCTTCGAATAGATGAAACAGATCTACTTTTATTACTTATAATACATTATACATACATAGCTCATCACTAAAAATGCATCTTTTTAATTCTATCACTGAGTAGACAAGTTTGATCTGCTCGAAAAGTCAGCAAACCGATGGACATTAGTCTCATTGGGGAAAGGTGCGCGAGCGCGCGTCTCACCGACGCGACGGCCGCGGCTACTGTCTACCCTACAAGAGTACAATGTACAAAACACCGACCACGACATACAACTACTAGGAAGGACTACAATTAGGCGATGCGGCTTAGCCACTTACAGCTGCACAATATACGAATATAAAATCATCTCTTTACAACGTGGTAACTTCTAGGAGTGGCGCAGGAGACAGTTTGTACGAACACAACGACACGGCGTCGGGGCGCGCGCGCGTGCGCACAGGCGTTGCGCGGTTCAGGCGCAGCGCTGGGTAGCTTCGGCGCGGGGCGAGCGCTCACCGGCGGCTCGCTCAGTGCTCGAGCCCGCGCGCTTTGTTCTGGTGCATCATGTTCTTCAGCGTGGCTACTTCCGTCGCCAGCCGCGCGAGTTCCGCCTTCAAATGGGCGTCCTCCTCCTCCGGCAGCCTGTCCTCAGGTCTCTGAGGCCTATACTCGGCACCGAGCGATATGCCGGAATCTCTCTCATCGCTGGAACCTTCCCCGTCCCATGAGGGGGAGGATCGGGGACCGGGCTCCTGCTTTATATGCTGAAGGGATAGGAGGGCGCTGGCGACGTCCTTATCGCCTAAGTGAGATTTATGGCGCAGTTTTAGTGGAAGACAGTTGTTTTCTGGTGCATACTGCTCGGGAGTCTCGTCCCCGGAGCCGGAAAGGGAGGACAACTCATAGGGAGAGGGGGCACGACGAGATCTTGAGAGATTAAGCACTGAACCTGGTGGCTCGTAGTGTGCAGGATGCGGGTAATACGACTCGGGAACTGGCAGACGCTCTTGGTAAGGCTCAGGGGCGCGTTGCGGGGGAGGGGATGGTGGCGACGCAGGTGGTGCCGGGGGCGGTGGTGGCGGGGCGGCCGGGAATAAGGCACCGCCCGAAATTTTACTCCTCTTTGTCACACAGAGCACTTGGTCACATGTAGGCAAAGTGGCCAGTACTTGGTCTATACTTATGAGGGTTTCACCACATATCCCATATTTCTCTTTTATGGCATCCAACTGAGCTTTTAGTACATGATTTTCCTTTGATAGTTCTACAACACGTTGCTCTAAGACCATGTCGTTGAAGCGGCGTTTTTCACGGGAACGTTTGGCGGCCTCATTGTTCCTTCTCCTGCGATCCCAGTAGCCATCGTCCTTCTTGCTGTCCGGAATGAACTCGCGCTGTTTGCGTTGTCCGAAGAAGTCCTTACGTTTGTTGAAGTCGAAGGCTGAATTGGAGTAGTCATTGGGGTCTCCTGGACCACCGCTGAGGGACGGTGACTGATCCATGGGATAATGAGGTGATACAGAGAGGCGCGGGCGGGGTGGTGGGGGCGCACGGGTGACCGTGGTTGCCGGGCCTAGTGCAGCTCCGGCAGCGCCACTCAGCAGCTGTTGCTGACTCAAGATGAACTCAGCAACCATGTTTCGGCGGACGGCGATAGGTCCGCACGGATCGTCACTGTGGCTCTGTGGACAAAAGAGAAGTTACGTTAGCATCGTTGAAAACAGGCTCCGGTAAACTTGTCTAAATGAAGCTGTTGCAATAGGGACGTTGCAAAAATGTTTGTCGCAAGACACCGCAGTGCAACTTTGCACGTGGATCACCTTTGTGAAACGGCGTTGCTACACTTAACGGTTTTTTACTCCCTTCATGTTAGCCAAACTCATTAATAAACAGTTTCTTAACCTTTATATTACACAAACCTATTTTAAGGTTACACCGGATTTCTTCCGTTACGACATTTATTTCCTGTGTATTGGCGAATACTAGTTTTTAAAGTAATTACAAGGATGTGTAATATGGACTTTGTTATTTACATTTAGACACCACTTGGTGATAGAATATTGAGTCATCCTGTCTGGTAAATTGAGTACGATACAAATAATATGAATTAATACACTGTTTAAAATATTACACGTGAGAATAAAAGAATCTATTAATGCTATAATCGATGTCACAACTGGTCACGTTTCAACGAATGTGCACTGAACGCTGACATTGCAACCTCGATTAAATTTTAATAAATCTCGAATTATGTCGACGACCCGAGTGGATTTGCTCAGCATAGTTTACATAAATGATTGAAATCAGAACAATAAAGAGTATGTTATCGATAATTATGATTTATTTACGACAGGAAGTCTAAAAAACTGCGCAATTGTTATCAACTTTATTACTTGTACGAGAAATAACAATGAAAGTATCACCAATAAAATCGCCATTGTATCGATTCGGAATTCAAATTTCTTTTTCTTTTTCTAAACAACAGTCTAGTGCACTGAGGAAAATGTGACGATCACGTTTCTTTACATGCGGTCCATGTAAGCAACGTGAGAGCTCTTTCTAAATTTCAAATTATGCTTTTCAAAGAAGAATTAACATGAAATTTGTATCTATGTCGTGGATTACACACGTGCCCGGGCCAAATTATACGAAATTGTTCAAGCTTAAATTCAAAAAGTACGCTTAATGTGCGTCTGGAGAATATTAATGAATTTTTAGAACGATCACACTGATCATTTTTTACATAACTACCTATTTTGAAACGGTTTTGACGTTAACAAGTTTAAGAATTTACGCCATTTAATTTGAATTGAAGTTCTAAAATATTCAAAAATAGTTTTTTTTATTATGACACAAAATTATTACCAACCAGTATGTGTTCGACTTTAAACGATCCGTTACACGGAATCATTGTTGTCATGAATACTGTTTTAAATTAACACCTGATAAAGTGGGCGTCTGATGCTTACAACAATAAAAACTGTTTGAATAGTTATAATATCTAACTGTATAATGTAATATCTGAATAACGGAACACAACTTCAAAATGAATAAACATGCTCGTAAATTTATTAAATAACAGTAAGTTACGATGAGAATTCTAAGAAATTTTCACGCAATTTCTACTTCTGAAATATCGCTCTAAAGATTTGAAGATTCGCCTACGTGATTGAGATGGTTAAAAATGTTTTATGAGTAGACCTTGGGCTAAATACAAAATGTATAACTTCATGCCGAGTCTCTATACAATTGAAATAAAAAAGTGACATTACAGTCACTTATAGTTGATTTCTATGAAATAGTTGACATTTATTAGATCAACAATAGATTCCAATTAAACTGGATACGATTATTCGTTGAACAGTTAGGCTGTATAACGGGTAAGCACGAGCATCTGGGGCGACCCACTGACACCGATGATGTCGTGCCGTGGAAAGGAACGTATCAATAACATTATTAAATGCAATTATTTCTTCACGCATAAATTTATGAATCAATCTCATTGTATGCTTTACCTTAGACGAACTTTTTCCTGTCCTTTCCTTTTTTCTTATTTATTTCAAGTCTATTTAGAGTTGATTTTGAGAAATTAATCAATTTAAAATGATGATGAAAAAATGCGAATTGTCTATGACATGTGCAACAGATTAAAAAAATTAAAATTAGAACAATGAAAAATTTCCCGCCGTTACGAGGCAACGCTTCAAGGAGCACGGACAGTTAAACACCGGTTAAAGTACGGTTGCTGTTTAACATGGTTAATGAGAACACTGCCGTGTATCGTTTTTTAAATTATATAAGTGTAATTGCCGTTTTTTTATTAACTCTTTTTACTTTATTTAAAACAAAGTCGCATTCTTAGTCTGTCTGAAAATCGGCGAACTCCTCCTAAATCACGCATCGGCTTTTAAAGTGGTTTTCACCATAACTTAAGCGATTTATCACTGAAGATGTAGATACATTAAAATCCTAATTAAGTTTTTGTTTAAGTAAAATAGAACTTCTTTTTAGAGTGTGTCTGTAAGTGCTGAATGCGCTCACTAATCATACATAGCATACAAGAAAATAAAATATAATTTTGTGGTAAAAATTATATTGACACGGTAAAGGAAAAAATATGATAAAAGCAAAAATATATATAAAAATGAAACATGTTAGTACAGGAAAAAATAAAGAATAAAAAACTGGTGGTTATCAAGAAGTTCGTATAGGAAACATACTCTTGTCCATTGTCCCGTGGTGTGGCCGCGGGGAAATCTCTAGTAAGATGTAAATGACATTTTTGTCCTTATATATTTATCAAAAATATTAGTACTTTTCCCGCAATTAAGATATCAGCTTAAATGTACACGTCAACCTAATAACCCGGCAAAAAATCGGAGTTCATAATCCGACCGCCACAGCGTCTCACGGTCAATGTCGAACCGATTCTAACGGTTGCACAACAGTAACTACAAGTTTTCGACAATCGACAGTTACTAATCATCTACTTTCGAACACCGTTAACTAAAAATTGGGACTATACGGTACAAAACTCATCGAGCGTCTAAAACTCGTAATACTGTTATGAAACAGCTAGTATTAGTTCTGTCATAATTGTATTTGAGTTTCGGTTCTTCGGTTATGTTGACATTACGAACGCGTAAAGGTTTTACGGTATACCATTCTTCGAATATTTGAGGGTCATCACCGTTGACCCCGAAATTGTTGAATAGATTACTATATAAAATAAATATTTTATCAATAGCCATGGTTAATGATTACCCGGTAGAAAGATACTTAATTCAGTTGTTCGTTTAAACAAATAACGCGTAATGTTTCGAACAGAAATTCAAAGAGTTTAACTTATATTCAGAAATTATTAGCCATTCTGATGTTGTAAGTAAAGTTAAAAGTAAAATTCGGAACAATCTATTTCGAAATAAAGCCGTACAAAGTTATTCATAGAAATAAGGTTTCTATAAAAGTTGTTTGAAACGTAACCAGTCTAAAAATATAATTTCCTTTTTATCACGTTGCAGAGTTGTATTGTCGGGAGGTGTGTTCAAATAACCCTTTTTAGTTCCCCGTGACTGGAGGGAGGCACGTGTGTCAATTACGAGTACACTGTAATTTTATATTTAGAAGCTTTAATATAGATAAGTAATTTACTTTTATCGTGAAATAGAAATGACAACGTTATGAGGTCCGAGATCTTTACCTGTTTTTTTAAATAAGGAAGAACAAAAATACTAGTACTTTCATTGCCTTAGTCTTGAAATCCATTTTCCATATTTGAATTTAACGAACCTCCTGTGAATTGTATATATTTTAAAATTCGAATGCATAAAATTATTACTGCTATAAAAAACTAATAATTATATCTAGTTGGGTGACCTTATCTGTAGCTTGTATGACGAAATAAAACAAAGGAATTTCCTTAAAAAAATCTCTTGCAGTATTATCAAGAATTTCGTAATCACATAAATCGCCACCATCACTGACTCACTGTACAAAGTTCTATTTCACAAACAGCCCTGATAACATGTTATTGTTTATATAAAGCATATTTAACATATTACACAACGCGTGTTATTAATTTATATCGCAATAAAATTCTTCGAACAAATCCCGGTCATATGTTATCATTTATAACCGTTTGGTTTTTGTATTGTTTATTGTATGCGAAGTTCTGTTCGAGTTAAAGAATCTATGGATTTTTTTACATTGCAATTCACTGCATATTCTTTGTTAGGTAACAATCTAACTAAACTAATAATTACTTTAACGTCACAGATAACCATGTGTCAGTTCACGAGTTTATTAGATAAAATTGTAGGGTCTATAAATAGCTAAGTTATATCTAACAATGCCAGTAGACAAAAATAAATCCACTCTTAATTAAATAATCTTTTATGTAAATAGACTTTTAAAAATGTATTTTAATAACAAATTAGTTTGTTTGCGTGGAACCAGAATTATTTTAATCGTGATTACAATGGACGTGGATTTAACTCGCCATTCTGTTAGGAACAAACACGGGTGGTGTAACAGTCCTATCTAAAATGTGTATTGCACCGAGTGTTTAGTAATACTGCTAATTAATAGTTTTAAGAGACAAACTTTGTAAATTATACACGATAGGTTCTATTTCTAATTTTGGATTAATGGCTCCAACGCATACACGATAGGTATGTGATAATCTGTTGGCAACTGACAGGTGTCACAAATGACACTTGACAGTGACAGGTGAGAGCGTATGTCTGTGAACTTATCTATGGGATTGTTGGTAGCCCTAAGCTGACCTTTGTCTAGGCGTGATTGTCTCAGTTATATCTTATGCACGTGCTGCGCCACGGTGATCACGCGGCGCTGCCGACACGTGCCCCATCATGAACCTCACGTTGTGTTGCGCAACACAACACGTTTGCTCATCTACACACAGTTATATAAATGCAACGTGATCTTGAAACGTGAAATTTTAATTATTAATTGCCCCCTAATAGTCATAACTGTTGTCCTTGACAATAAGACTAGAATATTAATTAATAAGCCAACGTCTCGATGATAATGTTTCATAAATATTTATATACCTTCCTATATACACACTCGTAGATAATTGTAGATTACGCCTTACATAAAATGAATATGGACAAAAAGTATATTAAAATATTGAATATCTCTAAGCAAATTATTTAACTACATTAATTTGTAAACGCTTTGTTAGTTTGTTTTCTGAGAACTTAAACGTTGGGTTAGGTCATCTGTCTAAATATAAAGTGTTTTCGGGCATTCATCGGGCGTTTTTTTTCACTCGTCCAATCATTGTTTAGTAACAAAATCAATATTGATTCAAAAAATTGTATGTTTAGAACGATTTACATTATTGTTTACACACGATGAAAGAATAACAACATGTCTAACCTTAGTTAGAATTATAATGATAACGTCGGCCATCTTGGAAAAAGTAGAGAAAGTAGTACAGCGGTAACTTTCCACGCGCTCGACGTTTATTGCGCGGGAAAAGTAGGCCGGCCGCCATATTTGATTTGACATTTTACCGCCAAGTTTTATGCTGATAAAAATCCTGGAATTTATACCGTCCGGACACTAAAAACCCACTGATAAGGTTGTTGCAATGTTATAATGTTAAATTTCGGTATTATTAATTAATTCGATTTACATCTATAGATATTTAATTATGTAACAGTTTTGATTGTCATTTCTACGTTGGCGCCTATGGGTCATTGTCTATGGTCATAGATTATGTCAAGATGCAAATGTTTTCATAATTTCTGACACGGCACGTCGATTGTTTTGTCTAGTATCAGGCGCAGACCAGCAGACAGCTAATTTAAATAATTTTTATTTTGACTTCATGAAGGTAACCCTGAGGTTACATTTCTGGAAGTGTTTCAAGTGTGTTTTTTCTTTGAATTCACGTATACTTGACCGATTTTTCGCGCGCTACGCAAAGACCCAATTAAACAAACGGGGGATTTATTTCGGGGCGGCCTCTATCGGTCGACTCGCGATAATGGTATCGTGTCAAGGTTGTGTTTCGTAATATATGTGTTGTATGCGACTGTATAAACGTGCCAAGGCCCTTCCTATTTTCCAACGAAAATACGTAAATACCAACCCAACATTACATACTATATTATACGATTAATCGATGATAATTCGCCAACGAAAATGAATCAGCAATTTAAAACAAAGATGGTGGAGATCTAGTTTAGACCGTCCTTGTTCCGTACCTGACGGTAATTACAATGTTATTAAGAAACACTTAACCTATTTCTTTGCGCTAGTTTCTAAGAATTTACTTACAATTACCAAACGCAAGAATCGGAAGTACTACAGGATAGGGGAATTTTAGTGATTCATTGATACGAATGACATGACAGAAAATTTACAATTGCGATCTCATTTTATGAGCATATTAGCGATACATTGTTATTAGAAATGTTTCATAGTAATAAATTTAACAGTTGGCACACTCATCAATGAGTGTTTTTAAGACCTCTAAACATACCGTCCACTCAGTCGCAATTGGTGTGCACACACTCACGTGCACATCAAAAAAGTAGGTTAGAGTTACGCGAGCGAGAGAGATAAAAAAAATAGGTCAAGTTATCTTCGTTTGTCCTCGTAACGATGAAATTATCGGTGTTGTTATTGCGCGTAAAAAAACGGTTACGTAACGCGTATCGTGCTGATATACGATACGTACTGGGATACTCCCAATGTCATACGACACTGCTTCTCAACGATTCATCATTTTGTTCGAGCTATGATGTTTACATAACAGTTGTCGGTTGTGTAGTGTTTGCGAACTGTTTTTCAATCGGAAACATTGCTTTAAAGACAAAAAACCGTCACAAGATGTTTTTTTTTCCTAAAATAGAATTTTTAATGCCATCTATCGTAAATCTACTTAACTCACAAAATGAATTTATACTTTTTTTGTAATTGCGTACCTAAGTTGATAGATGGCGTTAAATGTTTTAGTTATTAAAAATTATCTGATTGAGTTTTTGATTATAGTATATTCTATCTAAACGTAGTAGAGCTAGAATATTGTGATAATTTTGATTAATTTAATCATGGATGCAAATTAAACCATGTTGTTTTTCTAATCGATGTCAAGAGAAAATTGTTATATTTTTAACACTTGGTTTTTGAGTAATGCTCATTTGTAGAAGAACCTATGTTACTCATCTTAATTGCTCATTTAGTACTCTTTTTAGGGTTGAATGATTCATGGAATGAGTAGTTCCTCACCACATCTCGCGATGCGTGATAAAAATGCATGTTGACCTTATGGAATTCAATAACACCTTCCGGAAAACCTTGTTGCCATTTCCTGCATTACATCATTTAACTTGCATTATGTATACTATTTATACATTTGTTACGCCTTTGTTGAACTTAAACGGAAAGTCAAAAATGACCTCGGCGGTTAAACGGTCATTCTTTGCAGCGGGCCATTTTTTAGATCGTATGGAAATAACAAACGAATGTGACATTGTTGGTCAAAGACCTTTCTTTTGAGTGATCTCATCGGTTCGTGTAATGTGTAATTACGGCGTCCTCCACAACTTCTTGATCATGCGGTCTTATATTTGGATAATCCTATAGTAAAACTTTACAATGCCAAGATTATTAAGTCTGGTCGCAATATTTCATTTACATCAGTATACATTTCTTTTAAGAGCCTTTTAATTTCAGCTTCAGTCGTTTTTAGTTGATTTGCGACGAATTTTACAATACTTTAGCAATACAATTCTGCTGTAGGTTACATTAAGTCATTTGTCTCAATGTGTTCAGCAGGAAGAACAACACCCCGCAATGTCACTATTGCGGTATGATTGCGCAACCAAGCCCTAGCACGTTGCGTCACTTTGAAACAAACTGACCTTTGTTCGCCACGATCGATTCTGCAATGGACTATAGGATTCTACATAAATATCTATTACTTACACATTTAGAAATTTGAGGTATTTGTATATCGAATTAATACTGCATCTTAATTTGCTGTTTTAATTATTTATTTAGTAAGTTTACAAAAATTCAATAATTTTTATTCAACATAATAGCACTGGAACGATTACTTTCTTAAATAATGTTCAAGTTATTTCAATGTATATGTAATGTAGCTTTTTGCGTCATTTTATAATAATACAATAAACAACTTTTAATATGAAGTCTTAAAAATAGTTACACCACACTCGACCTTGTAAGTACCTTGTGTAATTCAATAAAAGATAATATGGTCCTTCTTGCAGGATTCATGTATGCTATCAATTGTATTACGCGTGAATCATACTGTGATATCGATGAGTTGTATGACGTGTTTTTTTCTATAATTATAAATTACCAATTCTAATAATATTTTCCTTGGAATATGTAGAACGCGGACGGACTTCATTTATTTATTGAGATTTGATATTGAGATTTAAACAAAAATTATAAAATTATTTTTTCAAGAATTGACTTATTATTATTATTGCTATCTATCCTAAAATTACGTAATCTACAAGTTGAACTTTTTTTGATTTTTGTATAACAACCTACTTAGATATGGTTAAAATTGTCAGTTACTAAAATTGATGATTGGTTTACTAAATATGTACAATATTTAAAATTTGTTTGAACCTATTTGTGTACTGTAGAGTAATTATAAACTTAAAGGGATAGTGACCGATTTTGATAAAAACAGCTGCAAGTTTTCTTTATATATTCTTTTCTAAAATTCATTGTTTTTTCCTAGCAAAACAGCAACGTGAGACAATGCTTGATTGGCCGAAACAATAGTGCATAAAAAATCAACTATATAAAGTCTAGTTTCCGTACATCCGCGGGCGAATGTACGGCGGATTGGAACCTTGAACCAGTTGTGTAAGCGGTTCACAATGGCTTACGACAGCCAGCGGTGCCAGGCTCTGCTTGCGACACACTACTTGTGAGCGCAATATCGCAATTAAACGCTCAAAACTATAACCATTTCGATAGCTTACATAAATTATTGAATTAGATCTTGTCATAACTAATAGATTTTATTTGGAAAATATAAAAATAATCATTATCTAAAATAGTTTGAGTATTTTATTATTAATTTGGAGCTAATTTTTAATATTTTGAATTATACGTTATTATTATACATATACGTTCTAGTGTTAGTGTTATTAATTTTTGTACATTATAATTTTAATTTTGGCTGTATATGGAATTTTTAAATTTATTTATATATTTAAATTAATATAATAGCTATATGTCTATCCATTAAAAATATATAATAGGTACTGTAAAATGTTCATAAAACCAAAAATTAGGCTGACAAGTTTTGCTAAACATAAAAACGCAAGGCTATATTTATTTACAAGCCACGCTATACAATACGGCAATCAACAGGCCGCATTTCGGGAACGTTCCCCAGGGACTACTGTCACCCTGTTCAGGACTAATATTTCTCTCTTTTATTTGTTTGTAAATATAGTTATTTCTTTTCTGGGTTAATTTAAATTGTAAATTTTTCTTAAATATTTCCCCAAGATACATATATAGATAGATAGGTGAAAAAAATTTAAAAAAATTGACTGTTTGATAAAACCATTTATTTTCATTTCGACCTAAAATTATGTTAATATATTTTTTGTTTATCTGTAAATATCACGGATATCTATTTCTGTAAGAATTTATCGTCTATTGACTGTCTGTTAAAAAAAACAATCCATGACACGACATATATTTCCGATAGTAATATCTGATATGAGCATAATATAATAAATTGCAAAAAAATATTACACGATTATATTGCATTGGTGTGATTGCCGAAAAAAAACATTATAAACAAATTTTCTATAATCCTCAAAATAAATTACAACGTTGAATATGGGCAAACTTTATTGAATAATTTCGAAATAAAATTATAAATGCTCAAAACGTGATCTACATTACCTTACCTCTAAAACTAATAGCTAACAAGTCGTAGATCCACCATATTATTATAAAGATATTTAATATTGCTTTTGTAAGTATTTCTGCTCAACAAAATTACTGGCCAGTGAACAAAGTCCAATCGCACTCCAATAGGAAAAAAATATACAAATCTAATATTCCAAGAGACAGCAGATAAACAAGACAAAAACAACTATAAGGAAGCAGGTACAAAACAAAGAAAACAAGGTTAAAGCAAGGTTTTACATGAGGCGTTAATAAATAGAATGTTAAACATTAAACATGCCTTTTGGCACGATTTTTAATGGCATGAGTAAACAAATTTCATCGGAGTCAATGGACTAGCGCGAATCGAAAATATTCTACGAAGCAAAAGATCGCAAATATGTTGATTCATAAACTTCATACGCAATATTATGAAAGTTTACTATATCTGTTATTGAACTAAAAATATACCAAGAAAAGTTTTCATTCTGCAAACTATATGATTTTGTATTTTGTTTCAGTAATTTGCAGATTAATAATAAAATTAATAAAAATATTTATTGAAATTTCAAAGGATAAAAAAAAAGATGTATTAAATTCTCACGTGTAATTTTTTTTTAAATATTTTTAATATGTTATATTTAAGACACAATGAAACAATAAAAAATAATAAAATTTAAAATTAATAAAAAAGATACTTACGAAAATATTTGCGGTGTTTTAAAACTCCTTATCAGGAATTATCCAAATAGGTAGAATGTCAAAATCCACATAAATCAATTCACAACCGTTCTGCGGTCAAGTTCACAGTACTTTTCAAATAAATGAATGGGAAAAAATTAATAAAAATTTCACTCCCACAACACGTCCTGAAAACTTTGTCACTATCACAATGTTTTTATGACGAAATATCCACTTTATGGTACTCCGATTACTTGTATACGTCTTTACTCTTGGAAGCTTAGAGTGCGACTGAAATTTGTAGTGGGGTCGATCGACTCCCGGCCTGCAGCTCGCACACACTCGCAAACGCTATGTTGTAGTGTGCGTGAGTTATTTGCTCTTGTGTGCGCAGTGTAGTTGTGTGGGTGTTTACGTAACTACCTTACCCCGCCACAGTAATCCTACGGCGCTTATTGACTCAATGTAGTGTCCGATTTTTTTGCTAATTCAAAGGTTGAGTCATGTGTTTTGCGCCTTTTTTGCGTTTCAACGAAATCTGTAATCGATTGATAAGCTAGTTTGGCCACAATGGCGTAATATCGGCTGCTGTGGACAATTAGTTTAAACTCTAGAACATTTTTGTAATCTATTCGGGCAGAGATTCCGTAACAGTTGCGTTTAGTTTCTAAGGTGTAAAATGTTTGGCAAATCATTTAAAATTTGCATTTATTATCTTGTTTTTGCAATTTCCAAATTTTATACGGCCATATTTCATTGTTTTGTGAAATTCGCCGTGTAATATGTTGTGTTTAACATTAACTTTATAGGCAATATTTAGGTAATCAAATTTTATGAATATATACAACGCCAACGTTAAAATTGTTTTAAATGTATAGGAATATTATTTTAATTTAAAATGATGATTTCATTGCTGCAATGGATAATTAAATCATATTAATGTTAAGTATTTTTAATAATAACTTATCGCAACTTTAAAAAATGACCTTGGGTTTTCTCCAAATTATTTTCTGTTAACATTATTATAGTTAGCATTGTTCAACTGTAACATTATTGATACCTATTCATTATTTACTTGAGAGAATTAGAATCCGTTATTTAGTAATCATATACCTACAATTGGTATTTTAATAATATTATTTGAATTATACATTGTATTTATGTTTTTCCGTGTAGTTATTGTGTTTGTTTCAACCCGCTTTACTTTTTTGGTACTGAGAAAAATGATTTATTATTATTACTCTCCACAACTAGTGTTATCCACGTGGCTTTGCTCGCGCTAATTTAGAATCCTTACCTATGTTCTTCCGCGTTATGAAGAGTACACATTATATAAGGAGACTAGGAATTTTGGGCCTAAATTCTTTCTGGAAGACAAGAAACCTTAAAAATAAGGTTACAAATAGAATAAATTATCGATCACCATAATCAATGTATGTAAATCAGT
Source organism: Dendrolimus pini (assembly GCA_949752895.1). Classification (NCBI taxonomy): domain Eukaryota; kingdom Metazoa; phylum Arthropoda; class Insecta; order Lepidoptera; family Lasiocampidae; genus Dendrolimus; species Dendrolimus pini. The sequence continues at coordinate 10,222,584 of OX457146.1, forward strand.
TTCAACAGTTAATAATACGAAAACACTTCACACGATTAATTCATCAAAAATAACAAAATCCATTACAATTATTATTATAAAAAATGTCAATATAATAAAAATAAATCTTATAATCGCTCTCTCATCTTTTTACAATTTGGTCCCAAGAATGTGTTCAAGCGTATCCGCATTCTTTGTTGTTATCAGTTTATCTTCAAGCTTGTGAAAAAGACAAGTAAATACAGACAGTCACTTCTACCATGGTAAAATAATTTTAGTATAACAATCGCTTAGAAAAAAAAGTTAGCTTTAAAGAGTTTCTGAACTCTGCATACTAGATGGCGCTAGAGGTATTTTATTCTCGGTTGTTGACATCTTGTGCATAAATTAAGTCTTAAAAAATCTTTTCTTAAACGGCCTATTAGAATAGAATAGAATGGGGTGTAATGGGATGGAATGGAATAGAATATAGTTTATTGTACAAAATATTCTATTCAATTCAATATAATTCATTTATTCAATGCTTAATGTAAATACATAGACATGATTCTATATTAATCTTTTTCGGGTATAGAATGGTATTGTAAAATAATACTTAACATTATATATTATTATTTGATTATTATTGTCAACTATTATTAAAATCTACATATATTTTCTAGTGTCAAAATGTGTAATATATATAATAGTTAATTAAATAATACGTCTTCTATATTAAAAATATCTGTAATTTACCTTTAAAATCAGTTAGAGTATTAATGTTTTTAAGAAATACAACATAAAATCAAGATAATTAATATTGTAGTAAATTCAGCGGTCTTAGCGCTCATGGCGGTTTCTTCCAGACAACCTTTAGATGGAGTATAAGAAAATATTAGGTCCAAAATCAAAATAAACATTTTTTGGGTTGAAATCATAGTCAAGCTTTATTTTTTATTTTATTTATTTGCCAGATCAGATTAAACTATTCCTTAAGTTAGGTCGCCTGGAAGAGATTGCTTTCAGCGATAAGGCCGCCTATTGTTTCTACCATGACAGTATTGTAATTGTGTATTTTTGAAATTGTATATTTGGTGAGCAATAAAGTGTTATCTATCTATCTATCTACTTTCTTTACAATCCTAGTAGTATATAGCAGCGGGTATTGTGCGAGTAGTAAATCGTATATTCCATCTTATAATTTTAATTACCTAATCTGTACAAAACTCCACTTAAGTGTAATAATATCATTTTATAGTTAACTAGCGTCCCCAGCAGACGTTGACCTGCACAGAAAAAATAAAAATGTAGGACCCGATCCAGATTTAAACCATGCGGGAACCCACTCAAAGACAAAAACAAAATCACCAAAATCGGTCCAGGTGATTATGAGGATTCTAGAACCCGATTCTAGCGCCACTTACCGGCTCTAATTTCGAATCCAAACTATCCGGGAACCCACTCAAACACACAGAAACAAAATCAACAAAATCGCTCCAGGTGATTAGGAGGATTCTAGAACCTGATCTCAGTGCCACCTACCGGTTCCAACGGGATAAAAAGTATCCTATGTCTGTCTCCTGGTTCTAAGCTACCTCCCCACCAATTTTCAGCCAAATCGGTACAACCGTTCTTGAGGTAAACATAGTGTAACTAACACGACTTATTTTTATATATATAGATTTTAATTTGTGGTTGTGTGGTAGCGCACGCGTCCCAAACTCAAAGGGCGCGGGTTCGATCCTGGCCGGAACGCATGCACCACTTAGGCAGTTTTCTGAACTAATATGCATATTGTTACAATTACCACAACGGTGATGGAAAACATCGTGATGCAACCTGCACATCGAGATAACCGATGTGTCAAACCTGCCAAGCTGCCTTGGACAAGCGTGGCGGGTATACTGTCCGTTCCCACTATAATGGGAGGCCCGAGCCCAACACTGGGACATTTATGGGCTGTTTCTTATTTATTATATCTTAATTAGGGCCATCGTTATATGCTGTTTAGTTATGGCCCAAATTATGCATATATAAACAATGTTGAGTTTCGCGGCACCTGATTTAATCTTTCTACCCTATAAAAGAAGGTTGAGTACCGCTGGTCTATTACTTCAATGGATGTTCGTGCGAGAACACATCGCAGAATCTGAAGATTCCTCATCACCCCGTCACGTTCGACATTGTTATTCGTTAATTTTTCTTTAATGCTTAGTACGTACTACACACATTACACGCGACGGTTTAGGAATGACAAAAAAGGTGAAAACGCCTACAAATATGCACAGCGATTGGCGTTTTTGGATTAGATTTGATCGCGACTTCGTCCACGTTTTACAGGTAAACTAGAATACAGTAATTTTTCCAGTATTTTTGCCGGCATGTGGCATCGATCTATGGTGGATATTCCACCTATAAGAACGAAGCGCTTTGCATCTAGCTTCATCATACGCACCGCAAAGGAGTGGAACTCATTGTCGGAGTCTGTCTTTTCCGATACTTATAACCTGGGTGTCTTCAAGTCCCGTGTGAATAGGTACCTTCTAGGTAAGTGTGCTCCATCCTAGACCACACATCTTCGCTCCACACAGGGCAAGATTGTGGTCAAACGCGAACCTATACTACATTAAAAAAAATCAGCAGGGCAACGGTTTTTTAGTATGAAGATACAAACCGACAAACAGACAAGACATCTAAAAATGCATGGTCGTCGTTTATATAGACTATTTCAGTTGTTTTTTAAATAGCTTCAATGAACAGATACGGTAAGTTTAGAATTGTATAATATTATAGATTACAATGTATTTCTGGGGAGCAGCATGAATTTGGTTTAAAAAATAAAATAAGTAAACGACGCCGCTGCCATAGATAATTGGTACATCGACACATATCTGTAGATAACGATGTTATCTACCGTGCGTCGCCACCGTACTAATATATGTATCTGATTCACAAAAAAGCTTGCGTTTTCAAACCGCTACCCAAATGTTACAAACGTTTTGAAATTCAGTGATTGAAAAAAATCACTAATGAGTGCACTTGTATTGATAACAATATGTTGCATTTTTCTGAGGTTTTAAACTGCTCGCGTGAAATCGTAGTGTGTTCTAAGCCTTATAGGATAAACCGCTACGCGCTATGAATTGTGCAGCTACGGTACTACGCAACTTAAAGCCTTACTCAGCTACGACGCAATATTTATGAAAGCATTTGCTAATAAAGGTATAGCGTCATTACAATGTCGACAAGACCAACGTCAAACTGGTCTATGACGTAGGGCATTTGATTTATATCGGATTTTTTTACCGACTTCAAACAAGGAAGAAGTTCTCAGTACGTCGTGTAAATATTTTTTTTATTTTTAAATTTCGAAGCTGGCAAATTGGCAAACGGCCCAGCTTATGGAAAGTGCTTACGATTGCCTATAGACATTTACAAAACCAATAGTGAATCCAACTCGCTGCCAGCCTTTATTAGGATACGTCAAGAGGATAAAGAGCATGAGATAGGGGGATAATAGAGGGATCATACAAGAGGTACAAGATAGAGGCTAGGCCGTATTGCGCTCCTTGGAGAAGAACTTTTAAACCCAAATTTGGTTTCGTTAGCAACCTGCGCTCGCACAGCCGGACTTGACAAGGGTCGTCGTTGACGGATACGTCAAGGAGGACTATATATAGGATAGAGAAGACTGGATAGGATGAGTCTGCCCCCCTTCCTCCTATGGCAAGTGGGGAAGTGGGTCATCGGAGTCTCACTCATCTCTCGAAACACGATTAGCTCAAGGCTGACCATTTCACGCTGATATTTTGACCTCATGACGGATGATATGAGTCCCAATGGACGCAACGAGAAGTATCATAGATCGCGGTAATTGGATAAGAAAAAGTAAGAAAGTGGATCCCGGGTTCCTAAGTACGCAACCGAGATTTAAAGTTAAGATGAGAATAATAGTCAGCATGATATTACAGATTGTTCGCCTAGAGAACTCTCTCCCTTTGAAAATCAGACAAGCTAAATCCATATCTACATTAAAGAAAAAGCTAACAGAAAACCGCAAGAAAAAAAAAAAAACTAAAGTCGGTGCCATGTAAACATAATGTGATTTACTTAGCACCGACTTCAAGATGTTGTAGAAAATATTTTTTTTTGGTTGTTAGTTACTCTTGGAGTCGATTTTTTATATATATATTAACACTTTAGTTACGTATATGGCATCCCTATTAAGTTAGTTCTCTAATGTGGAGTTCCAGTAAATTTCACTTAAAAACTCGTCGGAATCACGGCAACGAAGACGAAGTTTCGGTCGCATATGAAAGTAATCGATTTAATTCCAGGAACGGAAAAAGAATACAATTTCCTGCTTCCAGACGGCCTGTCCTAAGAGGCGACAAAATAACCCACAACCAGGTAGTAGGGCATTTGCCCGTCTGGATGGCTACCACACCTAGTCTAGAGTGTGTAGCCATAATAACCTTGTGTTATGTGGCCGGTATTAGTGGCCAGGTTCCAGTTTCCCTTGAGAGAGCAGCAGCGAATTTGTAAATCTGGTGTTGCAAATGTCCATAGGCGATGGTAGCCGCTTTACCGCTAAATTCTTCTAAAAAGAAGTATTCAACAAAAAAGTGCTTCTTATTTATAAAAATAAAAAAATTAAAAAGGTTTTTAAATACAAGCTTTTAAGATCCTGGATATCACGTAGCAGCAGAGTGCTAGACATGACAAGTTAAACAAGACCAAACACGACGTGTCTATCTTGTTTAGTACAGGAGTTCCTATGGCCACCTTCCGACTCCATCATCAGATCATCTCCATGGTACCATATTATTGCATTGTCACGCGATATACATATGTGTGCAAAATTTCAGCTCAATCGGGAAGTTGGGCAAATTTAACTTGTAAGATTACCCGAACTTACATACATACATACATAGGTATATCCATTGCAAGTTAAATAAAAGCTTGTAAAACGTATTTTTATTGATTTTACGGTAAGTAAGAAAACTAATGCAAACTCGTTTTAAAATTAAAAGCCTAGTTTTGAAATTATACGATACCACAGACTCTTCATAAAGCCCACGTACAGGTGATACTAGAAATGTTTATACATCGAAACATAACACCAAAACACTAAACTTGTTATTGAACAGAATTTTCCGTTGAAATGTAAGAATTGGAATAAGGAATAACAAATGACGGTACTCACGTGAAAAAAGTACAAAGTCAAGGTCGGGTCTGGAATATTTATCATGACGATATTTTGTATATTTGATGAGGTATTGCATTATGCATTTATTATATAAGTTGAAGTTATTAAAGAGCTATGAAGATTCTAATACACCTGTGTTGAATTATACAACTTCTAATTTCAAATTCCATATATATTCCACGTCCTAAACGTGGATGTCATATATCTTGTTCTGAGTTCTTCGTTGCTCCGCGTAGAGGAGTGCACCCGTCGGTGGCGGCAAGGGGTCATGGTTGCAGTCGCATTACCATACCAGGAATCGAACCCGGAACTTCTGCGTTGCAGTAAGCTAGGCCGGCAAAGGCTTATCCCGCTCAACCATAAAAAAACATTTTTTTAGAGGTCGGCAATGAATTTGCGTTGCCTATAGGCTACGGTAACCACCTTCCATGAAGTGGGCTGTCTGCCTGGTTGCCTACTTCAGGCGACAAAAGATTATGTCCTAGATCATTGCCAGCGGGGAGTGTGACCAGGAGGCTGGTTGCATTGTCGCGTTGTGTGCCAGTCTTGTTTTGATTTTCGAAGTATGTACCAGTCTTCTGGTTATGGTTCAATAGCATCAATCGCTCGATTGGATTTCGGGATGCCGCATAGTGCCTACAAGCGTTAAAGCATCTGTAGCAGCAAGAGATAGAGTTTAAATAATACTTCAGATGGCAGAGAGTATTATTTATTCACTATCGAGTGCTGATGTGAACTAATTTATTTTGGAAACGATAACCTTAAGTACAAATATTAACAAGTCGTACTGCTAGTACACTTTATAGCACAATGTGTGAGAGGGACGGATGATATGCGAGCGAGATAGAGCAACTATTAATATGTGCGCTCCCACGTTGTGATATTCAGTAGTTCGTTGTCCACTGCGATGACTAGACGCATACATCAGTTACAGCTTATTTAAGTGCTTGTGGATTTCGAAAGCTATCTATACTGTCGCGTCAGGGGTGTGTTTCCGATTATTTATTTATCGGTTTAAATTTAAAAACAGGTCCTATCGGCCATTAAAATTGTTCATCACTCTACATTCAAAACGTATCAAAGTAATCATTATATAAGCATCCTATAAAAAATGACAGCAAGATAACACGTGTGAATGTAAATAATGTATGTTTTTGGTATCATTTATTCAATAAAAACACCGATTTCTATGAAAATATAATACTTTACATCTGTACTGAATCGCGTTCAGCGGTTTTTTTATGACATTTATATAATATGACCAAAAACATTGATTTGGTTATATCAAAGCGAGTCTGCGTTATGACTGAATTTAAATGACCGTTGCTATGGTAGAAGATTACGTAAAGACGGCCATGTTTCACGGACACCGGCTAGATATATGGGGAATAAGGATATATTTCCACCTCAGATGTGCTATGCAAGGACGCTTTTGATATCCACCAATCATATTCATTGGTCTAAATTGGTGGAAACTGATTTCAACTAATTTTCTTTTTATTATATGGAAGGATGCGTGCTACGGATGCGAGGTATAGATGCGTGCTATGTATGCGTGCTGTGGATGCGTGCTATAGATGCGTGCTATACATGCGTGCTTTGGATGCGAGCTATGGATGCGTGCTTTGGATGCGAGCTATGGATGCGTGCTATGGATGCTACTATAGATGCGTGTTGTAGATGCGTTCTATAGATGCGTGCTTTGGATGCGAGCTATGGATGCGTGTTATGGATGGTCGCGCGTGGTGTATTTATGCACATAGCAGTGTCCTACAATGGGCCGTGTTTGTCACCTTTGAAATATGAATAAAAACCTTATTATAAAAACAAGGTCTCAATAGTATTGACATTATTGGCCATTGTACCCATAAAGACTCAGTAGACCCATTTGTATTATTAGTCGATGAAGGTTACGTTCCGTTCCATAAGAGACTCATAACGACCACCTTCACGATCGCGATTTTTCCCGTTCCACTTGCTTGCGGGCATTATAATGATAAACTCTAGTGGAATGGATTATGGAGCGTTGATGTCATTAACGATGAAATACACAAATATCATAAAGATTAAATTCTAATAAAAAGATATTTACTAATAAATAATATTGTTTGTCGGTGGGGAGCGTTTACAAATGTTGGACGCATTCCCACGTTGTATGGCAACGCTACATACATATTTTCTGAATTCCTAATGGTCTTGTTTCATGACACAAAAACAAAATCGGTCCAGGTGATTAGGTGGATTCTAGAACCCGATCTCAGTGCCACCTACCGGTTCTAACTGTGAATCTGAACATCCCGGGACCAACTCAAACACACACACACAAAATTTCATCAATATCGGATGTATAGTTTACGATTCTATAAAGGACATACAACACAAACATTCATTTTTATATATCAAGATTACGTATACGCGATAATACCCAAAATTACTCAAATCACGTATTTTATAATTCATAATAATTCACATTTAATGCACACCTTGGAGCTATACTAGCTTGACGCTAAAATAAACATAACATGAAATATATTAACACACTTAATTACTTCATATAGGTACATAAATATAGTATGCATAGAAAAGAATTGAGAAACCCTTTCTTGAAGTCGGTTAAGAAAATTATTACGCAAGAGTCTAGGACACCCTGTGTTGCAATCGAACTTGACATTGCCTCATATACGTATTTTATATTCGAATAAAAAATGAATAGTTTGTATGAAATGACGTACTTTCCGGGACAAAACGGTCACTATTTTACATTTGACCTTCTTTCGTATGTTTTGTTTTAACAATACCTATTTATGTAATAATATGTTCTGCGTGGAATTTTTTCAAGAAATCATCTATAATGTCTAGGTGTGCTGCGTGGATTCTCTTGCGTAAATATTATTACTACATCAGCGTGTAGCGGTGTGTAGAATAAAAAACTTATTGTGTGGACGGAGGTTCTCTGACGACGACACAGTCTCTTTCTGACAAAGAGAAGACCCTTGAACAGGTGGTACACCATTTTCAGCATATGCACGCACGCGGTGATAGAGCCCGTTACAGTCGCATGAAGGCGGTTACAACGCGTTTCAATTTGAAAACATTGTACGTTTCACTTATCTATACTCTATACTAATATTATAAAGAAGAAAGATTTTTTTTTAAATGTTTGTAACGAATAAACTCAAAAACTACTATACTGATTTCAAAATTTCATTCCCCACTCGAATGCTAGATTATCCCAGATTAATATAGGCTACATTTATTACTAGAAACAATTAGGGATCCCTACTAAAACTTCAATAATCCAAGCTATAAAATAATTAGCCATATGATGTATTTCCATACAAACACGTATAAAACACGTACGAATATAAAGGAACACAACAAATCCAAACGTAATGCGGAAGGTCGTAATTCAATAAAACGCGCAAAGTTCGTCACTAATAGATTCCCGAATGTACACACGTCTCGCCTGGATCGTGGTTCTTGCTCGACTGCCCACTCTCCCCATCAGGCCGACGTTTTATACCTCACAAATACAAATGTACCGGTATCGTAGTTGACGTAATCCGTAACATCTGCTAATCAGCTAATGATTCAGCCGCAAGCGGCCATAAACGAGTACAATAAAACAATGGTCTGTTCTCTAGAAACGAATGCCAATAAATAAGTAAACAAAAGAAGACGATCATAAAACAATTACAATTGGTTCAAATTTGTAATAATATGTATATTTTTACGGATTAGGGGTGGAATTTCTTTTTGTCGGAACCTAAGTTGTAACAATATTAAAGAAATAAATTTAAAACGATACCTAGATAGGTCTCAAACACGTGAGTGAATATATTATTACTTGAACCATTAATTCGCACGTGAGTTGCAGACGGGCGTTATGTTAATAGCCTTAAATATATACGTCAAACCAGTTCTTTAAGTGGTTACGTAATTTTATTTTATTGTTACGTAATTAATTGGAAGGTCTTTTGAAACTAAAGGATTGGTTTCTTATTGATAGTTGTCGGGTATTGGTAATATGGTCGCGTATTTTAAATGTCCTCATTTGATCTTACTCTTAGTAGTTCGACGACGGTATGAAACGATGACTCGACATGTGCGCCTTGTTGAAAAACGGCGGTGGCAGCCCTCGGCGCGGCGTATACGGCGTAACAATTTCCGGCTTTTATCTATATACTAGCTGATACCCGTCCGCTTCGCGTGCAGTAAAATCCGTTCTTAGCTGAACTCTAATTGTCGAAAGGAAGGTCCATGCCAAATTTCAAGTCTATAGGTATTATAGCTCCAGAGATATCGTGATGATCTACCTATATCTGGATTTCAATTATATAGTTATCTATATATATATTTACGTGTCACGTTGTTTGTCCGCGATGGACTCCTAAACTATTAAACCGATTTTAATCAAATTTGCACACCGTTTGCAGTTTGATCCGACTTGAAAGATAGGACATTTTTTATTCCGTTGGAACCGGTATGTGGCACTGAGATCGCGTTCTAGAATCCTCCTAATCACCTGGACCGATTTTGGTGTTGTTTTTGTGTGTTTGAGTACCCACGTGGGTAGGTGGGTCTGGGTGGGTGGGTCCCCTGATGGTTTAAATCTACAATTGGAACCGGTAGGTGGCGCTGTGTTCGGGTCATAGATATTTTTTTTTTAGAGCGGGACATCGTCTCTCGGGGCCGCTAGTATATATATATATATATATATATATATATATATATATATATAGAGATAAAAACGTGAAGCAAAAACACAGCAAAAACTTTGTACCCCTTTATATGAACATTGCGCAGACGGAGGAGGATGAAATTTCGCACACTTATAGTTTATATGGAGAAGAAGCGAGGAATGCTATTTTTTTAACACAATTTTTTCCTTACGTTCGAATCACAAACAATTCAATTTTCTTTTAATTATAATAATGTAAAAACCGTGCGGTCAGTATTATAATATTTAAACAATCCACAACAATGCAGTGATGTTAGATAGTAGCCCAACTAACCTGGTACAGATGTCGCTAAAAGCTGGTATTAACAAAATGAAAGTTGGTACATTTACGTAATATCATTTCTCTGTATTATATATAGCTACTAGCAGCCCCAGCAGACGTTGTCCTGCTTTGAAAAAATAAAAATCTAATACCCGACCCCAGCGCCACCTACCGGTTCCAATTGTGGATTTAAACCATCCGGGGACCCACTCAAATACACAAAACAAAATCACCAAAATCGCTCCCGGTGATTAGGAGGATTCTAGAACCCGATCCCAGCGCCACCTACCGGTTCCAATTGCGGATTTAAACCATCCGGGGACACCCACTCAAATACACAAAAACAAAATCACCAAAATCGCTCCCGGTGATTAGGAGGATTCTAGAACCCGATCCCAGCGCCACCTACTGGTTCCAATTGTGGATTTAAACCATCCGGGGACCCACTCAAACACACAAAAACAAAATCGCTCCCCGTTGTTAAGAGGATTCTAGAACCCGATCTCAGCGCCACCTACCGGATCCAACGGTATAAAAACTATCCTATCTTTCAAGTTGGATCAAACTGCACACGGTGTGCAAATTTGATTAAAATCGGTTGAGTAGTTTAGGAGTCCATCGCGGACAAACATCGTGACAGGAGATTTATATATATTAAGATAATAGAGTGTTATACTACTTAATTGACACAGAAAAAAGACATTACATTATTACTATCATATTTCTCAATAAATCGTAGTACGTATATGAAGTTGAGTGCGTCTGCGGAGTGACACTCGCAGACCGCGTTTGTAATACCGAAGTAAGAAAGAGAGTTGGTCTGAAAGAGAGTGTCGGGGTGAAGGTAAGGAAAGGAATGCTCCGGTGGTTCGGGCATGTGGAAAGAATGTATGATGAAAGAATTACTAAACAGATATACAATGCAAAAGTGGATGGATGCAGAAGTCGCGGAAGGCCGCGACACACCTTCCAGGATCAAATTGATCGTGTACTAGCAGAAGGTGATGTCAGGAGCCTTAAGAACAGACGAACGTGCATGACAAGAGCTATGAATGTCAAACAAGCAAGTGAGGTGTGTAAGAATAAGCCTGAATGGCGCTCTGTTGTTCGTGTCTACCCCGCAAGGGACCTGGCGTGAAGTTATGTATATATGTACGTATATAAAGAGATAGTTAATTGTTGAAACATTAATATCGTTATGGTTAATAAATTATGACATTAATCAATATTTTAAATATCAGGTATGTCAAGAACTTATAAAATTTTTAGAATCCAAAAAAATATTTGATACACTATTTAGACTGAAAGTTGGTATTTTAGCGTACCAATTCAACTTTTACTTGGTACACAATATTAAAAAATGGTACTCATACCAAGAAATTGGTACGTCTTCGTTCACTCAAGACATGTGCGCCACGATGAATAATGGACAATTTCAGGCTTTTATTTTTTGATTGTATGAGTTCAGCAGACAGGCAGCTGACCTGATAGAAAACTGTTACCATCGCCTATAGACATTTATAAAACCAAAAGTGCTACTAATGTGCTGCCGCTCTTTAAACGGAGACTGGAACCTGGCCAGTAATCCCGAAACACAACTCAAGGTTGTTATGGCGGCATACACTAGACCAGGGTTGGTAGCCATCTAGATGGGCAAATACCCTACCTGGCTAAGGGTTGTTTTTTTCTAAAAAGTATTTCAATTTGACTGATTGATTTGAACGTTGCTTCTATTCGGTCCTTGCCTACTATAGAGCAGGCAGAACATCGCTTCATCCTTTGTCTACCCTCTTATTGTGTGAGGTGACTGCTAAAGCAGCTAAGACAATCATCCCGAGTCAACGTTTGACTAAAAAAGACCGCGTAGTGCACTTATGATTTTCTATAACATTCATCAAGTTATTGTGATTATTGACCATGTCAAGAACTTTTACTAATTCTATACTACTTAAACTTTGTAAGAAGTGTTAGCTCTAAGGTGGAATTTAATGCCGTGTGTTATTCTTGTGTGCTGAACCGAGCCAGGAGAGGATCTGAAGGTTGGTGGAGCTCCTGCTTTTCTAGAGGAAGGATCTAGATCATATCTCTCTCATATAGTCAGTCCATCTTTATTTGCCAGCACCATAGTCTACAACGCCCCCAAAGCGTCTCTATTGTATAAGTAAATCTAAACTGCAAGTTGTACTAACATTTGTAAAGGCTTTACTATTATTATTATTATTGTAATAGAATTTACAATGGTAGTAAGACAATAGTATCACGAAGGATGCTATAAGGTATGGATAAGACCTTTAACAGTAGGGCTAGTCTAAGAATTATAGTAACAATGATTTAGATTAGTGATGTTACAGTTCAAATATCGATAAAAGTAAACAATAGTTTTCACAATTCATTCACATTTTTTTTTTCTGTTAAACAGTTAAACTTTACTTATTTATTAAAAAAACTAATAATATAAAAGTAATAAAACACCTAATTAAAAATAAACTAAATTATAAATAAATTAAACTAAAAATAAACTATATATACAAACTAAAATTTAACCATAAAATCTAGTTCCAGACCGCTGTCAGTCGGAAACATATCCAAAAGACTGGCTACATTGCCTCGCTGAATGGCAATGCTGATGCGTTGCCCGAGGTAAAACCAGTCTTATGGTCACGTCGCTGGGAGTCTGCGGTTACTTTCTGTGAGGCAGTAATGTCTCTCAAAGAGGCCGCAGAAAGGGACAGGGAGCGAAGTCCTGCAGCGCGTGCTAATGTCTCCACCCGAGGTCGCCGGCCTTCAGCTAGCACCCGGAGAGGCAGGTACGCGCATTACTTCCCTCCCTGAGTTAGGTTCCGGTACGAGGGGCCCCTTGCTACTAGGCAATGCAAGGGATTCAACTGCCCCCGTTTCGAAGTGGGGTGTGTTCTCCCAGGGCACACTCCAGGCACTTTATTGCGCTGGATCGACTGTTGCGTAACTATGTTCTATATCTCAGTCTTTCCTTCACAACAAAGCGCAGGGTCGACGGGAGGAGGGGGTTTTTAGTGGGTATTGAGGTTGTTCGCTCGTGTAACATCGCTCTGAGTCTTCCACACTCCTCAGTGTCAAGCCATCGCGGACGAAGCGCAAACAAAGCATACTATTGCTAGCGTTATCGCCCCCGGTGGATGCGCGCCGTTTCCTAGTGACGGCCCTGAGAGTGCGTAAATCGGTTAGCATTTTCCCTCGCCTCAAAAAAAAAACAAAAAAAAAAAAAGTCTTATGGTCACGTGAGACATCCACCAGACGTTTGGGATGTCGCGATAAAATAAATTGTAAAAACCTTGATACCTTGATTTAATGAGCCTTGGTAGCTTAGGCTTTATCACGATGCATTCTTTCAGTGCGTTATTGCTGAATGGCGTTTCCATTGTGAAACGATGGCGTAGACTCCCTAATCGTACAAAAAACGATTACCTCAAGGCTTAACGTTTCACGCCTATATTCTGTAGGAGCGTGGTATCACACTGGTCGAGCCGGCCCAAAGTGCTGCAATCAAGATAACCATTGCAGCAACTTTATCTTGGTAAATAAGTCAGTTTTTGTGAGATACGAATTCAACATAAAAATATCTAGAATAAAAAAAAAATGCTTAAAAAATATGATCCACAGACGTCATTAATTAAGAGGTGATATTATTGATTTAAAAAATTAAATATTCCCCGGAAACAGTGACGTTAAGTCAAACGTCATCGAGTTTTAAACGTGGATAATTTGTCATAATCTACTTTTGTATCATCGATGACGTGCAATATGTAAATTCCAAATGACCACATTCGTTTCATCTTAATATGTGTTGACGTAAAATGAACACTGATACGTTTATCGAGACTGAACAATATTTTAATTGGATAACATATAAACGATTATGTATTGTTAGTATTACGTAGAGATAAAGTCATTGGAAATTCTGATATATTGTTGTTTATATCGGAATTTTGGAAGCCAGTTTTATGAACCATTAATTGTCTGCACGTGCTTTGCCTTCTATGAATTCAGTTTTGTATGATAAGAATATAATTATGGTTTTCCCCGGAATAGGTAATACGAGGAACAAAATAAATGAAACTCACGCTAGCTTTGATGCCAATCTATACTCTGATTTTTAATTAGCTGGACTAAAATGACAGTTGCGTTCGGCCTTTTTTTATGTTGCAAGCTTGGTGCAGTGTTGTATGTATCATTTATAAGTGAGTTTTAAGTTGTTGATTCAACTCACCACTGTGAGAGTTGAGTCTTATAAAATTTAAACACAACAATATGCTCCACACTTGTAACATATATAAAAAATCGACCAAAGCTATCGTTCTAGTCCAGATAATTAAAAAATTTAGTGAATTCTATAGGATTCAAATCACAGTGGTGAGTTGTATCAACAACCTACACGATTCAATTATGAATAAGCCATACTATATAACTATGCTTCAAGCTTCCAACATAAAAAAAGGTTTAACACAGCTGTCATTTTAGTCCAGGTAATTTAAAATCAGGGTATAGCTACTTTAACGCTAGAGTAGACAAATCGCTTCTTGAATTTGACAAAAAGGTTCCTTGAGATTTTTTTTTTGTAGAAGAGCAGTTTAATTAAAATAAAATTATAAATGTACATTATCTCATTATTATTAAAAAAAAGTGAATAATTCAATCAATAACGATCATGTATTAATAAAATTTTGTAATGGTAAGTTCACCAGATATTCTGAGATGTTTTTGTTTATATTGGAAGCCAGGTTTCTTGAACGAATATTGTGTTCACGAACTTTCCTTCCACTACATTAAATAGTTTTACATGATGAGAATACTTTGGATTTTCCTAAAACACGTAATAGGAGGCACTAGTGTAATCTAGGGAGTTTTAAGCTAGAACAGATAAATAACTCTATTAGGTTTACAGTGGCACGTCTCAAAAATGGTATTTTTTAGAAAAATAGTTTAAATAAAACAGAATGATTAATTTTCGTACACTCACTATCAATGTTGCAAGTGAATAATATTCATAACAATTATTTTTTATGTTGTAAAAATGAGTTAATTGGAAATTCTGAGATGTTTTTGTTTATCTTTTCTAGTGCATCGCCGAAGAGCCGAATAATTTGCTGAAGTCTGTTTTTCCTGACAAATTCAATCTTGAAGTTTTCCAAATCAAGAGTGAATATGTATAGTAGGTTCGTATAGGTAAGCGTGCTTTATCCTAGAATATTGTCATGGTCAGCCAATCACAATCACGGTCCACTTCTGAACGTAGGCCTCCCCAAGTCGGTGCCACTCATCATCACCATATCGGGCTGGAGGGCGTCCGACACTACGTTTATCGAAGAAATACAGATATGGAATGGAGGTTGGCACTGAAAATCAGCGCAGTATCGGGATTTTAAAAAATTTCGAAACAGCACAATGCTGAGTTGTCAACCTCGTTGGCTAAAAAACTCGACGTACGGGCCTTTATTTGTTTATTTAATATTATATCTTTTATGTATAGCGTCGTATTTTTAGTCAATAAATCTTTTTCTTTCTTTCTTTCTTTCTATATGTATGTATGTATAATGTATATTGATTGCGCAGGCCCGACTAATGGAAAGTAGCTACCGACGCCTGCGATAGCAACACTCCAGGTGTTGCATACGATAGACATATGTAACACCAGGAGTGAAGCCAACTCGTTACTAGCCTTTAGAATGGGATACAGAGGATACGAAAAGAGGGATGTGATTATGAGAACAGATAGGAGGTATGGTATACTATACATTATATCGATATTTACTATAACTCCACGTATCCCATCACTAAACAAACAACACTACGTTTGTATCATTGTCCCGGGTCATCAACTCAGGCTCAACTGAATGAATAGACAATAGCTACGCTGGTTTAGTAAATATCTGTAATTGTGTTACGATTTGTTTGTTTATCACAATGATAGTTGATTGCTTTTTGTTTCTTTTTAACTACTATTGCGTTAGGTGAGAGGAATGTTCTTTGATTTAGTCAAGTCGATGGTAATTGTCTCTGAATAACATTCTCTGAACACAAATAATTAAAAAATAAAATCATCACATCGTTACAATCACAGTTGAGTATGGAGTGGTTGCTTCGGGAGTCAAGGTAACGGACCTTGACTTCAGGCTTTTGAACTATGTTTTCCTAATAACTTTAAATTCGTACAAGAACAGAGAAAGTATACTACTGATTCTTGCGCCCGGGCGGTCTGTCGTATGAGGCTACAGAACAACTCACGACACTTGGTAGGGCGTTTGCTCGTTTGGATGGCTACAATCTCTGGTCTAGAGTATGCTGCCGTAACAATATTGAGTTATGTTCCGGCATTCGTAGCTATTTCTAATCCTTCTTTCGAAGCCAGCATTGGTTACCTTTAGTAATGCAAATGTCCATAGCGACGATAACCACTTTCCATCGGGTGGGTCGTTCACCTTGTTCGTTTTACAGTATTAAAAAAAAAAAACATCTTGAGCTCTTTTATTCCGTCACGGTTGAGTTCGAAGACTTTGTTTCGGACTCTACGGTCCGCTTTGCTATTTGTTCGTCTGCAATTGGTGCAGTCTTCAGTCTCTCTATTTGTTAGAATATTGGCTTTGGCACGCATATGACTCTTTCTGACCTTAACGCAGTATATCTTGGGTCTAGGTTATTTATTACCATGGGGTTGTCTGGAAGGGATAGCTTTTTTGCAATAAGACCGCCCTTTCTACATAACTAGATATAATTTTAGTCTTAAGTTCATGTTTGTATTGGTGTACAATGAAGAGTTATCTATCTATCTATCTATCTACCATTTTACGGTGGCACGACACATCTAAAATTATTTTACCAACTTTTATACAACACTCTCGCAAAATAGATCCTACTAGTGGTCGCCCATGGTCGAAATTCGACCGTAATAATTAATGTCAACGACTACTTCTATATTGACAGATTTCGTCAAGGCTACACTGTTAATTTGACTTGAATAATAAACAAAAGAGTATATATGCGTGTGTGTGTCAAATACATGATAGTGTGTATAATATTTTTTTATTGATTTAATGGTTTTTTATGCACAATTTGAAAAGAAATATAAGTATTTGTCGTTTCTTCTCTATATAAACTATAAGTGTGTGAAATTTCATACTCCTCCGTAAGCGCAATTATCGTAAAAAGGGTACAAAGTTTTTGTTTTTGCTTCACGTATTAATATATAGACTATGATATACATTTTTAGAAAACTAAATAGTTGCAGAATATACCTAAATATCAAAAAGTAAAAAACCTGCAAATATAATTAGTGTTTGTCGAGTATTTTTCCTTATCTAATAAAACAGTTTGTAATAGTTTATTTTTAGAAAACAATAAAATTATGTCATTATATTGTTTGTTTTGTACCCAATGAGTGGGCTTGTTGATTACAGAGTTTTGATAAAAGCTAATTAATTATTTACACACTATATATGTACCTATTTATGATTATTGTGCGCAGTTGCTATACATGTTTTTGATGTTACACGTTTTATGCTCACTATCGAATGGGTATGGCGAGTCACCGTCTGCTTATTTTAATCCTTGTTCATTGAACACTGCGACGGGCAGATGCCATAGTTCCCATAGTCCCAGATATCTTGTTCCATTAGCAGTTCATCCCAATAGCCCGGGACCTTTTGTTCTTATATAGTACAATAGACCTACACTGGCCGGGGCTTATCCTTGGGTGCATTTTTATATGGTGTAGACAGGGATAATCGAAGGTCATGTCTTATTTACATTAAATTTGTCAAGAGGCTTCTACGTGTTGGCCTTCCCTGGTTCCATGACTGCCGTTATGTCTTGACGGAAGCTGACAAGGAGGGGTGGCCCTGGGATCAAAACCCTCCGCGATACTGGTGTGGCACACCAAATAAAAACACGCAGTAAAATTAAATTTGCTTAATAGCAGATAGCGTAGGGACTTTTTGAAAAATTATTATTTGATACCAAAACCAACATAAACTATCTATACATACGAGTAACAGCATGGTCTGATATTTGTTTGTTCCTTACGTTATTACGTTATTATTTTTGCATTATAAAGATTAAAGTAATAAAAAAATAACTAAAATAGGAAATTCCGTTTGCTCAATGTCCTTAAAAGATGTCTTCGCCCCTGAAATCTGAGCACGCTCTCACACTCACCTTCCTCTGACCTACATAGTGTCTTGCAAGTTGTGGGCTTGCTGTTCATATAAATGAAGAGAAATAAATATCGAGGGGTACATAACAAATGGGCGTACAGACAAAAGTGCGGTTTTACACAAGGGACAAAATTGTGAATAAAACAAAACTAGTTGATTATAAAAGGCTGAAGTTTGGAATACCCGTCTATTTAGGTACACTTGAATACTGGTAAGACTGTCTCAATTATTGTTACATGCATAGACTTAAGTAAACAACAACAAAATGGCATTTTTTCGTATACGCCCATTTCTTATGAAGCCCTCGATTATGTTTATTGTTTTATGTTTTTGGATGAGGTCGGAATTTTTTTTTGTACAACTGACTACCCGAGAGTAAGCCGTGACTGCTTTCAGCTTTGGAGTAAGCAAATTTGTGCTCGAAGCGCTAGAATCGATTAAGAGTACCAGTTATGCCACGTTTGTACGAATTTTGGGCTTTTATTATCCGTAAGAAAGCATTAGATTCCGCTGGATTAGATGATTTTTAAGATTGTGCTCAAAATTTTAAAAAGTTTTAGAGCAAATCTTCTCATTGAATTTTTTTCAAAGTTGATTTATTGGCACAATTTTATGCAATCAGTGGCAATAAGGTAACAAAATTAATTAATTGTAATAAACTTCAACGACTATTAAATAAAAATATATGATATAAACCATAAGAAAATTTATATGCCAGTAAATGGCGTTCTCACCATATTGTTACGAGTTGCAGGACTCGAATTAAAATGCCGTTTGAATGACTGTAGAATTTATTAGAACTATACAAACACGTATAACAAAGGTACAAATATAACTGAACACAACCAGTGCAAACGTAATTTAGGATTCAATAACACGCGCAATGTCCGTCACTAACGTCTTGCCTCGCTTGTGACTATCGCTAGACTGCCCTGCTCTGCATTGGGGCATTGCTTTATACTGCACAATCACAAAATGTCTCTCGGACGCGTACACTGAATTCCTAAGAATTACACCTGGCTAATGACTACCATAAAAGATAACGATACACAATGGGATGTTTTTCTAATTACAAATATTAAACAAAAGAAATCGGTCATAAAAGCGCTTCAATGTTACTAGCTCAAACGACGCCGGCGGGTGATAAATGTGCTTTGTTTGCAGGTGGCCCAAATTGTAACAATATCATAAATCTTGTTATCCATGTTTCATACAAATAAAGATTTTAAATTCAAGTGAAACCACGGGACAAAATTAGTGCACAATCAATTTACGTAGTATATTACTACAATAAAGTATATTATTCACTTTATCGATTTTTGAACTATTTTGACGGGGAAAAACAATAATAACTGATAACGTTGTTATTTTTAGTTATCTTTATTTCTTGAAAGATCCGTTATAAGAGATAAACCATCCGATTACATTTAGAAGCGGTGTGTATAAGACACAGCCGGGATTTACGCAAGAATCATGGTGGTATTTCGTCGTCGCGTTGGCTAACCTATTCCGGGACAAATAGCTTTTTTGATTGCCGGCGTACAGCAGACAAGCTGACGGAGTAACTGATGGAAAGTGGCTACTTATAAATTACGTCAACGTTAAGGGTGAGAGGGTGGACTCATTGTGAGGAAGGAGTCCTTTTCATAATGTCACACTTTAAAATGTTTTTTTTTAAATATGCAATATTTTTTTAAAATCTTTATTTATTTATGAGGGTTTTTTCATATAGAAAATGTCACCCTCGTTATTGCTCACAAAATACATAAAAGGCATCATTTAATTTCTAAAACATAATCCTAAAGAAATAATTTTAAACGGCATTCTGGCCTCATTGGGTAACGGTGAGGCCAGAATACTGCTAAAGAAACTACTGCTAAATTAGATTATTTAAGCTTTAAAACACGAAATTTGAACTAACGAAAACTTGAAAATATTTCCAACTCAGTGTTTAAATTATTAAAAAAAATATTTAAATGGAAATAAACTAATTACGGAACTGCTGTTTTGATTTAATCATTTCTTGATGTAAAATTGCAAAATATGTGATGTTACACTAGGGAGGGAGGAGTCTGACGAATGTGACCAGGTGTCACCAGGACTGGAGAGGGGTCAAAGATCATGAAATTCGTGTGACGTAATTTGTAGAAAGCCCCTTAGTGCGAACATCAGGCTGATGTAGTTTTAGCAGTTTTTCCACAAAGTACGGAATGTGCATGAAAAAAATCTGTTGGCCGTCAGCGAATAAAATAATTCAGGTCATTGCTCAGCTGGCATCCGACAAGCGCCGCCTTTCAGGGGAGTACACATAGTTGTTAACTCGTGAACCTCGCCTGGTCAAAGAGTGAACGTCACGTGATCCCCGAATTGCTGAGTAGTCTGTCAGCAATTTGCATCAGCGAAATAAGGGTCATACCTAATCAGAGCCACTTGGCACCCGACAAACACAATCTTTCTCGAGTGTACACCGCATTGTCAACCTGCGAAACTCGCGTGGATTATTAGTGAATGCCGCGTGATCCCTGAATTGCTAACTGCGCACGATTACGGCTCGTGTACGGCTTGCTGGTAATCAAGTGCTGATCGAGTGGTGGCTACAAAGAACCTTAAATTAAGGTCTGTACACGTAGGTCCAGATTCTACGTAGGAATTTTACTTATTATAGTTGAGTATCGCCTATCACCGTGATCTTGTCCGATGTAGAGCGAAGATATAGTCTAAGATGGAGTACGCTTACCTAGAAGGTGTCTATTTAGATTGGACTTGGAAACACCCAGGTTGAAAGTATCGGGAAAGACAGATTTCAGCAATGAATTCCGATCTGGTGTGGTGGTGAACAAGATAGGTGGTATATCCACTGTATATCGATGCCGCATGCCGGTTCCTCTGGTTGTCCTATGATAGAAGAGAGACGACGGGGTCAGATGGAAGAGCTCCGTTGCACACTCTCCAAAGTCTATCAGATAGAAAACCGATAACCTGGCTGTTGCAGTATTCCACGTCGATGTTCAAGACTTTGAGTTTTGTCATCGAAAAGTTGGTCGTTGCCAACCAACGAAGCTCCTGCCTTTGCGCTTACTCTAATCGACTCTAGTGCTTTGAGTTGTTATCTGGTTGAGCTATGTCAAAGATGAGAACAGTACTCCATTATGCTTTTCTTTGTGTTTTCTACAGCATTAGATACTAACGCTGTTATTCATATTGAGGAAGAGTAAGTTTGTGGGCTTCTTTAAGGTTCTTAAACAAGCCTACAAATTTACTCTAAGTCGTGGTAGCGTAATTGTTAGCGTACGTGTTTATAACTCAAAAGGTTTGAATTCTGGCTGGAAGGCATGCACCACTTAGGAAGTTTTCAGACCTAACCGTGGATCAATAAGTCCCGGGACTGACACATAGATGGCGTTGCCAACAAAAGTTCCGCATGATTTTTCATGAGTAACAACCTTCAAAATATATCTGTCAAAATTTAATGACATTCTGATGTTTGGTCCACGAGTTAGAGTGATTTAAGTGACGCTAGTCTTGATATATCCAAAACAATGGATTCGAAACAATTTCGTCTGTTGATATATCATTGCTTTTTTATGAAAAAAAAACACCATGCAAGCCTAACAATGGCTTGCAAAGTGTGACGAGGACTCTGCTCCATCAAATCAACTATTTGTCGGTGGTATGCTGAGTTTAAACGTGGTCGTACAGACACTGAAGATGCTGAACGCTCCAGCCAGCCAAATGAGGTGGTTCAACCGGAAACCATCAAAAAACTCCGACAAATCGTTTTTGAAAACCGTAAATTAAAATTGCGTGAGATAGCTGACATCTCAAAGATATCATACGGCAGTGTGTTCGCTATTTTGCATGAATATTTGTCTATGAGGAAGCTGTTGTCAAAGTGGGTGCCGCATTTGCTCACGGCGGATCAAGAACGACAACCTGTCGTTGATTCCGAGCGCTGTTTGGAGCTAAGAATTAGTCTTCGAATTGCTTCCGCACCCACCATATTCACTGGATCTGGCCCCCAGCAACTGTTTGCAGATCTCAAAAAATGCTCTAAGGAAAGAGATTCTACTCTAGAAGTCATCGCCGAAACGAATGCTTATTTCGATGTCAAAGATGAATCGTTCTACAAGAAAGGTATCGAAATGTTAGAGAAGCGCTGGACTGATTGTGTTGCTCTTGAAGGAGACTATGTTGATGAATAAAGTAGAATTTTGACAAAAAAAAAGTGTTTTTCTTGGTTAGTCCCGGGAATTATTGATCCACGTAATAACGTGCACATTGTTACAATTACCACGTGCTTACAATGGTAAAGGAAAACATCGAACACATCCAGACATCTGATGTGCCAAACCTGCCACGCCGCCTTAGAGAAACGTGGCGGGTATGATAGTATTTTCCCAGTAATGGTAGGCCCGGGCCCAGCAGTGGAACGTTAATGCGTTGCTATTATTATAATAATAAGAACGTAAATCACCATTACGGAATAACAAAGTATTAAATAATGAAAACATCTGCCACGTGCAACACCCTTATCATTTGTTTTTCGAGACAACTGATTAATTGGATTCGAGGAAGAATGTGTTCTAGGAAAAACCGCAATATCGGTCGGCATACAAAAATATATGATGTAATACTTCAGCCTCCGGAAATGCCTTTTTATAATACATCTCTGTAATCTAAAATAAACTTTAAAACAAAGTAATTTCGGTCGAATTTGATTCAATAGTTTCTCATTTATTTGTATGGGAAATGTGGACACTTATCAATTTGTCCTGGCGCCGGACAATCATAATGATTCATCAATTTGTTAAATATAATATTGAAATGATATTGCATCTACTCGAAGATAACTATGCATCAATGAGGAAAATGTACGTAATGAAAGAAATACGCGATAACCGGCCATAGTCGGTTCGTAAATCTTGCTATTCATTCGTTTGCCTTACGAGCGATTCTAAGAGTCGATTTTCGTCGACCATTCCGCAATGCCTGAAGACAAAAGTCTTCTAGCAGTGCATCCTCCCTGTCCTGATCTACGGTGACGACACTTGGATACTAACAGCAGGACTGGTCCATAAATTCCAAGTTGCTCAATGAGCAATGGAGATGGGATAATCAAATCAAATCTATTTGTTCAAAACATGGTTTAATAGTTGGCATATATGTTATAATGTACACATGTTTTACTCACATAGGAGCATACAAATATTTATAATAAATTTTATTAAATTATATAAACTTAAATGAAAATGAAAAAATTCTAATAAATGTCAAAAAAGTAATAATAATAATAACCCGCAGGGGGGCTTTCTGGCGAAGCCTTAGGTGCGTGGTGAGACCTCGAATGTGACTCCGGGGGTTAAGGCAAGCACACGCGCTCCCTCGCCTCCGTGCTTGCCTTAGCCGACCGGCACGGAGTGGAGATCGTTAGAGGTGACTCTCAAGCTCCAGGGGTGGAAGGGATAAATGGCATAACGTCACAAGTAGCTTCGGTGAACCTGCAGTCCATCTCTCTACCCTTAGCCACTCACACACATGTTGCCCCTCGCCAATCTTTGCATTTTTAGAAGCCCTTGTTACCGTCTTCCCATTTTTTTCATGTCCCTTGAACATTGCTACGGGCAGACGATAGATAGTCTCCATAGTCTCAGATCTCCAGTTCCACTAGCAGTTCACCCAAATAGCCCAGTATCTTTTGTTCTTATTTCCTACCATAGTCCTATTCTGACCGGGGCATATCGTTGGGTGCGTTTAGATGTGGTGTAGACATTCACAATCGTCGGTCGGTGTCACGCCACATTTACAGTAAATTTGTCAAGGGGCCTCTAGGTGTTGGCCTTCCCATGTGAGGTCCCATTCCAAGTGAGGCTTTATTTGGAGTAATGTTTAATGGGAATTTGAGTCACAGTCTACATATTTAACGCTAACGTAGATGACAGCAGATATAAGCAGCATATAGAAAATTAATGAATAGGCTAAAATAATGTCTCATTCTAAGCCTATCTGTTATTTTATTCCTTGAGTTCAGCAGATAGCCAGACTGCCTAGGCGGTGGAAAGCGGTTACCATCACTTATAGACATTTGTACTACCAATGTGCTGCCGCTCTGTAAAGAGAGACTGCAACCTAGACACTAATGCACGAACAAAGCTCAAAGTTTTCATGGCGGGATACTCTAAGACCAGGGGTGGTAGCCATCCAGACGGGCAAATTGACCGGTTGTTTTGTCACCTCTTACGACAGGCCGGCTGAAATTGTATTCTTTTTCCGCTCCTGCACGGATTAAAATGTGGTCTATCTAGATCTTAGAAATGGGAAGCATACAATAGTGGAGGTAAAACCCGTTACAATGTACGTGTATTATCGTCTGTATACATTGTATGTATATATGTGTTATAGTTACGGAATATTTTACACCTTAATTGCGTCATTTAATACTGAAGAAACAAACATTTTCCATGAATGACATAATATCCGTGGTTAATTCCGTTGAGAAAATTTCCTGTACAAAAGGTCGTGGTGTCAAAGTTTGCTTTGTCGTCAATCGACGACCACTGCTGGACGTAGGCTGTCCAAAGTTTATACATGAATATGATTCATTTACATGTAACTAACTCTACGGGAAGAATTCTAGGGATTGTTAATTGTCTAGTAAACAACAAGTTTTAGAGACGCTGAAGATCTACCTTCACCCATCTGATAAACAGACGACGCATATTTTTTTCAAGTTATATTAATTTGTAGATACGCCTATGATAGCTTGCCAATCGAAAAGTGTTCATGGCTATTTCTGAAGTCTTCAAAGCATGAGAATAATATACTGTTACGAGGTAGCAGGACTCGAATAAAAAGCCCTTAGAATTATTATATAGTTGATTAGAACTATACAAACACGTATAACACAGGTACAAATATAACCGAACAAAACAAATCCCAAACGTAATGCAGAAGGTCGTAATTCATTAAAACGCGCAAAGTCCGTCACTATTAGATTCCCGAATGTACACATGTCACGCCTCCATCAGGCCGTTGTTTTATACTTCACAAATGCAGATGTGCCCGCCCGGCAACGTCGACACAATTTCCTAGAATTACTTGTAATTCTAATCCGCAACACCTGGCTAATGATACAGCCTGCAAGCGGCCGTAAACGAGTGCAATAGAACAATAGGCTGTTCTCTACAATAACTAGAAACGTATGCCAATAAATAAGTGACAAAAGAAAACGATAATAAAAGGATTACAATTAGTTCAAATGATGACAGATAATAAAATGTGCTTTGACAGATCTGTACGTGCAATTTGTCTTTGTCAGGGCCTAAGTTGTAACAATACCGTGAACGGTTTCTTGCAGGCAAGTCTTTACGGTGATTTTTGTAATTAAATTATTTCGTATGATTCCTATTTTTATGGGTTTCATAGGCGTGTTCATAAAACAATATAATTTGATAAAAAATATGTCTCATCTATATGGTTATCAGATCAGGTCGATCGTCTCCTTTACTAAATGTAACTTTTTTAAACAATGACTTCGGACAGTTGTTAAATCTATCCAGTATCAAGTATTAAATAATTCATTTCTAGAATAATCTTTACGCAAATTAGCATTAGGAATGCTAGAACATCCACCCAGTCTCAGGTGAATTGTATTTTCGTTTTGCAGCATGAAAAGAAAATCTTCAGATTTTCCATAAGTACACACAATTCCTGTTTTAATCATGTAAATGTTGTACAATTTTAGAACTTAGCAGCTAACATTGTTTTTTACAAGCTTTATTTAACTTACAGTGGATGTACCTGTGTATGTATGTAAGTTCGGGTGGAATCTTGGAAATTTGACCAACTTCCCGGTTTCCGATTGAGCTGAAATCTTGCGCGCATATGTATATCGCGTGACAATGCAATAATATCGTACCATGGAGTCGGAAGGTGGCCATAGTGGCTCGTTTTACTTGTCTTGGCTAGCACTCTGCTGTTACATGATATCCAAGATCTCAAAAACCTTTTTAAACAACAAGTTAATTAAATGAATCTTTATGCATTTATTGTCATGCTAGGCATTGTTGACTGTATTAAAAATATTATAACGCGCCCATTAGATTTAATTGATAGGTTTGAAATGGCATATTGTTTTTATTTATTGCAGGAGTCCAGCAGACAGGCAGACGGCCCACTTGATGGAAAGTGGTTACCATCGCCTATGGACCTTTGCAACACCAAAAGCACTGCTGTTCACTGAAGGGAGACTGAAACCTGGTCACTAATGCCGGAACACAACTCAAGGCTATTATGACGACATACTTTAGACCAGGGGTGGTAGCCATCCAGTCGAGCAAATGCCCTACCAGCTGGCTGTGGGTTGTTTTGTCGCCTCTTATGACAGGCCGCCTGGCCGCAAGAAATTGTATTCTTTCCCCGTTCCTGAACGGATAAAATATTATATATTGTTGTATTGTATAGTTATATATTGTTGAAGTTCATCTTAGCATTTTTTGTGTTGTGATGTATAATTTCTTGGAACTTTCTGGGTTTATTCGAACTGCACCGCTGAAGTGTTTCCTATAAAAATCTTAACTTTTTCCTAAGTTCATAATTATTAATTACATCGTCGAGTAAAACAAGCAACGGAATATAAAATTACACAACAAAAGGCAATTACTAAACAATAATACGTATCAGGCCAAAGATTGCCAAACAGGTCTCGTTTATGACGCGACCTAGCGTCATAATTATGACAAACCAGAATTGGCGTTCCGAGAAACGATGCGAACTGGTTATTTACTCTTTCGTCAAGAAGTTACATCATTTCTTACTAATATAATTCTAGAAGATTAATTTTATAACACATTTCTGTGTTTATTTAAAAATATAACAAGTGTTGCAGTTATTTAGTAGCATAGTTGTTCTTGTCATGTTTCCTTTTAAAGTTAATAATTAATTTTGTTATGTACCCTCTTATTTCTAAACTACAATCGGCCATTTTCTTATTTGAATAATAATGTTATATTTTTATTTATTCTATGACTAGCGCCTGTTTTATATTGAGTAGGTAAGTAGTTTGCTATCATTTAACATAATTATATGTATTAATATTTGTCTCTTATATGTAATAATTGCATACAGATTATAATTCAAAATCTCTCAATTGTATATAGATGGTACTCACTATATATTATTTTCATGTTGGCAGACGCCGATAGATTTATACTGTGTTCGGCTTATTTTATCTAATATATAAAATTCTCGTGTCGTGGTGTTTGTAGTTAAACTCCTCCGAAACGGCTTTACCGATTCTCATGAAATTTTGTGTGCATATTGGGTAGGTCTGAGAATCGGACAACATCTATTTTTCATCCCCCTAAATAAGGGGGAAAATATCTAAAAATTAATTTTTAGATATTTTCTATGATTTTTTAATGCTGAAAAAATACATACAACCCTAAATTTTCAACCCTCTACGATCAACCCCTATAAAATATTATCTAAAATTTCCAAATTATGTATTAAATTCTTGTCATGCCTAACCCTTTAATCAAAATAGTTTCTCAATGACTTCAATCCGCTATCGGTCGTGCCAATATGCTAAGTTTCATATACTGTTAAATTGATAAGAAATGCCTCAGTCATTAATATACAAAGGTATCAAATAAATTACAATGATTTTATAAACTAATACAATAAAAGAAAACTTAACTTATTTACCCATAATCCCTCAAGACTATAAGTAGAATACTGAGCCTAGATCACCATCTTCTATGAGTGAGGTGCCCAGAATGTTGCCTAGATTTCTCGCTGGATCGCCATAGTGATCCGATGTTGGAGGTAGCCAGCTTTCTGATCTACTCAAGAGTCAATAAGTTGATTAGATATGGTAGAGGATCAAGGCCTCAAGACGCCACGGACCAAGCATTTCAGCAGCAAACGGCACAAACATATAACTCTCACTGAGGGTTGCATATTTACGCCGTTTGAGTGATTCTGATATTTCCGCCACCGAACCGGCTGATCTAGACGTGTCTGGTAAATGCGATGCGGCCAACGTGTCCACGTAGGTTGTATCCCACACCAAAAGAATGCCATATTGCTTTTGGATTACAGGCAGTACAAAATATTAATATATATCTGAATCTTCCCACATTGTAATATTATTGAAGATGATTTGCTATATAGTGGAATATGTAGAGCCGGCAGGGAGGATTGGTGGATGCTCTAGGAATTAATATTGGTCGCGGGTGGACCCCTCCCCCCTCTACTGCAGCTTTGGCAGAGTCGTGGAACACTTACAAGCCAATAGATACAAATTTCCAACAGTAATAGAAGGGCCTAGGCTTGCGAAGCACGAGTATTCTATCTCGCTCCTCCAACCATTAGGGTCATCCAGCAGTAAAGTGGTGAAAATTTTGCGTTAAAATTATATTAAATTAGAGTAAAACGGAGCTGTCATGGTGTGGCGAAACATACCTTTGCGCCCACTGCTGGCAGGCGAGATTTAGAATTACGTATTGACAACTGTATGTTATGCCACATCAGAAAGTCGTCACTAAAATGTACATATTTTCATCCTTTTGAATGCTCTCATATATAAGTTATTATTACTCTCGGCTATGTAAATATTATATCAAATTATGTACGTACCTATTTGGCAAATGAACGGGTTATTTATTCCTGCAACGACCCGTCAACGTCATTACTAAAAGCCCCTAAATATATTACACAACACACCGACCAAAAGTTTCGTTTATGACGTTTGGCCAGGTAACTCAACGACTTCGTCATAGCCATGACGGTCATGATTTAGTGTTTCGAGAATTTACATAAGTAGGTAAATTACCATTTACTGTATTGTTTTCATAATTAAATTACGTCATGATGTCGGAAATCGGAAAATTATATGATAACTCTTAAATATATAAGTAGTACTAATTGATGATAGTTTTTGTATTCTAATCTATTTTGTTCGGCGATGGCTCCAACGCTTTTAATGTGCGTTGATTTTGCCAATGTCGGAGTGACTTTGGTTTTGCAAGTGAGATGATGGTTTTAATAAAAAAAAATTAAATGTTGACATCTCATATCTGAGTCATTCTGTGTTCACAGGTATTAAAAATTGCCTATTACTCCATTGAAATCTTACATTTTAAGGGCCGAATATTGCATTTGTTAGAGGACGCAATTTTATTTTTGGGACATGTGTGGGTCAATAGAAGCTTAACCTCAAGTTTATGGGGTCGCCACCCTTGTCCCTCGGCCGCCATCTTGGAAAAAGGGGTGAAAACACTTTTTACGTGATATCTCGGAAACTATGCGTCTTACAAAAAAATTGTAAAGTCATAATTTGTAGCAAATTGTTTTGCCTACAAATATGTTTATATAACTTTTTGCCCTAAATAAAAAATTAAAGAAGTTATAAGCAAAAAATTAAGAAATTTTTTATTCATTCCCAACTCTTTTCTTTACCATAGGCCTTACCAAATTTAACTTATCGAATGTTAAGCAGGTAGAAAAGGTCCCCCGTTTTCACCGCCACCTATGAGGTAGAGTACGTAGACGCGTTTGTGTATGTATATATATATATATATATATATATATATATAAAAGTATTGTCTATGTACTACCATACGCGTCACACGCAAGTGGTGGATGCGCCGGCGCCGTGCTGACGAGGAGTATATGCTGCTGCATACACAGATACAATACATACGTAGATATAATACATCTTTCTTCTAAATTTCGTTATAGGTCCTCAGACGAAACAAAAGTTTAAATGGAACCTAAGTACATGAACAAAAGCGTCAAATGAAATGAAGCAGTTTTTAAAAACTTTTGAGCTTAAACGTATGTAATATAACCGTCGTTTGCATCTATGTGGGTAATAGTAGTGTAATCACTGGAAACAATACCACCTTTATCGATACAAATCCTATTAATTTAATTCATTTTAAGATTCCGTCTTTCTATTTATGGTCTAAGCATAGGCATAGCATAGCATAGTTATCCACAAAAATGAATGTAAAATAGAGCGTGTTACATTCATTTGACATATGGACGGACGATAGCAAGGAATTTATAACGCTTCCGTTTTTACCAATATGGCTGCCTTGAAAACATTAATTAATACATAACAGCTTACGTCAAGACAGTAACAGTTACATTCAATAATAACATTTTAAATGTATTATATAACCAGCAGCTCTTTATACTTGTTATTGACAATGACTTTGAAAGAATACCTATAAAATATGGCTAAAGGTCGCGTCCGTATATTAATGTCGGAAATGACGTACGTTTTTCTGTGTATTAACATTGGTCGACTAAATGGAATGTCTGTTCCTTTATTTTTTATTCATTTATATTGAAATTAATCATGCTTAGATACATTTTAGTTATGAATTTATTTTAAAATCTCGGCCAAGCGCATGACTCAATATAAAGTTCCGTAGAATTGTTCAACGTTAGCTTTTCAGTTGTCGTCAATTGCCCGCCCACAAAGCCCTAAAAATTATATGATATATATATCTCAAAAACTACTTAAGGGATCTTCTTGAAGCGAATTTTCGTTAAAACTATTCTTCCAGCTCATCTTGATCTTTTTTTTCAGAATTTTCCAATTTCCTCTTCAATATGGCTATAAATAAGAGAATATAAAACATACTAACAGTTTCAAAAGAGTTGTTATTATTTAAATTGTATAATATAATTGGTTAATTGAATATTGTTTTATTGTATCAATGAATGTATAGAACTTCGTAACTGCTCAAGTGCATTTGTTGTATAGTTTTTTTCGATTTTATATTATGATATTTAAAGGATAAATTCAATTTATTTGATGTAAAATATGTCTAATTCATTGATATTTTATAAATATTCTATATAACTTTAAAACTACTATGTTTAATCAAGCTACGCATTCAGCAGTCGGAAAAAAGTACACATAATTCTGATCTGTCTGAAGCGCACAAGCTTTGCTGAGACAGTCAAATGTCTGGTAGATGTCTGATGCGGCCCGAACAGCTGGTCTATATTTCGGGCAACATATTAAGTATATTTCAATTAATGATGCAACACGTCTAGGTCTTTTGGGAACGCTCCCTTCAGACAGCGATCTGGGACTTACTTATCTATTTTAATATTAATTTTACTTGCATATAGTTAATTTTTAAGATTTGCTTTCAGTTGAAGTTGAAAACAAAATTTCGTCGCATTATTGATATAAAAAATCAAAGTCGCGCGAGTGACTTGTATGCAATCAAATATGGCGGCGAGTGTCGCGTCAAGAATTTGGCGCCAACACACAGTGACTCACACATTTTAACGAGAATACGCGAATGAGAATTCGTGTGAATCAAGCTAAAATCAAGATTATTTTATTTTGTGTACACGTATCATCGTAAAATCAATAGTTCCCGATACTTTTACTGCATGAGTCACTCACTTGTTTCACTCTCTAGTGACGTAGTGATGTATGGTGAGTCAGCGTACATTTCTATGAACTAAAAGCGTTATTCTTAGTAGAAAGCTTTGTAAGTCGTATAACAACTATTAACCCCCGATTTCGTTCACGATTTATAAATGCCTACTAATAGATAATTGTAATAATCGCTAAAGCTAAGGAACAAGCTCCAGGGGTGGAAGTGATAAATGGCATCACGTCAGAATTAGCTTCGGTGAACTGGCAGCCTCCTCCTCAATCTCACTACACCCCTTAGCCACTCACACCCATGTTACCCCGTCTTTTATGGACTTTTTTGGGGCCCATGTAGGGAGTGGCGAGTCAACGTCTGCCCATTTTTCATTGTTCCCCGAACATTGAGACGGGCAGACGCCATAGTCCCCATATTCCCAGACCCCCAGTACCATTAGCAGTCCACCCTAATAGCCCGGTACTTTCTCTTATCATTTCCCACAATAGTCCTACACTGGCCGGGGCTTGTCCTGGGGTGAATTATGGCGTAGGCAGGGATAATCGCCGGTCAGTGTCACGCCACATTTAGATTAAATTTGTCAAGGGGCCTCTACGTGTTGGCCTTCCCATGGCCCCACACAAGCCCTCCAAAAGTCCGGGTCACTTTAAGGCCCGTGGACTTGAAAGACATACATTCATTATTGAAATCTGCCATTTAATAATTGAGAACTTTAAGTATTTAAATCGGAACTTCTAAACACTCGTTGACAATTGTCATCTTTGTCTTCCGTGATCACGGCACTGAAAAGCGGCCGAAACGTCGGAATAACCAAAATCAAATAAATTAACGCGCTTATAACCATACAAATCGCGAAAGTTTAAAAAATTATTAAGTTTTATATTAATTAATTAGATAATTTATTTATTGATTACTTAATGTAATAATGGCCAGGCTCCATTACAATTGCCTGTATTGTACGTGCGAAAGGACAAACTGTCGTTCCAACAAAGTACTCCAACACCTAATTAATTTTATGTTTGTGACAGTTTATACAATAAATCAGTGTTTTTCAACGCGTGGGTCGCGACCCCGTAGGGGGTCGCGAAGCCTCCTTAGGGCGGTCGCGAAGCTTCTATAGCGGAGTTGCAAAAGGTTGGGAAAGCTACTGCAGTAAAGTCTGCAATATCCGTAGATTCATCAAATTACAAGGACACAAAAGTACGTTCTTTTATTTTTGGAACGAAGTTCCTTATCGCGCGTTGCGAAAGGGGTCTAGACGGAAAAAACTAAGACAAAAAGTTGTAACGACACTTTTTGCTATAGTTGTAAGTCGTGCGGCGTGCGCGTGTTTCTCTGTCTGTCTCTCTCTCTCATAGAAAGCAAGCCAGTTATTTTCGTTTCGTCTTTCTATTATATTATTATAACTTAAAAAAAAAACAATTATTACAATTCCTTCACTAATTAATCGAAAGGGACTACGTTCCATCCGGGTGTCCCTTGACACCACTCAAGTTTTTTTTTCTATGACTTGATCTTGAACATCAGTCAACATATCGCTTATCCTGCGTTGAATGGTACTGTCAGACAGAGGTATACTTTTGAGTCTTTCGACCTCTTGTTTGCCAAACAATCTCCGCCATATCTAAAGCCGCTGGTAAAATTAAACTTTCCGAAATAGTATAAGGTTTTTCTGCTTTAGATACACGAAGAGCTACTCCGATAGCAACGCTTTCTCACTTATGCGGGGCGGCCGGCATCGGACGTGGTCGTACACGTATGCGCGTAAATTGCGTTAGCTATTGGCGACGCATTCCATGTAAAAAAAAGTGTTTTACGTACTTAATTATGTATTTAGTCGAACCCTAATTATGAGAATTAATAAACATGTTGGATTAAATATTTGTTACAAAATAAAATACATGAAAAATAAATAATATTTTTTAAAAAAACGCTTTTATTGAAAATCCAACTAAAAAATAGAAAATGAATTTTAATAAATTTGAATTAATAATAGTGTAAGAAAAAATATTTTATTCTAAAAAAAGCATGGGGTGCTTTTCAGGATATTATCAAAATAACCCTTCTACTCATATTTGTTCATAAAATATTTATAAGTATTGATACCATGCACCCCACGCTTTTACAATAAAATCATTTTTCTTACACTATTTTTAATTCAAATTTACTAAAATTCATTTTCTATTTTTTAGGTGGATTTTCTATAAAAGCGTATATTTTTAGTTTTTTTTTAAACTTATTTATTTTTCATTTTATAGTTGATTTTTTTTAAAAGGTTTTTAAATACAAGCTTTTGAGATCCTGCATATCATGTAGCAGCAGAGTGCTAGGTAAGACAAGTAAAATGAGCCCAAACACGACGGGTCTATCTTGTTTAGTACAGGAGTTCCTATGGCCACCTTCCGACTCCATCATCAGATCAGCTCCATGGTATCATATTATTGCATTGTCAGGCGATATACACATACGTGCAAAAATTTCAGCTCAATCGGAAACCGGGAAGTCGATCAAATTTAACTTGAAAGATTTCGTTACATACTAACATACGTATGAAGCTAATAAAAGCCTATTAAAAAGCAACGGGTAGGGGGGTCGCGAAATATTTCTTCATACTAAAGGGGTCGTGTCATGAAAAATGTTGAAAAACACTGCAATAAATGATTGTATTCTATTATATTCCAAGTACAAGCCGGTCTTCCAGCACCGACTCTACCACCCACACTGTTGTATACGTATGATTCGAATGTACATATACTCGTATACAAATCTAAATATAAATATCTAAATATAATATAAAAGAAAGTCGTTTTAGTTACACTATTTATAACTCAAGAACAGGTGTAAAGATTTGGCTGAAAATTGGTGGGGAGGTAGCTTAGAACCAGGAGACGGACATAGGATATTTTTATCCCGTTGGAACCGGTAGGTGGCACTGAGATCAGGTTCTAGAATCCTCCTAATCGCCTGGACCGATTTTGGTGATTTTGTTTTTGTGTGTTTGAGTGGGTTCCCGGATGGTTTAGAAGTTTAGACTCACAATTAGAACCGGTAGGTGGCGCTGAGATCGGGTCCTAGATTTTTATTTTTTCAGAGCAGGACGTCTACCGGGGCCGCTGGTATTGCATAAAAATATCCGACTAATCATCTACTTAAGTGCGGTAGTACATTGAATTGACGTCGTATGTAAGGATCGTCTCTCTATGGCAGTGTAACGTCATGATTTGATGAAAATTAATTGCTTAGCAATGACATAGCTAACTTACATAAAATTAACGTAGTGTGAATAAGTAATAAACTATGACTTTATATCTAATGCAATTAATTTTTTGTTGTAAATTATGATATAAATTAAATAATTTGTTGTAGTACAAATATAAAGTTTTACATATTCTTTGAGGTACGCGCCCAACAGCCTCGTGAGGTACGGGGGACTCCGTGTGAGATCGCCTCATGAGGGAAGCCCACAAGACCGCCCAATTGCTAATATATTGTCACAACTCGGGTCCCCACAAAAACGAAATCCACCTACATATCTTAAACAAAGCACATTTATTACCCGTCGGCATTTGAACTAATAACATTTAAATTCTTTTGTTTAGACCGAGCACCGGGTTCAGGGCACCCGCTCATACTTCCAGCTTCAATACTTTCTTTAAAATACTCCATGGTCCAACTCGACCTGTTGCCACCAACCGAATGTGCCACAAAAACTCCTCAGTCTACCCAAGTAAATATTTCTCAAAGTATAGAGGGCGCTGATCCCGCTCAAGACATGCTCTGCTCTCATTGGTCGTTTATTAAATTACAATATTCATAACTTTTATTAGGTTAGAACGATCTTTAAGTTATAGAAACATTTAACAAATCTAATTAAATTACATTAAGAATTTTAGAAGTAATTAAAATGTAAACAAATGATATTGTGCGTTATACATCCAAATAATAATCTATCCAACTATAACTTCCCTCCGACATATGTATATACACATACATACATATATAAAGATGTATATATCATGTATATAGATTGTTATTAGACATCGTCTGAATCGTCCGTTAATCTGCATTGGCCAAACGTTGTGGGTCCATCACCATCCACCTTCCCACTAAAACGGAGAAAACCCAAGCTCACAAGTCTGATGTATAGGGTTTGATATAATATTTTTGATAAGACTACTTAAACACCAATGACATAATTTCCAATGACTCAGGTAACAAGCGATGTGTTATTTTGTTTTTTCATGATTCATTATCGTGTACATTGTATTTTGACATTGTCATAAGGAAGGACGTTAGTGCCCTTATTTACCTATTGAATATCAAAAATGCACGTTATG
The DNA here is from genome assembly GCA_949752895.1 of Dendrolimus pini. Taxonomy (NCBI): domain Eukaryota; kingdom Metazoa; phylum Arthropoda; class Insecta; order Lepidoptera; family Lasiocampidae; genus Dendrolimus; species Dendrolimus pini. The sequence goes on from OX457146.1 coordinate 10,258,698, forward strand.
TCCATACAAATAAGGTTCTAGCTCAGCTAATTGAGGACTACGCAATTTCATGGATCAATTGCGACATATTATTGTTGTTTGTCTTAAATACAGGTAAGCGAGAATTGTATACTGATTCTGAGAGTTCCGTAGGGATTGTTTGTATTTTTTTGTATGCATTGTTAATGAATGGAATGAATGACGAACGTAAAGCTGTTTCAATCATGCAAAGCAAATATGAAACCCTCAGTGAGAGTTGCTTATTTGTGACGGTAGGTGTTTAAATGCCTGGACCGTGGGTTCTGAGGCCGTTAGCCTTTATAAAGAGCTCTCAAAACGCCTGGGTTGATTGTCGGACAACTGGTAGCATATTCAGTTTTCAGGAAATATTACCAGTTGACTTCAACGTAAACTATACTAGAGTGTATTGTGTATCGTTTAATTTTTAGTAAAGAGCAACTATATAAAACTTCAGGTTTTTTTAATTTGAAAATTACGGATTTTCGTTAGGTCACAATTTAATATTAATTACTTAGCAATCACGTTTACCTATAGCTTACATAAAAAGTACAAATTTGTAAATGGCTGGAGAACAAACTCCATTGCGTTGAAAAATATGATATAAATCATGGGGGGGGGGGGGGGTTGGGTTAATTCGGACCACAAGATTCCGAAAATACAATTTTTTGATTTTTTTGTCAGTCTGTTAGAGTATCACGTGGCTGCGACTCGCCTCTAAGTTTCGCTGTGCAGTTGTGTAGAATATATGGACTTAGTTTCTTGTTATTGTAGTGAACTTAGTAGCAAGAAACAATAAAGTTTTAGGTAAAACACCTAATTAATGGATTTTTAATACTCCGAGGTTTCGGCCAAAATAAAAAAAAATAAAAAAAATAGTTTTATTATGTATACTACTCGTAGTAGCTAAAAGTTAAGAAAATATTACACGTAATTAAATGTGTATGTACGTACATAGAGCTAGTTACCCAGGCTTTATACATATTTGATGTATATATCTACTCTTGCCTCGCTTGTGCTTATCGCTCGACTGCCCATCTCTACATTGGGGCATTGCTTTATACTGCACAAATACAATATGTCTCTCGGCGATTTCTAAGAATCACACCTGGATAATGACTACCATAAACATTACAATACACAATGGTCTATTTTTCTAATTACAAATTTTAAACACAAGGCAAACAAAAGAAGTCCAAATGCCGGAAAAGGTAATAAAATGTCTATAGGTATTCAGGTGTGAATTTGTCTTTTGTAGGTGTTCCGGTCGTAACCCTATATATTAGAATTTGAATTTCGACCGCATTATTAAATAAACGGTACCCTAAAGACAATAATTTCACCGCAGCTCTTATCAGTTGATTATTGATATGAAAAAGTACAATAATGAAATGCATAATATGTTATTGTTTTTCACATATATCCAAGGCGCAATACGATTAAAAATAACAATAACAGACTCGTTTCAGGGAAATTTTTTTTTGGAGATTAATGTTTTTTAATATTATATATGTTATTGTTATGTTATTTTGTTATGTTACAGATAATTAATTTCCTGTGGACTTTTAAATTATGTTTATAAGCGATAATAAAATCAAGTCTAGACCCGTTTTATCTGGTTCATATCTTCAGGTAGACTACATGAAACCGAGATCTGGCGCATGTAAATATATTAATACTAAATACAATGTTACGAGTCGCGAGATTCGATTTAAAATGCCGTTAGAATTACTATAGAGTTTATTAGAACTATACAAACACGTATAACACAGATACATATATAACCGAACACAACAAGTCCAAACGTAATGCTTACTAATAGTTTCCCCATTGTAGTAGTACACACGTCTTGCTTCGCTCGTGGTTATCGCTGGACTGACTCCCCCCTCCATCAGGTCATCGTTTTATACTGCGCAACTACAATTTCCCCGTTTTTAAGCCGACTTAATCCGACACACCTGGCTAATGATTGCCGTAAAAGATTACAAAACAACAATGGGTTGTTTTAGAATCATAAATTTTAAACACAAAGTAAACAAAAAAAACAAAAAGAAGATGACCATAAAAGAATTTAAAATGTTATTAGTTCAAATGCCGACAGGTAATAAAAATGGGGTTTTCAGATATGCAGGTGTTAATTTGTTTTTGTCGGCGCCTTTGATGTAACACTAATAACGTACATGAGACCAGGCTCGAAAAATATATGTGACCAATCACTGTAGTGAATGATCTCTGAGAGGAGCAAGTCCTCTGGGAGATTATTTCATTTGAGCAATACACAAAAATAACCATAAATCGGCCAAATATAATTTGAAAAGTTTCTACATTATTCACGTGATCGGTAAAATGATTATATTAATATATTTATTATTAATGATTATGTGTATTTTTAAACGTTTAAATGATATTGTTACAACCTAGGCGCTGACAAAAAAAATCACACCTAATCAGATTTAAATATGGATTTAACGCCTAATTTCATTACAGAAGTAGTTTGTTTAACTAATCCATTTTTAATATTTTCTTAAGTTTTCGCGACTTGTACACATAATAAAACTACGTTTTAACGGTTTTAAGCGCGGTAATTTATTTGATTTTGTCTTGATGTAGGGTAGGGTAACAGGGCACCGCTCAACTGAAGGTGGTTTGGGGCCTTTGTGACGTTGGTGGAGTCTTCAGCTGATTGCGTTGTAAGACTCGCTTCACGTGCTGAAGCTCTCCAGCCACGTGGTTGGTCCAACCACGGCCACTGAAAAGCGGCCGAAACGTCGGATAAACCAAAATCAAATAAATTACCGCGCTTAAAACCGTTAAAACGTAGTTTTATTATAATCCATTTTTATTTAATTTCCTCATATTCGAAATTTTGTAAATAAAATACGAAACAGTACCAATATACATTTATGGCTTTAAGTTTAATCTTGAACATTATACAAATGTCTTTATGCATTATTATTTTCCTTAATAACTTGTTCATAGACAAGCTGGCTCGTTACATAACTTGACCTTGTCCGTGGATTGCGTAACGGTCACGTGGGCTGCGCGGGCGCACGTGGACACAGCACGCGACTGTGCATTGTTTACGTCCGTATTGGGGTTCAGACCCCACTACTAGGGTACTAGGTACTTAATAGATCTACGATGATATAAGAAAATGGTACTGGAGGGAGTTCAGCGAAGTAAACTACCATATGATTGATGCAAGTGCTAACTGACTATGGCTGTATCGCAGACTATCGATCCGGGATATGAAAAGTAAACAGATGTGTGATCTGCTAAATCTATGCATTGTTCCGACAGACTTGTGCGGAAGCACCACTTAGCTTGATGCTTATTATCTGTTGTGTATGTATATATGTAAATGGAGTAGTATTCTTTTTCCATGTACGTACGTATATATTTTAATAACTATAGGTACCTATTACTGCTTATATCTATCTCTGAAATATAAAAATGAATGTTTGTCTTTATGTCCTTTATAGAATCGTAAACTATACATTTGATCATGTGATGATCTTTAGCCAAGTTGTTGTGCATGAGCCAAAGAAAGTTTCTGAGTTGGTTCACAATTGGACCCAGTAGGTGGCGCTGCTGTCGGCATATTGATTGAACCTTTTCTGGGCAGGACGACGTCTGTCGGGACAGCTAGTAATATTATAAAATTCTAAACATGCCTTTTATGTACATTGAAGCTATTAAAAAAACAACTGAAATAGACTATGGAAACGACGGAGAACATGATGCATTTTTTTTAGATTTCTTGTATGTTTGTCTGTTCATTTGGGATTCACGTAAAAAGTGCTGGGCCGATTTTAATGCAGTCTTCACTGATAGACAGCCAATTCTTAGACTAGACTCCCGTGGGAAGGTTGGTTACATATGGGTTTTGGTTTTTGTCGCAGTTGGTACGGATCCCTAAAAATGAACTTCAATTGTACATCTTAAGAATTACTTAATTGCACATGAATCTTCTCTTATATATAAAAATGAATCGTAGAAATGTATGTACGCACATAACTTGAGAACGACTTTACCGATTTTGAATAAACTTTAACTTTTTGTGTCTTTGGGTGGGTCCCCGGATGGTGTAGATTTACAACTGGAACCGGTAGATGGCGCTAGAATCGGGTTCTAGGATCTTCCTATTCAACACCGATTTTGATGATTTTTTGGTATGTTTGAGTGGAGCCCCGGATGGTTTAGATTCACAATTGGAACTGGTTGGAATCACTAGAACCGAGATCACCTAGATTTTTATTTTTTCACGGTAGAATAACGTCTACCGGGACAGCTAGTATGGTATAAGCCGTGATTTCCCCTCATAGTGTCGTAGTATATATATATATATATATATATATATATATAATATATATATATATATATATATATTATATATATATTAGGGAGGGTCAAAAAAAATTTTTTTTTTTACATGTGACACGGAAAAATCCGTTGCTAGACACCTTAAAAAAATTCTCATCAAGCATGAGCTCTTTATTTTAATAGGAAGATCCTCCGTATCGCAGTTTTGTATTTTTTAACCGACTTCGAAAAAAGGAGGAGGTTCTCAATTCGTCGGGATCTTTTTTTTTTTTTTTGCTTTTTTTTATGTATGTTTGCCGATAACTCCGTGATTTATGATCCGATTTACGTGATTCTTTTTTGTTCGACGCGGAATAGCTTCCAATTGGTCCCCTAAAAATTTTACATAGTTTGGCCCAGTAGTTTTCATTTTATGAACATTTTTCATGGAAATAATTTTCACTCCGTTCCATATGTTCGCCGATAACTCCGTGATTTATGATCCGATTTACGTGATTCTATTTTGTTCGACGCGGAATAGCTGCCATGTGGTTCCCTAAAAATTTGACATAGTTTGGCCCAGTAGTTTTCATTTTACGAACATTTTTTTGTTCCCGGTTCTTGGGACCTATATTTTTTAAGAAGCGCGGCACCGTTCGTGGGTCCACCCATACATAGCTAGACACTAAAAAGTAACAAATAAAATTTAAAAACTTCGTTTAAAAAAACCGACTTCAAAAACGAAAAAACTAAAATGTATAAAATAATTTATTTCTTAAGCTATTATTATTAATATATATTATCTAAAACATCTTGAAGTCGGTGCAAAGTAAAACATAAAAATTACTATATTTTGAAAATTACTAAGCACCGACTTTAAGATGTTTTAGATAATATATATATTAATAATAATAGTTTAAGAAATAAGTTATTTTATACATTTTAGTTTTTGAATTCGGTTTTTTTAAACGAAGTTTTTAAATTTTTTCTCAGTCCAATAGAAAAAAATTCATACCTCATCATTTATCGATTGAATAGAAAAATGTTCCGAGAGATTTTTTTAGGAAATTTAATGCTCTACAAAAAAGGTATCTTATATTTTTTCCGTAAACCTCACCATTTGAAAGATATAAAGGATTTAATTTTGATTATTTTAAGACAAATTTCATTTTTGTTTATGAATTTTATAACTCGACAATAAATGACTTTTACAAAATGCGCAATACAAATTTTTCTTGGAAATTAACTGCTCTATAAAAATGGTTTCTTATATATATATATATATATTGTTATGTTTACCATATGGTTTTGCCTGCGACCTCAGTTACGTGTTGAGCGGGATTTTGCATGTGTTGTATAATAAATAAATTAACCTTGTGTGACCTATCTATGTTCATAACTAGTTTTCCGTCGTTTTTCATTATAAGTGATTTTGATATTTTAATTTAATTACGTAAGCGTAACAAAATCAAGGTAACTTGTAGCTCGTAAAATTATGGCCGATGCGATATCTTACCGTCCGTTGATTTGTCTTCCTATCGTTTAAAATTTGATATAAGCTCCATCCCGCCATGACGACTTCTAGCCGTCGTAGGCAACGGTCGCGCGGGCAAGGCGGGGTAACAGGATCCCACATACAAAGGCCAGAGAGGAGGGAGGCGCACCAACCCGCTCGCCACTACTTCGTTCTTACCTCGAGGTAAGACCTGAGGTACCCGGAGAGACCCAGCTCTCCGGCTAATAAATGGTAAGGCCAGCTCGCAAAGGGGCTGTCCATCGTCTGGATAAGGGACGGTCTACGATTGTGTGTAGTATCCTAAAGCATGTTGTGAGAAACCTGACGAGGCGAATCCCACACACCGGCCCAGACGTTCCACCTCGCGCGGCTGGTGGTCCTCAATTGGAGGACCATCAGCAGCAGCCATATCCAGGTAACAAAAAAGTTCAACGGATGGATAGTAGGACAAGTAAATGAATAATAAGATATAGGAACCGGCTCTTAGTAAGATGAACTGGCAGAGGACCATTCGAGTCTTTCGCAGGACTGAACGTTGATAGAACAACCGAATCTTTATTAACTGTGAGGCCAGCCAACAAGCAGACGACCCATTTAATGGAAAATGGTTTACTTCACCTATAGACCTTTGCAACACTAGGTGCGACACCAACCAGCGCCGGTCTATGGGATGGGATAGGAGTGATGTGATAGGTGAAAGTGATAGAAGGGATAGGAGACATAGATGCAAAACATGAGAAATGTTATCTTAATTTAACCCAAGAACAACTTAATAAACTGCTCAAGTTTATTAAGTGCCTCCAAAAATTTTGCATAAGGTTCATATTTGTACTACGCAACTACCATGTCTCTGAATTCCGAAAAAAACTGAAGTGGTTGCCAATTGGATTTCGCCGGAATACTCACATCCTTGCTCTTCTCTATAGTATTTTGTTTGTCCCTAGTACTCCTGATTACCTTAAACAAAGTTTTAAATTTCTTTCGTGCTCTCATAATTTACGCCCTTCTACTAAACTTAAATTGAACACTCCTGCGCATAACTCAAATTTTTATAAGAATTCTTTTACTGTTAAGGCTATACAGCTCTGGAACGCGCTTCCTGTTACAATCAGACAAGCAAAATCCCTAGCGATATATAGTAGTTTTTTATTTTTAAATTATATAATTACGATTGAATTAGTTTTAACTTAGTTAAACCACCAAATATTATTTATTTTTTCTTTTAATGTTTCCTTGGACACCGAGTAGCCTGAAAGAGATCGCTATGAGCGATAAGGCCACCCATTATTCTAATGAAAATGTATTCATATTGAATTGTCTAGGTTTAAGTTATGGTGAACAATAAAGACTTTTCATTTATTAATTTCATTCAATAATTACTTGGTAAGGTCAAAGGAGATGGGAGAATGAAATAGTGGGGTGGATAAGGGAGTGGGCCGTCGGGAGCTATCTTAGAGTGGAGACAGCATCTTCAGTCTTAGCAAACGTAGTAGTGTACCCTGCATCAGCGATGAATGCGAAGCGATGTGAACTTGCCAAATGTAATCAAACAAAGCAAACTGCGGCAAGACAGTTAAGTACCAATGCGTCGTTTTTTTTCTATAGCTGTAGTACAGCAGTTGAGTTCTTTCAAGAAAGGAGTAAATGGCTCTTAAGAGCATCAGCAAACTGCGATTAATGATGTCAATGCATTCTACGCAATTTTGTCAGAAATGTTTTACTTTACAGGCTGTTACAGGTTACTGTTACAGGTTGTTGAATGTATGTATGAGGTTGTACCAATGAGCATCAGAAGTGTAAAGTCACTTACATCTTTTAATAACTCCTCGAAGATCACTATCTAAATTTTTTAACAGTAAATTATGTGTGTGTATGCAACTTTATGTACGTACATATACATACATACATAACTTCACGCCAGGTCCCTTGCGGGGTAGGCACGAACAACAGAGCGCCATACAGGCTTATTGTTACACACCTCACTTGTTTCTTTGACATTCATAGCTCTTGTCATGCACGCTCGTCTGTTCTTAAAGCTCCTGACATCACCTTCTGCTAATACACGATCAATTTGATCATGGAAGGTGTGTCGTGGCCTACCGCGACTTCTGCATCCATCCACTTTTGCATTGTATATCTTATATACGTACATATATTTGCATATAAATATGTATGTGTATTTTTATTAACTATTAATATATGTATATATTGTTAAAGATGCGGACTTAATACCGACCCACTGTTAGAAATGTAAAATTATCTTCAAGAGGTTGTTCGAAAAAAATCACTGTTAGCGATAAGACCGTCCATTGTACTAGTTAAATGATTATGAATTCATGCGAATTTTGTTGTGTGCAATAAAGAATATTCTATTCTACAACAGACAGGCTAATAAAGGCCTACCTTATGGTAGGTGGTTACCGTTGCATATGGACGTTTGCGATACCAGAGCGGTCATCAACGCGCTACCGGCCTCGAAAGAACTTTATGACACTCTACGCAAGAGAAACGTTCTTAAGAAACATTGCGCACATTAGCGAGGTGGCTCCAGGAAATGCGGATGAATGCCCAGACGATAGCGAGCGAAGTCGAAGGCACTATTCTGACCAATTCCTCGGAACACGTCCGTTATACAGACTTACAATAGAATACGCAGAGAGATGCGAAGTATCTGCGAAGGCCAAGAGTATTTAAAGAGTTTGTGAATATGGTATCATCGAGAATACGAACGGCTTGACGTTGAATACAAGGAGGTTAAGATGGTAAGCTGGTGCTCCTACCCACAAGTGTAAGCAGTTCTCCATATGCGGCCTGAACTGGGCTTTATAAAGTACAGGGCGTTGGCTCGAAGTGAAGTACTGCGTATCGCGTTACATAGCAAGTTATGCTTGCTAATAGTTATACACAAAGGAACACTCCGCGGTCAATCGCAGACAAAGATTTTGAAAAGTTTACATCAGCAATTAATTGTTAACTAAACAAAAGAAAATCTAGAAAATTCACTAACGTTCAATCTTTGAAGGGAGGAGTTTCTGGAAACGTTTACATAAGTTTTACCTCGGCCACGTGAACGGTCAGTCACTTGCCGGGTGAAATAAAGCTATACAAAACCCTCAAGTGCTGCACAAAGGGCGTTCAAATAGAAATGAAAAAAAACTTGTTACAAATAAACTTCTGGAAGTTGCTTTTCTATACGCAAATTTTTCAAATTATGTCGACCCAATTGTTTCCAGGGCTGGTTATATAAAAGTAGTGATGGGGAGTGTTTCACGGGATTTTGTAAAATATTTAATGTTAGCTCACTTCGTTGATAAGGGATTTGATACTTTATTTTTATATCTACTAAACTTTGAAAAATGTCGAAGTAAATCATACATAAATCTATACTAATTTATATTAATCCGTACTAATCTTTAATCTGTAAATATCTGAATTTATGCACCATCTACATCGACAGATTAGAACAGCATAGAACAGCTATGAGTTAGGTCACCTTTTGATAAATTCTTATGGGAGGGTAAACCGCTTTGTTACGTAACGCGTTACGGCGTCAGTTTGCCTGGCTTCCCCTTTTCTCACGCAAGTTATCACTTCTGTCGGACTTCCCGATACGCACACTTTCTTTAAAAGGGGAAATCCATTTGCGGATCCCTCGGCGGGCTGGGGAGTGTGGGACTCGCCGGCAAGAAAAGCTAGAATACCAACTAAAAACCCTTGGTGTCACCTGATGCCATGTGCCGAGGTCACGGTATGTGCGTGAGCTTTTCTTCCGCGACCAGTTTTAACTGGACGATTGTCACTCCTTAGTATTCCTTCTTCTCCTCTTTTTATGCTCGATAGAAACGCAACTCACGAATTAATAGATTCCAAAAACAAATAAGCACTCTAAAAATTTGTCTTATATTTAACTAGTTTCTGCCCGCGGCTTCGTCCGTGTGGAAGGTTTTTTTAACTATTCCACGGGAACTCTTTAATTTTTCGGGAACAAAAGTATCCTATATACCAGGGATATAAGCTATCACCATAGAAAACTTCATTTAAATCGCTCCGGTCGTTTCGGAGATTCGCCCGTAGAAACAGAGAAACAAAAAATTTGAAAAAATCCAAATTAGTTCTATTTCGGCACACTTTTTCATTGTACATAAATTCGACCTTTACAGTTTTATTAGTTTGTTACGAGTGCGGGACTCGAATTAAAATGCCGTTGGAATTACTATAGAATTTATTAGAACTATACTAACAGGTATAACACAGGTACAAATATAACTGGACACAACCAGTACAAACTACACGATCCAATAACCCGCGCAAAGTCCGTCACTATATAGCATATCGAATGTACACGTCATGCTCGTATCGTAATCCTCGCTTGACTGCCTCCCCTATCCGTTCGGGCATTGTTTTACACTTAACTATACAATACAACAATCGACCGCGTGGACTGAATTTTCCAAGAAAACGTAATCTGTACACCTGCGGCCATAAACGAGTACAGTAACAATAGGATGTTTTCTTAATTACAAATTTTAAACACAAAAGAAGTCCAAATGCGGGAAAGGTAATAAACTGCAGGTGTGCATTCACTTTGTCGGCGTGTAACAAATTCTATATATTGCCAAAAGTAAACCACTCGAAAATAACGATCGATTCCATAAACGCGTGTATCTATTGCGTAACTCATACGAGTAACGCAAATATGTATATCGTAATCATAACTACGTATGTTTATCATTTAAAATTTATCAAGAGTGATGTAATTTTGGGGTAATCTAACAGATAGCTTATCTGTCACCTACTTAGACTATCAAGACGTGGTTTTTATTTGGGACATGTTTAAAATTGTCGCGGCCTACTTTCTTAATTAAAACAGTACGTATACATTAGTGGTCTTTGTTTATCTGTCAAAATTATTAATTAGCTTAATTGTTATCTGTGGTTTATAAATTTAACTATTTTTATTGCGATTAAACAGCTCATGGGAAGTGGTCACTGTTGCCTATAGACGTTTGAAACACCAGGGGTGGACTATGTTACCAGCCGTCAGATTGGGATATTGGGAATGGTATAAGGGGATGAGATAGAAGAATTAGACAAGAGAAAGAGGATAGAAGGAATGGGATATAAGATTGAAGTTGGATGAAATGTTAGGGGAGGTGGGTCAAGTGCCGCCCCCCCCCCATGAGACCTGATATTTGAGTTGATATTGCACACGACCTTATCACTCGTTTTTATAGCAGTGTTTCACTACTTTGCTCAAAAACAGCCATGTATAGAGGAGAGAGATACTTTGTTGTATTTGTTTCATTTGTACAAATAAGGCAAATAACGCCAAAAGCAAAAGTCTTTTCATCCACTGTCGGTTTTTAGTGACACATCAAAGGACATAGATTATCCAAATATAAAAAAAACTCCATTCGAGCAAGCGCTTCAGTTCCAAGGAACGCCCCTTATCAACTCCAAGAGTACTACGATCCTCCGTGTTGACATCGCGAACGATGTACAGTTCAGTGGCCATCATGAAGGCAAGACAAAACGTGCCTCCAAGAAGCTGGGCGTGCTAAACCGGTCCAAGCAGTACTTCACATCGCGGCAACGCCTTGTGCTTTATAAAGCCCAGGTGAGCGCGACCTCACCTCATACCGAGTACTGCTCACACCTTTGGGCTGGAGCACCTGCCTACCAACTGAATCCCCTGGACAGTATTCAACGTCGAGCCGTTCGCGTTGTTGATGATCCCATACTCACAGACGGTCTAGATACGCTTTGCCTTAGGAGAGACTTTGCTTCTCTTTGCGTATTCTACCGACTGTATAACGGGGAGTGTTCCGAAGAACTGTTTAGAATGGTGCCTTCGTCCTCTTTCTACCATTGTACCGCTCACCATCGGTTGGGAGTTCACCCCCACTTCCTTGAGCCGCTTCGCTCATGTACGCAACGGAGTTCTGCAGAACGTTTCTCTTGCGTACCGAGGGGATTTGGAATGAACTCCCAGCCGAGGTTTTCCCACAGCGCTACGATATGGAGTTTTTCAAAAAGGGTGTCATAAAATTTCTTCGAGGCCGGCAGCGCGTTGGTGACATCTCTCATGTTGCAAACGTCCATAGGCGACGGTAACCGCTTTCCACCAGCTGGGCTGTCAGCCTATTTGCTGTAATCTAGCTATAAAAAAATATACATTTGCCGCTACCGTCCTTACATGATTCGCTTACTAGCGTCATTGCAGCCGTCGACGCATCGGAGGCGTATAAACGTGTAGTTTGTAAAACTTTTAAAATTAACTTTTTTAATCAACTTTCAACAACCTGAGTCTTTTTTGCCAAAATCTTTTAATAGATTTATACTTGTTTCAGAATACCAAGTATCTATATATTGCAACATTAACTAAAAACAAGTAGTTGCTGCTGTTGATACTTCCATATCATACCGTTTTACGTCATTGCATAAGACAAATATGTTTAGTTCTTTGTTAATTCAGTCCATGTGGGGGTGTTTGTAATATTTGCTAATAGATCAAATTTTGGTCAAATATAGTGACAAATACTCTAAGCTAAGTGAGGCGCCGCCTTTGGGATCGGAATTTTATTTGTACGGAATAGTTGCTACAAGAGAATCTTATCTATACTAAATATATAAATGTATGCACGGTATAAAATTTCCACCAAATACTAAATATAATACACTGATATAATTATCGTATGCTATTTATAAAATAAACAGATTATTCATTTATATCTATGGTATTGTAGTGTTACACGCACACCTGCAGTTTGTTACCTTTCGGCATTTGGTCTTCTTTAGTTTACTTTGTGTTAAAAAATTGTAATTAGAGAAACATCCTATTGTGTATTGTAATCGTTTATGATAGTCATTAACCAGGTGTGATTCTTAGAACCTATTGTTATGCGGTCAAGTATTGTGTCGTGACATATTGCATAATTTAGTATATAACAATGCACGAACGGAGGGTTGAGGCAGTCAAAGCGATAACACGAGCGAGGCAAGACGTGTGTACATTTAGGGACGGACTTTGCGCGTGTTATTGAATCGTGCATCACATTTGTACTGGTTGCGCCCAGTTACATTTGTACCTGTGTTATACGTGTTTGTATAGTTCCAATAAATTCTAGAGTAATTTTAACGGCATTTTAATTCGAGTCTTGTAATTCGTAACAATATATTATAGCTGGAGTAAATATAGCAATCAGGCTGATGGACAATGAGTATTGTAGTTTATGAACTTGTAACACCAGAGGTATTACCAATATGATGCCGGTCTCAGAGGAATTTTATGTTACTTTTCTTTGTAAAATATTATGTCAAAATATTTCGGTCAAAAGGTCATTCTACGAGTAAATACCTAAGATGGTAAGAGTAATGCCCAATCGATGGCGAGTAGTGCTGCGATAGAATATAGTTACAACTTAGGCCCCGACAAAAACAAAATCCACCTGCATAATCTGGAACAAAACAAATGTTATTACCTAACGGCATTTAAACTAATTGTAACTTTTTTATGATCGTCTTCTTTTCTTTACTTTATGTTTAAAATGTGTGAAAAAAGCAAGCAGCTCATTGTTTTATTGTACTCTTTTATGGCAGTCATTAGCCAGGTGCGGCGGATTAAGTCGACTTAGATGCTGAGACATTGCATTTGTGCAGTATAAAACGATGACCTGATGGAGGGGGGGGGCAGTCGAGCGAGAACCACGAGCGAAGCGAGACGTGTGTACTACAATCAGGAATGTAATAAGTGATGGAATGGGCACGTTTTATTGAATTACGACCTTCTGCATTACGTTTGGACTTGTTGTGTTCGGTTATATTTGTACCTGTGTTATACGTGTTTGTATAGTTCTAATAAACTCTATAGTAATCCTAACGGCATTTTAATTCGTGTCTCGCGACTCGTATTAGTATGAAGACAGCAGTCTGAGCATTTCCTCAGAACACCCCCTCTTATGCTATTATATGAGTTGAATGACCACAAAGGTATATTGATTTAAGTGAACTAATATTGATTCCAAACATTCTAGAAGGTCAGGTGCCTTGATATAACGCCAAGGTCGTCAACAAAGTCGCTCTACGGAATAACACCGTTATACAACCGAGGTACCTGTAAGGAGTCTTCACGTAAGTATTCACGTGTATTCTATCTACTAAGCCTATTAGCTCACTTATATTAGTTAACGGTTTAGTACAAGGAATAATACAGAAGGAGCGAATTTGATTGAGATCGTTTCAGCTACACCTGCGCTGTAAGAGTGGCCTTCTACTCGTACTCCCAGCCATTTACAGAATCCACGGGGCAGATCTTTGTTTAATTGTTAGTCTTTAAATTTTAAAGCGCGTTCGGTATCCAAATTATAAGTAGTTTTTAGGGGTGTATATAAAAGTATTAACTATGTACAGGTGAAATATACATGTTATGTAATTGTTTATATTGTTCCTTCTGTTGTTTTTTCATGCTCTACTTATCACATGAACTGTATTGGCAAAATTTAGGTAAATACGACGTTGCCAATAGAGCAGTGTTCTTTTATATAATGTAACACGTGTTTCAATAATAGAGTCGTCTATTATCAATAGGGTCGTTGAATTAGTTGCTGACTTGAAATATTTGTTCTTCAAAAATAACAATGACATATTATTTGCTTGTACCAATATGAAAAATTTAGGAACAATAAAATAGTTAAAAGCATAATAATTTTCTATTTATATATATATTTCTTCTATTAGTGTGCATGTTACATAACTCCTACTAAACGATTGGACCCATTTGTTATATTTTTGTACATGTTAAAATGGTTATAAATGGAATCCAGGAGGTAGCGGGTGTCAGGATTTTGACGAAATGTTTTGTGTGTATTTGAGTTGGTGGATATCCCAGGATGGCTAAGAATTTAGTTTCTCAATTAGATCCGGTAGATGGTGCTGGAATGGGGTCAAGATTTTCATATCTTCAGAGCAGGATACCGTGATAGTGATAATATATTTCCTATAATTTTTAGGGTATCGTAGCTTTTGGGAAATCAAGGATTCTTTGTACAATCGTCATATCCGCCTCTCTTATATCAGAATATTTTTTTCAGACACTACTTGATCTTCATCATCATCTAAGCGTTAAATCTTAGTTGCGTTCGGAGCGTTTGCTTCGAAGCCTGGGGTCCACGTTTTTATCCATTTCTCGCAATCTTCGGCATTCCTTTTTGTGAGGTCATTGGTACGCATGTATAAAGTCAAGAAATTATTTCTTGGGCCTGACCTGACGGAGTCGGCATAGTTAGACAGTGGTTGATGTATGATGATACCACGCTCTCACAGAATGTCGGCATCATATGGTTAATTGTTTCGTGCGGTGAGTGGGAATTCCGGGGGCCTATTTACCCCTATCGTATTCATCGTAGTTCATCCCATTGCAGAGGCTGGCAACGCTTTAACATCAGGCCAGGACTAGTTCTGTTATTTCAATATCTTATCTCTCATCTTAGCGTTGCGAAGATATTCAAATTATGATTCCATTACAATAGGGTCAACATTTGTATTCTACTAAATCCAAAATATCTTCTTGATATACTATTTAGTCAAAAAAATTGGTATTACCATTAGGGCGATAGCCGAAATGATTATTGAAGCTCCCAAAAATTTAAACAATTAGAGTGGAATTGGAATAACAGAATACCTAAATCAGGCAAGCCTACGATTGAGACGATAGTATCCGACCATTTTGACGAGATAGTATTAGCAGAATTGGGCCTTTGGTGTTGCAAAAATTTATGGGTGACGTTAACCATTTTCTGTAAGGGAACGTACCCATACCATGCGAAGTCTTCAAACTAGCACGCTTAATCACAGGGGCAGGGAGGCTTAGGTTGTCCTGTAAGGAAATCTCGCCCTTTTTCTAGCTATATTCAAATGTGGCTCGCAGAGTTTAGCGCTTTTTAGACGGCTAATGAACCAAATTATTTTTTCAACTTTCTGTTTGCAAAAATATTTCAAACCATATTTATGAATTATGTGAAAATTAGAGGGGGAGAAGGGGTATATACTACAGGGAAGAGGGGGAAAAGAAATGTAAAATATGGGCCATGAAGTATGTGTACGTTCTCTAATGTGATCCGTTTGTGTGTTTGCCCGCTAATAATAAAACAATAAAAAATATTACTTAAAAAAAAACGTTTTTTTCGTATATCCCACAGAAAAGACGTCATTTAGTTAAAAGAATAGCGTCACAGGTAATTATTGCGGTGTAATCAAAATCCCGGGACATGTTATTCAACCCCATCACTGAACTCGGCGGTACGTTGCATAACCAAAACTGACTTCACGTGTACCCGGGCCACGTGAACCGCGAGTCACGTTGTACAAGTACATTGCTCAATTCGATACATTGTCCACGATTGTTACAAATATACAAAGTCGGCTGGTTATTTAGGCTTTTAAATTTTTTGTGTATTTAATTGTTCCGAGGAACTGTCTAGAATTGTCCTCTCCTTCTGTCTCCGCAGCGCTTGCTGTCAGCTAGGTGTTTCGTCTTCGAGATGGGAGCGAACAGGTGTCCCGAGCGCTTATTTCTTCTCCAATGGGGCGTGTTGCGGTCTCGATGGTTCATCACCTAGAGAGCCTAAAGCTGTCGCTTTACCAGATTCGTTTAATGTAACGAACATAACAACTATCAAAGTAAAGTAGAACTTACACTATGTCAGGTTGTCTGGAAGAGATCGCTTTTAGCGATAAGGCCGCCTTTTGTTTTACCAGGTAACTATTGTCGTGTTGTGCATTTGTTTGGAATTTTTGCTTTGGTGAACAATAAAGTGTTGTCTATGTCTAACAACTACCAGTACCAGTCTATCTACCATAATTTGCGTCCCTCGACTAGATACAGAATAATAACACCTATACACACGTAGTGTATTTATAATCACTCTTTCACTGCCAAAGAAGCTCTTAATCCATGTATGTTAATATTTATAACCATTTACCGGAAAATTTTAAGTCACTCCCCTTAAAATATTTTAAAATAAAAGTAGCACACTGAATGATACGCATGGCATTTTATACCACCGATGAATATTTTAATTTTAAACAGACGAGTAGGATTCCCCTCGTTTAAAAAAAGGGTTCCCTGAATAACTATGCTCACTAGGGTAATTGACAATCAAGATTTTTATACGATTTTACAAAAGCCGAAGTCATCTATATTTAGCACGAGCATAGCAAGTTTTGATGTCATTATTTCAACGAGTCAATAGGTTATCATTTACTCTTTAAACAATAATAAATATTATTTTTATCGTGTTATTTTGAAAGTGAGACAGTCATTATTATGGTATTTTATCGCCCGATCTCTTATCTATATTATTGTTACATGCCGACAAAAGTAAATGCACACCTGCCTGTCATAAAGCACAGTTTATTACCTTCCCGCATTTGGACTTCTTTTGTTTACTTAGAAAAACAGCCTATTGTGTATCGTACTCGTTTATGGCCGTTCGCAGGAATAATGAAGCAGGAGTGCATTAGCATTGCATTACGTTTTCTTGGAAAATGCAGTCCACGCGGTCCAGTGTTGTATTGTACAGTTTAGTATAAAACAATACCCGAACGGGGGAGGTCGAGGCAGCCAAGCGATGATTACGATACAATCAAGACGTGTACATTCGATAAGCTATGTGGTGACGGACTTTGCGCGTGTTATTGAATCGTGGAGATTGTGCTAGTTGTGTCCAGTTATATTTGTTCCTGTGTTATACGTGTTTGTATAGTTCTAATAAATTCTATAGTAATTCCGACGGCATTTTAATTCGAGTCCCACACTCGTAACATTACTATAAAATTGTAAAAGTGAAGTCTTTTGTTTCTTACATTTTTTATGTTTGTTTGTTCGGGATTTACTTAAAAACTTCTGCTCCGATTTCGTTGCGGTTTTCACTGATCGATAGTAAATTCCCGGAACTAAAATCTGCAGTATTTTATATCTCGAGAATCCTACGGGAGTTTTCTTGGGAGAAGTTTAAAGTTGCCAGATCGAAAAAAAAATGATTCGATGCGAAATTATCAGTGATCGCTAACATTTTTGGTAAAATAAGTGTAATTGTGTATGCCTTACTAAAGGCACGTTACTTTTCCCCAGTTTTTACCGGAATTTCCGGGATTTATGGATTTTCCTAAGTACTAAAAAATAACATTTGATTTTATGTTTAGCAAAATCCTATAATCTTATCCTATAAATATTGTTATAACCTAGGCGCCGACAAAAACAAATTCACACCTGCATATCTGTAAAAACGCACTTTATTACCTGTCTTCTATTGTTTACTTATCTATTGGCATGCGTGTACTAATTATTCTGGAGAATAGTTCATTGTTTTATTTTACTCTTTTATGGCCGTTTGCCATCAATATACGGTCGTTAGCCAGGTGTAACAGATTAAGTCGACTATAATACGGGCACATTTGTATTTGTGAGGTATAGAACCAGGGTCCGATGGAGAGAGGAGTCAGTCGAGCGAGAACCACTATCAAGGCGAGACATGTGTACAATCGGGAACCATAGTGACGGACTCTGCGTGTTTTAATGAATTACGAGCTTCTGCATTACGTTGGGATTTGTTGTGTTCGGTTATATTTGTACCTGTGTTATACGTGTTTGTATAGTTCTAATAAACTCTATAATAATTCCAACGGCATTTCAATTCCAGTCTCGCAACTCGTAACAGTATTACACTACAGCAGTTGTTTGCGACACCAAATTGTTTCTGAACACTATATTAATAGTTTCGAATAAATTCTTTAATGTAGGGTAGTTTCACGAATATTTAGTCGGCAATAAATACATCAGCATGCTTTCTTTGTGTATCCGCTGATCTTTCAGTAAATACCAAGATATAGATTAGTCAGTGCTTGAATATTTATCAGATGATTATCTTTTTTATCAAAGTATAACAACGCGTGATAAAGGAATTGCAAAGTGCTTATGTATGAATAATTTGTACCTATGCATAATATGTTAGAAGACAAAAATGTGACTTCGAAACGTTTACGAAATTATAATAAGTTGGTAATGCAAGTCAAAACAGGCAACGAATCTGCTAGAAAATTGGAATTAAAATATTAAATATTGTATCGTGTATATATGTATGTTCCTTAAATTTTTAGAAATCTAATACCTAAAGATTATAATAAAGACGTCTGTCTGTTTGTCTGCCTGTGAAATCATACTAATATATAAAGCTGAAGAGTTTGAAAAATTATTTTAGTGTTATATAGCTCATTTATCGAGGAAGGCTATTAGCTATCATCACGCTAAGACCAATAGGAGCGGAGCACCAATGAAGTATGTTTCAAAAACGGGGGTTTTATTTAACCTACTTTTTTTTTACTATTCCACGCGGACGAAGTCGCGCGCAGAAGCTAGTATAATCATATTTTAATAATTGTACCAATTATGAAGGATGTCCCATGCCAAATTCGTATGCAACCTTTCAGCCAGCAATGGCGAAATAGAAGATAAGTAGAAATACGTTTAAATTTTGACATGAATGTTTAAAAGGTTAGGAAAATGTGCGCTGTATCAAAGAGTACATTGTATATAAAGGCTCTATATTTCGTTTATGTAAAAAATCTGTAAGGAAAAATTTACCTGATATATTATAATATTGTTGAATTAAGAAATCCGGAGTTTTCATGAAGTATTTGAAAGACCACGGCACCTTGGTATCTACCAGTTTTTTACAGGCTGTCCTAGTTTGTGGATCAACTATTTTTGTCATTTGACTACATACTCAAAAAAATAAGTAAACAGTAACAACTTCAGTATTGCAAATGCAAGTAGGTGATATTAACCACTTTCCATCAGGTGGGCTACATCATCAATAAAAAAGTATAAGACAAACTAAATCATAGTAACACATATCTGGAACCCAGTTAACAAATCTGCATTGTATTAAATTTGAACATCAATAATCTCGTTAAGAATCGATTAGGCATCTCTTAAGTAAGAGAATCAGAAACAGACCCTAATCAATTAATATCTTTTTTTTTTCACTTATAAACATGTATTACCTGTTGTTTACCTAAAAGGAGCACAGATAAATGAAATTTGAATGATTAACGTAGGTTGTACCCAAAATATTCGGCTAAAGACGAGTTTATAGGTAAGTTTTTTACTAACCAGTTGCTGAGCAGTTTCTTTAAATTTAAGAAACGATTATAAGTAAGGCCCTAATTGTTTAGATTTGTTTATGGTGAAAAAATTTAATGCATAGTTTGATGCACTCTTTCACCTCTGATGTTGCAAATATCCATAAGCGAGAGTAGCTACGTAACCTTCCAGCGTATGAGCCGCCAATCTGTTATATTCCAGCAATAAAAAAACAGTTTTATCCGTGCAGGAACGGAGAAAGAATATAATTTCCTGCGGCCGGGCGGCCTGTCGTAAGAGGCGACAAAACAACCCACAGCCAGGTGGTAGGGCATTTGCCCAACTGGATGGCTACCACTCCTGGTCTAAAGTATGTCGCCATAGCAACCTTGAGTTGTGTTTCGGCATTAGTGACCAGGTTCCAGTCTCCTTTAAGAGTGCAGCAGCGCATTTGTAGCATCTTTGGTGTTGCAAATGTTCATAGGCGATGGTAACCGCTTTCCATCAAGTGGGCCATCTGCCTGTCTGCTGAACTCCTGCAATAAAAAATAAATAAATAAAAAACATATAAAAAATATAGGACAACCAAAACCATAGGCAAAACTTAGCAAAACAAATATCTCGAATCTAGATAATATTAAAAAATCTGTATTATTTTGAACTTGAATAGGATATTACGGTCAGAATCGTACACGTGAGGCGAGTGTATCGTATGACAGGCAAGGTCGCGCGTCTAGCTTTCACGTGACACAAACATCCTGTATCGTGTGTCCATTGTGACATTTCTAATGTATATCAAGTTAATTGTTATTTAACAATACAAAATCCAATAAAATAATGTTATTTGAAGGATACATTGCGTAACATGTTTATTAGTGAGCCGGTCTCAGGTTTCTTAACTTGTGGAAGTATTGGTAATATGTTTGCCAAATAATGATGTTATGTATGTATATATTTTATTTTATTTGGGGGGTTAACAGCTGTGGGATGGCATTGAGAGTCACGTGACAAGAATGTTAAACTACAAGATGGATGGGTACAGATGTAAAGGTAGACCAAAAATGTTATGTATGTCACAATAGAAGAGTGTGGAAGGAAAAGACATATTGTGCCGACCCCAATTAATTGGGATATGGTGAAAGAAAAGAGAGAAAAGAGAGAGGACGTTGACAGCTGTAGTCTTACAAACTAAAGTTTAACAAACTAACGTTACAGAAACAGCTAAATTACAGCTATTCATAAACCTCCACAGATGACAGGCAAATGAAAGTCAAGTATAAATACAATAATTTTAGAAAAGAATAAAAATAACAATTATATGAAAATTTTGTGACCGTGAAACTAATTATTATTAAAATAGGCTTAGATTAAATTAGCATTTGGAGATGCTAGACTATCCAGAAACAAGTCAATGTCAACATAATCCGACTTGCTGAGTTTGTTGAATTTATTCACTGTTCTAACAAAAAATGAGTGGCGTCTGAGGGTTGTACGTGTCAAGGGCGAATGAAGTAGTTTTCTAGGGCGTTCGAAACAAGAGGGAACACAAATGTAGTTTCTCGATAAGAATAGCACAGTCAATTTTGGACTGAGGAATTTTCACCAAGAAACGTATATCGGATATATTTCTTCCAACTTTGAGGGGCAGAAGATGGAATAGGGTACAGCGCTCAATGTAACCTTGGCGCGGTATTTTGAATTTAAAATGGATAAATCTAGTGAACTTTTTTTGAATAAGCTCTATATACATACATACATACATAACTTCACGCCAGGTCCCTTGCGGGGTAGGCACGAACGACAGAGCGCCATTCAGGCTTATTCTTACACACCTCACTTGCTTCTTTGACATTCATAGCTCTTGTCATGCACGCTCGTCTGTTCTTAAGGCTCCTGACATCACCTTCTGCTAGTACACGATCAATTTGATCATGGAAGGTGTGTCGTGGCCTTTCGCGACTTCTGCATCCATCCACTTTTGCATTATATAGCTCTATATAGATCCTTTTAATCCTCTTAGGGGTTGACTAAGGGGATGAAACCACAGTGTAAGTACCATGTAGTGGTGCCGTATGCCAGTGCGTCTGGTTGTGCGATCAAAAAGCTCCAATTCATACTCTTCAAAATATATCCGATAGAAAACCGACAAGCTGGCAACCCTGCGTCGATGTTCAAGACTTTGTAATTTGTCATTAAATAGCCGGTCGTTGCCTATCTACTTCCTGGCTCTCCACTCAATTGATTTTAATGCCTCGAGTTGGTACCTAGCTGAGCCATCGCAAAGTTGATGCCCGTATTTGTATTTAATACAGCATCAGCAACTGTTCTGGAGTGAAGTACCACCTCACCCTTGATAGTATGCCCGGTTTTTTAGCTACAGTTTGGGCTAAATACTTAGATGATAATTTTCGAATTCTTTTAAAGTGATTTGTCCAAATGGCAAATTGGCGCATTTCTTACTATTATGAAATCCTTTTGTCTACAGGAACTTGGTCAAGTTTTTATCTCTTATTATTATATTACGATAATGTTAAATATTAATTCTTAAATATTATAATGTAAAACATTTCGTCTTATCTCACGTTTGATAGATTTTAATTTGAAGTCCTTATCGGTAATAGCGATAACACAATCTTTGCATTCATTTGTTAAGCGTGACATAATGAATTTTACTTATGCTCATAATATCACGTACTTACATAATTTTGGATTAATTGATTAGGTACTTTTTTATTTTAGAGTTAAACAGATAGATAACTTTTTATTGTAAGTACACCAAAGCATAGAAGTAAAAAAAAATACAGAAGAACTAACTGTCTCGAGAGGCGTTGTTCTGTCTTGAAAAATAAAATTTGATCTAATTTCAGCGCCAACTACCGGGTCCAATTATGAATCCAAATAATTCTCGAATCCACTTGAAAACACACAGAAAATTTCATCAAAATCGGTCCAACCGTTTAGGAGTTGGCTCACATACACACAGTACAGAAGACAAGAAGAATAAATAAATAATAATAATTAAATCTTTATTACATAGCCATACAACATTATTGTGTTATAAGTAAAAGATACAAAACACAGAATTTCAAAGAAACGCAAACTGTGAAGTCAGTTGGTTGCCAAGACTCACATTAGGAACAAACCTGTGTTGCAGTTAGCATTGGCAGCCTTCCACCTGCAAGAAGAAGAAAACAGGCAGAAGACACGCACAGAATTATATATATGTTACAGGGAATTTGATAGCCCCGGTCAGTATGAATAATGACAACCTTATCTTAGGCAATATAATAAAACACAGATGGACTGTAGTTTTTTGTATATTAAATAAGTTAGGATATTTTAGTATGGTATTTTGTTAGGGTATGGTTGTATGGAAGATTTTTTTTTTGAGACAAAGTAAATTTTGGATGGTGGAAGGTTAAGGCTCCGAGTCTTTAGGGGTCGCCTTCTATCTTTTATTTAAAAAATCGGATCTGTTCATAATAAATATTATACCTGACCCTTGAACTTCATAATTCTTATGGAAAGTCAATTGAATTTATACTGCCCGGGCAGCATACTACATTACTCGCTTGAAAAAGTGTAATGTAATACACTAGTACGTTAAAAAAAAAATGAGCGAACTTTTAAAATTTAAATTTTGAACTGAAACTTTCAGAAACGTATTATTTTTTGATCTATAAAATTATCTCGTTACGGCGAGAAAAATAATTTGAATAGAAAATAAAATAAGTTTTTGGCCATTTTAGAAATTTTAAAAAATTTAGAGCGACCTCTTCATTTTTTTTTACTGTCCGTTGGCATTCTTTCTTAAAACATCAAAAACTAAAAAAAATTCACACGAGACTCAAAAACAAAAAGTCGGTTTTTTGTGCCACCCTAATATATATTTATATCAAACAATAGAAGTCGCCTCGTTCTCCCCCAATAGTTTCGAATTCTCCCTGACTCCAGCAACTCTTCTCTAGTTTGTTACATATCTATTTAAAAAAAATATCTTGCTATCTTTTTCGTGGTATGCAATTGCTGAAGTTTTTACTCCATCTGTTCCTTTCACTTTAATCTTTATTATACAAAGTTTTCAGGACGATATCACAATTCTACTATATCATATTAATACATAGAGTTTAAGAAATGCAATTTAAAACACAATTCTCGCCAACTCAATTACAGTTTTCAAAAGTGACCACTTATACTGGAAAGATCCATTAATAGTCATATCTGTGATTTTATCTTGATTCGTCTGTGATTTAAAGGAATTTCAACAGAATCACGAACTTGTTGATAACAGAATGTGTTATACACTTAGTAAGAACAAAGATCGGTGTTTATTGTTATCTTTGTTAAACAAGGTCGCGTTATAGAACGTGTATTTTAAGACACAGGGAAACTTTCAACGTCTTCACCCACTTCCAGATTGTTGATTAATTTGAAATTCTGCACCCGGATAAAGAACCGATGATAATATAATTACTTTATAACTTTGTCCTGATATCTTAACCAGGATGAACGAGATGACACTGGAAATTGATACAATGTGCCGATTATTTTTTTTGATTAAATACTAGCTGACCCGGCAACAAATAAATCAAAACCAAAATTAGCTAAATCAGTCCAGCCATTCTCGAGTTTTAGTGAGACTAAACGAACAGCAATTGATTTATATATATATATATATATATATATATATATATATATATACATATATATACCCGGAACAACACTAATATATATTATATACCCAAAATTTCGATCTTCTTTTCGTTATTCTGTTATTTATTATCTATCCCTTACTAAACATCTATGTCTCTCTGTCTTTTTATTCCCGAACCTTCTTTTCTAGAACTTCGTTCATCTTCTATCTCTTTTTAAAATATATCTGTCCCTGTCTTTTCCTTACAGAATGTTCGAACTTTTTCTAACTCTTGAAACTGGCTTACGCTATCAGAAAGTTCTACCCTCGGTCGCTTCAATATTATATTCATGTAATTATTTCTTATTACAAGCTTTTATTTAACTTGCAATGGATGTATGTATGTAAGTTTGCGTGGAATCTTGCAAGTTAAATTTCACCAACTTCCCGGTTTCCGATTGAGCTGAAATGTTGCACGCATATGTATATCGATCGCGTGACAATGCAATAATATGGTACCATGGAGCTGATCTGATGATGGAGTCGGAAGGTGACCATCACAAGATAGACCCGTCGTGTTTGGGCTCGTTTTAATTTTCTTGACTAGCACTCTGCTGCTACATTATATCCCGGATCTCAAAAGCTTGTATTTAAAAACCTTTTTAAATAATCTTATTAAAGATTAAGATTCAGTTAACCTATTTTTTGTCTAATAAGGAATAAAAAGTAAGATAATATGGATCCACGTGTACTATCATAACCTATTAAACACGCGTCTGCGTCACGTTTTCAGTTGACACGTGTATAGTTAAATTACAATGCTTTATATTCAATTATGAATGAAATAATGGGCACACATTCTATTTATTGCTTGTGAATACGTTAATGAAATACCCTTGATCCACTCGTATTACTGTTACCCAACGCGATTTGATTATAGTGTTCAAATTAACGCTTTAACGATTAGCTTCATTATTGTATATGTAAAAGACAGGCAAGCCATGCCGTTAAGTTTATCTTATAAGGAGAGGCGGGGAGAGGAAAGGAGAGGTGACAGGAGGCTGATTTATGGTTTTTTGACATTAGAGTGCGTGTATTAGATTTTGGAGGCAAGGAATGTAAATAAATTTTAATATATATAAAATGTGATCCATAATAATTCAATGATCAAATTGATCGTGTATTAGCAGAAGGTGATGTCAGGAGCCTTAAGAACAGACGAGCGTGCATGACAAGAGCTATGAATGTCAAAGAAGCAACTGAGGTGTGTAAGAATAAGCCTGAATGGCGCTCTGTTGTCCGTGCCTAACCCGCAAGGGACCTGGTGATGTTATGTATGTATGTATGTAAAATGTGATCTATCACTTGCACACACAAACACACATACACACACACAATCAAGATAACATCTATTTAAAAAAAAATAATTTGGATACACAAATTGTTAAGTCAGTCATACACGTACTTGGTGTCCCGCGATACAGGCTAGTCCTAGTGCGGAATCTATGTGAGTTGTTTGTTTGTTGAATAAATTGATTTGATTGATTGATAAGGTTGTCGTCTTTGTCAAAGTGGGTACAGAAACTTTCCTAGGGGAAAGCTCCAGTGACCGAGATAAGTTAGAGCATTATTCATGGAAAGTTACAGAGTCACGTGATACGTCTATAAGAATACAAATGTATTGAAACTACCTGCGTAGTAAGGGAACGTGAATCGTTTCACGTGATAGTTTTAATAAGCTTATTGTGTCTGGTCGTGTCAGCACAGGCTTATTGGGAATGACGTAGTTCATAAAAACTAGGCTAGGCGTTATATTTCTGGAATACACAAACAGAAAGACATTTTTTTATTGCAGGAGTTCTGCAGACAGACAGACGCGGTTACAATCGCCTATGGACATTTGCAACACCAAAGGTGCTACAAATGCGCTGCTGCTCTCTTAAGGGAGACTGGAATCTGGTCACTGATGCCGGAACACAACTCAAGATTTTTATGGCGGCATACTCTAGACCAAGGGTGGTCGCCATACAGTCGGGCAAATACCCTACCACTGGCTGTGGGTTGTTTTGTCGCCTCTTACGACAGGCCGCCCGGCCGCAGGAAATTGTATTCTTTCTCCGTTCCTGCACGGTTCGGACATAATAATATATAAGACATAATATTTGAGGTGATAATAATTCGTAAATTTTAGGCGAAGCATTTTATTTGTTTTTTTTTAAGCAATGGCACTTACATGTTTGTCTTCTTCGTCTTCACGGCTACTGAAAAGTGACCGAAACATCGGATAAAAACAAATGAAATGCCGCACTTAAGAACGTTGTTTTAGGGCCGCTTGCATAAGGTTGCTTAAATTTATTTAAGAAACACAAAAGATATTTAACACCCTTAAATACAGTTAGCGTCTTGCACAACGCAAAATTTTCCGCTAAATATCTTTAAAGAACTATCAATACGTTTTGTGTAAAACGTATTTAGGAAGTTTAACATGATTAACTAATTTCATTTAAAGGTGATCGTTATGCAAGCGGCCCTTAGTGTATTAATAGTTAATTATGGTTTGTTTTAATATTGTATATATAATCACGCCTGTTTCCTCTAGGGGTAAGCAGATACAATGGATTTTCACTTCCTACGATCTTGGCATATCTTTTGCTTCATCTACATTCGTTAATCTCTTCATACATACACGTTAGTAATAAATATGTAATACTATTGCCATTATTATAAATACAAGGGTAATAAAAGTCGATACTTTAACAACGGAAACTTATTTGAACAATTGTTGGTATTGTTTAACGGTTACAAATTGTTTGAATCGATTTCTATAAGATTTATCGACAGTGTTAATTGTTGTACTTTACTTATTGTTATCAAAGTTTCGTTATGTTCTTTGTTAAGAATATCAACTTGTTGTTTAGCTAATGGCTTTGAGGTATTTTAGGAAACATAATAGGGATTTAGTTTATATTGAACAAAAAAATCTTTAAGCAGGCTTTGGTTGAAAGGAAACTGAAGGTTATACTATACTATAGGATACGAGTTTGTCTCTGGATTTTTAATCTATAGTATATTAAATCTGTAGAGAGGGTCGGAGTTTTTGCCGGGAACTGAACGGAGATGTGCTGTGCAGTTTTATTTTCTAAAAATGTATAAAATTACTCTAAAATGAACAATAGTTGTAGGATATTGATAGTTTTTGAGTAGTGATTGTGTGTTTTGTGAGAAATGTGAACTGTATAGCCAAATGTGGCCGTTTGAGTTGTCACAAGAACTCCGTTGAATGGCACTAGCTGATTACCTACAGTTCAGCTGTGCTACACATAGGCTTAAGAAAATGAAGAAACTAAATGTATATTATAAACTAAGATCTGGCCTAAAGGCCTAGCTGCCAAGCCGTAAACCTAAAAAAAAACGTAGAGAGGGTCGAGTTTTTATCATGAATTTAAAATGAGTACTCGGAGTCACACAGGACTCAAAGTCTGGAACATCGACGCAGGGTTGCCAGCTTATCCGGTTTTCCATCGGATACACTTCTTAGAGCGTGCAACTCAGCTCTTCGATTCTGCTATTACTATATTGTCAACATCGCCGGATGATGCCGTCTCAGTCGTAAATTTGCCTGATTTTAGTATTCTGCTAATTGCAATGGCGTACCCATGGCAAGCTACTCTATTTTTATAGATTACTAGAGCTTAGTTTTAGTTGAATGGGTTGTTTAAAGAGGTTGCATTGTATTAAATGCCATACATGCCAGGTGGTAGGGCATTTGCCCGACTGGATGGCTACCACCCCTGATCTAGAGTATGTCACCATAAGTTGAGTTGTGTTCCGGCATTAGTGACCAGGTTCCAGTCTCCTTTAAGAGAGCAGCAGCACATTTGTAGCACCTTAGGTGATGCAAATATCCATAGGTGATGGTTACCGTTTTCCATCAAATGGACCGTCTGCCAGTCTGCTGAACTCCTGCAATAAAAAAAATATATATGTTAGTGCTACTTATTTTTATTTATTTATATAAAATATACACTGAGCTCGAATAGCAAGTCTCGCATATAAATCGGTTTAAACTTTTGTACGATAGTCGTATGAACTTGAACACATGCCATCCGAGATCTAGTTTAGACACGTGAAGAAATCTGTAAATATCTGAATGCGAGATCTATATAAAATCTGCAGTACTTTGTATCCCGAGAATCCTACGGGAATTTTCTTGGGAGTGGATTAAAGTGGCCTGTCTAAAAGAACTTGATTCCGATGCGAAATTTTCACTGATCGATATATCGTACTGGTACTATAATCATTATATCCCAAGATTTTACTGGAATTTTGATATTCATGTATTTCCATAGTAAAAAAACCATTACCCTGCTGAAAATAGCTTTTGATTTTGTATTCAGCAAAATAAGTGTAATCTTTGTTACTTGACCAACATGAACAAAGTTGCGGGCAAATGCTAGAAATTTTACATATAGACGAATAATCCCTGTAATTTGAAATGTTTAAAAAAATATGATATTAAAAATGTGCAATCAATATTCATTAATATCTTCTTCTTGATATATAAAAATGAATGTCTGTCTGTATGTCCTTTATAGAATCGTAAACTATACATTCGATTTTGATGAAATTTTGCGTGTGTGTTTGAGTGGGTCCCGGGATGGTTTACAAGTCACAATTGGAACCGGTAGGCGACGCTGATATCGGGTTCTAGAATCTTCCTAACCACCTGAACTGATTTTGGTGATTTTGTTTTTGTGTGTTTGACTGGGTTCCCGGATGGTTTAGATTCACAATTGGAACCGGTAGGTGGTGCTGAAATCGTGTTCTAGAATCCTTCTAATCACCTGGACCCATTTTGGTGATTTTGTTTTTGTGTGTTTGAGTGGGTTCCCGGATGGTTTTGATTCACAACTGGAACCGGTAGGTGGTGCTGAACTCGGGTTCTAGAATCCTTCTAATCACCTGGACCGATTTTGGTAATTTTGTTTTTGTGTGTTTGACTGGGTTCCCGGATGGTTTAGATTCACAATTGGAACCGGTAGGTGGTGCTGAAATCGTGTTCTAGAATCCTTCTAATCACCTGGACCCATTTTGATGATTTTGTTTTTGTGTGTTTGAGTGGGTTTCCGGATGGTTTAGATTCAAAATTGGAACCGGTAGGTGGTGCTGAAATCGGGTTCTAGAATCCTTCTAATCACCTGGACCGATTTTGCTGATTTTGTTTTTGTGTGTTTGAGTGGGTTCCCGGATGGTTTAGATTCACAATTGGAACCGGTAGGTGGTGCTGAAATCAGGATCTAGAATCCTTCTAATCACCTGGACCGATTTTGCTGATATTGTTTTTGTGTGTTTGAGTAGGTTCCCGAATGGTTTAGATTCACAATTAGAACCGGTAGGTGGCGCTGAGACCGGGATCTAGAATCCTCTGAAACAAAGTCTTTTAGAAATTCATAAAATATGGCGGTACGAAGTCAGCTAGTATGTAATATAACTATGATGTAAGTTTTTGTGGGTAGTGTTTTATGTAAATGAAACAACTAAAAATATAAATTAATTTCACAGTTAAAGCAGAAACGTGATCACCGTTTTTAGAATAATTTTACAGTGTTATTTAATTACATTATAGATTCTTCTTATTTATGGCTCTGCACGATTTGTGTCTAGTAAGTGCGAAGTATTTATGATTATTGAAGTTTCAGAATAACCTTGGAGAAGAAGGCTTTTTTATTGATGGGAAATCCAATTACGAAGAATTGATAGACAGACGGACAATCTGTTAAGGCATAACCATGCCTTTATACATATTGTTACGAGTTGCGAGACTCGAATTAAAATGCCATTAGAATTACTATAAAGTTTATTAGAACTATACAAACACATACAACACAGGTACAAATATAACCGAACATAGCAAGTCCAAACGTAATGCAGGTCGGAATTACATAACACGCGCAAAATCCGTTACTTAATGATTCCCGATTGTAGTACACGTCTTGCTTCGGTCGTGGTTATCGCTCTACTGCCTTGGCTCTCACTCGAGGCATTCTTTATACTGCTCAGATGCAATATGTCTGCCCGGCCGCGTTTACCGAATTTCCTAGAATCAGTTTGTACGTCAAATTTGACACACCTGGCTAATGACTGCCATAAAAGAATACAATACAGAATGGGCTGTTTTTTTATCACAAATTTTAAACACAAAATGAACAAAACAAGTCCAAATGCCGAAAACGTACGGTACGGTACGCAGGTGTCAATTTGTCTTTGTCGGCGTCTAGGTCGTTACAATATACTAGCTTCTGTCCGCGAATCATCCACGTGGAATAGTTTAAAAAAAAAGTTTAGTTTTAGTGTGATGATATATAGCTTATAGCCTTCCTCGATAAATGGGCTATCTAACACTGAAAGAATTTTTCAAATCAGACTAGTAGTTCCTGAGATTAGCGCGTTCAAACAAACAAACAAACTCTTCAGCTTTATATAAATAGTATAAGATTGAAATCCACGTATATAGTGACTTGTCATGATATCTCAGGAACTATAATACCTATAGACTTGAAATTTGGCATGAACCTTCCTTTCGCCAAGTAGAGGTCAGCGGATTTTACGGCACGCGAAGCGGTCGGGTATCAGCTAGTATAAAATAAAATATACCTACCTAAATAAATGTACGTAATTAATTATATTGTAATTGAATTGTAAACATTACAATTTAACGATTGAGTCGTTTCGATAGTTGTTTATCAACTTCCTAGAAGATTATGAAATTCCCCCACATTAAATGACGAATGCAAAAGCACTTTGCATCATACCATCTTTATATGCGAAAAATCCCAGTTAAAACAACCAGGACAGTCCATGACGTGTTCATTTCCACCATCCGTTTTGAACGTAAGCTTGAAATTCCCGCGGGATTCCTGGGATCGAAAGTATCACACATTTTATTTTCAGTGAAAAAATCACATTCGATTTTTTTCCACCTGGTAATTTTAAACAATTGTCATAAAAAACCCTGCGGGATTTCCAACATAAAATATAGAACAGATTTTAGGTATAGAAGTTGACCAGCGAAAACCGCGTCGAAATCGGTTCAGTAGTTTTTACTTGTATCCCGAACAAGCCGACAATTTATCTGAAAAAATATATAGTATGAGCATAGTGTTCAAATTATCCCACTAATGGTCTTACTTATTATTATAATAATTTCGTTAAACGATTAGGCATCTCTTAAGTAAGAGAATCAGAATCAGTCCCTAATCAATGAATACCTTTTTTAAAACGTGTATTACCTGTTCTTTACCTAAGAGGAGCACAGATAAATGAAATTTGAATGATTAACGTAGGTTGTACCCAAAATTATCGACTAAAGAGGAGTTTATGGGTAAGATTTTCACTAATCAGTTGCTGAGCAGTTACTTAAAATTTAACAAACGTTTATAAGTAAGGTCATAATATTATAAACGCGAAAGTTTGTAAGATTGTATGGATGTATATTTGTTACTCTTTCATGCAAAATTACAGAATGGATTTTGATCAAACTTTACAATAATATAGTTTACACATCAGAATAACACATAGGCTATCTATACTAATATTACAGAGGTAAAGTTTGTGACGTTGTAGGGGGTAATCTCTGGATCCACTTAACCGATTTTGAAAATTCTTTCACAACTGGAAAGCTACATTATTCCTGAGTGACATAGGGTATATTTAATTGTGATTAATAATAAGTATTTTCTGATGCCCAGCGAAGTGGGCACCGGTCAGCTAGTAGTTTATAAATAGTGTGAATTGTCCAAAATATAATGATTTTCCATCACCATGAGGGTAAGACCGCGGGGCGCCGCTAGTTAAATATATTTTATTCTATCTCATTTGCTCGCGTTTTAAGTGACGCTTTTTCGTTTCATCGAATTTCAAATGACAACAATTCTGAAAAGCTACACTTCAAAAAGTCGCAGGTGATTGAAGTACCGGGTACAACTGGTCGTAAATAAATACGCACGTTATTAATAAAATCCATAAACTAATTCATGCATGTAATACGAGTATCTAAGTACGCGGTTGCGCAAGCGCTGTGAGCACATTGATTAGGCGTGGGTGGCTCAAGGATGCATTGTTATGCAATTAGGGTAGGTATCTTATACAGTAATGTCATCTGAATAAAATTTATTGGCGTAGATAAAGATGTAATAAATATAGTAAAGTATAAAAATATAGTAAAAGTACAAGCTGATTCTAGGAAATTCGGTCCACGTTGCCGGGCGGACACATTACATTTGTGCAGTATAAAACAATGACCCGATGGAGGGAGTGGGCAGTCAAACGAGAACCACGATTAAGGCGAGACGTATGTACAAGCGGGAACCATAGCGACGGACTTTGCGCGTTTTATTGAATTACTACCTTCTGCATTACTTTTAGATTTGTTGTGTTCGGTTATATTTGTACCTGTGTTATATGTGTTTGTATAGTTCTAATAAACTCTATAATAATGTCAACGGCATTTTAATTCTAGTCTCGCAACTCGTAACAATATTTACTAATATACACATAATAGTTTAGTATTTCGTTGGCCAAACTTTATAAATATATAAACAAAAGCTGTATGTAGGCTTTCAATTACAAGGATTTTCTGTTGTATTAATTTGTTTTAATAGTACATAACATGAGGCATTGTTTGGACCAGTTTGTTAAGAAAGTATTGCTATTTTACCCGTGTAAATTTGTTCACATTGTTCAACAATATTTAGAGGTTGTTACCAAAAGTTTGAGCATTGTTATCGTCAGTTAACAAGTATACGCACACGTCAGAAGTTTTTGTATGAGGGGAAGAAAGGAAATGTATTCTCTCTGTCTCTTTTTCCAGTATAAAGTTCTACTTGGAATGACGCGATCATGCTGGAATCATTTAACACGCTCACACAGAATTTTGTTGTTTCTTACGATGAGTGAGATTTCCGATGGCTGATATCCTTATCCCTCCTATCCTATCCCCTCCCATCATCATCATTCGAGCGCTATTATAATATAGCTAGTTGTGCCCGCGACTTCGTCTGCGTGGATTAGCTTTCACGGAACCCTAATTTTAAAAGAAGCCTAAGTTTCTACCTATAATATCAGCCACTGCCAGTGAAAGTCTCGTCAAAATCAATTTCAGAGATTAGCCGGAACATCCCGATAGACAGATAGGCAAAAATGTTTGTGTGTGCAGTTCACACGCAGTAGAAGTGAAACTTCAGAGAATATACAGGCGAACATAATCACTAAATACTCTGTCAAATACCAGAAGCCACAGATGGCCACCCAAAGCCCGAGATGGCCACCGAACGCCAACGAATGGCCAACTAAGCCGCAGACGAAGCCAACGCAAAGCCCGCGAAGGCCATCGGATGCCCAAGGCTGGCCAACGAGAGCCGTTGAGATACCACCGTTAGGAAGGCTCCAATGGCTCCAATCCCCGGCACCGACGAGTAGAAGCCGGGGCAAAGACGTTTTCCTCGAGGCCCCAACCTCCTCGCCGCCTCAAATGGCTAAGCGGAAGAAGACCACCACAATCTGTCAAATAGTACCGGGAAAAGGTTATAAAATAATACACAAAATGTTAGTTATTCATTCAAATTTACTTTATCACCTTCAAAGTATGTATATAAGCTCTTTCAGAAACGATAGAATTACGCCAACCCATAATGCAATCATTAAAAAACATGCTTTTTTTCGGAATTGAGTTTAGTTCTTGTCGCGAGTTCTCCTTTATGTCTTCTACCGAATGAAAACGATTTCCACGAGGTGATAGTTAGAGTTTCGGAATAAGAAAAAAGTCCTGGAGCTGGTAAATAAGGTGGTTGCTCGATGGTATTTGTTGAGTTTTTGGTCAAAATTCGTACATAATGATGTCATTGTGCGAAGGTACATTACCGTGGTGCAAAATTAAAAAGAAAAGCAATCTTTTTCTATATATATGGCCTTTTTAACTGAATTTGCTCTCTTAAACGCCGCATAATTGACTAGTAAACAAGTGCCTTTTGGACCAACTTTTTTCAGCAGTCTCCGAAAATTATAAATGAGGTGTCATTCGATTCGGAATGGCATCTAGATGATGTAACAATGAAAATTATTAATAAAAAAATGAATAATAAACATTTTCTAATTTTTCCAACGGGGTTCTATTCTAAAGTCTTTCAAGAATTGCTCCAAGAAAGGAAAAAAATCTTAAATTTATAGTTTAACAATTATCACACTTGCAATGTTCATGTTCAAGCAAAAAAAATATATTAATTAACTATTGAATAACTAAATGAAAAATTGCATTGAATCAATTGAATCTTTTTTCAAATTTGAAAAATCTTTATTACTTTTTGAGATATTTGCAAAAAACTAACCCCCCCCCCTTTTTTTTTGTTAATTGTTCATAACTTTTACAATTTTTGCAAGCGGAACTTCAAAAATCATCTAGATGCCATTCCGAATCGAATGACACCTCATTTATAATTTTCGGAGACTGCTGAAAAAAGTTGGTCCAAAAGGCACTTGTTTACCAGTCTATAACGCTCAAATAATACACTTTATTTACCGATTGACCTTCCGGTAAGAATCCCGAGTGCTCAAAACCGCTATAGTCAAAGCAAACAGTCAACATATCTTGGACTTTTGCTCGACTTTGGCGTAGTTTTTTCGGTTTCGGTTGAGTTGGAAGTCACCAATTCGTAAGCCCACGTCTCGTGGTTCGCGTTTTATGAATATTGGGTCGGAATTGAATCGTTCTAGCATGTCCTCAGCGACTCTTATGTGATTGAGTTTTTGGAGAAAATTCAGGTATTTTGGGACTAGCCGAGTGGCAACATGGTAGATAGATAGATAGATAGATAACTCTTTATTGCACACCAAAACATACAATTACAAAACAGACAATATTTACAATATTTTCTAGGCGATACAATAGGCGGCCTTATCGCTCAAAGCGATCTCTTCCAGGCAACCTAAATGAAAAACAAATTTGAATCAGGCGATGTAGGTGGTGCAGGAAAAAGGCAATGGACACATAAATACTCAAACTAATTTAACAAATAAATATACAAATATATACATATATACATAGTTCTAAATATAATATACAATAATATACGTATACAATAATATATTACAAAACACATATGTTATTATAATAAATGTATTAGCATGATTGTATTGTGTTAATCAGACATAGCTATTTATGGATAAATAGTGTTTTCTGAGTAAATTTCTAAATGTTGGTAAGGATTTGGCCTCTCTGACAGTAAGAGGCAGCATATTCCAAAGTTTGACAGCCTGCACTGTAAAAGAATTATCATAATAGGATGAAGTGTGTGCAGGTGTCATAAGTTTTCGATACGTATCAGAGCGCAAATTGTGGGCAGTGGATAGGCGAAGGAATTTAAAACGTTCCTTAAGGTACTGGGGACTATTAGGAGTAAATAATATATTATACAGGAGAGTGAGTATGTGAGTATTCCGGCGAAAATGAATAGGAAGCCACTTGAGTCTTTTACGATATTCGGAAACATGGTCATATTTTCGCAAGCCAAATATGAACCTGATACAAAAGTTCTGAAGCCGCTCAAGCTTATTCAGCTGTTCTTGGGTTAAATCCAGATAGCAGGCGTCAGCGTAATCAAGTAAGGGAAGTAAGAGAGACTCAGCAAGCGTAATCTTGGTAGCAGTAGGCAAGAGAACATGTTTCATACCCAAGTGATAATTTAAAAAGATACGTATTGACTCTCAAACTTGTGTGAGTTTTAGTCACTATTTCCTTCACTTTTGCGATGTTAACTTCAGTTGATGGCCTACCAGAGCGAGGCAAATCTTCCAGCATATCCCGACTTTTGAACACTTTGTATCACTCATAAGCACGTGTTTTTGATAAAGTCGATTCACCGTAATTTAACATTTTCAATATTTTCGAACACGAAATTCCGTTAGCGATGCAAAATTTAAGACAAAGTCTTTGTTAAAAGTTTGGTTAATACATTATATATTATATAATACACAATATGATGATTTGTGGTGTGACAGAAAATGTATGTCAAAATAAAGGAGTGTGGAAGGAAAAGACATATTGTACCAACCCCAATGAATTGGGATACGGTGAAAGAAAAGAGAGATTATGTAATACACACTATATATGATCTAACTAAAAACAGCACTGTATTTAATCTAAATGACCTATGCAACTCAAACTCCGCGCCAAAATGAAAACAGTTGTGCCAATGTAACAACCAAAAAAAACATAGAATTTGGAGCCATAAACAAATCATCCATTCCTGATATTTTTGCCAGAATGTATATCTACAACGCTTAGTAGACAATAGTGAGAAAGCTACAAAAACTACTGCAATGTTACAAAAACTACCAAAACTAACAAATTTCCAAAATTACCCAAATAACCAAAATTACGAAAATAGCAAATCACAATAAAATATAAAAACTTCGTTTAAAAAAACCGACTTCAAAAACTAAACTAAAATGTACAAAATAACTTATTTCTAAAGCTATTATTATTAATATATATTATCTAAAACATCTTAAAGTCGGTGCCTAGTAATTTTCAAAATATAGTAATTTTTATGTTTTACTTTGCACCGACTTCAAGATGTTTTGGATAATATATATTAATAATAATAGCTTTAGGAATAAGTTATTTTATACATTTTAGTTTTTTAGTTTTTGAAGTCGGTTTTTTAAACGAAGTTTTTATTTTTTATTTGTAACTTTTTAGTGTCTAACTATGTATGGGTGGACCTACGAATGGGGCCGCGCTTCTTAAAAAATATAGGTCCCAAGAAACGGGAACAAAAAAATGTTCGTAAAATGAAAACTACTGGGCTAAACTAAAACTATGTCAAATTTTTAGGGGACCACATGGCAGCTATTCCGCGTCGAACAAAAGAACATCACGTAAATCGGATCATAAATCACGGAGTAATCGGTGAAAATACATAAAAAAAGCAACAAAAAAAAAGATCCCGACGTTTAGAGAACCTCCTCCTTTTTTCGAAGTAAGTTAAAAAAATATTTAGGATTGCCACTTTTCATCGAGGTTCAAATCACAACAATTCCAAACAAGTTTCACTTTAAAAATATCAGCAGCATGTCAAGCAAAATAATCCAATTACAGAATACGATAATTACGCAACAGTATATCACAACAACAAACATAATATTGAATACTGTTGGCACATGTGTTCATGCAGCTCACGTGCCGATCTAAATAAGGAAACGGCGCAATTAGAAAATTACTATTACAGGACTGTTTACAATATCAGTTTTGATACTAGGTTTCGTTATGTAAATGTTATTTCTGGTAACATGTTAGTAACTAGCCCTGGTCGCGATTTCGTACGCGAGGGATTTCGATTTTCTCTCTTTTCTTTCACCATATCCCAATTACTTGGGGTCAGCACAATGTCTTTTCCTTCCACACTCCTCTACTCTGACATACATCTTCTGTCACACCACATATCATCATATCATCCTTCACACAATCCATCCATCTTTTTTTTGGTCTACTTCTGCATTTGTATCCATCTTATAGGTAGTTTTACTGATATCTCCTAAAGTCTTGTTTTTTATAGGAATCATTTCGGAGAGTGTGCGGTTGAATTATTCAACCTGATCCCCCTACACCATTCCATCTTCGGACCACAAGGCGCTCTGGTCTACGCCATCTTTCACAGTGGTAACGCTACCAGTGCGCATTAAATATTTCGCCTCCACGTTCCTTCTAAGTACGATAGAGTTTTAGAATGCTCTGCTAGAGTCCGTGTTTTTTTTATGTTTGCTTATAGGCAAACTGGCACACGGGTCCACTTGATGGCAAGTGGCTACCGTCGCACATGGACATCTGCAGCACTAAGGGAGCCGATGCGTTGCCTACCTCGATGAGACTTTAAATGTGTTTACGCCCTTTTTGAAGAGTCCTATTTTATAGCGCTCTGGGAAAACCGCGGGAGCTCATTCCACAGCTTGCTCACGTATGGCATAAAGGAGCGAGCGCCACGTACAGCGCATAAGTTCCAGGTGTCCACGAAGTGTGGATGAACTCTCAGTAGCCGGCGAGAAGTGCGGTGGCAAAATGGCGTCGTGGGTACCAAATCGTAGAATGCCCATGTGAGATTATTATAAACAATAACTAATGTTTATAATAATCTCTATCATTTAAGAGCTGTGCTCTTGTCAGTAAAGCCTCATCCAATCTCCTCTGATATAAGCCAGTTAGTTTGCTTCTTTGTGCTACACGACACCCACCTTTTGCTTAATTTCATGCTCGCCTTGGACTTCCCTTTCCCCTATTAGGTTCCAATTTCCCTTCGACTAACGTGCATAAGAAGGTGTCGTGTCGTGGCAAATGGTCAAATATCACCCCCCTTCACTACTTATGAGTTTTTAAAATTGTGCGCTTCTCCTTTACCATATACAACATTTCTTCATTGCTATTCTTTTCATTCCAATTTATTCTCTTCATGCGTCTCCAACACCACATTTTAAATAATAATAATTGACACAAAATGAGAAGAGTAGTTGTTTTTTACTCGCAGTTATCTAATACTGAACAATACAGCGATCTCTGAGTTAATAGCATTCCGGCTATTAGCTTCCATGTAAACGTACTGTGCAACGCGCAATGCACGTCGAACGGCCACGTGCAATGCACGCCCACGTTTAGAGCACTCGTGCGCCAGCGCATGCAGACAGGGTTGCTCTAATACGGACACATTGTAAATAAATAAGGAAAATAAATCTTGCGGTTGATTACTAAAACACCAGTTAATGAATATTAAGCAAATTAGTTGCTATGGGTCCCATTTTCACTAAAATGAATAAGGAACACATAGTATTACTGCAATTTATCCGTCTGTACAATGTTTTTGTACAGCAAATAAGCTAATGGAATAGCTGGTGGAAAGTGGTTATCAGTTCCTTTGGATATTTGCAACATAAGACATGTTATTAATGTGCTGCTAGTCTTGAAGGAAATACTGGAACCATCCACTGATGCTAGATTAGAATTCAAGGTTGTAATGACGGCATACCCTAAACCAGGAGTGATAGCTATCCAAACGGGCATATGCCCTGCAATATGGCTGTGGGTTGTATTGACGCCTTTAAGGTCGTCTGGCCCCAGGAAGTAGTATTATTATTTTATTATACCTATAAAACTGTTCTCTACCAAAAAATATAGAATACTAAATCCTAATGCTAAGCATCGTACGGGCAAGGGGACGAGTAAGTAAGTGACAGAACGGTATGTCACTTACTTTTTAGGAGCCATCCATAAAGTGTGATAACATGTGACAAGGGGTGGGAGGGTCCTAAATTCCATGAAGTCACATTTCAAAATCTAATATATTTCAGCTAATTACGGAAGTGCTATTTTAATTCAATAGTTTCTTAATGTAAAATTGCAAATTTGTGACGTTACTCCAGGGAGGGACGTTCACGAATGTGACCAGCTGTGACAAGTAATGGGGAGGGGTTGAAATAATCAGGAAATCCGTGTGAAATACGGCCGGTACGCCGACGCCGAGAACAAAAAAAAATAAAAAAATAAATTTATTTTCATTGTTGGCGGCATATACATCTAAGCCAGAAAAGAAAAAAATAGTATTAATAGCCTCCCATTGTCCTCTCCTTGTCTGTCCTAGCCGCCACAACACTCGCGCGAACAAGACGTACAATGGGAAGAAACAAGGTCCATGGCGCTGCGCTTCCGTATCTGTTCAAAATATCATGCAGTCGTATATATCTTATTTTTAAGAATTAAAAAACCGAACCATTAAACCTAACAAACAAGTGAGTGTTCCATATTATTCCTATATTCTATAACGCATCACCAAGTATAGTTGGGTTGCATATTACTTAATATCCGCATTGCATGGTTATAAAAACCCTACACGCACGAATTTAACCCGTTTTCGGTCAATTGAAAAAAACAAGATAGACGCGATCTTACCAACAATAAAAGAATAAACAAAGATAACATAATAACTTAACAAAGCACGACTGTATAAGAAAGAACGTCTTATAAATTATGGAGATTTCTTATCGAATTCTAGACATAAAGCAAAATATGCACGTGAAACAGCTCCTGTTATTAATCAGCGCAGGCGCATGCCTCAGTATTAGGGATGTACATGCGCTGTTAAATGAAAAGTTTTTATTAAAAAACCGACTTCAAAAACTAAAAAGTATAAAATAACTTATTTCTAAAGCTATTATTATTAATATATATTATCTTAAACATATTAACATGTCAGGAGCCTTAAGAACAGACGAGCATGCATGACAAGAACTATGAATGTCAAAGAAGCAAGTGAGGTGTGTAAGAATAAGCCTAAATGGCGCTCTGTTGTTCGTGCCTACCCCGCAAGGGACCTGGCGTGAAGTAATGTATGTATGTATGTATATTAAAGTCGTGTAGGTGGCGCTGCTGTCGTCATATCGATTGAAGCTTTTCCGGGCAGGACGACGTCTGCCGGGACAGCTAGTATATATAAACGGTTCATATTATAATACATAGAGAAAAAGCAACAATATTATAACTGACCAAAAATAATTAAAAACCATGATTTTAAAAGAGGATACTGACTTAGCTTGTCTGATGTTGAGTAGCAGTGAGTTCCATAAACGGACAGCCTGTACTGTGAAGGAGTTATCAATGAAGGTGGTATGTTTTGGTATAATAATATAAAATGTGTTAATTTTTTCAAAATCAGCCGATTCTATTCCCGATAATGATAGCTGATTTTTCAAAAATGTAACGATACAGCTTTAATTACATCAAAATCGACCTCAAGAATGACTCAAGATTATTGTGTTTCGCTATTCTAACAACTGAACTACCACTTATGCTTAATGTAATATAAACCATATTTATGTCCTTGATAAAGTACATTCTTCAACAGTTACGAAAACCGAAGAAATTTAATATTGAACTCCAATAGACTGTTCTAGTTTACTAAATACAATGTTAATAGTATTAGCACGATAATGTTCACGTGACAATGATTCTATTTAAAGTCTATCGTTAAATAATCTTAACAAGAAATCACGACATTAAAACAATAGAAACAATTACTATGATTAAAAAACAGACATATCATGACATAACAAATGTTTTAAATAAAACAAAAAAATTCCATGTTTTTTGTTGTATGTTCTAAGTGAAAACATTTCTGTGGAAGTGTGATAGCATCTGTGAGTTATCGATCATAGTATATTGTAATGTTTTGTTGTTGTTAACGCCTTTTACTAACAATAAGCGTTGTAGGGCATTTACACACTGGCTAGATGTCTCTACCATTACAATAGAAAAGCGGACAGTCATATCAACTATGGCACTTTTTATCATCTTACAAAACGCCATAAGTATAGTTACGACCTAGGTGCCGAGAAAAGAAAAATTCACACCTGCATACCTGTAGACATTTTATTACCTTTTCGGCATTTGGATTTCTTATATTTACTTTGTGTTTAAAATTTGTGATTAGAAAAACAGCCCATTGTGTATTGTAATCTTTTGTGGTAGTCATTAGCCAGGTGTGTTTCTAGGAAATTCGTCCACGCGGCCGAAGATATATTATTGTATTTGTACAGTATAAATCAATGCCCCAATTGAGAGAGGAGGCGGTCGAGCGATAACCACAAGCGGAGCAAGACTTGTGTACATTCGGTTATCTGTTTAGTGATGGACTTTGTGCGTCTTATTGAATTGTGCATTAAGTTTGGACTTGTTGCGTCTGGTTATATTTGTACCTGTGTTATATGTGTTTGTATAGTTCTAATAAATTCTATAGAATTCTAACGGCATTTTAATCTGAGTCCTGCAACTCGTAACAGCATGTACAAGTATAATAAGTCAAATAGCTAAAGCATTATCGTGCTATCATATGACCGGTCATGTTATACGGGTCTAAATGTTGCACCACTAAAGTTATAGACCACAAACGTCTCCACTCAGCTGAGATAAGAATGTTGAGATGGATGTATGTTGTTACAAGAATGGATACGATGAGAAATGAGTACATAAGGGGATCTTGGAAAGTTGCATCTGTGACTGAAAAATTGAGGGCAAGAAGACTAAAGTGTGCATGTAAATGCAACACTGATGGGTACAAATGTAAATGTAGACCAAAAAGGAGATGGATGCATTGTGTGAAGGATAACATGATGATTTGTGGTATGACAAAGGATGTATATAATAGTGGAGTATGGAAGGGAAAGACATATTGTGTCGATCCCAAATAATTGGGAGAAGATGAAAGACAGGAGTCTTATATCCCTAATTTATAAAAGTGGTTTTAAAAAGATTACAAAGAAAATCTATCGCAGCCCTATAAGCGGATATCACTTATCTCACCTAAGGGTCCGGAGTCCTGCAATGCTCTGGGTAGATGAGTGCTTCTGCTGATGATGGCAGCGAGTTGTAATCAGCAGCAGCAAGACGGAGGCAGCTAGACTGCCAACCGACGAAGTGGAGCTGCTGGTCGGTACTGGCGAGCTTTGCAACAAGAGATACCCTAGCTTATAACACTGATTAGGATACCGGAGCCTGCGTATGGATAGATGCAGCCACGAGTAAGATTATGCAGGAGACTATAAGCAGCTTATTCGTGTAGATCTGAAGAAGAATTTAAATTACCTATCTTTATCGTTTTCTTCCAAACAACTTTTTTTTGCATAAGGTTCATATTTGGATTACGCAAGTATGGTCTCTGAATTCCGAAAAAAACTCAACTGGTTGCCAATTCGATTTCGCCGGAATACTCACATCCTTGCTCTTCTCTGTAGTATTTTGTTTGTCCCTAGTACTCCTGATTACCTGAAACAATGTTTTGAATTTCTTTCGTGCTATCATAATTTACGCCCTTCTACTAAACTTAAATTGAACACTCCTGCACATAGCTCAACTTTTTACAACAATTATTTTACTGTTAAGGCTACACAGCTTTGAAACGCGCTTCCTGTTACTATCAGAGAAGCAAAATCGCTAGCGATACTTAAAACTATGATCAAAAAATACTACCTGTCGTTGGAATATGATGTTTAAATTCATTTATAAACATTTATATATTTTGTAGATATGTATATTAAGTATATATACATATCTATCTCTGTGATATACAAATTTCCGCTATATATCATTTATGTGTTTATTATTAAAATTTAAGGAGTTCGTATTATGTGTTACGTATACCACCATCGCCATTATCATCTCAATTCATTTTCGGGTTGTCTGGAAGAGATCGCTTTTTAGACTAGAATATACATAATTTTAGCCTTTAAGTTCATGTATTGGTGTAAAGTAAAGTATTATCTATCTAACTTTTGGATGGAATTTATGATAAGCAGATAAAAAAGTATCTCACTACCTATTGACTCAAATAAAAAAGTCATTATAAGATTCCCGTTTTTCCAATATGGCTGCGTAGCCCCAAAAATCATTACGCAACATATTCCTATGAAGCATTTCGTACACGTTTTACTTATTCACGTTTTTATAATACAGGTACTTGCCTACATTATATCTCAAACAAAAATAAATACATGACACATGTCAGCGTACACGTGTACATGAGTATTTTGTAGATTAGCCACAAATGCATTAATATGTTACAATGTAACAATTAAATTGTATTTTATTTTATCAACATTATAGTTGAATTACACAATTCTTAAGAAATTTATTGTCGGACATGTGTATTTGTTCGATTTTATTATAAAAAAACAAGGTTACTTTTATCTACATATTTGTTTTCATTGGCACACACGAGAGTGAATTGCGTATTAATTTAATTAAGATTTAATAAGATTTTTTTATTATTGATTGTTCTACAATATTGGTAACTGCGGTCTTCTGGATTCTTCAAAATCAGACATGTCCATTTTAAGTTCTTTTTATTATGTGCCATTAAAATCAAACTTAGATAATAATATTAGCTAGCCAAAGCATTGCGAACACAGAGTGAAGAGAGATAGATACAGCATACATAGAGCTACAATGTTACCAGCAGGCTTTTTT
Source organism: Dendrolimus pini (assembly GCA_949752895.1). NCBI lineage: Eukaryota > Metazoa > Arthropoda > Insecta > Lepidoptera > Lasiocampidae > Dendrolimus > Dendrolimus pini. The sequence continues at coordinate 10,303,342 of OX457146.1, forward strand.
TGTCACTTCTTTTTTGGGGCATGCTAATTTTTGAAAGTTTTAAATCTATATTTTTTTTGTTTGTAGCTCCATTCAAAAACCTATTAAAAAATCCATTTTTTTGTAAAGGTTACCAATATTTTTTTTCATTTTTCAGCTTTTATGATGTTTTTATGGAAATTTTTCGATATTTTCGAAATTTCCTTTAAAGGCACTGCGCGTGCCTCCAAAAAAAAAGTCCTGGTTACCAGTATACTGTTGAATATAAAGTTGCCATTTCTTAAACTAAATAATTAACAATTGTTTTCCATAAGCAATATCACGTTAGTTTAAAACAATATCTTACACTAGCTTCTGCCTGCGTGAAAAGTTTTTTAACTATCCCACGGAAATTCTTTAATTTTTCAGGATCAAAAGCATCCTATATGTTGACCAGGGATATAAGCTACCACCATACAACATTTCATATAAATCACTCCAGTCGTTTCGGAAATTATCACAAACAGATAAACAGAGAAACAAAAAATTGAAAAAAAAATTAACTGACTGACTCGGTTTTTCGCATTTTTTCATTGTACAGAAATTCGACCTCTACAGTTTTATTATATGTATATATATTGTTATTTAAATATGATTGATTATTTTGTTATGTCAAACTCTGTTCTTCGCCGAGTGAAAAGTATTGGCGAAACACACGTTTTAATTATCTAGATCAGGGGTGAGATAGTTATGCATTCAGACTGGCAAATGTCCTTCCGTCAGTGGCTGCAGGTTGCTTTGGCGTCTCTTACGTCAGGCCATCCGACTTTACACGTTACACTTCTTTCTCCGTTTAAAAAAATACTTAAAAGAGACTTTAATATGACTAATTTCTGGTGTCCTTTGGCATTTTAGTAGTGTAGCGAAGAGTGGAATAATTTGCCAGAGTCTGGGTTTCCTGAGAAATACAATATTGAAGCCTGCAAGTCACAAGGGAATAGGTACCTTCTAGGTGAGCTAGTCAATATCATGTAAGACAGTGGGCAAACAAACCTATACATCCATATAGATCCTTATATATATATATATATATATATATATATATATATATATATATATATATATATATATGTGTGTGTATGTATGTATGTAAGGTATAGACATACGGCACACACTGCACATGCACTTCCTCACAACACCAGCATGTAACAGATACACTACATTAGTATAAGTTTAGTATTAAAATAAGAATAAATTTATATAATAAGTTATTCGTAAGGTACACCACAACACAAAAATCACGAAATTAATGTCACACACAAAAACAAAAATAACCAATAAGCGTGTATAAACTCTAAAAACTTTCTTAGAAATTAATTTGTACAAAAGGGCACGGAACTCAAGTCTATAGAGTTGTTTAAAAAACCTATACATCCATAAAAAATGTGTGTAAAAATATATATTGCTGAAATCAGTCAATACTGATCAAGAGTTTCAAGTTTTGGTAACGTCTACAAATATTTCTTTTAAATAATATACCACCAAAAAGCAATTGAAGACAAATCTGTTGTGTCATCTAGACAAACAAGATCTACGAGCTTTATAATATTCAGTTTTTTATGGAAGTACTGTCATCTCTACTATTATTATGCCATATTTTAATATTAATTTTTCTTTATAATACTGTTACATCCAAGGCACCGACAAAAACAAATCCACACCTGCATATCTGTAAAAACACATTTTTAATACCTGTCAGCGTTTGAAGTAATAACATTTTGTCTATTTTATGGTCGTCGTCTTTTGTTTACTTTGTGTTCAAAATTTGTGATTAGAAAACAGCCCATAGTTGTATTGTAATATTTTATGTCAGTCATTAGCCAGGTGTGTCGAATTAAGATAAGGGGACATTGCAGTTGCGCAGTATAAAACGATGACCTAATGGAGGGGGGAGGCAGTCAAGCTATAACCACGAGCGAAGCAAGACGTGTGTACTACAATCGGGAATCTTTTAGTGACGGACTTTGCGCGTTTTATGGAATTACGACTTTCTGCATTACTTTTGTTACTTGTTGTGTTCCGTTATATTTGTACCTGTGTTATACGTGTTTGTATAGTTCTAATAAACTCTATAGTAATTCCAACGGCATTTTAATTCGAGTCCTGCAACTCGTAACAATACTATCAATCCTTGATGAATTGCTTGGAATAGATCACTTTTTATTGATAAGGCCACACGGAGTACTGCCTTTTATCTTTTTTACTTTTGCATGTCTGTGCTTTGTGTAAAATAAAGAGATGTCTCTCTCTCTGCCCTTTCAATAATTCTGTATTTATTTCACGGTCTGATATTATATTAATTTGACCTTTTCTCGATTCAGGAAATGTGTTCTTGTATTATTATGCAAGTGAGTACTTAGAAAGACCTTGTTGCAGTCAGATCAGGGATTAATGATAATCTATTTTCCTATTAAATCGAGTTTGTATGAAACATGTTAACGCTGACGTAACAAGGCCTTTCTTAAGGAAGTACGGAAATACATCTGACGTACTAGAACCATGTTGGAATCGTTATCTTGATTGCATTAATTAAGCTAGATGTGTTTGGTACGATGAGTGAGAGTTCCCATGAAATATTTCTCGTTCGCCGAGGCCGTCTTTCTTATCCTACCCTCATTCCATTTTTCTATCCTGTTCCTCCTGTTCGAACTTTCTATCCTACCCCTTCCATCATATTCTTTTTATCCTTCCTATCTTAAAGGCTGGCAACGCGTTGGGTTCGCTCCCAGTATTACAAACGTCTCTCAAAGGCCACGGTAACCGCTTTTCATCAGTGGACCATGCTACATTCGCAACAAAAAAATAAGCGAATAAGAATTTAATAATTTTCCACAATAGTCGTGGTAGATTAGTGACTAAAGCACTCTTGTCTTGTTATAATGAAGCAAGTTCTGTTAAGAGGATCCTGACTATAGATTTTTTTAAAGTTAATTAAAACGAAGAGGTAATTTTTAAGGACAACCGTTTGATTTGGAAGCTGGATTGAGACTGACTGAGGAATGAATAGGATACAATGCAGTGTGGTGATCAGATTGACACGCATAGAATATCTATAAAAGTTCAATTCCCAGGCTGGGAGTTTATTATTGTGGCCCGCGCAGCTGTTTGTCCTTGGTAACCAGTTGGTCTACTATAGTGTCTGCACCCTTGCGTGTCGAAGAACAAAATTTTCAGCAATAATGAATTGATTTGATATATTTTATTTCCCAGAAATAAACTAGACTTAGCGAAGGCCAAGCTTCGTCTCACGATGTCATCTGGTGATAGGGCCAATGCTACAATTAGAACCTTCAACACCTTCATTATTAGTGAATACGTGTAAAGGGTTGAAGGTGATAATAAGAGATGCCACTTTCTTACAGGTCGGCTCTGTTCCGGAAAGAAGGCGATGCTTCTTCGTTGTCGATAAGAAGAAGGCAGGTCTTCAGAAGACCTAACTTTCTTATAGGTCTCCTCATGGCTTGGCGTTAATGCTTCATCTTGGTGCTTTCTCAGCCTTGACACTTCGCTCCTTAAATAACGGTCAGCGCGTCGAAGAATAATATTGTCTGCAATCACGAGGGCATGTGTAGGGTCAACACAGATGTGATAAATTTTTTATGGCCAATTTCCCAGCAATAAACTCGACTTAGTGAAGGCCAAGGTTCTTCTCGCGATGTCACCTGGCGATAGGGCCAATGCTACAATTAGAACCTTCGGCACTTCCGCTGTTACCGCATGCATGTCACGGGTCGCCTTGGGTCAGACATGACTCGTTTTTGAATGCAGAGATTTAGTTTAATGGATGATATAAGTTTAATATTCATATTTAGTTATACATTTTTTCTATAGAACCTAGTAGGTCTAGGTATACCTATACCTACCTATCTTTACCTTACTTATCTAGGGTCATTGTGATCAATCTTATATTTATTTTATATTTCTTGATTAATTTTTACAGTGTCATATGTTACTTATTATTACGTTATATTTCTGTTTCTCAATCTATCTAATTATATTGTTGTTATATTTTAAATCTATTTAGCATCCTACATAAGTATATATACGTCTCTACTATTTTTTTTATTACTGTTTATTGCCTCTTGTGCTATATTGGTGTAAAACCGACCCAGGATTGTTCTGGTTTACTTATTCCGCAATATCTCCCATAGGGTTTGCTCGTTGAGTACTGTTTTGATCGTGGTTTACAGACTTTCCTGATTCGACAGTACCTTGGGCATCTATTTATATTTGTAGTATGAACAGTTAGCGGAATCTTTAAGTTTGAATGTGTGAAAATAAGCAGCGAACAAGCCGTGTCCTGTCATCACTTGCATTGCAATTGGGGTGAGGTACATATCCTTATTTGCCTTTTCGAAATCAAAATCGTAGGATTCTAATCCAGGTCTATTGTATAAGTTCCATTTATAACTATTAATTTGTGTATAGCTTTTTGCCTTTAATTTTCTTACCTAATTCATAAGAATAAAACATATGTACATTAAATTATCAACAAGTATAACGGTGAAAACTTAAATGATATTGAATTCTACCTATAATCTATAATCCCTTAGGACTGTAAGTAGAATACTGAACCTAGGTCTTTGAAGACAATGGGTAAGGTTCCCAGAAGGCTAGCTAGCTACGTTACCAAATTTATTGTTAATTCTATAAAAATATAGCTCTTAAAATATTAAAAGTAAATGATTTATGTAACGAAACCTTCAGATTTCAGTCGTAACCCTCAAGGCGTTACTTCAGAAGGCACGTGCGTATAAACGTTGCGACTCTGTCCGTGCCCACGTGTCGGGTTGCAAGTGTTATCTATGAAAAAAATTGAGAATTTAACAAAAAAAAATATCTGAAATATTTTACCGCACATAAAATTAACGATTAACAAGATTTTTTAAAAAAATAGTTATTTTTCTAAATTGTCGTTCGCAACGATTGGAGTTGAAGTGACAGTGGGTAGGAAACTTGAAATTATACGATGTTACTGCAATTTTCTTTTTTTAAACAATGTAAATTTATGGTTGAAATGAATAATAGCTTGATTGTTTTATTGCATTAATTTAGTGTTTTCGAAGATAATTTCATCTGTTTATATAAATGAAAAAACATTATTCTGATGACGTGCGCAAGCTTCTGGACAAGTTGGTCGCATCCCATTTACCAGTAGGTCTAGATCAGTCGGTTCGGCGGCGGAAAGAGTTGAATCACTGAAGTAGTGCAGACTGCAACCGTCGGTGATAGTTATATATTTGTGCCGTATGCTGTTGAAACGCTTGCTTAGACCATGGGGCCCTGGGGCCAAGAGCCTCTACAAAGATCTATCAAAACAATTCGTTGACTTATCCGGTGAACAGAGGGCTGGTTCCCACCTGGAACTATGGATCAGTATGACTATCCAGCGAGGTAACGAAGCCTGTTGGGACCTTAACTATTGACTTCAATGACTTAATCTCAGTATTCTTTTTGAGTTGTTTCGGCATTAGTGACCAGGTTCCAGTCTCCCTTAAGAGAGCAGCAGCGCATTTGTAGCACCTTTGGTGTTGCTAATGTCCATAGGCGACGGTAACCGCTTTCCAACAAGTGGGCCATCTGCCTGTCTCCTGAACTCCTGCAATAAAAAATACAAAATCTACTTACAGTATTAAGGGATTATAGATAGAATACAATATAAGTTAAGGTTCTTCTATCTATACAGATAAATAAAATTGAAGTGTCTGTTTGTAATGTCAAAATAACAGCTTTTTACTAAATGCATATAAAAGTATATACGGTACTTATATCAAAATATTAATTTCTAAAATGTTGTCTGTCTCGATGTCCCGGCTAATCTCTGAAACGGTTGGACTAATTTTAACGGGACTTCCCTGGCAGATAGCTAATGTTATAAAGAATAACACAGGCTATTTTTTTTTGATCCACGAAAAAATCCACGCGGACGAAGTCGCTGGCACAGTTAATTATAAAAACGTATAATGTTTACCTTTTTTCCCAGATACAGCCGAAAAAATAATAAATATTCCAAAAATAAAAAAAGCAAGCAACCCTTAGATCACGTGTAATTCGTTGCGTCGAGCCTCTCGTCTCGCCACGTAACAATCACGTTCCCAAACAAGTAACAGCAGTGTCTTAGATAACTAGTTGACTATATAATAATAGCTTATAAGCGCTGGTTTTCCACCAGCGATGTGCTATGCAATGTGGCGATGGATGCGTTTTATATCGACCAATCCTTTTCTTTGACCCACATAACATATGATGGATTTTTTTTTTATCCAGCGGAAATTCGTTTGAGGACTAAGCCACGACAAGAGCAGAACCTTGGGAGGGTAATTTGCGACCTAGTGTGGGATTCGCCAGATCGGGGGTGGCACTAGCATGCCTAGTCAGAACTGATGGCATGCTATTGCCACTCCCCAGTTAAGGGATAACCACTAAAACCCCTGGGTGTTGCGTCCTTCGCCTTATGCCAGGGCTACGGGTATATGACCTGGCCTTGCGAGGCCTCTTCCACTGCCGGGGGGTTACTTTTGTCCCCCAGCATCTTCAAGCTCTCTAGGCATGGGGCGGTCTGTAACTCGCCCCACGGGAGACCACTGATGCAAACTGATTCAGCTAAGCTACGTTTTTTATATGGGAGGATGTGTGCTATGGATAGTAGCGTGTAGTGTAGCTATATGCAGAGCTGTGTACTGTGTAATACCTGCAACACCTCAGAAGGGTTTATGGTAATAAAAGAACAGCAGCTGGTCACTACATTTATAATCTGAGAACCTTACAGTTTTAACATATATTTTACAAATCCTAGTAAGCCGGTCCGGACGCCTGTGTTAGAATTGTATTTATTATTGTAAAGTAACCATATGACGGAAGTAGCCAATAACCGGGTAGAGTATTCATTAATGTAGTAATCGGAAGTCGTACAACCGGATGTCAACGAAGAAGCATTTATTATCAAGCCAACGGATATCGAAAATGGAGTAACCGGAAGTGGGAAGTTATACGGATGGCGGAAGTTGGTGTTACGACGGAAGTGAAGTGGCGCCAAAGTATTACAGGGTGGTGTTACTGCAGACGCACTACGAGGATATTATAAATACTCGGTGTTCGGGCATTGGGGGGCTAGTGCTACAAGCGATAGTCAACAAGTCTACACCTAGTCTTCAAACAGTCTAAAACGACAGTCAGTCAGTTAGTCTACAACGAGAATCTACGTTCAGCGGTTGAACAGATCGAAAGCTCTGTTGGGCAAGAGGCCCATAGTATTTTGATTGTGGTCGATAAATACTGTTCGACAATGGCAGTATTCTTTAAGAGCAAATTGATGCTCGACACCTGACAAGCGTGGAGACAACTCTTGGAGTTGTCTTAATATTTCTGTGTATTATTGTTCTGTATTTATAATTATAATAATTCTAGTGTAATAAATCTTGATTATAATGTTTCAGATTTCATTATCATTTTATTTAGCTATCACCTGCATACATGTGTTATTTCTATACTGTAACCAATTGATAATAAAGGACCATCCAAGTATACTTACTTGCATAGGTTTATTCGGTATTTTATTTTGGAAACAATTAAAAAAAAACATCTCATTACAAAATTTAGATAGCAACATTACTGTACATAATTACGTATTTGTACTTTCCTATTATTTACTTCGTTTTATAGTAGGTACCTACCTATAATCTTAATTTTTTATGCCTGCACTCGGCATAAAATTAATAATAATTATTGGTTATCGGTTAATATTATGGAAGGAATTAGACAGTGTGTAAACTAACTTGTCATAACTTGTCTAAATCTAATAAATTGTCCCACTCATAGGGGCTAATGAGTTAAAAAGTACATAATATAGAGATAAACATCCAAAAAAAATCTATGAAATCAAGTCCCAGTCAAAAAGGTTTGATAATTCGCAGTAATAGTGTTATTTCAGTGCAAGAGTATCGGGACCTCATTGTAATTAAGTGTTTTTTATTGCACGAGTTTAACAGACAGGCAGACGGCCCACTTGATGGAAAGCGGTTAGCATCGCCTATGGACATTTGCTACACTAAAGGTGCTACAAATGCGCTGCTACTCTCTTAAGGGAAAAGTGGAACCTGTTCACTAATGTTGGAACACAAATCAGGGTTGTTATTATGGCGACATACTTTAGACCAGGGATGGTAGCCATCCAGTCGGGCAAATGCCCTACCACCTGGCAAAAATATCAATAACAGAGGTTTTTCTTATATCAAAGACCCACTAATCCCGGATTGTATAACAATATTAAGTCATGAAACTGCCACTTTCCATCGCAATTCCAATTATTTTCTTGTTTTAAATTAAAGCAAGATTTTCCGGTGATTTCCAAATTTTTTTCAAAAATAACGCTTAAAACTACTTGAAACAAAAATAAAACTCAAATAACGTAACGTCACGTGTTGGTACATGTGAAATAATATTGTTATTTTTATATTCTAATTAAAATATGCAAATTATTCGACGACATGCAACACTGAATTTGTTGTTGTCAAAATGATAATGTGAATACAACGTTATATAATTATTTACATTACAGCTGTTTGGTATTTTGATAAATGAGATCTCTTGATTTGATTTTCGATGTTTGTACTTGATAATTTCGGATTTAAAATAAAAACTTCTTGGTGCCCAGTTAACCATTTATAGAAGAATGCAAAAGTGACACTTACAAACAATGACATATATAAAATTCATTTTGAAGTGACAGTTGTAATGTCACAAAATCCTTTTTTTTAAATAAGTTTATGGCCTTGACAACAGCTGAATTACACGGTTCAACAAAAGAGAATCCATTTGGTTGAAAGTCGCAGAAGCAAAAGGAAATTAATAAATTTCTATGTCCTATTTGTGACTGTGGCAATGAAGAGGGATCGCCAGATCATATATTTTTTAACTGTCCATTATATCCTCAGTCTTTGTATGAAATCCTCCCAAAAGAAATCCCGAAGCCCATAAACATAAAATTCCTACTTGTAAATATTCATAATCCTATGGTTCTTAATATAATTTGTAAATATATAAACAAGTATAATATTAAATTGTGATGTCCTTTATCTATGTGTTTAAGTACCTACCTACTTTTGTTATAAATTATATTTAATTTTTTATTATTCTTATATGTCTTTCTAGGTGGTGGTTTTTTTTTTTATGTGAACAAGATAATTAAAAAATAAAAATAAAAAATCAATGTAAACTGCCTTTTCCACACTTGACATTGGCAGTAATGGTCGTTGGCTACACAAACGAACCTATTGCCAAAAAACGAAAGAAGAAGAAGAAGAAATTTCTATGTCAAGCCAGTTCATTTCTGCCTTTCTATTTAGTTGAATCATCCAAAGTAATCCATATAAAAATATATTTGAATCATTCAATATCATTGAATGCCGCTTTGTCCTTTCAGTTACGTGCCGTTCAACCGAATCGATTCAACTTGGTTGATACCTCGAAAATCAACATTATGTTCACATGAATCGCTTTGTTTGCTTCATCTAAATTGAAAGACAAGTAAACTGTGTAATGTCAGCTTTATGAGAGCATTTCATACAGCATCACTCGTGCGAAGGAGACAGATACATTTTCATACATTCTTGATCCCAGATTGTAAAAAGAGCGATAGAAATGATCTTAAATATGTAATACAACATTTAACTTAAATTTAACACACTACAACCTAACCAAAATCAAGTGGCTTTCAATACGTCTTCGCCGGAATACTGTCTCTTCTGTATAATACATTATTTAACCCGCAGACCCCTGCATACTCTCTGTCAGATCCTCGGAAAATTTGTTACCTAAAACTCCACTGCATATAACTAGCTCTCATGACAAAGGGATATTTCCTATTAAATCCTATTTTATGGTTCCATAGTCAAATAAGTCAAATAATGGAAACAGTTAACATATAACTACCTCTACGGAAAACACTCCGTTACAAGTGGCAAAAAGCCATAAAAATTAAAACATATTTAACAAACGACATTTCTGGATATTATATATACATCTTGTCAGGTCACGATATCGTTAACCTTGCCAAATAAAACTTCCTGGTTTATAAAATAATTATTAAACGATTGTTGCAAATTATCAATATTAATATTTTATAACAGTACAAGGTCGCCTAATACAAAATAAAACATAATCTGAAGAATAATTTCGAAGACTTTAAAACAGACGTATCTTACTTTTGGCATTTGCGAGTATTAACGTCTGTCGGGTAATAATAAGACTTGTGGGGTAACAAGGCCTGTCAGGTAATAAGGTCTGTCGGACAACAAGGCCTGTCGGGTAACAAGACTTAAACGACGAAAATCATATTAATAGACGAACACAGGTCTGCAAAGATATCATCTAAACTATTATTATAAATAGGAAAGACTTATATTTTTCTAGGTTTGTAACGAATAAACTCAAAACCTACAAGACCGATTTTAAAAATTCTTTCACCAATAGAATGCTGCATTATCCCAGATTACTATGGGCTATATTGATTACTAGAAAAAATCAGGGATCCCTATAAAACTTCAATAATGTAACCCAAGGTGTAAAAAAACTAAAAAAACAGGTTTTTTTTACACCTTGGGTTACCGGACCCACTCAAACACTAGTGTTTGTGTGGGTCCGGGGATGGTTTATATTTACAATTAGTGGATGGCGCTGGAATCGGGTTCTAGATTTCTATTTTTTTCAGGGTAGAACAACGTCTCTAGAAAGCGCTAGTCAGAGCATAAAAGACGATACTTTGGATTCTCGCTCAATAATACGACACTCCATACCGCTATTACAACATGTGTATCCGTCCAAAGTCAGAGTTAGACTATTTCGTTTTTGTGTGCAGGATCCAGCTGAATAGCCGCAAGTGGTTATTGCAGCGATTCTGAGCTTGTTGGGCTTTCCGACTCCGTGGGAGCAGAGGCACTTCCCGTGAGGTTCGATCTACCTCAACCGCTGTGGGAGAGGGGGATGACTCTATCGGATTCAGCCGTAAGGGCTGAATGAGCTGAGCCAACAGACTGACGTGATATAAGTGGTGACTAGTTATCGAATCCGCCGGCAGGGGCGATCCCAGTCTATCTTTACTACCGCTTTGTGTTATATTTGGTAGAGAAGAAGCGGCGAAATAAACTCTCCAGCAACACACCTAAGCTAGTCATTTATCGCCCAAACTATCAACGTAAAACAAAATATTATACGTGGGACGAGTTGCGCACACTACTTACTACTGGAGTTTGACCCCGGGAATTACAATCACGGGGAAAACACTAGTTAACTATAAGTGTGCGTCCATACTGCGAGCCTAGCGCGGATGCGACGACGTGTGCGAAAAATCAAACATATGAAACGCGCCTTTGCGTCCACACTGAAGTGAGTAAGGCGGAAACCTAGTGCGACGGGCTCGTTAGTTAGCGTGCGGAGGTTTCAAACGTTCCTATCCGCGCGTTATGGCCGCACTACGAGCCTAGTCAGCAAGCGACCTAACGCGCGGGTTGCGGGGATAACAAACCAGTTCGGTCTTGTCGCTGGGCGTGTGCGCGGTTGCATAATGGTTGTTGTAAAATGGCGGTAAATATTGAATTGTTTATAAGTGCAATTCAATCTAAACCACCTATATGGCAAAGTAAACATCCTTCCATCCATCCATCATTTTGCTTAGGATGTAGTCAAATGTTGACAGGGACATTCTAGTGTACTCGAAATTTTTTTTAGGGTATAACCTCAATTCTTCATACAAATTTAAAAAATCACCACATTGTTCTCTGTTTTTATTTATTTCGTGTACACCATCTTTAATGTTCAACACCTCCCATCTTAGAATCGGACTGTCTAGTAAAAATACCAAATCCTCGTCCATAGTTAACAGTACCTCGAACCGCTACGAGAGCTCGCGGCTCAGTGTGGCCACCGCACGCCTCCGCTCGACGCGCCGGCCTCAGGCCCTCGTCACCGCCCATTCATTGTGGACGCACACTTAGACCAGAATTGTATATAATCAAACAAATCTTAATAAAATGATTATAATGCCTCTGCCTACTAGGTGGATCTAAATAACTAAAATTGGACGCAATGTGGTGTGTGTTGCAACGTTGCAAGGTTGGTTACTTACGAAATTTGAATTTGTGAATGCACTTTGCAGAATGCTATGCATTATAAATAATCTCCGCTATGAGATTTATCTTTTTCATATTTAACTTTATACCTTAAGTGCATTTAGACAGTGTCAAGCAAGGCTAGGAACCGGTTATAACCGGTTTTTAACCGACTTCGAAAAAAGGAGGAGGTTCTCAATTCGTCGGGATCTTTTTTTTGTTTGTTGTTCCTTTTTTTATGTATGTTCGCCGATTACTCCGTGATTTATGATCCGATTTACGTGATTCTTTTTTTGTTCGACGCGGAATAGCTTCCAATTAGTCCCCTAAAAATTTTACATAGTTTGGCCCAGTAGTTTTCATTTTATGAACATTTTTTATGACAAAAATTTCCCTTTCGTTCCATATGTACACCGATTACTCTGAGATTTATGATTCGATTTACGTGATTCTTTTTTTGTTCGGCGAGGAATAGCTTCCAATTAGTCCCCTGAAAATTTGACATAGTTTGGCCCAGTAGTTTTCATTTTACGATCATTTTTTTGTTCCCGGTTCTTGGGACCTATATTTTTTAAGAAGCGCGGCATCATTCGTAGGTCCACCCATACATAGCTAGACACTAAAAAGTAACAAATAAAAAATAAAAACTTCGTTTAAAAAAACCGACTTCAAAAACTAAAAAACTAAAATGTATAAAATACCTTATTTCTAAAGCTATTATTATTAATATATATTATCTAAAACATCTTGAAGTCGGTGCAAAGTAAAACATAAAAATTACTATATTTTGAAAATTACTAAGCACCGACTTTAAGATGTTTTAGATAATATATATTAATAATAATAGCTTTAGAAATACGTTATTTTATACATTTTAGTTTTTTAGTTTTTGAAGTCGGTTTTTTTAATCGAAGTTTTATTTTTTTAGTCAAGCATTTCGTTCGGAGTGTAAATGTTGTTTGTTATTAATTAATCCTGCCTTAACCGGTTTATTCCGTGGGAATTAATTTCTCATAAACATTTAATTGTGTGTGCGACTGAAATTTTATTTATTTAATTGGCACACAAAACAAGAAACAGCTGAAAGTTATTTATACATATTTCATATTATATATACATTATAAGGCCTAAGCTGCAACTCTAAATATGTGAGCACAGAATGTACCATACATTGACAAGATATTTAGGGGTTAATATTGTTACGTGGGCGGGACTCGAATTAAAAATGCCGTTGGAATTGCTATAGAATTTATTAGAACTATACAAACACGTATCACACACGTCCAATATAACTTGACGCAACCAGTACCACTGCACGATTCAATAACACGCGCAAAGTCCGTCACTATATAGCTAATCGAATGTCCACGTCTTATAGCTTAGCGTCTTATAGCCACGTCTTATATAGTCACTTTTAAATGTAGTAATTTATTTAGCTTGTCTGATTGGTAAGGGGAGGAAGTTCCACAGGCGAACAGCCTGTACGGCAAAAGAATTTCCTATGAAGGAAGAAGTGTGTGCAGGTATTTTTAATAAAAGGGTTTCATTTGAGCGCAAATTGCAAGAATGAGATTGGTAGAGAAAACTAAAAAGTTCCTTTAAATAGAAGAAGAAGAATTGAAGTGAAACAAAGTGTGACAAGGGGTGGAAGGGATTCTAAATTTCTCGACCTCAGATTTCATGATTATATCGTTATAATATATTTAAGCTTTAAAACACAACATTTAAAGTATTAACGAAAGAAAAACTTTAAAACATTTGCAACTCAATCCGTATGAGCATAGTGTTTAAATGATTAAATACATAGATTTATATGTTCATCTCTTTTAGTGTCGTTTTTTCGTTTGTGTGTGTGTTTGTCGCTGTTATTTTCAAATAAATGCCAAAAATTAAAATTACTACTAGCCTAGCGGAAAGTATGTCTTCAATGCGTTCCAAAATAACGGATTTTAACGAGAATTGAAATGATTAAAAAATCCATATATTTGCAATTTGTTTCATATGTATTTTCTTCCTTCGAATACAATTATATCGGAATGTTATTTTTCCTTTTCTCTTGCTTCAATTAAAGTCTTTTTCTTTCTTTGAACGAATGAATGAATGAAATGAAAACACTCTTTATTGTTCATTACATTTTATACATACATTTGTACATTTGCATTAGAGTAATGGGCGGCCTTATCGCTTATAGCGATCTCTTCCAGGCAACCCAGTGTCTATACTAAGGAAATTTCAACAAACGATTTTTGCGGGTGTACTATATTAAAATAAAAGTAATAAAATTTATTTCTTTCCGATGGAGCTGCCCCTAAGCGGCAGGGTCTTTATTTCGTGTAGAAACGGAGAAAGAATACAATTTCCAACGGCCTGGCGGCTTTTCTTAAGGGGCCACAAAACAACCTAGAGCCAAGTGGTAGGGTATCTGCCCGTCTGGATGGTTACCACGCCTGATCTAGAGTATGCAGTCATAACAACCTTGAATTGTGTTCCGGCATTAGTGGCCAGGTTCCAGACTCCCTCAAGAGAGCAGCAGCGCATTTGTAACGCCTTTGGTGTTGCAAATATCCACAGGCGATGGTTACCGCTTACCATTATGTGGGCCGTCTGCCTGTCTGCTGAACTCGTGCAATTAGAAAATCGAAAAGCGCTGTAATTCAGATAAAGATCCCTTCACGACTCTACCAAGTTGTGATTGAATAAATAGATCCAATATTTCACAATTCATGTAATCCGAATTTCTTATTCAGGCTACTAAATCAATATTCACTGGTGTTTGTAATCTAAGAAAGCTCATTGAACCATCAAGTTGAATTGCATGATCGCTCTTAGGGTCTGCCAGGTGTCCTTGAAAACACTAAGACTTTCCGGTGTCAAGAAGTGTCGAAATTAACACGAAATATCGATAAAATCAATCGATCGTCTCGCTCAGAAAAAGTTTTTTTGCAATCACTATTATATCGACTTTGGAATGTAAGGACAACAAAAAAATACTATTTACGTAAAATTAATATTCCCAAATGTATTGTTAATTTAAAATGACACGAATACTCAGTTTTAACAAATTATAACACCACTGACAGCTTCTGTAGCTTAGTAGTCTATAAGTTGGAACACTGGCCGTGTTCCAACTTGTAGACTACTAAATAAATTCCCAAAATTCTAATAATTTTCGTATGAAAATAGGAAATAAGAATGCCATATTTAAAATTTAGCATTGTCCTGTAGCGAATAATGGCCTTATTTTGGTTGGATATTCCTCAAGCTTCGAGTTTAGACTGGCTGCTGGTCTGTTGGCTAAATCAAGGACAATAACCATATTTTTTTTCCTTACGATAGATTAATCTTTATTGTACATTAAATTTTGTTTGTCTATAGAAAAAATAATAATTTCGGTGTTACCTAAAACAGGTATCTTGGGAAGATCTACTGATATGTTTATTCCTTCGTCCATACTATTCTAATATTACATTGAATTTACTCGTATAAATTTTATTCATTTGTTTGTTCCTTCTTCATACTGACTTATACATATACTCTATTTACTTAAAAATAAACTTAGAAATTGCCAATAAACTTAGGTAGAATCATTTTTATCTCGAAAAAATGTTAACATCTTCACGAGATGACGTGCGTAAAAATTAGCAAGTCCCTAATTTGTAAGTGTAAGTAAGAGGAGTGATTAATTGTAACACAAACAATGAATAGTATTTTCTACAGTTTTTGCGACTAGTAGACATAATTAAAAGTAAGTTTTAACGGTTTTTCAGCGCGCCATTTTATTTTATTTTTATTGCGACCTTTGGGCCCCTTTTAAGTAACCGCAATCATGGAAGAGAAAGAAATTTTTGTCAAGTTCACGGCTACTGAACAGTGCCTGAAACGCCGAAATAAAGATCAAATAAAATACCGCGCCAACACATGTCATGGGATAGTTAATATACGATAAACTACCTAAAAGGTGTAGCTGTATTTTAAAGGTTTCTTTAAAATACGGCTCAGGAAATGGTTAGTCAAGCACACTTTATAGAGTCATGAAGAGTTTATGACCTATAATATAATCTAATTTTAATTTTATCCGTGATCATAATTATTATATTATAGAAATTGATGTGTAACTATGTTATGAATAAAAGATTTCCGCTTTCATTTACAATTACAAATCATACAATAATTTAAAAAAAATATTAATTTTTATGCTAACCGTACCGAACTCGTAACTCCTGATAATTGGCATGTCAAAACGTGTGGCAATGTTTGCTTGACGAACTATTGTTCGGGTTATTGATACCAACATTAGGCGCGGTGTCAAAATACAATGATTTTGCTGTCCGTACGTCTACACGGTGTAAACTATTTAATTTAATTACTGTGTGGGGTGCAACAATTACAACATTTTCTTGCAAAAACGATATGAATTTAGATGTGTTAGTGTTAATTATTATTTTTTGCCGAGTTAATTAACTTTTTTATACTTTACTGACATGAGTATAATATTCGTTCATAAGCGGAAAAGATTGCATTTTAGCCACGCTTTTTCGAGAATTTTCATAATTATTTAGGTTGCCTGGAAGAGATTGCTTAAGCCAGTGTTTTTCAACCTGTGGGTAACCTATGGGGGTCGCAGAGCCTTGCTCGGGGGGTCGCCGGCAAAAGGTAAAAGGCAATTGAAATTTCTACCTCGTAATTAAGTACTTTCTAATCTCAGCAGCTTTTTGCAAAGTATGAATATAAGTAACAAAATCTCCAAAATTTTTCAACTGTAAGGGGGTCGCGTACTCAAAAAGATTGGAAAACACTGGCTTAAGCGATAAGGCCGCCTATTTTTTGTCTAAAAAGTATTGTAAATAGAATAGAATAGAATATTCTTTATTGCACACAAGAAAATAATAATACACATGAATTAAGAATCTTATAACTAGTACAATCG
Organism: Dendrolimus pini; assembly: GCA_949752895.1. Lineage (NCBI taxonomy): Eukaryota > Metazoa > Arthropoda > Insecta > Lepidoptera > Lasiocampidae > Dendrolimus > Dendrolimus pini. The sequence continues at coordinate 10,320,391 of OX457146.1, forward strand.
GCGGTCTTATCGCTAACAGCGATTTCTTCCAGACAACCTTCTGGAGATAATTTTAATTTTAATTTAATTAATTTATTTTAATATTTTGATAATGGGTCGGTATTTCGTGCGCATAATTTAAAATGTTAAATATGTTATTTTTTAAATTATTTATTTTAGGATATAACAAAATTTATCTATCTATTTTGCTAGGATATTTGAATTTTCCCATTTTCAAACTAACAGACGAAATACCCACCAAACTTGTCCTAGCTGGATGTATGGAATTGGCAAAATACCAATTCTCTATTATGTACAAAGTGCTTAGGGACCATCTATGCATTACGTCACATGTTAAGGAGGAGGAGGGGGTCGACAAAGTGTGACATTGTGTGACAAGATAGTAATTGCAAAGATAGAAAGAAAAAAAGAAAGAAAAACTTTATTTGAAGAAATAGCGACGTGATTACATTCCTTATACCTTATTATACCCAGTCATATTATGAGAAATCGTACGCCGCATTTTCAGCAAACAAAGTTTGCACTCAGCATATTAAAGTGCCGGAATTGTATCCGACACAACGTTTAATTTCATTTCTTTCTTTTGGCATAAGTCCGAATCGACTTTATGCCAAAAGAAATGGGGCTTGTCCTTGGGTGCATTATTATATGGCGTAAACAGGGATAATCGCCGGTCAGTGTCACGCCACATTTACATAAAATTTGTCAAGGGGCTTCTATTTGTTGGCCTTTCCATGGCCCCACGCAAGCCCGTCCAAACGTCCAGGCCTTTATATGGCCCGTGGTCTTCAAAGATATACAGTATAGTAATAATTAATAAAATTAATTCTCCTTACGTAATATTTAGTAAATCAAATAAATACATTTTAATAAAGGCAACCAATCAACCAGAACCACCCAGACGAACAAATGCCCTACCACCTGGCTATTGCTTGTTTTGTCGACTCTTACGAAAGACCGTCGTCCGGCCAGAGAATTAGGATTCCTTCTCTGTCCATGCACGGCTTCTATAATAATAACTATCTTTAGGATAAAAAATCAATAAAACCTCAAACGTCGGATTGCGTATGCGCATTGTTCTTTAATACGGGCGTAAAATTATAATAGCAATTCATATTTAACACGAAACTGACGCGTTACAACATAGCTATGCCAGTTATCTAAATCATTATTTGATTAATGCGAATGTCGCAATGTTGTTTTATCCCCGGCACAAGTTCTTGTGCGCATGCGCTTGTGGAAATGCAACAGGTCAACTAACTTTGTGTTGAAACCGCTCCGGAAGGTCTGCAGTTGATACGATGAAAAATAGTGCGCGTTACGAGCAAGTTGAACAATTTTCTTTCGTTAAAACTTGCCAATAAAATGCGGTACGGTAGAATGCAGTGTAGTAGTCTAGTGCAATCCTCGAGCCTTTATCCGGGCTGGAAAGAATACAGTTTCCTGCGGCCGGTGACTTGTCGTAAGAGGCGACAAAACAACCCACAGCCAGATGGTAGGGTATTTGCCCGTTTGGATGGCTACTAAAAGAAAACACAATTTATAATCTGAAATACTGTAAGGTATGGTGGGCTTAACGTAATCTCTTCAGGCAATCTTTGATCGGACAAAACCTGAAGAATTTAATATACATAATAAAGAAATTTTATATACTATAATATAATACTATAATCGACATCCATAATAGAACCAAGGTTTTCGACATAGCTCGCAAAATTAGCACGCTGAAGTGACACGGCCGGCCAAATTTGTCACAGCTGGTCGAAGGAGAAGACGAGTTCTGGAGTGGAGACCGCGTTACGGCAAACGTAGTGTAGAAGGTTGCCGTGGGGGCTGGATGAAAATAGCTGAGAACCGGGATAGATGGCGCCAGCTTGGGGAAGTATTTCCAGAAGTAGACAACAGTTAGCTGTAGACGACATATTTATAATTTAAAACTTATAAAATTTTCACCTTATTTAGTCGAATGTATAGTACCACTTATATGTATATTTAGCAAGCGTGAAGTAACCGTGTACTAACAGCGGCTGATGTTGACATATCAACGGAACTAGTGGCGAAACCTTAATATTGCCGCTCGCGAATATTTCGCTAATTCCTTACTTATACATATGTGTTTCAATTGGTAATTACGTTATATTACTTAATTTTTGTCGGAACGAGTATTTTTTGTTAAATTTTTCGTTGAATATTTTTACACAACTGCACAAAATAGCAGCGCAACGTTTTCAGGGTCTATGTTTCGTTATTGCCTTAAGCAGGCCAATAGGTAGACGCCCGGTTGATGGAGTGGTCACTTTACTATGGATTTTTGTGACACTTTATCAGTCTGGAAGAAATTTAATGACGCCATTTTTAAATTCCCCCTTGCCGTAGCGCAAAGGGAAAACTTCTCTCTAAGTCGTTATTGTAGGTACGCTGAATAAAAATTCTAGAAAACCGTTGCAAAGTTAAGCTTGGTAGCTCCCTGGAGAAAGAGTTTCTCCACCCGCAGTTATGCCGTCGATATGGGGGCGCGACATATTCCGCGCGCGTTAACCTCGCCTCACGCAATGAGAGCACAAAGATGGCAGGAATAAAATTATTACCTTGGCAGTGGACGAGATCGATGGGCCACCGCCTGCCAGGGTCAGCGGAGGGGCTAAGCTATATACCCGTGGCCCTGGCATTAAGGGGCAAGGAAAAAATACCGAGGGATTTTATTGGGTATCCCTAGCTGTGGTGTGGCATCTCTAGGTTTGCCTAGAGGTGCTAAGGCCACTCCGATCCGGCAAATCGTAGCTGTTGGCACTCGAGCGGTATTCCCCTCGTTATAAAAAATGGTAGCTCTATATGATGTTTGTAATTTTCATTATTTTAATTCATTTATAAGGTAAGTAATAACTAAGAATATATAGTTGAAATCAGAGACACCACCTAACACCCATACCAGAATTTGAAACCACTTCATTTCAATAAGGCACAGGTCCCATAAGCACTAAGTTATGACAATTTATATAAAATCTTCCATGTCCAAACCACTTAAGTAGTGACCTTGTGACAACTTGTTTTTCTCTCGCAATGAATTATGTATTATTTTCACCATCGCGTTAAAAAGTAAGTGTCAATGTCATACATTTACTCAATACGGTTCACAATATCACTGCGCTGGCGCATCTAAGCCCAGATGCACATTAGACGATACAGCCGCCGCGACAGCCGCTGGTTTCCTAGAACATGAATCGTGGTGTGGGAACGAAGATTTAATTTGAAGAAGTGACTGACGCTATTTGGATTTTGACGTACGGTCTTTACATTTTTCTACCTTCCCCACCTCCTCCGATGAGACAGTCGATGCTTTCGTCGTCGTTGCCCTTAACGTCTTTGAATAGGTCCTGTTTAGATACTCATGTGGTCTTGTAATGGTCTTGGCTTCCACCACTAGTACCTTTCTAGGACGGGAATATTGCAAGGTAACCGACTTTTTGAAGGGATCTGGAACTAACGTCTCCTTTGTCTTGCCCACAGCTGCCGTTGTTTACCACTCTCCTCGTCCTTCCCCACCTCCCCTATAGCACACCACGTAGCAGCGTTTGTATTAAAATTGCCCTGCTACCAGGACTACAGGCTTTCGATTTGGATTTTGATCATATGGGACGGAAAACCTTAACCTCCGAAATTTAACTTCTCCCAATTCGCCTAGCCTGGAGACGTAGCAGTGGTCGTCGAGGATTAGATTTTTGCACACAGCGGTATTAACAATTTTTTTTGTTACACATTAGGTGCGGAAATTTTTAAAAATTAGCACAAATGGGTGCGGTGCGGGTCGGTCATCCCCGTCCGATCGGTTAGGTGATATTCAACTTAATGTCCGTAGTGGGGCAGTGGCGGGGTCCCTGCAGTGCTGTCGGGTGACGACATAACGTCGATGGCCAATGAGATAAAAAAAAAACGGATATTCCGTACACACGAAGCCGCTGAAGCTAATATGTAGTATAATTTTGTTGCCAGTTGTTGTGTAAAAGTTTGTTGAATTATAATAAATAAGTACAGAAATTATATACGCTCACCAAAACTCCGTCGACTAAGAACGCCCTTATCTTGCCTTCATAAGTATATATTATCTTGCACATATCTTGAAACGAACTCAAACAATCATTCAGACTATAGAAATCACTTTTGAAGGCGGCCGCCATTTAGTTTAAACAAATCACTGCAATTGCCAAAAAACATATTTTTAACCGACTTTGAAAAAAGGAGGAGGTTCTCAATACGTCGGGTTTTTTTTTTTTTGCTTTTTTTTATGTATGTTCGCCGATTACTCCGTGATTTATGATCCGATTTACGTGATTCTTTTTTTGTTCAACGCGGAATAGCTTCCAATTAGTCCCCTAAAACATTTGACATAGTTTGGCTCAGTAGTTTTCATTTTACGAACATTTTTTTGTTCTCGTTTCTTGGTACCTATATTTTTTAAGAAGCGCGGCACCATTCGTAAGTCCACCCATACATAGCTAGACACTAAAAAGTAACAAATAAAAAATTAAAACTTCGTTTAAAAAAACCGACTTCAAAAACTAAAAAACTAAAATGTATAAAATAACTTTTTTCTAAAGCTATTATTATTAATATATATTATCTAAAACATCTTGAAGTCGGTGCAAAGTAAAACATAATAAAAATTACTATATTTTGAAAATTACTAAGCACCGACTTTAAGATGTTTTAGATAATATGTATTAATATATTAGTTTTAGAAATAAGTTATTTTATACATTTTAGTTTTTGAAGTCGGTTTTTTTAAACGAAGTTTTAATTTTTTTTATCTGTTTATTACCACCGCTAACGAAATCCGACGACACAATGGCGGCATCTTCGTGAAGTAAATCATTATTTGTCAGAGATAGGTACAGACCAGTATACACAAAGATTAGGAAATATGCATGCATCAAGAAAATGTACTGAAGTACAAGAGATAACTTACCATGACTCAAAAACCATTGTTCAGCATTAAATAATAAGCACCGATTGTTGGCTTTATCTGCTTTTTTCTTTAAATTCTCATTAAACTCTGTTGTTATTTTCAGTTTTTTTTTTAGTAAAAGTTTTATCTTTATTTCTTTTTAATTCAACATTAACGGTGTCTCTTTTAAGATTTATAACATACTTATATAATTAATATTATACCTATCTTCGACAGCTGTAGCATCGGCTGTGTACATTGCCTAAAAGTCGTAAATTTCACATTGGTTGTCTAATTTGCAAGAATGTAGATGGTTAGCATGTTGATACGAAACTTTACTTGATGGGAAGTGACTATCGCCACGAACGAAGGGATATCTTAGAAAAAATCGGTAATTCAAAATATATTAATACATCTCTAACTTATTGATGTATCTTGTTCATACTGAATTTAGTTAGTGACTAGTGATGGGATTTATAAATATTTTGATGAGTTTACGTTTAAACTGCTTTGTGAAGAATATTTTACGAAAAAGACTGTTTGTATGATATTCCCACAAGTGTATGATTCAAATATAAACATTTTTCTTTTTCGTAAAATATTCTTCACAAAACAGTTTAAACTTAAAACGTAGTGTTATGAATTGCGGGACTCGAATTAAAATTCCGTTAGAATTATTATAGAGTTTATTAGAACTATACAAACACGTTTAGCACAGGTACAAATATAACCGAACACAACAAATCCAAACTTAATGCAGAAGGTCTTAATTCAATAACATGCGCAAAGTCCGTAATAGATTACCGAATGTACACACGTCTCGCCTTGATCGTTGTTCTCGCTCGACTGCCCCCTTCCCTCAATCAGGCCAACTGTGACATATTGTCAAAGACCATAGCTAATCATCATGTCTTAATATGGGTACATAACTCACCCACACAAAATCTATTTCTCAACAACATTAATATATCATTTTGTCTGTCTGTTACACAATAGGTTACATAATTGGACCAGTTCTTCACCTTGGGGGAGTGATGTAACCCGCGTGTCAAGGTTTACTTGCGGTGATGCAAACGTGAGACTGATAGTACCAGTCAGATAGATCCCTTTTTGTGAATTAAATGTAGAAATAGACGTGTCTATATAAATTGGATTTTATAGAGGAGAATATCCAATGTATGTAAAACGCTTTGCCAATAGTCAAAGTAAGCGGACGCGTGTCTTTTTATATTGGATTATAAACTGAGATTATCCAACTTTAAAAGAGCTGTTTTTTTAAGCGATTTATAAAGGAACTAATCTTAATAATCTGGTGGATATATGAGTTTTTAAACAAGTGTTAATTTTTAGATGAAATGACGATATGAATATCTTTATGTTTCAGGAAACAACGTGTATTTCTTTTTTTTTAAATATAACTTTAAATAATTTTTGTAAGCAGCCAGTCGCATGAATATTCAAGTCTCTGAATAATTTTTAAACAAATTGGCGCTAGGACGAAATCGGATCCTAATAACTTTGGCGTCTATTGGCGAAGGTCACCTTCCATCAGGTGGGACTATCTGCTTGTTTGCTTGCTTAAGTCAATTTAAAATAACCTCACCATAGTCTCAGTTGAATTTTTTGTTCAGAAAGTTTCACTGAACTGTTGAGATATTCAGTACACAGAAACACTTAAAATAATGAAAATCCAACAATTTGTGTTCATTTTTTTAAATAACACTACACAATAAAACAAGCCCTTTAATTTTCAGCCAAAAAATCAAAAGTGCATGTATCTGGAGATTTCAAGTATATAACACTAATAAATTCCATTCTTGAAGTTACTAATTTGTCTCCCGGAAACTTTTCTAGTTCCTACGATAAAAATTATTCCTTACTCAAACACGCTATCACATTTCTATACTCATACATTTTCAAGACCGTGTTCCATGTACAAACAAACATACAACTTAATTCAATAAACTGTTATCCTGTATGATCAGTATGATTGAAATCAACCTCTGTTTCCCACATAGTGTGTGAAGCCTGCATGCACCTAAAGCCACCGAGATGATAGCTAACGCAGTCAGATGATGTAACGTTACATTACACATCGTAATTATCATGTCAAGGTCTACGATTGTGTACAAAGTATACAAGCTCTCTTACGAAATTTCATCACAATCAAACGACTGGATGATATTTTCTTAGATTTTCGTATATACTATACCTACCAAAGAAGTGATCATTCATTTAGTCTGATGGTTCACATACTACAAACAAAACTAAAGAGCGTCCTTGAAGTTCGTACAGATCAACGCGTAAAACATAGTTATTGGGTTCAGGAGGTGGTACATACAGAGCTGGAAGAAGAATGTTGCATCCTCGTTCGTCATTACTTCCATGTCATTGCCCCACTACCCCCCAGATTACCAAAGCACCTGGCTGCCGACTGCTCACAATGAATGTACTTCAACAAACCAGGACGGTGAGCGATGTCGTGAAGTGGCCAAACACAAAGCTGCTGACAAGACATTAGAAGCCACAGATGGCCACATTAAGTCCAGGCCACCTTGCGCTAATGAATGGAAAGCGTAGTAGGAGCGGCAGGGGCGGCACTTTTTAGGGGGCGGCAAAATTTCACAATAAATAATATAAATATTTGAATCATTTCATATTTTTATTGCAACTACAAATTCGGATCGACTGAAAAGAGCACGGAATTTTTCATTACTTATTCTGTGACGAATTCGAGGAATCCCTTTTCTTTGAATGATATTTTGTAGCAACTGCTGGCAACACAAAAGAAAAATAATTTTCAACATCGGTTCAGAAGATCTAGAGATTCCCCCTACAACGTCACAAACACACAAACTTTACCTCTTTATAAAATTAGTATAGATATAGTATGCATTAAATTGAAATACCTAAATAAAAGGGCGGCAAAATTGTCTTCCGCCCCGGGCGGCCGTCACCGACGCTACGCCGCTGCTAAGCCGCATAAGTAGCCAACGCAAATCCAGCCAATGGGCACTGCAGATTTGCCAGCGAGAGCTACCGAGAAGCCACCGCCATGTGGGGAAGATTCTAGCAACTCCAAACCAAAGTTAACGGTGGATGGTGGTGGCGGGCAGTTGCCCACAGGATCCTACAAGAATATCCCCTTGTAGGATCCTGTGGATAATGGATAAGATCTTAGTATCTCCGAAAGATCATCAATCAAAATAAAACATGTCTTTCACGTCCACTGTCGTTGATCTCCTGAATTTGATTTGATAGTTGGTGAGGGGGGAGGTAAGACTGCCAACCACTGTATACTTTTCTCATCCAACACGCTCACCTGAACCACAACTTAGGTACAGATTGTCCATAAAATTCTATAAGGATTACAGGTGTAAACAATTCAAAAGATCCTTAATACGAAAAACACAATAGGGCACATAAGTTCAAAGTGGGTAGATCACGATTCTAATATTATTCTGATGATTATGCCACGTTGTGGCGAAACCTGCGAATTGAAAGGCCTGGGTATGGCATTGTGCGAGATCTTTGGCTTGCTTCATCGTGTCAACAATGTAATTGTCAATATATTAGAAATGTTCTCTTGAAATGTATGTGATTTGAGGACAAAGTCACGTATTCGTACTTGGATAAAGAGGACTGATTGTAATATTTTTATTGCTGGAGTACAGCAGACAGGCTGACAGCCCGCTTGATGGAAAAGGATTCATGATGGATTATGATTATTTATTATTTAAGATACTACTATTGATGAAGGAATACAACTCAAGCTTGCTACGGCGGCATCCTCTAAACTACGGGCGATACCACCACTACTAATAACACCTGGCTGTATTGTCATTGGCATATACTTGTGAAACTTCATTCTTGCAGAGCCGTTAGCTTCTGAGAATAATGACTACGATAGACACATAGATTAATAGACACCACAATGTAAGCTTCACATTTTTACCAAATGGGTTAAATGAATCCTAAAAATAATACAAGCATATTCTCTGCTCCTAAACAAGCATTGAACGATACTTTAGGTGTAGTTGCGTAAGGCAGTTATGATAATATTCCTGAATTATTGTCATAACGCCCATGTCGTGACTGTGCCACAAACAAAAACCTATCCCAGCTTGCATCAAATACCAAATACCTCTTACGTTGTAACAGTGTGTAAACCACCTCAAGCAAGTTGTGACATAACTAAATTGTGTGAGCTTACAACTTGACAGTTATGTACCAGTATAGGTGTCAAGGTGACTGGCCCAAGTTGAAAAGTGTAATACATCTATCGTGATGTAAAAGAGATTGCATATTTGAATTAAACACATCGTCAAGGCCATGTAATAGTCAATATTTTTTTCGGCAACACTGTTGGCAACAGAGTGTGTGACCTTCAAATTAAATAGTTTTTTTTTTCATTAGGAAAATACCGTTTATAGACTTTTCACCTTTTGAGGATCACGGCATGGGGGTGTGGAATACACTGGCCTGATTCTAACCTGCAGGTAGGTTGCTATTGACTGGAATACAAACTAAAGCTGTTGGTTCGTCCATTCGCCTATAGCAAGGGCCGCGTGGTACCTTCGCATAAACTCGTACAGCTGCTGGCCAACTACGCCTCATTTATTACTAAGAGACGAACCTACGGCCTTTTCCAGTGTCATTGCAGGGCGCAAAGCACTCCACGGGAACAGAAAGGGGCAAGCGGAACAAATACGCGCCTTCATCCCCCGGTCTTATGAGTAGGCGGAACCTTCCCAAAGAACTGCCAGTGGCTTTTTGATCTCACGGTCACCAGACATAATTGGACAATGAATTCTTGGACAAGGTATCGCTTACATCCGAATATCTAGTACCCTATATAAATTATAATAGATACCCCCTTCCAAGGATACCAAGCTTTAAGCATACTTTTCTCCCTTAGCGATTATTACATTACACTGATTTTCAGAGCCTGTTTCTAAATCAGGATAGTGTAATAATGGAGAGATATAACTTTTAGCTAGTCCAGCCCCATGCCATCCTGTGTACCGGTTACAAATCAGTGTAGTGTGATAAGGGTTTTCCAGGAGAACACTAAAATCGATGTGGTTTATACATTTGATTAATCTTTGAAGACTTGACGCAATAGCTTGCATCACAGTTGGCCCAGTTCTTGTACATGCAAACCAAGGTTACCAGATTAGGTCATCTCTTTTAAATATAATTGATATCGAAACAATTGCACAGATCGATTTGTAAACACGTTTTAAATAAACGCGATATTTCATTAATATGCTTTTGTAATTTTATTTTATTTAGATAGATAAATGATTCTTTCATGATTACTGTTCCAATGTAACTTGATCACACAGACACTAAAGAAACTGTATATTTGTATAAGCTACCGCCCCTATACTATGACTGGATGGTTACCACCCCTGGTCTAAAGTATGTCGCTATAACAACCTAGATTTGTTTTCCGGTATTAGTGACCAGGTTCCAGTCTCCCTTAAGAGAGCAACAGCGCATTTATAGCACATCCATAGGCGATGGTAACCGCTTTTCATCAAGTGGGCCATCTGCCTGTCTGCTCATCTCCTGCAATTAAAAAATAAGCCTTTTTTGTTGCGATGTTGGCAGATTGACAGAAGGCCCGTCTAAAGGAAACTGGTTACTGTCGCCTTTAGCGTCTGCAACATCGAGACAACACGTTTTCAGCCCTTAGGATAGTATAGAAGGGATAGGGAAGATAGGATAGCGGGCGAGAAAATGACCAATCGAAACTCTCACTCATCGTATGACACTCGCGTTATTCAAAACCAACCATTTCACGCAGGTATCCTTTAAGTGTTTGGTATCACATCGATCAAGCTGGCCCCAAGAGCTCTAATCAAAATAATTATTCCATTATGGCTCTACCACATCAAAAATATGCTCCATGTTAAAGATATGTTAAAAAACCACCTCAAAGAAACATGTATGTATGAAGAAACTAATAAAAGTTTTTTTATTGCATGAGTTCAGCAGACAGGCAGACCATCGCTTATGGACATTTGCAACACCAAAGGTGCTACAAATGCGCTGCTGCTCTCTAAAGAGATACTGGAACCTGGCCACTAATGCCGGAACACAACTCAAAGTTGTTATGGCGAAATATCCTATACCAGGGGTGGTAGCCAACTAGACTTGCAAATACCCCACCACCTGGCTGTGTAGGTCGTTTTATCGTCTCTTACGACAGGCCGCCCGGACGCAGGAACTTGTATTCTTTCTCCGTTCCTGCACGGATAGTATACTAGATAGTAGATGAAACGAAAGGTATTTGTAAAGATCGTACTAAGTTGAGATAGAGATTGAGTAGTAAGACATAGCAATCTGGCATTAGAGAACGCCTCGCAACAACAAACGCGTACATAGTTGTATTGGTCTTTACGAAGATAAGATGCAAATTATCTATATTGAAAATATAAAGTAATCATAAGTATTCCAAACCAGTTTATCATTTTCAACAGCAAGATCCCGGTCAGTTCGTACCCAGGCTGACCTCTGCCGAATCTTTCATTTCCAGATTTTTGATACCAATCCCATTATTATACATCTTGCTCAGAATATGAAGTATAACACAGACATTGTTATAATATTTATTGTTTCACAATAAAATATGCATAAAATTGACACTATTGGATAAATTAGCAGGAAAATTAATAGAAATAACAATTAACCTGATACCTATAATGGACACATTTGCAAATACACTGCAAATGAACCGAAAAATTGAAACGGAATTTAAAGCTAATTATAGTTTGTCGATCAAAACAGGAAAAATTTGTAAGTACAGTAATAATATACAGATATTATCTTATGTTTGAAATGTTATTTAATTGAATATATTATTATTGATATTACATTAAAGTTATATTTGCGTTTTGGTATTAGTATGATATGTACATAGAGAATTCTCTATTGTACAACAAAACATACGAACAAAAGAAATATAGATACGTAGTATAATAGGTGACCTTATCGCTAAAGACGAAGCTCTTTCAAGCAACCCTAGACTAGAATTATTCACAGATGGTGCATCTTATAAATCATCATAACATTATATAGTTCAGGAATTATATATATATATATATATATATATTGTTCATAAGTATATAAATAATATAAGTAGTATATAAATAATAAAAATAACTTTGTACTCGTAAACTCGCTAGAAGAAAAAATGTTCCCAAGTCCCCAGAATACAGAATTCTCGTTCTGTAGACAATTCATGTTATGTTTAACCAGCTCATCGCTACATTGACAATTTTAGATCTACCTCCAATTTTTTTGTTGTAATTTTTATCTGTAATGTAGAACATTTAATTTATTATATAAATTTAGTTAGGTATTACGTCACTGGAAGCAACTAACACCAAGGATACAGGCTTGGCCTAGTCTAGGTGTTAGTACCCAGTCTTAATTTTAAGGCAAAATTTGTTATATTTTTTTGGTGTGAATAAAAAATCTTGTATCTTTTATAGATAGATAGATGTTTGTGTTGTGGTGTACCTTACGAATAACATATTATAATAATTTATTCTAATTTTAATATTAAACTTATATTAATGTAAAGTGTATCTGTTTTATTGTTAGAAATAATGCATTATTAATAATGTAAGCTCTTTTCATTCATGCTCGCAGTACTTAAAATATACTTTCGAAAAAGTTTATATTTTTGGGAACCCGCAAGTAATATCCGAGAAATATATTATTTTTGAATAAATTCTTTTTACAAGGTTTTATTTAACTTGCAATGGATGTATGTATGTAAGTTCGGGTGGAATCTAGCAAGTTAAATTTTTTGACCAATTTCCGGTTTCCGATTGAGCTGAAATTTTGCACGCATATGTATATTGCGTGACAATGCAATAATATGATACCATGGAGCTGATCTGATGATGGATTCATAAGGTGGCCATAGGAACTCCTGTACTAAAGATAGACCTGTCGTGTTTGGGCTCGTTTTGGCTTGGCTAGCACCCTGCACAAGCACAAGCTTTTGAGATCCTGGATATCCTGTAGCAACATGATATCCAGGATCTCAAAAGCTTGTATTTAAAAAACTTTTTAAAAAGCTTATTATTTTTTATTAATCTGTTCCTAGACATGCACTTGGCTGGTTTTATTGATTACCGAAACAAAAAAGGCAGGTTAAAATGCAAATTTTCTTCAATCAAATCAATAAATCTAATAGCATTTACATTTCAGAAGCACGTTCTAAAATTAGCCAACACAAATCATATATCCAACCACGAAACGTTGGTCTACCAACGTCCCAGCCTTAAAGGAAATCGCTTGCAAATGGATAGTTTCAATACATTCCCGCGGTTCAACTTATTTTGGCCATGCTCACAGAAACGTTATGCAACCAGTATGACCTTAAAATCTTACGTAACAGCAAACCAAAACTTGGGAGTTTATTTATGTGACTTTATACCCTAAATTCATTAGTATAAAGTCCATTTTACAATGCAAATAAGGGTGATTACAGAGAATTAGGTTACACAAATGTACCATTTGCAATCGTTAAAGTTGCCAGTGTGAGTTTAATATACATTATATAAAAATTGAATATAAAAGTAGGCACGTTTTTAGCGTTCTGTAGCCATTTTGATCAAAACGAAAACCTCATGCTTTGGCCATTTTCATTTCTCTGACTTCGTATGTCTTGTTCTTCTCTCTGCAACAACTAAGTCTATATATATTTTTTTTATTGCAGAAGTTCAGCAGACAGGCCGACGGCCCAGTTGATGGAAAGCGGTTACCATCGCCTATGGATATTTGCAACACCAAAGGTGCTATAAATGCGCTGCTGCTCTCTTAAGGGAGACTGGAACCTGGTCACTGATGCCGGAACACAACTCAAGGTTGTTATGGCGACATACTTTAGACCAGGGGTTGTAGCCATCCAGTCGGGCAAATGCCCTGGCACCTATATGGATGAAAGACAAGAAGAATTCTATATGGCGCTACACAATGGTGTAATAAAACAGTAAAAAGTTAGGCAGTTAAGTACTTTTCAGGGTAGCCGCCATTTGGTTGGTTTCAACAACTCACTGCACTTGCCAAAAATTTTATTATTTCTTACATGTCTGTCTTTTTAACATCACAAACGAACCGATGACAAAATGGCGACGTCTTCCAAGTTGCAACGCGTAATTGGGGGGGACAGATAGATATACATACATACTATTATACAAAAAGAGAAGGAATATGTATGTATCAAGAATGTGTATTGTGGTTTGGACAAGAGATGGCGATACCATGACTTGACTACATTAAATAATAGCCATTATGTATAATGGAAAAGAATAAAGAAAAAAAGTCTCTTGTCTTCAACTTTTCCAGTGACTACAGGACTCTCTATGTTATTTGTGTTCTTGCGGACTATACGGCCAAAGTACTTCAGTATCCGTTGTTGATATACTGCTGATATCCTTTGGTGATCGCCAATTTTGAGCTTTTCCAGTATGTAATTTGTTGCGCGAGCTGTCGTAAATCGATTAGATACTATTCTCTTAAGTTTTCGTGACTAGTATACATAATATAAGCAAGTTTTAACCATTTTGAGCGGTGTATTGTTTGGTTTTTATTATTCAGACGTGTCGGTCACTTTTCTGCAGCCGTGATCAGGGAAGACAAAGATGTCAAGTGTCAATGAGTATTGTTAAAGCAACTTGCTCATTTTAATTATTTAGTTTTAATTTGTCCTCCCTAATAAGGGAATAATAAAAATCAAATAAACTACCGCGCGTAAAACAGTTAAAACCTAGTCTTATTACGATTAAATTCTTTTTTAAATTTTGTAGTAATTTTTTGCAATTTTGACAAGGAACCCTATGAAAACATGATTGGGAGTAATCGTACAAGTCCCAGAGTGTAATAATTGATTCCTGCATCACGCCTTACTATTCCAGTTCACGGAGTAGTTAAACGTCTACCGACTGGTAGACCTCTACGATATGGTGACCATCTACAATGTAGATATGAAGATAAACCCTCACTAAGACATTATATAGTATGAATAAAGCTTGTTATAAATAAATTAGTAAGTAAGCAAGTAAATAAGTAAGGAAGTAAGTAAGTTATCAAACAAGCAAGCAAGTAAGTAATCATATAAGAAAATAAGCATATAACTAAATAGCAAACCAAGGTGGAGCTGCGGTTTCATTTTCTTGTTGCCGCCGTTGCAATTCAATAATAAAAGTCATCATGGCAATACGAATGAAGTTTCACTGGTATAGCTAGTAACGAAAATATTTTCAATGAAACTTAAGACTTTCATAAGATGTTATATAATTATACAGTATAATACCTTGACCCGCGAAGTTAAATTCGCATAGATCGGACTATATCTATAATGTTATAAAATTCCTAAAATGTCATGTCTATCTATATATTGAAGCTATTTTAGAAAAAGCAACTGGAATACACTATATATATGGTGGGGAAACAGATGCAATTTTTTTAGTTTTTTTGTCTGTTTGTTCGGGATTCACGTAAGAACTACTGGACCAATTTCTCAACAGCAAATTCTTAGACTTAAAATCTGTGTTACTTTTTATTCTGGGAATCCCGTGGAAATTTTCCCAGGAGCGGTTTATAATTGTTCGGCTGCATAAAAAGTAGCTTATTCCGACACAATTTTCACTAAAGCGATAGTTTACATTCTTTTTTACTTCTGTCTTCTTCTTTCTTTTCCTACAATGTGGTTGTCTATTATAATTGCACTACTGCTTAGATGTACCTGTGGGAAGAATTATCTTCTGATGTAATAATTATAACAAGTGCTGAAATTAAGGTGATCTAGTCCCAGAGGCAGCGTAATTTTTCAGCCTTTACAATTTAGGCCTCTCGAGAGTCTTATCAAATATCCTTATAAAGTAATAAGTCTTAGGCACCCTACGGCTTATTGCAGCAAACATTGTATGTTGCTAAGTGGCCGCGGGTACGATTCCCAGGCAGGCGTCTGTTACTCGCTCTCAGTGCACGTGACATAATCCGCTTACCCACTATACACCCGGATACCAATTAGGGCTATCTCAGTTATATATTCTATAGAAATAAAATTGAAGTAACTTAAAAAACAATAAAATCTTAGCAAAAGTCAATTTAATTCGTGTAGTCAATAAAGAAAAATAATGACTTTTAATAGGGTTTAATGATTAAAAAAAGTAATTAAAATACTTCTTTTTATTTACTTACGAAAATCTGCTAGTTTTCTAGGGGACAACCTTCCACAGATACCTTCTCAATAAGGTCCCGGTAGAATTTCCAAAAAATTCTGTCTTGACATAGTATATTAATATGTAGTCACCATGTCCTATGGAGGTTTTATTACCTGTGGCAGAAAAAACGATTTCCTGACGTAAGAGACTACAAAACAACCCACAGCCAGATGGTAGGATACTTGCCCGTCTGGATGGTCACCTGGACACCTGGTCTAGAGTACGACACCATAATAACCATGAGTTGTATTTCGGTATTAATGGCCAGGTACCAGTCTCCCTTTAGAGAATGGCAGCACAGTGGTAGCACCTTTGGTGTTACAAATGCCCATAGGCGATGGTAACCCCTTTCCATCAGGTGGGCTGTCTGCCGATCTGCTGAACTCATGCATAAGTAAAAAACCACCATTCAATGTCGCGCGCTGCGGTTGTGAAAATGAGGCGTTGGGCACCAGATCACATACCTAGTTACCATAACCAAAATCTGCTCAAATTCTAAGTGAAAGGCAACAAGTGCTTGCACAGCCCTAAGTGTGCAGCATCACAGGGATGTGCTCGGCGGATACTAACCTACTGCTATGTAACGGGACTTATTACAACGAAAGAATGTTGTGGATGTGATATGAAGACATCTGTCTTGTATGTTTGTTGTGTAAAGATAGATAAAACTTTACTGACGATTAAAATAAACATAAGTAGTAGTATACTAGCTATTATATATTTATGTAAAACAATAGACGGCTTTATCCCCACTTTTCTAGGTAACTAAATTTAAAGGAATTTCTTATCTAATCTGGCAATTTAGATGCGTGTGTATGGAATTTATAAATTAGTTAAAGTGTTTCTTTTCTACTTCTATCTCATTAACTGTAATCAGATATATCTCTAAAATTGACTATGAATATCCCAACATTTGAAATTATACATTTGTCTAATTATATACACTCAATATGCAATAAGCACTCCTATAATTTACTAAGGCTTGCACGCGACTTCTCTCATGTAAATATAGATGCGAATCGCTTGAAAACCATACAAATTTCCAGGATATAAATCCACCTTTGTAACCCCTACTATAAAAATACATGTTATTAGTCTCAAAAGTTATCAACTTTCTGATTGACATCAGGATTTGAAGTGGCACATGATGTATTCGTGAATAGAATAATTTGTAATGAATATCTTTTTATGCTGAACCCATATAAGTGAATTATTGAAGTAATTACTCATTTTGTGGATCTCTTAGGGAATTTTCACTGGTAGTTGCACTGTACAGTCGCATCCATACTAAGCTATTGGTTATATACCGTGTCGCGTGCTGGCCCACTGCTCCACATGTGTAGATGATAAAAATGTCAAGATAACACACTTTTTACTAGAAACGACACATGTTTAAGGTCTAGTTCACTTGTTTGTTTAATCGCAAATTTATTTTGTTACCTTGTTTTCTTATAAGAATAAAGGTTAGCAATCGAGCTTGCACGATGCTCGAAGACAATCATCCAGCAATTCATTCTGTCGAGAATGACCTATGAGGTGGACACCAATTGCAGGATTGGTCCAAAAATTTAAACTCTCTTAGTAGGCTATAGAGTGATATGTATTAGGTGTTTCTTTTATAGATTAAATTCAAAATCAGAATATTCGTATGAGGAGAAAACGCGTAAATGAATTCATGGCGTCTTTTGACCTATTGGTCGCAGTGTCTTTCCTTTAGATGTTAAAAAAATTAATGGATTTTATTGCGATTTATTAAAATTTAGACTTATGGGAATCGGTTTATATGAAAACCATGTCACTGCAAGGTAGTTGTGGTGGCGTACTGTAAACCAGTGTTCCGCAAACCTTTTGTGTTCAGGTAGGCATCGGAGCTCTTCAATCTTATCTCGCCGTCTCCCTTCCATCATCGGACAACCAAACGCACTGGCATGCGGCACCGCTATATGGTGGACATACCACCTATACGAACAAAGCGCCTTGAGTCCACCTTCATTATACGCACCGCAAAGGAGTGGAACACAGTGCCGGAGTCTGTTTTTCCCGAAACCTACAACCTGGGTGTCTTAAAGTCTCGTGTTAATAGGTACCTTCTAGATAAGCGTGCTCGATCTTAGACCATATCTCCGCTCAAATCGAGCGAGATAATGGTCAAACGCGAACCTATACTTGATAAAAAAAAGTAGATCTAGGAAAACGAATATTTTGGACGTACACCACAAATAAAAATCTTTTTTTAAGAATATTATATAAGCATTTATTTATTAATCATCGAAACAATATTTATTATTAATCAACAAACCTAAAGTTTAAATTGCAGAATAGGTATTCTATGCGAAACACGAGTATTTTTCTTGTCTTATATTATTTCGAGGTCGTCATAGCGCACGCGTTCCATACTCAATGGGCGCGGGTTCGATCCTGGCCGGAACGTATGCACCATTTAGTCATTTTTCTGACCTAATGTTCATATTGTTACAATTACCACGTGCTATTAACGGTGAAGGAAAACATCGTGATGCAACCTGCACATCAAGATAACCGATGTGTCAAACCTACCAAGCCGCCTTGGACAAGTGTGGCGGGTATACTGTCCGTTCCCCTATAATGAGAGGCCCGAGCCCAGCAGTGGGACCTTCATCGGTTGTTATTATATTTATATTATATTTTATTATTTACTATAAATAAGTTTATAACATAACCTTATTTTTCCCAGACACACCAATTAATGACCACGGTACACCAGTTTGCCGCGGTACATACTTTGCGGAACACTGCCCTAAACCAAAGGTGGTTCCATCCCTGTAGTTTTACAAAACAAACATCATTACGCAACACTCGGTGATAATTGTCGGGATTATTTAATGCTTCACCAAAAAGGTTTCTTACGTGACTTTATTGCCAAATACCAGCTAAAATTTTGGCAACAATTACGTGTGAGGTCTCCCAAAACTGATAAATTTTGGTAATATATACTGTATTTGGAATATTTTAATTCAGTTCGAATTTTGAATTACTTTATTTGTTTAATATATAGCTTTTTAACATGAAAGTGATTATCTGTGTACTAGTGATAAAGGTAAGTTCTTATTTTTTTGTTTCTATACTTTATTTTATCGTGGTAACGTAATAACGCTCGCGTCCCAAACTCAAAGGGCGTGGGTTTAATTCTGGCTGGAACGCAAGCACCACTTAAGCAGTTTTCTGGCCTAATGTGCAAATACTATTACCACCTGCTAACAACGGTGAAGAAAAACATCCTGATGCTACCTGCACATCGAGATATCCGATGTGTCAGACCTGCTAAGCCACCTTGGATAAGCGTGGCGGATATCCTATCCGTTCCCCTATATTCTTTTTTATTTTTTTATGATTCTTTTATGATTCGGCATTAAAAATACGTACACTCCAAAATTTTCACCCTTCTACTACTAACCACTATTATTTAAAAGCGATATTAGTATTGTAATAATTTTGTTCTGGAATGATTTAGATTCAAATTTGAACCAGGTAAATGACGCTGCAATCGGGTACCAGAATTTAGGTATTTTGTTGTTGCTGTTGTATGTCTTCAAGTTTGTCCCGGAATGGTTTAAATTAACGATTCCAGTTACGACCAGGGTCGATAATTTTTGAACCCAAAAAATAATAGTAGGATGAAACCCATTAGAAAAGGACGAGAATATAACAAAAATGGAAGGAAAAATAATTTACGGGCGATCTGAGATCGGGAAGTGGAATAGTTTTTAAGGGTAAAAATCGGTTTATCTCGATTTCCGGCGAAACTACAAGTCCTATGTAAAAAAGTTAAATGGCAAAGTTTCAGGTAATAAAAAGATATACAACTTTTGTATTTACACTTTTTTCACATAACCTCAAAACTTATGTGAAAAGTTAAAATAACTAAATTTTTGATCTTTTATTTATCTTTTACAAAAAAACAATCACGAAATTTGGTGAAGACTTACCTTTTTATGTCCCAAACACACTGTAATTTTTTTGATTTCCATAGGTCACTCAGGTATATAAGTTATCTTAAAATAGCAATAAATGGCTATCTACGCACATAATTTCGTTTGATTACACCTTTTTGTTGCAGGTAACACTGCTTCAAGCATGTGTGGAAAAAACGCCTACAGTACAAATTCAGAATTACGATGGACCCATTTTCTTATGCACGCCACAGAAGTATGCCTGCGACAGTCCCTTACTTCACAATCAGAAAAAAACATGCGATTCTGATTGTACATGTGTCACAAAAGTACCAAATTGTTGCGACACATCAAAATGT
Organism: Dendrolimus pini; assembly: GCA_949752895.1. Taxonomy (NCBI): domain Eukaryota; kingdom Metazoa; phylum Arthropoda; class Insecta; order Lepidoptera; family Lasiocampidae; genus Dendrolimus; species Dendrolimus pini. The sequence goes on from OX457146.1 coordinate 10,340,870, forward strand.
GACAACAACATGTATGGAAATTATCCGAATTATTATGAAACGAGAATGTGCAATGTGCCTTATGATGTACCCAAAATTTGCGATATAACTCATTACGAAGCACCTAAAGTGTGTAAACAGCCGAACTATTACGAAGTTCCGAGAGTGTGCACCGTCCCTAACTGTTGTTCCGATTCCAAATTTGATTATTCAAAATACTACGACCAGTATTACCAACAGCAAAAAGGAATTTTAAATTACGAATGTTCTCCGGTATTGGGGATTTTGACAGAAGCGAAAGTTAAGATGGGAGTTTACCCCGAATCTTTTAGTTCTACAGATGATTCTAGAACAATGTACGGGTATAAATGCCTTGACGGGGATACAAGGTACAGTTACGGTTCCCAAGGATATGGGACCACTTGCTTTTGTAAAAATTGCGGTGGATATATCAACCTCTAAATTTTTTGTATGTACTGTGGATTGAATTGTTTCGTTGTTGTGTTTAATGGTTAAATTGATTTAAAAAAATATTATGTATTTCACATGATTGGATATTGTTTTCATAAACATAATAATAAGATATCAATCCTAGATGTGTGAATAAAACACAAGCTTGATCAAGACTGACTTTTATTGTAAAATATAAAACTACCTTCATTATGAATACATTAATATACAGCACTAGAGAGCAAAAAAAAAGGTATAAATACGTTGTTTTTCTTTATAGGATAGTTTTGATAGTACAACAATGTTGAAAACAACAAGTTGAAATTGAGCTTTGTACTTTAACGGATTGAAGGTGGTATTTTATACACTATAACTACCTGTTACCTGCCCAAGTAACCACAACCCAAACTCTATAGTTGCTGGTAGTTCTTTCCTGTAAAGGTGACATGCACAGAAAAAAACTTTCAGCTTTTATTCATTAACGAAGGTCTGGCACTCGTGGAATCTATAAGAATATTTCAAATGTTTGATGATAACTTGTTATGTGAACGCGTGTTGTTTATTAATTTATTGTAACAACTGTCCAATTCTCTATTGTGCTAAATAAAACAAAACCACACCATGTAACGATAAGACCGACGTCAATCAGGTCCACCTAAAACTATTTCACATAGAAATTAATAAACCACCAAACACAATACAAACACCATATTGAGTAAAACTACGCAACCTAAACACCGACGTCAGTCAGATCTTTTAAAATCCATGTAGCATTGTACTTCTTTTGGTACCTATTTTTACCTAAATAATAAGGTAAAATGCGGCTATAATACAATTACAAAATGGAGTAAAAACTACGTAACGTAAACACCAACGTCAGTCAAATATTTTAAATCCCATTTACCATTGTACTATTGTTGATATTTTAAAAAAAAATCTACTTTATTATTTGCATAAAACATAGTTTAAAAGATATTCATTCATTTATCATTTAAGAGCATGCTCTTGTCGGTGGAGCCTCTTCCAATCTTCTCTATTATGGGCCAGTTGTTTTACTTCTGTGTAAGACACGATATTACAGTACCTAAATTTAAATACACATGTTTTTGCCAGATTGGCGTGCAGATGTCGCCTGTACAATTGATTACAATATTACATTATTTATACAATTAATTATAATATGTCAATTAAAAAAAAAAATAACGTCCACAGTCCCATAGTCAGATAATTATAACAGTCAATATAAATAAATTTGTTTAATTAATTAAACAGTAACTGGTAATATGATTTTTAAAGACCACGAGCTATAAAAATAACCCGGATTTTTGACCGGCGATTATCCCTGTCCACCATATAATAATGCATCCAAGGACAAGCCCCGGCCAGTGTAGGACTATTGTGGGAAATGAAAACAAAAAGTACCGGGCTATTGGAGTGAACTACTAGTGGTACTAGGGGTCTGGGAATATGGGGACTATGGCAACTGCCCATCGCAATGTTCGGTGAACATAGAACATTGTCAGACGGTGACTCGCCTCTCCCTGCATGGGCCCCACAAAATTCCATAGAAAACAGGGGCAACATGGGTGTGAGTGGCTAAGAGGTGTAGAGGGGTGGGCTGCAGATTCACCGAAGCTGCTTCTGACGTGATGCCATTTATCACTTTTACCCCTGGAGCTTGAGTCTTAGCTCTAGCGATGTCCACTCCGTGCCGGTTGGCTAAGGCAAGCACGGAGGTAGGGGCCATGCCTTGGCCTCCGGAGTCGGGTCCGAGGTGTCGCTACTTACCTATGGAGCAAAGCCTATCCAAGTCACAAACTAATACAGCTATAATAAATTACAAAATGGAGTAAAAACTACATAACGTAAACATCGACATCAGTCAAATCTCTTTTAAAAAATTAACATTGTATTTCTTTTGGTACTTTTCTAATAACAACGTAAATTGCGACTATATTTAAATTACCAAATAGAGTAAATAACGCAAATAGCCAATGTGGCGTAAACTTCGGTTTTGTAAAGTCGAAAATAGAGCTGCGCAGTATGTATGCCATGTTTAACATTACAAAATATATATTCGCGGCCACAAATATATTGGTAATTGATTTGGTATACTAATATATAAAGCTGAAGAGTTTGTTTGCTTGAATGCCCTAATCTCAGGAACTAGTGGTCTGATTACAAAATTATTTCAGTGTTAGATAGCCCAGTTATCGAGGAAGGCTATATATAGGCTATATCATCCCGCTAAGACCAATAGGAGCGGAGCACCCATGAAGAATGTTTCAAAATCGGGGATTTTTTTTAACTTTCTTTTTTTTAAACTATTCCACGCGGACGAAGTGGCGGGCAGAAGCTAGTAAGAAATAAAAGAAAATCATTTGCTGCTTTTTAAATAATATAATAAGTCTGTCGCGACCGTCAAGTTTGTGTAATGAATTTAAAAATGTGTAAAAAAATAAGGGGTTAATTCAACCAGTAATATTAACCAGCATTTAACCAGTAGATTTCAACAAAAACAATTTCATTTTCACATTTAACGACTAAAGTTGTCCGGGGGGCATTTCTACTCTTAGTTAAGTCTCATAGTATGAGATTCTACAACAAAAAAATTAAAGCGCAATGCACACTGCTCTGACGCTTAGCAGCTACTCGTAACAACCCGTAACCAACATGAGGTAATGGTTACGCAAAGTGCTCAAGGATACCGCCAACCGGTGCGCAGTAGGGTTGCGAAACGTCAAATGTCGACTTAGGAAAGGAGCGGGGCGCGTGTCAAGGCACCCGCGTTGCCAGTGGTTGATTAGGGTGTGTAACACTGGCGTTCCTTATGTTGCGACAAAAAATCGCTAAGTACTTTGCGATAGGTCCTTCAACAGAATATATTAAATTTCGATTCGGAAAATAAAAAATTGCCAAAGAAATTACAATAGTATTGTATTTTTACGATATATGTATTCCTTTGCCAGGTGGTAGGGCATTTTCTCGACTGGATGGCTACCACCCTTGGTCTAAAGTATGTCGCCATAACAAACTTGACTTGTGTTCCGGCATTAGTGACCAGGTTAGTCTCCCTTAAGAGATCAGCAGCGCATTTATAGCACATTTGGTGTTGCAAATGTCCATAGGCGATGGTAACCGCTTTCTATCAAGTGGGCCGTCTGCAAGTCCGCTGAAATCCTGCAATAAAAAATATATAAAAAATCCTTATGCCCGACATTGAAAATACAAGGATTTTTATGAAATTTCTATAACATGCTTGTAAAAAATACAATTAAATACTCAAAACAAACTAAGGTATTAATAAGTTAACATAAACTCGGTAACTGATCGCTAGCAAAGGGAAGCATGCCCAGAAGGGTGGCTGCATTACCACACTGTATGACAATGTTGAATTGTTACGCGACATATAAATACTTTTTGTATTGGAAAACTATACACTTTTTGCGAACAAAATATTACAAATATGTACCCGAATCAAACTGTATGGGAAACGTTGGCAATCATTAATTTTGGAGCTTTTGAATTCTATAATCCAAGTATAATAAGGCTTATTTCATAAGTGGTACGCAATTAAGCATATAATCGCTAAAGATTCTAAAATGTTCTGAAATTTTTTTGTACGTGTAATAAAAATTAAAATAATTAATGTTCATGTTATTTGAAATAATATTCGGTGGCAATAGCGATCAGCATTGACAAATAAAAATAATGGCTATTTTTCAAAAAAAATCACATAGGTGTAATTAAAATTTAATCTTGTGGTTCGGACTTTTTGTCAATTTAAGCTTAGTAGTTGGTTTATAATACTAGTCGTACGAAAATTTGGATTCTGTATAAACACACCTTTACACTCCTTTCGATTTGTTAGGCAATGGGATCTAATACACTAAATGCCATATTTCTTTATTGAGCTTTTAGATGAAAGAATATTCAATACAAACGCGTGTGTACGCAAATACACTTCATTACAATATTCTTCAATGGTGCTCCGGTCCTATTGGTCTTAGCGTGATGATATATAGCCTACAGGTTTTCTCGATAAATGAGCTATCTAACACTGAAATAATTTTTCAAATCAGACTTCGCTTCCTTATCCCTTTCTGCGGCCTCTTTGAGAGACATTACTGCCTCGCAAAAAGTAACCGCAGCTTCCCAGCGGTCGTCGCTCTGCAACATGGCCGTTACCAAGTCGCCAAGCGATCCGACGGCTCCTACGTGCGCCTCGAGATCGAAACGCTGCGGCGTCCATGCAGCGCACTCGACCAGCGTGTGAAACGCCGTGTCGGGTGCGCCGCACTGGCGGCAGTCCGGAGAAGGCAAGCAGCCCATAATGCGAAACAGATGCTGGTCGAAACAACCGTGTCCGGTCAGTATCAGTGTCGTCCTGAAGGTCAGGGTTCCGCTGGTGCGGGTGACCCATTTCTCCAGCTGTGGCCTGATTGCATCCACCGTAAAGCCGCCGGCCGCAGGGTGTTCGAGGTCTCGTGACCAGTCGACGAGGCAGCAAGCGGTTTCCCGCTTCCTGACCGTCTCTATTTATATTTATTTACCGTTTTTGTTTTTCAGTACCTCCAAGGAGCCACGTATCACCGTTTCTAAATAAGCATCATGTACTGAAAATGAAACTTAGGCGCAAACAGCATTTGGCTTGCCTTCTCTTTGGTGTCCTTAAGTACAAAGAGCCTCAGTACTTGTATAATAAGCTCAGCTGGGTAGCCAGAGGAGGGGTAGTCAAAGGTAGACAATGCTCCCGTCAACTAGCGTTCCAATTACATAAATAGACATGCTTTAGAGGTAGCTTCCGTTATGCTGCATCTAAGATATGGAACAACATACCACCACCATTAAGGCAATTAAATCACTCGACTTTTACTTTTCGCAAGAACTTGAAGAATTACCTCTTAGATGAGCAACGGAAGCTAGAAAATGTCAATATTAATCTTTCTTATATAATATAATATTTTCTTCTGCCTCTAACAATACTATTTCTGTTTATAAATATGTAATATATATCATGTGTATCATATATAATGAATATTTATTTTATCGGTATCCCCCAAATATTTGTTTGAATTCTATGAGTTTATATTTATTTATTATTATTCACACTATATGTATATATATACATATAAATAACAGTGCAACATCCGTTCGTCCTAGGGTGCAGTTGAAAACCAGCGTCAGGCATCCGCAGTTGCCTGGCACATGCTGAACTGCACCTATTTGATACCATCGCGAGACTTTCTAATTCTTATTACCGTACCGTGTAATTCATTCCATGTCTGTCTCGTTGTGTGTTTACTAAATAAACGTCTTTTCTTTCTTTCTTCTTTTTTTCTATTTCAACTTGACAGAAGGTCAGTCCTCTAGCTAGGGCATTCTGCCGGGTACGCCGAAACATGGACAGGACGTCTGCCTGTAGATGCCAGGGCAGCTCGCCTGCCAAGAGTGTCGCCGCCGTCCACGACACTGTGCGATATCCCCGTATGGTCCTCATGGCCAGAACCCGCTGCGTGCGGGTTTCGGTTGTGGCGGTGAAGCGATTCGGACCAGACGGGCGCACCGTACAGCGCCATACTCCTCAGGATGCCGGAGTAAAGTTTCCGCGTCGCACCCCCCGGCCCTCCCACGTTGGGAAGAAGCCTGGAGAGTGCGCCCGCGAAATTCACGAGTTTGGGAACTAGCTGCTCAAAGTGCGCTTTGAATAGCCATTTCTCATCCAGAACTAGCCCAAGATATTTCATCTTGGGCCCTACTCTGACTGCCACCCCCTGAACTGTAACGGACAAGTCCGGAGGATTACGGAATTTCCTATGGAACATGATGGCCTCCGTTTTCGCGGGGGAGACCTTCAAGCCCAGCCTAGCTATTCGATCTACGATGATCACCAACCCGTCGTTGGCGACGTCCACGGATTCCGCAAAAGACGCAGCGCGTGCCGTGATTAGGGTGTCGTCCGCCAAGCAGATCAGCCCTAACCCGGGCCGGACCGAAACCCGAAGGATCCAGTCATAGCCTACGTTCCAAAGAATCGGCCCGAGGACCGACCCCTGCGGAACGCCGCACGCGACACGTCGCCGACCTAACACGTGATTGGCGGACTCACCGCCCTCCCAAAGGATATACCGATCTCGCAGGTACTCGCCGAACAGCCTCGTGAGGTACGGGGGGACTCCATGCGCGCGGAGCCCTTCCCTGATCGTCTCATGAGGGAGGCTGTTGAAGGCGTTCGCTATGTCTAGCGACACTGCAAGAACGACATCCTTCGCTTGGACGGCTTCGTCCGTCAACGTTCGCAGCGTCTCGAAGGCGTCCAACGTGGAGCGCCTCCGCCGAAACCCGAACTGCGTATCTGATAGCCCCGGCTCCACAGTGTCGAGATGCTTCACGAGCCGCTCCGCCAAGATCTTTTCGAAGACCTTGGCGACCTCGTTTAGCAGCACTATGGGCCTGAAGGCAGACGGATCGTTGGAAGGCCGACCTCCCTTAGGAATAAGGCACAAACGCCCCTCTTTCCATTGCGACGGGAACCTACCTGCGCGAATACAGGCTTCGAAGAAGTCCCGCAGCTGGCTGCGTAGATGTTTTGCAGCCAGGAAGAGGAGTCGACCTGGAACCCCGTCGGGTCCCGATGCCGTTTTCCTGTCCCGGAGCCGGTCCAGGGCAACGTCTAGCTCCCCCTCGGAGATGGAGTGAGGCTCCTCGTCCGTGGGGGTGTCGGGAATGGGTGGACCCATACTGGGGGGAGTGAAGTTCCCCGGATCCGGGAAGAGCCCATCGATAACCGACCGGAACACCTCGGGTTCGAGCGTTTCCGTGACCGTGGATGTGCAAGGCCGCAACGTGTTGCGGGCCCCACGGTACGGACGCCCCCAAGGGTCCCGATCGAGTGTCTCGAGGAGCTCGCCCCGAGCCCGGGCTTTCGATCGCAATATTGCAATCGAAAGGGCCTTTTTGGCCTCCCTAAACTCGCCCACGAGTCCATTTTCCGCGACGAATTCCGGAGGACGGCGCGCCTTGCAGCGTTTGAGCCTGTGGCTGATGATGCGAACTGCCTTTCGCATCTCGCCCAGCTCCTCGGTCCACCAGTGGACCGATTGCTTGCACGGAGGCTGCCGCTTGGAGACGCGAGGCATCGCCGCGTCGCAAACCCTCGTCACGGTTATGCGCATGTACTCTGCCTGCGTATCCAAATTCGCGAAATCGGCTGGGTAGGCCCAGCTTTCCGTGAGTGCCCACTCCTCGGCCTGCTCCGGATCGAGCTTGGTAAGGGCCCAACGCGGGAGGAGAGGGGGGCGATGAACAGGGCTCGGACCGGAGGAGGGGGTCGTGAGCTCAAATCTGATATACCAATGATCAGAGAGCGACTCCACCTCCTCCAGTACCCTCCATCCGACCACTCTGCGGGCAGCCGCATGAGTGGCGAACGACAGGTCGATGATCGATCCACCCCGCGCGCGCACGCAGGTCTGGACCGACCCCTGGTTCAATTTGGTCAGGCCGGCTTGAAGAGCCCAATCCTCGACCGCCCGACCCCTAGGGTCCGTGAATACGTTTCCCCAGGAGAGGTGCTTTGCATTGAAGTCGCCCATCACGAAGATCGTTTTGGGCGACAGTCTGCGTACAGCAGCCCCGACGGCGTCCAAGTGAAGCTCGAACTCCGCCAGGGGGCGGTTGCGCAAGAAGTAAACGCCTATGACGACGATACTCCCGCTCTCCGCCACAGCATAGCCCTTTCCTCTTTCGAGACATGTAAGCGGTGTGCCGGACCCGGCTTTGGCCACCACCGCTACCATGTCGTCGAGATCGCCCACCCAATTACCGGAAGGAGGAACGTAATAAGGTTCGCTTATTACGGCCAAGTTCGCTTGCCACTTCGCCATCGCCTGCAGGCCCAAGTCCTGAGCGGTGGGGGAGTGGTTTACGTTGGCTTGGAACAATGTTATTACGGGCGTACTAGGCATTGGAGGTGTACATTACCTGTACTCCCGATTTGCTGTTGCGAGGTTTCGCCCGCGAGTGGACGAATTTGCCCTTTACGTAGGGAGGTTGGCAGAACCTCGCTAACGTGGGGTGGGCAGCGTTCAGTCCCCCCGCCGCGCACGCCGCGCAGTGGTATCCCTGATTAATACGAGTATAAGCTGTATAAAAATTAGGGATCCCTACTAAAACTTCAATAATGTAGCCCACCACAACCTAAACAAAATTCTTGGCGCTGGAATCTGGTTCTACAATTTTGATAATTTTTTATGTGTGCTTGATTGGGTCTCAGGGTTGCTTAGATTAACAATTAGACCCGATGGGTGGCGTTGGAATCAGGTTTTAGATTTTTAGCTTTTCAGGGCCGGATGAAGTCTGCCGAGCCTTGTATATTATAATTTTCTTATAGTTATAGTATGAGCTAAATCTATAATATTATAAAATTATAAATGTGTAGTCTTTTTTTGTGTTTGTCTGTTTGTTCGGGATTCACTTAAAAACTACTGGGCCGATTTCGATGCGATTTTTTCATTTACTGCTAGTAAATTCTCTGTCATTTAAATATGTGATACCTAGGTACTTTATATTCTGAATATCACGTGAGATGATTCCAGAGAAAGTTTTCATGTTTGCCAGGTGGTAGGGCATTTTCCCGACTGGACTGGAGGGGTGGTAGCCCCCTGGTTTAAAGCATGTCCCCATAACAACCTTGAAATGTGTTCTGGCATTAGTGACCAGGTTCCAGTCTCCCTTAAGAGCGCAGCAGCGCATTTGTAACACCCTTGGTGTTGCAAATGTTCATAGGCGATGGTAACCGCTTTCCATCAAGTAGGCCATCTGCCTGCCTGCTGAACTCCTGCAATAAAAAAAGGGCACATAAAAAGTATTTTTTTATTTTGACATTAAAGACTGTAAAATAATTTTAGTCTTTGTTACCTGTCTAACGCGGATGAAGTCGCGGACGAATTCTAATGTGTAAGGATTTTTTATATATCAATGGTGTAATATGAATTATTTTTAGAGGAAACTTAGCTGATATGTCTATTAATTATATGTTTATTTATTGTAAAAACGGTAATTATTGTACGTTTCACAGACAGAGATTTTTAAAGTTTTATCAACTCAAAATAAATTCCAATAATTCATAATGTCAAAATTTATGATCATAATCAAAAGAATTTCATAATGTCAAGCACTCTTCATATTTTTAGTTTCGTAGCTATATAATTATATTATTATATGTCGTTGTAGACCACATGTCATTTAAAAAGGCCGGACTTTTTTAACGCTAACATGGGGCCAGGGGACGGCCCCTTTGACAAATTTGGTGTAAATGTGGCGTCACTGACCAGTGGTTATCCCTGTCTTCGCCATATATGAATGCACCCAAGGACAGTCCCCTGTAAGTATGTATACTATTGCAGGCTTCTGCCCGTCGCATTATTCGGAGAATATGGATAAAATGGGTCTTTGACTCTTCACTCTCCGAGCCCCAAAAACGTGTTGTATAAGATCGGAGAGAGGCCACTTGAGTGTGAGTGACTAAGTGGTGCAAGATCGACGCTATTCCTGACGTTAAACCATTTATCGATTCCACCCCTGGGCTTTAAGTCTTAATTCTAGCGATCTTTACTTTGTGCCGGCTTATTAAGGCAAACACGATGCGGGGTCTTGGCTTGGCCATCCGGAGTCAGGTAAGAGATGTCACTACTTACCTAAGACTTGGCCACAAGTCCCCACAGGTCTTAGAATAAATTATTATTATTAGCCACGGAACCCTAAATACAGTAAGATTGAAGTATTGCATGTATTGGGTGAAGCTTCTCAATGTGTACGCACATCATGTAATATCAATTTGTATAAGTCAGTTTAATAGTTTCTTCATGTTTTAAATATTGAATAACTGATAATTACATAAAATGACAAAGGTCAGTTCAGCATTATGGTTCTATTGGTGGTAGTTGCTTCTTTATTTTGGAAATCAAACTCGATTTTATTGGACTGTATAATTATTGTTAAATTAAAAGAATACATAAAGTAGTACAGAGCGTAATTATTTACAAGATACATAAGAGCGATGCTGAGAGGTGAAGTGTAGAGTAGCAGAGAGAATTTCGCCTGCCAGGGTCGCTCCTTAAGTCCCGCATCCCGCCCGACGCCTATGTGCTAATCGTGCCCTCTGAGGGCGCCGGCGGTATGCGGGGCGCGGAGAGTAGGTGTGCTCCGGCGGGCGGGTCAGGGGGGTGCTCTCTGTCCGCAACATCCTCCCCCCGGCGCAGATCCTCGGAGCCATCTCTTCTCGTCAGGACGATGAGCCTCCTTACTGGTCTCCTGAAGATGCCTCCCCGCGTTCGCACGTCCGCGCTCCGTATTACGTTGTCCTGTCCGCGATAAGTGCGCTCGATTTGACCCCGGGGCCATACGTTACGTGGCAACAGACCGTCCGCGATGATAACGACGTCTCCAACGCGTATGTTTTCTTCATCACATCGTCGTACGTCGTCCCTCGGTGTCAATGTCGGTAAATACTCGCGTAGCCAACGAGTCCAGAACATGTCCGCTAAAGCTTGGGTTGCGATCCATGTCTTCTTGTTTGCTAGCTCGTTCGTTCCCGTGATTGGCAAGCCTACCGCTGACCCGATTAGGAAGTGGTTCGGGGTAAGCGCGTCGTCGTCTTCAGGGCTCACCGACACGTGAGTCAGCGGGCGCGAGTTTACTGTGTGTTCTATCTCCGTGATGACAGTCGTAAGTGTTTCTTCCCGGGGAGCTTGTTCCGCCAACGTTGCGTGGAGTGCCGTCTTCACCGACCGAATTAACCGCTCCCAAGCTCCCCCCTGGTTTGGTGCGCCGGGATCGATGAAACGCCACGCTAGTTGTCTCCCTCTCACGTGATCTGGCATCTCTTTCCTCCACTTTGCGTACGCCGTTAGTAATTCTGCATCCGCTCCATGGAAATTCGTTGCATTATCAGACCATATCACTTGTGGCCAGCCGCGTCGTGCTCCCATCCTTCTTAGGGCCATGATAGCCGAGTCTGTGCTAAGGCTCGCTATAAGTTCCATATGGATGGCACGAGTCACCATACATGTAAACAGCATTCCCCATCGTTTTTCTCTCCGGCGTCCAATGGTCACCCACATCGGGCCAAAACAGTCGATTCCGCAATTTGTAAAGGGCCGTGCGTAGGCAGCTAGGCGATCCTTTGGCAGGTTTCCTTTCACCGGTACGATCGGCGCGGTTTTCTTCAACCGACAGATTGTACACTGCCGCAAGATGTTTCGCACAGTAGGCCGCACTCGTAACACCCAGTACTTTTGCCGCACGTTGTTTACGACGTGTTCTCTTCCTATATGATGATGCTGTTCATGTTCGCCCCTGATGATCAGCCGGGTGAGGTGATGCGACCCGTCTAAGATCGGTGGGTTTCCAGTAAGCTCGCGCAGGGTGGCCGCATTGATCCTGCCGTTTAACCTTATTACCCCGTCCCCCCCGTATTCGGGGTCGAGCTTATAAAGCCGGCTGTCACGTGACACGCGTTCTCCTTTCTTCAAGCGCTCGTAATCCTTCGGGAAGCTTTCCTGTTGCGCTTGACGAATGAGTAAACGTTCAGCTTGCTCTATGTGTCGCGTTTCCATAGTGCGAGTCCTCCGTCGGCACTTGTCGATAAAGGCGAGTGCGTAGGCGGTCGCTCGTAGTAATTTTCCGTATGACGAAAATCTTGTGACGTCAACAAGTGGCTTTTCATTTGTCGTGTAATTCACCACGACTTCGTCATCTTCGGTTTCCGTCGGCTCTTCCTTCGGCCATTTCGTCGGGGGCCCACGAAGAAATTCCGGGCCTTTAAACCAGCGGTCGTCCGTTTTCATACTCGAGACGTTAATACTGGTTGCGTCGTCGGCGACGTTGTAACTTGTCGGCACCCACCGCCATTGCTCAGACTCGGTTATTTCGCCGATTTCGCTCAGTCTGTGCGCAACGTATGGGGTATATCGCGCCGAGTCGTTTCTTATCCAGTGGAGAACGGTCTTCGAGTCGCTCCAAAAGATGACGTCATACGGCTTGAAACTATGTTCCTTTTTTATTTCCGCCGCTAACCTGGCTCCTATTAGCGCGGCCTGTAGCTCCATTCGTGGGATGCTCTGCGCCTTCATCGGGGCCACTTTCGCTTTTCCTGCGATTAAAATGACGCCGACGCTCCCGTTACGCCACTCAAAGCGCCAGTAAGCCGCTGCTGCGTAGGCCTGCTCGCTGGCGTCCGTGAAGACGTGTAATTGTATGTTTACGACGTCTTTATCCCATCCATAGCACCGTGGTAATCTTAACTCTTTTATAGAGTTCAAGTCACGGATCCATTCTTCAAATTCCCTTGCCTCTTCCGTTGGCAAGGGGTCATCCCAGCCCAGCTTGAGCCTCCAGAGCTTTTGTAGTACGATTTTCGCCCTTATAGTGTACGGACTGAGCAGGCCGAGTGGGTCGAAAAGTGACATGACCATGCCCAGGGCCTCCCTTTTCGTGGGTGTTTGCGTGCCTTGTTTTATGCTTTCTGGAACTCTTGGCATGGCGGTGTTAAACGCGAGTTCATCCGCTTCCGGCATCCATAACACACCCAATGTCTTCCCGTAGGGATGCGCGCTAGCACCCAGCTCTTTGGGCTGTCTGGCTCTCTCTTCATCCGGGATGTCTTCCATAAGGCGCTCGCGATTCGTATCCCATCCCGCGAGCTCGAAGCCGGCCTTCCTGTGCACTTCTCGCACTTCCGCTATCGCCTCGGCCGCTTCCGTTTCCGTTTCGAAGCTTTGTACCCAGTCGTCCATGTAGTGGTTTTCCGTGATCGAGTGATACGCCCGTGGGTGGGTTTCCTTATGATCACTCGCATTCCTGTCTCTTACGCTATGTGCGAGGAATGGCGAGCTTCGTGCTCCGAATATCATAGACGTCATAACGTAGCGCCGAGGCGGGTTATGGCGGTCGTCACCGCGCCATAAAAAGTGCTGCGCCGCTCTGTCTTCTTTCCTTATCTTCACTTGTAGAAACATGTCACGTATGTCAGCTGTCACGGCGATCTTCCCCTCTCGGAATCTGAACAGGATTCCGTATAAGGCCCGTAGCAAGTCTGGCCCATCCAGTAACGCATCGTTCATGCACACCCCGTTTGAACGGGCGGCGGCGTCGAATACCAGTCTCACTTTGTCAGGCTTATTCGGGTTCGTAACGGCGAAGTGAGGCATGTACCACATGCGTTGGTTTCCTTCGTGGCTTCGTTCGCAAGGCTCGGCGTATCCTTTTGCTAATAGCCTGTCGACCTGGGCTGTGTAAGCTTGTTTAAACTGCGGCGATTTGTCCATTTTGCGCTCGATCCCGCGCAGGCGACGCACCGCCATGTCATAGCTCGGTGGCATGGTGACGTCATCGTTTCGCCAGGGCAGTCCGACTTCGAAACGGCCGTTGATTTTCTTAACGGTTTCTGAAAATATCTTCAGCGCCCGTTGTTCTTCAGCTACAGGTTTCACTCTGTTTGATATGCCGAGTGCGTCGATATCGAAATGAGACTTCACTATTTCGAACAATTCGTCCTTTTCCCGCGGCTCTTTATCTTGCCACGTTCGAACGTGTAATACGGTGTCGTTCCCCTGCGTTACTAGGCCTCGGGGTGCGCTCCCGTGTATGGTCCACCCCAAGAGGGTCAGGGAAGCGGCTGGTTGGCTCTTCTTTCCTGCCAACAGTTTTCTAGTGACGATCAGATGCCAGTTGTCAGCTCCAATTAGTACGCGTGGCTTGGCGTTCGTAAAACACACGTCGTCTACATGGAGCGTCTTCAAATGACGTAACTGTCGTACCACTTCAGACTTAACGGAGTGAGTTCCCAGTGCGAGTTTCTTCACAGTGCGCGCCTTGATAGGATGGTAGTGCGGTTGCGCTCTTCCGCGCACCGCGACGCTCACCACCCTACTCTCTGCTTCCCGCTGGCTCGACGTGATACCGTGGATGTTCAGTGGCCGCCTCGGGCCATCTGCCCCCAGCATCCCGGCTATCTCCTCGTCGATGAGCGTGATCGTGGACCCCTCATCCAGCAGCGCGTATGTACTCACTTCCTCTCCGTTAAGCCCCTTGACGGTAATCGGACACACTTTCAATAACACTCTGCTCTCGGTGTTAGAATTGTGCGCCGACGCCGTCATGACCGACTCCTCTCTGTCGGCCGGTTGATTGACCGACTCCACTCGGTCGATCGGTCCACTGACGGCTTCGGTTTCCCTCCGCTGGTGTAGAAGTGCGTGATGCGGCTCGCGGCATTCGTTCACACCGCACTTTCTCGCCTTGCAACGGAACCGTCTGTGTTTACTTAGTAGGCACAAAAAACATATTCTCGTTTCCTTGGCCCACTCCCATCTGGCTGGCAACGACATCGAAGCCAGCTTGCCGCACTGCGTTGTCTGGTGGTCAGCTCCACAACAGTAGCACACGATCTTGGCTTCCGTTGTAGTGTACACGCGACGACGCTCGTTCATCCGCGGCGGCTTCACTTTATTTTCTTTCGTGACGTTTACGCTCGTCGTAGGCAGTGATGACGTCATGAAAGAATACTTCATTGCTCTGTCTGCTTCGCCCGTTAGAAACTTCGATAGTGTCATAATCTCCGGCTCGTCTCGGCTCGAGAATTCATCTGCAAAGTCGCACCATTTCGTTCGTAGATGCGGGCTGAGCTTCTCGACGACCTGTCGTGTCAACATAGGGTTAAGTAGATACCCCTTGTTGTCGACGCACGAGATAACCGTCACTATATTCTGCAACTTGGTGGCTAGGCTGTTGAGTTCGCTGGCAGACGAACCCGATCGTGGCAACTTCTTGATATCTTCCAATGCACGACTGATTATGATCTCTGGACGTCCGTAGCAGCGCTCCAGTGTCTTCATGATGATCGCAGGATCCATGGCGGTATACAGCAGGGCTGTCACGCACTCTCTTGCTTCGCCTTTAAGGCAAGTGCGTAGGCGGCCTAAGTTCTCCGCAGGTGAGAATCCGTGTACGCTCGTCGACTCCCGCATGGCAGCTTTAAACGGCAGCCACTCTCCCGGGGCCCCGCTAAAGGTAGGCAGCTCCTGGCACTGTCGCGGTGTCGGCCTGTTGCGAGTCATGCGTTCCAACACGTCGGCTAGGCGGTCGATTCCACGATCCCTGGATCTGGTCGGCGTCGGTGATCTTGCGTTGCGCGGCGTTCTGAACGTCACGCGAGCGGTCTGGTCGTTCGTTTCCGCAGACCGGTCGCGCCCCATTGGATACACTTCCCTCGCTCTTCCCGCAACGTTTAACGGTGGTCGCGGTCCGGCTTCTCTCGTTCCAAGCTCGGCCCCGTCACCTGCGCTCGGCGACTCCCCCCGTATGCGGGTGTTCTTCAACCACTCTGTGATATTTCTATCTGTTTCCACCCCATCGTCTTCGCACACGCTGTTTCCCTCTGTCTGCTCCTTGAGGGCGGCTATATTCGCAGCGACCCTCTTCTTGATCAGTGCCACTTGTAACTGGAGCTCTTCTCGTCGGATAGCGGCGATTTGTTCTTCTGCTTCCAGTTCCACTTGCCTCACCAAAGTGGCGGCGCTTAGCTGCGAGCGGTGTGATCGGACGGACGGCGATCGCGATCGGCGTCCTGTACGAGTCGCGGCGTGTATTTGCGCGGTCGTAGTCTGTTGCACTCCGGGCGACGCGGGTCGCGATACGTTCGGCGCGGACGCGGACGCGGATATATGCACGGACGGCGACGCGGGGGGCTCTTGATACGCTCTCTGCACTCTGTCTTCGGCGGTCTTGCTCCTAGTGTTCGGCATCTTCGGTCCTTGCCTTAGCCTAACACGTATGACCGATTACCCTGACCTGTGTGTGTATATGTGTGTGTGTATAACCGATCCTAATTCACTACACTAAACACTGAGACCTTAGACCGACCTAACTGGAAACAGCGCACCGTCTACGACCTTGTGAACTGACCATTTGGCACCGTTAGGTGGACAGTCACTTGGTCACGGTACGAAGTAACGTTATTCTTTCTTCCGGTCTTGATCCTGCAGACGCGTAGCCTCGGCGTCCGGGGCAGGAACTCTTGGTCTCCTGGCACGTGGTCCGGCAGGAACTCTTGGTCTCCTGGTACGTAGTCCGGCAGGAACTCTTGGTCTCCTGGTACGTAGTCCGGGCTGCCCACGATGATCTTCTATAATGATCTTCTTTCTTCTTTAGGGTACCGCTACGAGACCGTATAGAGTTGGTCTTTCTTCTTTCTTGAGGTTTCGATGGAGCAAAAGACACTGCTCGTTTCTTCTTTGCGATTCTTCTATCCGGCGGCGAAGTACCAAAAAACTATTGGTGGTAGTTGCTTCTTTATTTTGGAAATCAAACTCGATTTTATTGGACTGTATAATTATTGTTAAATTAAAAGAATACATAAAGTAGTACAGAGCGTAATTATTTACAAGATACATAAGAGCGATGCTGAGAGGTGAAGTGTAGAGTAGCAGAGAGAATTTCGCCTGCCAGGGTCGCTCCTTAAGTCCCGCATCCCGCCCGACGCCTATGTGCTAATCGTGCCCTCTGAGGGCGCCGGCGGTATGCGGGGCGCGGAGAGTAGGTGTGCTCCGGCGGGCGGGTCAGGGGGGTGCTCTCTGTCCGCAACAGGTTCTGTATTAATACTACACTGGCTCGCTACATTACGTATTTGTAATTGTTGCGAACAGAATCACCCACCTGACCTCTCCCCCGTAAATCCAGTACCCCCACGCCCCGCTTACCGCGAAAACGTAGCTCGCTCCATTAGCTGCTAAGTGTGTGTTTTTGTGGTACCTTAGTAAGCACGGGGCGAGCCTACGGCAACCTTATCCACCTCAGTCGAGTATATACACACAAGGAAGACTAAGAAGACCAGGAAGATCAAGGAGCATCCGAAAGACTCTACAACCAACGGACTCTCAGCGTGACTACGTGGATCTTGTGGACCACCAGTGATTGTGATTAGTGCCACTCGTATTAATCGGTTAATCGATATAATTAGTGCTATCTACGTTCAGTGTAACGTCCGGGGCTAGTGCTATCTTGTGTCGGTTAAACACGAAAGTGCCGTTTAATAGAGTTGTGCCGATCGCACCTGTTGCTGTTGTAGAGCCTATAATTGACTGTATTGTCAACTTGCTAAAGGATGTTTCATTTAGGGCGACCCGTGCCCCCTAACAGTAATTTACTGTTATTCTTAACATGGCATAATATTTATTAAATACGGGCGGTTTATACGATCACTTCTCTAGTCTCTTATATAAAAAAGTGAATGTTTGTCTGTATGTACTTTATAGTGAATTTGTCCTTTATAGAAACGTAAACTATACATTTGATCATATGATGATCTTTTGCAAAGTTGTCGTGCATAAGCCAGAGAAGGTTTTTGAGTTGGTTAACAATTGGACCTGGTAGGTGATGCTGCTGTCGGCATGTCGACTGAAGCTTTTCCGGGCAGGACGACGTCTGCCGGGACCACGTTGTACTTTTCCGACCACTTGAGCAGCTTCTTTAAAAGAAGAAGGTGTTTTGATCGATCCACACTCTTTAATTGTTAACATTGATTTAGGGCATGTTCTGTATATCGACGATAAGCGCCGAGCATCAGATCTTGTTTTATAATACGCGACAGAGTCCTAGCGGGAATCTTCATTTCTCGCGATAAGATTTTTAACCCTAATGGGGTTTCGACGAATTCTGGCTTTAATAGCATTAACAGCCTTTGTAGTTCTAATAGCACGCGGCCGCCCCGATCTTTTCTGGTCTTCGACAGACGAAGTGTTGTTGTATCTGTTGATAGTACGATATACGAACATACGGCTGATACCAAGCTTTTGAAGTGTCTGGAATATGACCGACGGCTCCATACCCACTTTATGCAAAGCGATTGCAGTGTGATTCTATTTTCTTTAACACCCCATTCCATATTGTAATTTGATAATGAACACGAAAAAATATGTGAAATGGCGCAAAACGGAAAGGAGTTTTTAAATATACGTGTTCCAAATTCAAAATAATTTAAAAGTTGAAAGAATGAAAAGTTTTCATGTAACAATATTTATGGCCAGACTATTTAGATGACAAACGGCCACATATACACGTGTTCTTGCACACGTAATTTTACTTATTGGTATAGTTCATATAACAATGTTATATATGAGAATTTATTGGAATCCTTATCAAGGAAGGGGAGGATCTCACAATTCCCCACAGTCAGAAATCAACGTGACGATGAGTCAATTGGTCGCATGACACAATCTGACACAAATGAACAGCGTTGTGCAATCATCAGGAAATTGTAATCCTGCGGAGATCCATAAATAGGGTTACATAATATTATTTTATGATTGTATGTTGTTACTGGCAATGATTTATCTGATGGTTAGTGGTTATCCATGGACAACTGGAACAGTAAGTTTCGATGAGTCGCGACTTGCTTCTTATTAGTGCTGGAACGAAAATAATACCATTTTCTGCGGCTGGGTGGTCTGTCGTAAAAGGCGACAAAACAACCAAGTAATAGGGTAGGCGGTTGCCCCGAGTGGATTAACCATTCATTTGTAATTTTTTTAATTTTTTTATAATTAAATAAAAAATCATTTGTTATTATCTTTTCCGGCCGATTTCGGCAATGATGACTGCATTTAAACTCATTTTGCTTTATCTGCTTTAGGTGAAATTATTATTGTGAGTACAAGTAGATCCCAGGATGACTTAGATTCAAGATTGGATCCGATAGGTGGCGCCGCTGAACACATCTGTAACGGTGGGACCGATTTTGATAAAAAAATTGTGTTTCTTCAAGTAGATTCGAGAATGGTTGACATCAACAATTGGTCTCGATTGATGGCGCTGCAATTGGTTTCTAGATTTTTATTTATTAAAGGAAAGAACGCCTGCCGGGTACAGCTAGTTATTAAAATAAAATATAGCAAATTCGCGCATTGTTAGATATGTATTCGTATTTTTAACCTTGTCAAAGGCTTAAAATAACATTATTATCTCTTACATCCATTACATCATACCGTTGCGCAATACTGACGATGGAATTTATCATATTACATGTGTGTGTTTCACTGAACAAGTGTGTTGTTGAAACAGGATTGCTCTATTTGTCTGTGTAAAGAAAGACCACTATGAGTTGGAAATGAACCAATTAATTCAGTAAAAAATCTATATATTAATACGTGAAGTAAAAACACAGCAAAAACTTTGTACCCTTTTTACAAAAATTGCGCGGACGGAGGAGTATGAAATTTCGCACACTTATAGTTTATATAGAGAAGGAGTGCTGTTAAACACTTCTTTAAATGTGAATTTGTTTGTGGACTGTAGATATTTTAATTATAAAAGAAAACTGCACGTGCGTAATATATGATGATTTTAATAGCAACAGGCGGGAAAAATATATACAGATAAAAAAAAAACCTACATTTCAAATTCAAATATTTAGTATTGGTGGCCAGTACTATGCCACACCAAAGTAATAAATACTTTTTGTTAGAGATTCCAACAAGTGCAGAATGGTATTTTTTATTTTTATTTTGCATAAAAAATACGTTAAATCAATAAAAACATTACATACACTACCATGTATCTGACACACGCACGCATATACCTATATACTCTTTTCTTTATTGGTAAAGTCAAATTAACAGTGTAGCCTTGGCGAAATCTGCGATTATAGAAGTATATATAGTATTTGACAACAGAACCTTAATAATGTTCAAATGTATAATTAAATTAATTATTATGGTCGAATTTCGACCACGTGAGACAAATAGCAGCTACTATTGTATTAACTAAATATGAATTAATCTGTACAAAGTAAGGTCAAACGTTGAGATTTATAGTAATACGTAGAGTCCACCAAAGAAGTCCCACAGACGCGGCGCTGCAATCACCTTACTTTTTTAACCGGCCAAAGTAGTTTAGATACCTGGGTCAAATATGGCCACCTTATGGTTGAATGCCACTTTTTCACTGTTGTAAAATAAGAGGATGAGTTAAGGCATTTCACAATAAAGGGTATCTATAAATCTTTCATTCTACATGAAAAAAATCATGAAATATGACAAAAACGACTTCAAGACATTTTTAATAATGGGAAAATAGCCTTGTTTTTGATAGTGTAGGTTAATATAACCATATTGTTACGACTTGCGAGACTCGAATTAAAATGCCGTCGGAACGATTATAGAGTTTATTAGAACTATATAAACACGTATAACACAGGTACATATATAACCGAACACAACAAATCCAAACGTAATGCAGGAGGTTGTAATTCAATAAAACGCGCAAAGTCCATCACTATTAGATTCCCGAGTGTACACACCTCACGCCTTGATTGTCGTTGTCGCTCAACTGCCACCTCTCTCAATCAGGCCGTCGTTTTATACTGCAAAAATACAAATATGCTCGTTCACATAATTTCCTATAATTAGCTTGTATTTATAATCCGTAACACCTAGCTTATTATGCAGGCTGCAAGCAGACGAGTACAATAGAACAATAGACTGTTCTTCAAAATAACTAGAAATATATGCCAAAAAATGAGTAAATAAAAGAAGACGATCAGAAAATGATTACAATTAGTTCAAATGCCAACAGGTAATAAAATGTGTTTTTTTACAGATTAGCAGTGGAATTTGTTTTTGTCGGAACCTGTGAATAATTGCGGTTTATTTGCTAATCCGTAAACCGATGTAGGTAATTATTGAATAGTAAACACGAAATATTCCATAGTTAAAGCACATAAATTTAGTAAATTTATTTCCAGGCTACTTTACATAAAAAAGGCGACTGGCGGTTTTCGGCCTCAACGCCTACAAAGACAAAACTTATACTACAAAAAGTAGATTTTACTTATTATCTTTTTATGAAGTACTCTATATTTTAAGAACCGAAAATATAATGTTGAATGTATTAAGATATTCGCTTACCATATACCTAATTAAATTCAAAAGCATTGTTCTCTGATTCTTTAAATTATTATACTAATAAGAATCTAGATATATTACGTATCAAAATATCGATATACCTGCGTATATTTTGTTAACACTTTTATTCTATTGATTGGTTAATCGATTATATATCCGTTATCGATATCTGTTATTTTATATTTTTTGCATGGCAACACAGAACATCTAAGCGTCTACTATGTAACTGTCATACATCAGACACAGTTGTATGGACTCAATTCCTTTGCATGACACTGTGACGAACAAATCATAATATACATAAATTATTCGTGAAAAACAATAATTATCGTCAAGTACTGTTCATATATTTCACTTATTAATTTTTTTATTTATAAAATTGCACAGTAAAATATTACATTTTAAGTTCCCCAAAAAACTCTAGTATTATCGTAATGGAGGTTATGTCATTGACAAACATTTATGGCCAAATTTTATTTTCAGGCGAGTTCTTGTATAAAATGACAATCACACATGGGTTTCCAATTAAATAAGCTACCTTTTTAGCTAACACATTGTAATTATGCCTGTACGTGACCAGTTCGGAGGCTCTTAAGAAACCCGCCAGTCTCCTTTTATCAAGCAGGGGACCACCACCTCCGTTACTTTATTTTCCGTAGGATTTCTTTTGTGGCGTGGACTGTAAGCTTCAATGACAAGTAGCCTAAGATCATTCCTATCAGATCACATCCTTTTGTAAAGAGAACATAATAATTAAAAATAAATATTTAAAATAAAATAAATACTAAGAAACCAATGTGTTTAATTGATAAATAAGAAAACAAGAATTATATATTCATTTTCGCCGGAATACTCACATTCTCACTCTCCTTTATTATTATTATTTACTACTAATAGTCCCCAGTACCTTAAGGAATGTTTTAAATTCCTTCGCCTATCCACTGCCCACAATTTGCGCTCGGATACGTATCGAAAACTTATGACACCTGCACACACTTCATCCTATTATGATAATTCTTTTACGGTGCAGGCTGTCAAACTTTGGAATATGCTGCCTCTTACTGTCAGAGAGGCCAAATCCTTACCAACATTTAGAAATTTACTCAGAAAACACTATTTGTCCATAAATAGCTATGTCTGATTAACACAATATAATCATGCTAAGACATTTATTTATTATAATAACTCATGTGTTATTGTATATATATGACTATGTATATATGTATGTATTTGTATATTTATTTCTTAAATTAGTTTGAGTATTTATGCATCTATTGCCTTTTTCCTGCACCACCTATTTCGCCTGATTCAATTTCTGTCATTTAGGTTGCCTGGAAGAGATCGCTTTGAGCGATAAGGCCACCTGTTGTATTGCCTAGAAGATATTGTAACCATGGTGTGTTTTTGTAATTGTATATTTTGGTGTGCAATAAAGTGTTACTAGATGTCTATAGATAAATAGATCTCTCTCCGCTTTACTATCTATACGTATACGACAAATTGATTATACTGTGGCATAAATTATCCCTTCGAATGACTCAATGCTCAAATATGACGAAATGGTTGGAAGCTTTGCTATCATCTTGTGTCTGGAATGTCCTGAATTAGACAAGCGTAATATTCTTGTTATTGTAATTATGTTATTGTTTTTTTGCGATTGTATTTTGCATTTCATACCAGGTATGGTATGACGTCAAGATTACAAGTTATTTATTCACCCGTAATCGTAAGTATACATGCACATAGTCACGTGTGTGTTGGCGGTAAGAAAATCTCTTGATTACTTCTTTAGTATGTTGTTAGTCCCTTCGTTCAGAAGCTGACGGATTGAAATTCGTTAGATTGTAACTGACAGGTAAACGTAGTTCATAAATTCACGAAAAGTATAACTATTAAAAACAACAACAACATCTATCGACAGATTACAATCTCACGAGATTAGATGATTCTTATATGTAATTCTTGCAACAACAGAAGGGTTTATGGTAATAAAAGAATAACAATTGGTTACTATATTTATAATCAGAGAACCGTACGGTTTTTACATATTTCATACACTGACTACACATTGAATAAACATTTTTAGAACACCTTGCCATCCCTTCAACAATTTTACAGTACAAGAAACTTAGCAAATTGGCACAACCGATAGCCGATTGAAGTCATTTTAATTAAAAATAGGTTATGAATGACAATAATTTATTACCTTATTGTTTGGAAAATTTTAAATCATATTTTATATAAGATATTATATTTAAAGTTTTACATATAATAAAATAAATCGAACACAGTAAAAAATCTATCGCGTCTGCCAATACGAAAATAAAATGTAGTGAACACCATCAATATACAATTGACAGATTTTGAATTATATTCTGTACACAATTGTCACATATTAGAGACAAACATAAAATTATATAGAACTACTTACTCTATATAAAACCTGGATACCTGGATCGCTTAGATTCACAATTGAACCCGGTAAGTGGCGCTACAATCAGGTTTCAGATTTTTATGTTTTCATTATATGTATGTGGGAAGGTGGAATTGATCAGAAACCGATTCGATAGCAAGTGTAATATTTTAATTATTTTCATAATACGGTTTTTGAGGTGGTTTGGCCATGTAGAGAGAATGAATGATAGCGGGATCACAAAACAAGTATATAACAGCAATGTGACTGTTAGAGTCGATGTCGGCCGAGACGTACTCACCCTGATCAAATTGAAGATATTTTGAAGAAAAGTCCAATAAAAAGTAGTTTAAATAAGCGTGTATGCATGAAGAGATAAATGAAAGTTGATAAAGGGAAAAATGTGTGTCAGGATCGTAGCAGGTAGAGATTCATCGTCTGTACCTACCCCAATGGGAGACAGGCGTGACAATATGTATATATGTAATATAGTACAGTAATAGTACAAAGAACTTAGAGCAATATGTTACAGTTATTTAGTAGCATAGTTGTTCTTATCATGTTTCTTATTAAAGGTAATAATTAATTTTGTTATGTACCCTCTTATGTCTAAACGATACAATCGACCATTTCCTTAATTGAATAATAATGTTATATTTGTTTATATTTATTCGGTGATTAGCGCTTGTTTTGTATAAAGTAAGTACTTAGTTCTCTATAATTTAACATGATTTAATGTAGGAATATTTATATCTTATATGTAGTGATTTTGTACAGATTATAATTCAAATTCTCTCTATTGTTAATAGACGGTATTCACTAAATTTGTTTACATGTTGGCAGACGCGTTGGATTTATGCTGTGTTCGGTTTGATGTTATTATATGTGAAAGTTTAAGTATAATATTTTATACAATATCTTGTATGAAATATTATCTAATATTTCCAAACAATAATGTATTAAATTCTTGTCATGCATAACCCTATAATTGAAATAGTTTATCAATAACTTCAACCCACTATCGGTTGTGCCAATATGCTAAGTTTCTTGTACTGTTGAATTGTTGGAGGGATGGCGAGGTGCTGTAAAAATGCTTGTCAAGTGTTCAGTGTAAGTCTGCGGGCACAAAACTTGCGATGGCCGAGCGATAGCGGCAGCGGGGCCGCGAGCACGCAACAAACTGGCGGGCAGTCGCGATCGAGCAGTGTTGTGAGAAACGTGAGTTTACGTTGAAGAGAACTATTGAAGCCTAGTGTCTGCGATGTCTGCGATGAACAGAACCTCCTCATTCATTACAACCTCATTTCATTATTTCATAATATTGTTAAAAATCACTCATGTCA
The DNA here is from genome assembly GCA_949752895.1 of Dendrolimus pini. Taxonomy (NCBI): domain Eukaryota; kingdom Metazoa; phylum Arthropoda; class Insecta; order Lepidoptera; family Lasiocampidae; genus Dendrolimus; species Dendrolimus pini. Next base: position 10,366,015 of record OX457146.1, read on the forward strand.
CTCGCCTTACATACGTCTAAACATCAACAAATATTAATTGCTATAAAATCTAAAACTAGATATAAAACTTGTAAAACCACAAATATATATATATAAATTCGAAGCAGATTTTTCAATTTCATATAGCCACAAAACACCTAGTCTCCTAATGAGGGAATAATTATTATTACCTTGGTGTTCATCCAATAAATTATCGAAGACGCAATTTGGGAGAATTTTCTACGCTTTATTACGACCTAAGTGTCATTCAATGAAATTTTTGATAAAATTCAAGATATAAATTCCTCATCAATTTCCATTACTAAAATAATCATTCAATACCCGCGCAAGCAACGGAACCAAACTAGTTTGTTCTCGTCGCTTCCGCGTCGCTGTCGCTCCACCGCCGCCCGTGCATCGCTCAATCGCCCCGCTTCGCCGTCGCCCGTTTCGTGGCCGTCGCTACACTGTGCAATGCTTTTGTAAACGTCGCCGTCGCGCCGCCCCGCCATCGGCCGGCCGTCGCAAGTTTCGTGCCCGCAGATTTAGTGTATAATATATTGTTACAGGCCGACAGTGAATGCACACCTGTAGTTTATTACCTTCCAGCATTTGGACATCTTTTGTTTACTTCGTGTTTAAAATTTGTAATTAGAAAAACATCATATTGTTATTGTTGTCGTTTATGGTCGCAGGTGTCCGGATTGCGTTTTCTTGGAAAATTCAGTCCGCGCGGTCGAGTGTTGTATTGTATAGTTAGAATAAAACAATGCCCGAATGGAGGGATGAGGCAGTCAAGCGAGGATTACGATACGAGCAAGACGTGTACATTCGATAAGCTATATAGTAACGGACTTTGCGCGTGTTATTACTGGTTGTGTTCAGTTATATTTGTACCTGTGTTTGTATAGTTCTAATAAATTATATAGTAATTCTAACTCGTAACAGTATGTAATATAAGTACAGTAATAGTACAAAGTACTTAGAGCAATATTGCCATCCACCAGAGAAATAAGTCCTGTTTTGGAAACGTTCCCAACAGCTGTTATAAGTCTCAAACATTGACATAGGGTCAAAAATAATTGAAGTACCCGAATCAATGTGTATTGTATTGTATATACCCTATTCTGCAGGCTGGTCTTGTAACAAGGACAAGCGGAAGTGTCGCAGGCTGTATATGTATATAAGACATTCGGAAGCGCAAATCAAGTACGTGTGACTAACCATGACATAACCTACTAGGTAATGACTTAATGTTATGTTTATTTCTATATTTATTTATAGCAACATTGTAATTAAGACCATCAAACAGTTCGTACCTACCGATCCTTCAATGTATATTTATACAGTAAGATCCCAGTCACCCCAGACTTACGTGAGTTTACGAAAGATGAAATTATTAGGATCGGTAGTTTAACATAAACTTAGAAAGGAATGGATACTCGCTAAACTAAGAGCGGGGCCGGTTTTCAGGTAGCAGGTACCAAGGTAGAAAAAATCAAACTTACGTCAAAGTAGAAGGCTAGTTTTTACATATGTCATATATGATATTGTTATAAACAAACATACACATAATGCTCTAATGCTGTCGCACTTCCTCGCACAGCGGAACACTTAACGAGTCTGGGTGGATTGAAGCCCGTCAGTGTGCAATTCAGCTTACTATGGAATACCATAAAACAACCGCATTCAGAGGAAGCTTCCGCTATGCAGCTTCAAGGTGTTGGAATAATATTCCTCCACCGATTAGAAACGTACCTTCAGTTTCACTTTTTAGGGACCAACTTAAGAAATTTTTGAATGTACATCAAATTGCGCAGGCTAATAATCTAAGACAAGACACAAGTGCTATTTGAATTTGAATTTACATTAGTTTTATTATAATTTGTTTATTTGATATATTTATATATATTATTCATTATTTATGATTATGTGTATTTTTAATGTGTTTTTCTTTTTTTTCCCAAAATGTTGTCTTTAAATACGTTATCGTTTTATATAATATCCTCGAGAAACCTCTTAAAATTAAAACTTGGCGCTTTAGAATAATGATTTTCGATGACCAATGAATTTTATAAATTGCTTGCTTGTATGACATTTGCGTATCGTAGTATATATATTCGCATATTGCAGCTCGCTGAAGAAAATAATATTGCGTCTTACTTATTTTTGCACGTCTTCCTCGCTGTATTCTTTATAATTAATCGAAGGACCAATATGTGAAGAGCACGTAGACTGTATATACTTTGACTTGAACGTGAAGTAATACGATAATTTTCGTGTTATAATAATGTTTATTACACTACGATACGGTACAAAGCGAGGATGAATATAGAGTGCGTAAAAAGAAAAAAAAAAGAATGTTGACAGTGTCAAAATATAAAAAAGTAAAACTATTTAAAGAGGTTGATTGTAACAGATACCCTGGTCTATGGCGGTGAATCAAAGCTTGAACTCGAAATTTTCAGTGAGTGCAATCATAATCCTGCGGCTACAAACGTCGTAATACAATATCGCGAGCGTGGCACTAAATTGCACTAATACCAACAATGAATATATCGAAATAGTTCAGCCGGTTATGCAAGGGCCTATCGAATTATGGCGCAATTCGACTCAGATACGACAGAACTGGGCCACGTGCCGGCCTGCTGCGACGAATTGCAGATTGTAGCAAACGAACGCGAACGTAAATCTAAGAAAATATTTAGTCTTAATCTATTTTAAAGAGAATTAATAAGTAAACGTCTATATTCGGAAAATTTTCCGTTTATAAGTCTACATAGAAGTCATAATTATCAAAAACTACAGTCGATACTAAAAATGTACAGGTTTTAAAACGGTGCGGAGTTTAAACGTTTCTAATAACAATTTGTGCACTTTCTTGCTCAAAGGTTTTTTTTTGCAGGAGTTCAGTAAACAGCGAGACATTAATATTTCTATCACAGCCTGACACGTTTCATCCGTGCAGGAACGGAGAAACAATACAATTACGTGCAGCCGGGAGGCCTGTCGTAAGAGGCCACAAAACAACCCACAGCCAGGTGGTAGGGAATTTGCCCGTCTGGATGGCTACCAGCCCTGGTCTAGAGTATGTGGCGATAACAACCTTGAGTTGTGCTCCAGCATTAGTGACAGGTTCAGTCTACCTTAAGAAAACAGCAGAGCATTTGTAGTACCTTTGGCGTTACAAATGTCCATAGGCGATGGTAACCGCATTTCATCAGTGTCGTCTGCCTGTCTGCTAAACTCACGCAACAAAAATAAAATAAAAATAAATACTTTTTAAAACATTAATTATTTTCGATAACTGCTATTTTAGGATTAAATGGCCAATGTTAGGTAATAGAGATTTTTGTCTCTGAACGTTTCTCTCTGGTTGCGTTTTACGGGAAGGTTGCATATTCCGATGCTAGTGGAGGAACATGTCCACGCAATGTGCGGCTATTCTCGATTTGCCTCTTATATATAGTATATTTGTTTATAGCTTTGCCGACGTCAACATACTCTCTCCCAGTGCTACTATATGACTGTGGCTAATTGACTCGAATAGTGGACATTTAATGGCCGCCGTGTCTTACTTAGTACAGGAATGTAGGCTTATTATCCCCGCAAATTGGTAATGGGCTGGAACCTTGTCAAATTAACATTCACGTGACGTCATCCGCAACTCGATATGTACGCGTACTCGCCGGTCAGTGATGCTAACAGTGCTGAGTGTTCGGCTACGGTTACGTCACCAAAATGGCGGCCAGGCGCAATAGAAATTTGCGGGGATAATATTCAATATTACCGGTAGATCGCCAAACTAGTTGCCTTCGGCTTATAGACTGAGCAGGGCGTGCACGGCGGTATTCCTATCCTCGTCTCACGGCCGATTCATTTGCTTTACTAGCGGGGTTCAATTTTGATATAAGCTCCATACAGCTAATGCCAAATTCCAGCAAATGGTATGACAAGTGAGTGAATAGCAAGATTTTATAGAGGGTCATGACAAGATATAGGAACCGGCGATCAGCGGCTTGTACATTATCAAGTGTGACAGAAGCCGTATGCCAAAATAGAGGAGTTTGGAAGAAAAAGACTTACTGCGCCGAACCCAAAATGACTGAGAGAAAAGGAAAGAAAAGAAGATCGCAATAAGAACTTGATTCCTTCTTACATCTAGTTTCACGTAATTATATACATTATTACTATATTTTTGACGATCATAGGCCATTAAAATGGCCCGGACATTTATTTATTTATTTATTACATATCCAACAGCTTACTTATAACTTAAAACAATCAACTCTGTTCTATATGAATGTTGCCAATTATAGGATACTTCACACTTTACAGGACATTTACATTTGGAGGGCTTCCGCGGGGCCATGGAAAGGCCAACACGAAGAGGCCTTTTGACAAATTTAATGTAAATGTGGCGTGACACTGAACGGCGATTATCCCTGTCTACACCATATCATAATGCACCCAAGGTCAAGCCCCGATCAGTGTAGGACTATTGTGGAAAATGAGGACAAAAAGTACCGGACTATGGGGTGAACTGCTAGTGGTACTAGGGGTCTGGGAATATGGGAACTATGACGTCTGCCCGTCGCAATGTTCAGGGAACATGTAAAAATGGGCAGACGGTGACTCGCCACTCCCTGTATGGGCCCCAAAAAAAATCCATAAAAGACAGGGGCAACATGGGTGTGAGTAGCCACTCACACCCATGTTGCCACAAGGGGTGTAGAGAGGTGGGCTGCAGGTTCACCGGAGCTACTTCTGACGTGATGCCATTTATCACTTCCACCCCTAGAGCTTGAGTCTTAGCGATCTCCTCTCTCATCTCTTATTACTATGATTATTATTTGTTTATATATCAATATATGTACATTTTTGACTTATTTCTATTGTGCTTGGCATTTCAATTCTATATATACACTTTTTTATTCTAGTTATATTGCAAGAAATATAACTAGAAAAAATTGTGTAACATGTGGGACATGTTACACAATTTTTCACTAATCCATCCTAAGGTTGTCTGGAAGAAATTGCTTTTAATGATAAGACCACCTATTGTCGTCTGTAACTAAACGTTTTTAATATAAAGTATATCCTATTCTATTCTATAACATATTGCATGTATTATATGTGTACATAATTATGAAACATTCTTCTGTGGATAATTAAAATATTTAATTTCCGCCATATTAAAATTCAGTCACGTTTCAACAAGAATGAGTAAATTTTTAAATTCAACGATTCGATAATATTCTTGTGTCTTTTGAATTTTTCGAAACATTTGTGTCAATATCGGAACTTGTTCAACCATTCAAAACAAATAAAATTGTAACATTACAAAATATATGTCAATAGTACATGTAATAATATAAAAGCACGTAATAGTTATTTACTGTGTTGAATTAGTGATTACGTTATTTCTCAAGGGTTATTTGTTTACATATCTGTTTTTAAATATTACGAATGTAGGGTAATTATTAATGACGTTAAACATTAACAGTTAACTCATATATACAAACCAGTGTAGTTAATGATAAACAGCGTTATTTTTTACTTTATAGCTAAATCCCACTTGACAGATAATGTTCTCGAGACTAGCAGGGATATAATAAATCCTTCATCCCAAGGTTGTCTGGAAGAGATCGCTGTCAGCGATAAGACTGCCATTCGTACCTAACTCTAAGCTTTTTTGTGTATTATTTTATTAATTTTATTGTACAGTAAAGTATATTCTATTCTAATAATGGGTGGCTCGAGCCTAGCAACAGAACGTTTATGGGTTCATATTTATTTATTACACAAGTTCAGTAGACAGGCAGATGGCCCACCTCATGGAAAGCGGTTACTATCGCCTTTGGACATTTGTAACACCAAATATGCTACCAATCACCTGCCGCACTCTAAAGGGAGGCTTGAACCTGAACACTAATTCAGGAACACAACTCAAGGTTGTTATGGCGGCATACTCTAGACCAGGAGGGGCTGCCATCCAGACAGGCGAATACTCTACCACCTGGCTGTGGGTTGTATTGTCGCCTCTTACGATAGACCGCCCGACCGCAGGTATTCTTTCTCCATTCCTGGACGGATAAATCTTACCCTGGGTTTTTCAGGTTTCATTTTACAATTGAATAATAAGGAGAGACATTATATTTATGAATTTTTTATTTAAATTTAATTCATGACAAAGAAAATTCTACTCTTTGTCCGTTTCAACACAGATTGCCTATTATGTTTACAAAAATGCCGGGTATGATAGAATTTTTTTTCATCTTTATTTGGGACTTTTGCCACATATGAATATAAGCCCCATTATCTCCTAAACGTACAATCTTCTTTTTTATATATAAAAATGAATGTTTGTCTGTATGTCCTTTTTAGAATCGTGAACTTATACATTTTATCATGTGATATGATCTTTAGCAAAGTTGTTGTGCATGAGCCAAAGAAGGTTTCTGAGTTGAGTTTACTCGGTAGGTGGCGCTACTGTTGGCATATCGATTGAAGCTTTTCCGGGACTAGCCTTCTTTGAGGCTGGCTCTGCCAACATTTCTATAAAAATACCTACATCAAAACGAATCAGTCCCAACTCCCTCATCAGTCGTATGCTGCCGTCTTTATTTCTGCTCCACTCCATTAAAAGATGTTGGACATCCTAGGTTATGCTAAGATGAATCACATTACAACACGTTTGCTAGAGAGAGGTGACCAATCAATTTACTAGATGATTTTTAACTCCTTACAGTTTAATTGAGCCTTACGGTGTTGTTACGCCGAACTTGTTATGTTGCGAGAATGAACTGACGTTACACTAAATATAGGTCATGCTGTGACTTATAGGCTGTGTACACATAGTAAAATTAGTAGAGCAAAAACATGGGTATCATGGACGAGAATATTAGGAATCAAAATCACCTAGAAAAAATGTGGCTGACAACAATTCCTAAATCTATTATGAGACTTTCTTTTTTTTGCATAAAGTTAATTAAATAATAAAAACTTAACAGTATTAATGGGTTAAAATATAATTTTTTGGCAGATTTAGTCTACAAAACAAGTTTGATGGTGCGGCTGCATTTGCGATGGTATGACAGACCGTTTCACGTAGATATGGCGATGGGTTTAATGCGTGTTTGAAATGCGACATTGTTAATGACGTTAAATATTGACAGATAACGTATACACTAATGTGGCTATGCATTAACGACATTATTTTTTAATGCTTTTAATAAGATGAATTTGGCCACAGTCTAAATTTTTATCTCTAAGTAGGTGCGGCCGCAGCATGATATAGTAAAATATCAAAAAGTTTGAAGAATAAACTGTAGAATGAAATCATGTCGGGTCTGTATTTATTATTTAACAAGTGGTATTCTAGTATTCTTCTTTTACTGTATCTTTTGAACTATCTCTCATACAAATTCAAACAAACGAAGATTTGCATAATAAATAATGATTTAATTTACAAGAAAACAATCTGGATATCTTTTAGACTATAATTTGAACAAATCAATCAATTCAGCTATTCGAAAAATAAGGCTAAAAAACGTTAGACTCATTCGGGAGTCAGACGAAAAGCGTAAGTACGGTACCACACTAATGCGCTATACTACCCCCCTTGCAAATTATATACAACAGTATTCTATTATCAGTTTAATATAATACAAAAATAAGTTTCTTGACACGTTACGTTACTGTAAGGATGTGTTTACCACCCCTGGTCTGAAATATGTCGCCATAATAACCTTGAGTTGTGTTCCGGCATTAATGACCAGGCCAGGTCTCCCTTAAGAGAGCAGCAGCGCATTTTTAGCACCTTTGGTGTTTGCAAATGTTCATAGGCGATGGTAACCGCTTTCCATTAAGTGGGCCGTCTGCCTGCCTGTTGAACTCCTGCAATAAAAAAAAACGTACTTGAAAGATAACAAAAAACAAATAATTCAAAATTAGATAACATATTATTAAATTAACTAATAATTGGCTGTGTTATGACAAAGGGCGTCAGAGTATAATATTAGTATTGAAAAGAAAGGCGATAGGTTAAAGAAATATAGTGTATATTCTCAATTTTTATACTGATATTATAAACGCGAAATTTTCTAAGAATGTATGGATTTAGGTATGTTAGTTACTCTTTCACGCATAAACTACCGAATGGATTTTGATGAAACTTTACAATAATATAGCTTACACATCTGAATCACACATAGGCTATAATTTATAAAGATAAAGTGTGAATTATCCAAAATATAACAATTTTCCATCACAAACAGCGGGGAGCAGCTAGTACGACTATAAAGCTGAAAATGATTTCTTAACATTTAAAGCTACCTAATAAATATTGCGACACGCCTTATTACTAGTACTACAAAATAATCATTGTAAACACATCCTTACAGTTCGTTCACAATCGTCTTACGAAATGCAACCTCATTTCTGAATTAGGTGTTTAAAGTTTATATAGTTAATGTTACTTAAGTATTGCAATTGTTTTCAATGAATTACGACATGATGTATTCGTTTATATTTTTGTTATCTTTAAGTACGTGGCCAGACGTTATGGCGACGTTTATTATATTACTGTTGTAATTTTAAATTTATTAATTACTTTATAGCTATAGATTTTTATATTGTCACGGGGGAAAAAAACTCCATTCGCGCAAGCGCTTCAGTTCCAAGGAACTCCCCTTACCACCTCCAAGAGTATTGGGATCCTCGGTGTTGACATCGCGAACGATGTACAGTTCAGGGACCATCTTGAAGGCAAGGCAAAACTTGCCTCCAAGAAGCTGGGCGTGCTAAACCGGTCCAATTAGTACTTCACCTGCCTTGTGCTTTATAAAACCTTGACTTGTGTTCCGGCATTAGTGACCAGGTTCTAGTCTCTCTTAAGAGATCAGCAGCGCATTTGTAGCACCTTTGGTGTTGCAAATGTCCATAGGCGATGGTAACCGCTTTCCATCAAGTGGGCCGTCTGTCTGCTGAACTCCTGCAATAAAAAAAATACAGTAAAGTTGTTTTTTCGTGGTGCATACAATTTTTTTCTTTATTCTTTATTACGTATATTCCTAATTGGTACGTCGGATATATTTGATATATACGAGTATTCTGCGAAAGCGTGATATCATATTCGAGCAGGCCCTAAAAGCTGTAATAGAGAATTATTTCAGCATAGCTCTACCACTTCGAAGTCCTATCGCGATTCTATTAATCTAACACAATTTTAATATTCACTATAAAAGATACTGCACAATGCAGTTTGGTGCGTTAGTGCAGCGTAAGTGCACGTGTGCCACAAAGGCCCGTTTTGTGGGTCACTGTAACACGAAATGGTTACACCGGTCACAAGTTACGTAATCGAATGCGTGTAGATTTAAGAATGGATAGAACGTATGAAACCTTTATCCTTCTTGATCTTTACTGTTTGGATTTTTTTTATTTATCCTAAAACAAATAGAATCTAATTAAAAATGAAATTGATTTTTAGATTTTTCTTTGTAATCACTTTAGATATGCAGCGCTAACTAATTGTCATAAAATTGAATAATTATACAATTACTTTAGAACCCGAAAATAAAAATTGTACAGTAGTAAGTTTGACAATTTCCGAGGCATATAGGATAACTAAAGTATATATGAACGATGTCGCGAGAAGCCAATATTAGGGCATATATAAATATTATCCAAAAAAGACTACACTGTATTAAGAACATAAATACTTTAAGTGACATTGAATAATTATATAAAGACAAGAAACAACAAAAAATATTTTTAGTTAATTTGAATGTCTAGTAACAGCGTCTAAGAATGTTGTACTGATAGTTTTAGCTATTATCTAACATACCACATTTGTTAGAAGTGTTTCAACAGGCTTAGGTATATTACGGGGGGATAAAAGATTTTCATTACATACATTGCCAAAAATGATGCGAGTAAACACGTATATAAACTTTAAAAACAAATTCTTGTTTTTATAGTAATGTATATATATGTCGGCTTCACTCACGCCGGGAGCGAATGACACTCGGAGTATCATACAATAATAATCTGAAATGTTATAATCAAAGTTTATTACACTAGAATTATTACAATAATATTAAATACAGCACAATACTAACACAGAAATATTAGGACAACTCCAAAAGTTGTCTCGACGCTTGTCAGGTGTCGAGCAACAATCTGCCCTCAAAGAATACTGCGATTATCGAACAGTAATTATCGACCACGATATACTATGCGCCTTTTGTCCAACAGAGCTTCCGCTTTGTTAAACCATTGAACGTAGAATGACGGTTGTAGAGCGTCGGTTCTAGACTCGTAGACTGTCGGTTTAAGACTGCCCCTCTGTGCCCGAACACCGCGTATTTAAAAGGTCCTCGTAGCGCTTCGCAGTGACACCATCCGGTAATGTTTTAGCGGTACTTCAGTTTCACTTCCTCTATAACACCAACTTCCGCCATCCGCATAATTTCCAACTTCCGGTTACTCCATTTCCGATAACTGTTACCTTGATAATAAATGCTTCTACGTTGACATCCGGTTATACGACTTCCGATTATACTATACCCGGTTATTGACTACTTCCGTCATATGATTACTTTATAATATAATATACTTTATAATAACAAATACGATTCCGACATATTATACATAATATGTCACAACATCACGCTATAGCCTAAATAAAAGGGACAGTAATTTATTATAATTTGAGAAAGCAAACCCTGGGCGTCAAACGAACGTTCCGAACGCAATCGGGATTTAACGATATATATATAGATAATTATGACTAATTTCGTCAACAGCCAATCGTAGTCACAGCTGAACGTAGGCCTCCCCAAGTCAGCGCCAGTCGTCCCTGTCCCCTGACTTCGTCATCCAGGGCTTACCGGTCCATCAGGCCGGAGGACGTCCAACACTATGTTTACCAATGAGTAATATATTTTTACATCCAAGGCGCTGACAAAAACAAATTCACACCTGCTTATCTGTAAAAACATATTTTTTTGAATTAATGGCATTTTAAATTCTTTGTTGGTCGTTTTATTCTGTTTACTTTGTGTTTATAATTTGTGATTAGAAAACAGCCCATTGTTGTATTGTAATCTTTTAGGACAGTCATTAGCCAGGTGTGTCGGGTTAAGTTGGCTTAGATACGGGGACATTGCAGTTGCGCAGTATAAAACGATGACCTGATGGAGGGGCGGAGGCAGTCGAACGATAACCACGAGCGAAGCGAGACGTGTGTACTACAATCGGGAAACTTTTAGTGACTGACTATGCGCATTTGTTGAATTACGACCTTCTGGATTACGTTTGGACTTGTTATGTTCGGTTGTATTTGTACCTGTGTTATACGTGTTTGAATAGTTCTAACAAACTCTATAATAATTCCAACGGCATTCGAGTCGATTAATTAGAGTCCTGCAACTCGTAACAATATAATCTCCAAAACTAAATAAAACCCAATTCTGCTCAATAACAGATATTTTCGCGCGCGTACATAACACATCATCTGTGACGCGCTGATTTTTGTACTCATAATACCCACTAAAAGGCTATAAATGAAAAATAATATATTCCACTAAACGTGAAAATTAGTTTGATGTATGCTAACCACTCAATTAAAATAGGTATTTATTCAAATGAATCATTTTGTTAAAATATTTAAATATTCTCAGTAGACTAGTCATATCGGTACCATTGCGTATGCGAAACGATATATACAGCACTATTTACATAATTACGTAAGTGTACGTTTTTATTATAATTAAATACTGCTGACAAACAAATCTCTAATGTGACCTTCGACGTAATGTGTATTAAGAATGTAATTTATGTAAAATTAAGAAATATAAAAACTAGACACACAGGTGAATAAAATATTATGTTAGTAAATTGTAAGTCAATTTTTTGCAGGTCAATGCTGTCTTTCAGGGTCATCAAAAACCTCTCAGGTGCTCAGATATGATATAGTGACGAGATGAGACTCTAGACTGATTTAATTTGTAGGTCGGAACATATTGTCACAATCTTAATTTGTAAACAGTAATTTATGTATGTCTATGTATATGTATTTTTTACTTACTATTAATATATGTATATATGATTGTATATATTTTAAAATATGCGCACTGAATACCGATCAATTATTAAAAAGGTAAAATTATCTCCAGAAGGTTGTCTGGAAGAAATCGCTGTTAGTGATAAGACCGCCGATTGTACTAGTTATAAGATTGTTAATTAATATGTATTATTATTTTCTTGTGTGCAATAAAGAATATTCTCTTCTATTCTATTCTATTGTCAGGAGTACGTTACTGCTTTTAGGTAAAGTAAAACCTTATATTAATTCAAAATAATGGTCTTTTTATAAAAACGTATTTTAAATTATTATAAGGTTTTATAATGAAATTATAAAGTAAGGACATCGCACCCTTAAAATTATAGAGACCTTATTAAAAATATCAAGCTATTCAATTTTGTACTGTAATTTTTATGTAATAGATATTTAAATTCAATGACTCAAAATTTTGATTTAGGTCTCTATAATATTAAGGGTGCGATATGTTGCTGGGGTATTTATTGCGCAGCTTCTTCTCCTTTAACAGTAACTAAAATTACTTTGGCAACGATGGTAGACTCATGACTGGCAATAAGTAAGCTGTAAGATTACATTTTGAAATAAATACATTCATTACAGCGTACAGATTTTCAAAATATGCTCTGTATATAAATGTATAAGAAATGTAATTGCGTCGCTATTTTTGCAAATAAAGTTTCTTTCTTTCATTTAATTTTTTGGTGAGAATCACACTTAGATAAGGTCAATCACTAATTGCGTATTGTTCGGTCCTTGTCTATAATAAGTAGGTAAAACATCGCTCCGCTGATTTTGTTGACTACCCTCTTCCTGTATGAAGCGACGGCCAATGCACAGCAGGGTAAGGGGCAGCCATTTTGAACACTCACTGTCAACGTTTCGATTACATCGCGCCGTGCGCTCACCTGTTTATTAAATTTAAATAACTACTGGCCGTGCCAGTAACTTTCAAAGACCTAATCTGTGTACAGTGGTAGCTCTAAAGTGAAACATAGTAGGTACCCTGCTCTGTTCCCCAGTTCCCGAGTGCAACCTGAACCGAGCCAGGAGAGGGCTGATCGCAAGGTTGGTGGAGCTTTTGCTTTTATAGTGCAAGGATTTAGGTCATATCTCCGCTATACAGTCCACAGACATCGAACCACCGTAACCTGTGGGTTAGATAGAGCATCCCACACATATCGTAATTGATTCGTGATACAGCGATGGTTGTCTACATCGCAATTGCAACGTCATCGTCACACGTAATTTATTGGCATCAAAAGTATGCTAAGTGTTGCCTCGGATTCAGTCAGTCAGTCAGTCAGTCAGCTCTATGTCGAGTTACATTTAAAAAAATTCAGTAGTCTTCACGCGAAGCTCTAACAGACAACAGACAGAAAGACAGACAGACAAAAATTCTGAAAACATTTTTATATGCATTGTGCACACTCGAATATAGATAAGTTATTTATTATTTATTTATTAAAGATTCACTTCTATTCATTGTCAACTCTATGTATCCTTCGATATCGCAATGCATGCTGTACGATTTTGTAATGATTACTACAACACTATACTTGTATTATCTCATGACATAAATATATATATAAACATTAACTAAGTGTAGGCATGTTGAACATACGTAATGTATTTCTCAAGATTGGGAAAAATTAGGTCATCTTAGTAGAATTCTCATTTGGAAATTCTTACTACAAACCAAAGAGTATTAATTGGTGGTCCCATTCTTAATGTTATTTTTTTAAACGATGCATCATATTTGCATGTAGGTATTGTAGGTACTGTAAGCTGCTGCACAAAAGTGATGTAAAACTACAGCAAATAATCTGAGGGACAAAAAAAGTAGTGTACGCAGATGTGGGAATTTATTGTTGGACAGCGTTTTCATATTTTTTTATTGCACGAATGTAGCGGACAGACAGACGACCCACCTGATGGAAAGCGGTTACCATCGCCTATGGACATTTGTAACATCAAAGTTGCCAATGAGCTGCCGCTCTCTAAAGGGAGGCCGGAACCTGGTCATTAATGTCGGAACATAAATCAAATTTGCTGTCGCTGCATATTGTAAACCAGGGGTGGTAGCAGGTTTTTTTCACAGGCCGCCCGGCCGAAGGACATTGTATTATTTCTCCGTTCACGCACGGATAATATTGTTTTCTTAGATATTGTCCAAGGGTTCCATATCTTTCAAAATTGTTTGGTAATTAAAAAAAATATATTTCGAAAGAGATGTGGGGAGAATTGGATAAAGACTCGATGAATTTATAAAATTAAGATCAGAAGACTTTGGCCTGTTTTCAAGGCCCCCTGTTCCAAGAATGAGCACGGAATTAAACAATCTCGCACATTGAACCCTGTGCCCTTGAGACATTTGCTGTTCGGCTTGACGCGCGGGCGCATGTGCCAGACATCCCCCTTTTTGTTCTTTACGCTCTTGATTCATGCGTGAATAAGATTTTCCATTTATAGGCCATTTGAGGACTTACTTTGTCTTAGAGTTGATTATTCAAGTCATCATCATCGTAGCGTTAAATCCTTGTTGCGTTCGGAGCGTCTACAGCGTATCCTGGAGTTATTTTTCCTGCTTTTCTTTTTCCACTTTACGCGGTCTTCGGCATCACTAATTGTCACATTATTGGTACACATGTCATCCTTTACGACGTCAAGCCAGCATTTCTTGGGGCTACCTCTTTGACCTGGACCTGGCGGAGATAGCATGGCTAGACATTTGATTCCTAACATGGCCGTATCAGCTTAGGTGACATTCTTGCAGTTTGTTCGCTATGTACACGGCTTAGTTAGCCATTCATCGATGTTCGTTTGCCATATCGGACTTCGTATGGCCAGCTGTGGCTTCTGGTGATGGTCTTTATGGTCTTCGCGACCACAGGATCGAGAGATCGTGGGAAGTCGACAGCCAAGTGTGCTCATGTTTCGTTGGCCACGCGTGTGAGGCTGCAATCCCGTGAGTTGGGCTCGATCACCCTATAATGCCGTTCACGGTTCAATATCGGTCCAGTCTCGAGCCGTTGTCGGTTCGGTCAAATAACATAGCGAGATTGAACCGTGAATGGTATCATAGTGTGAATTGAGCCAAACAGTTTAAATATATGACAGCTTACTAGCATTGTATACCAGGAAGTTTCAAGGCTGTGGTCAACAACTTACCAAAACAAAACAAAAAACAAGCAGTTTATATTAAAAATTCATAAGTTTATTATGTGTATTCTGAAGAAACATTTGACGTCAATTGGTCAGAGCACCGCACCAATGTCGTAAGGTTAATAAAAAAGAGATGTTTTCGTACCCAGTTCTTGTTATTATGCATTATATAATTGCAGCACGTGAATCACTGGAACGGATGCAGTTGAGGTGTTTCAGTACATCAATTATAACAAATTTTTGAATATAAATAGGTATTAAAAAAAACACCTGACTTTATATTTTAAATAAGTACAATAAAATATTTATTCTATTTTTTAAGGGCCAATTTTTCAATCAGCAGGTAAAAATTATTCATAGGATAAAGTATAAGATGGAAAAATTAAAATTGTCAGTTGCATGAGTCGTCGTCGTCGTCGTAGTCGTCAGCCATTCACAGTCCACTGCTGCACGCAGACGGCGCCACTCATCCCTGTAGTTGCATGAGTAAAACAATGGAATGGTGTCACTTCTATCTGACGATTGAAAAAGCGATTGTAAACTAACATTCTCGCATTTCACCATTTGTTCTTTTTTAAATGGGTATTTATTTATTTACAGTAACGAACCAAAATGGTTTCAAATTAAAATAAAAACTTTAAATATAAATAATTGTACACACAATTAATATAACCCACTTCTTAAAAAAATTACAAATAATAAATAGGCCCCAAATAATTGACTTTTTTTAAAATTTTAGTTCGATTTTAAATGTTGTTTTTATTTATTTTACACATGCTAAATCCGTCTTCTCCCGATAGTGAGGGTAGGCCTAAAATATTGATTTGATGTCATGAGAGTTGCTCCAACGGGTAACAATAAGCAATGCCGCATAAAAATGCCAAGAGCAAAAGAAAAAGAGAACCCTGGAATCCGTAGGAAACGCTCCGAACCCAGCCGAGATTTAAGGCTAGAATATATGATAACGATGACTTATTTAATTATTTTATTAATTTGATTTACGATTGAGTACATATCGTGTCTATCATGGCAACGTTAAATAACTAACAAATTCAAAATCTCGAGGTAAAAACGTGATTTTGCATATTAATGGCTATAAGACCGGTCTTTAATGGAGGGGCGCATTGCTAATATATACTGAAATTTGAAGCGTCACTTGACATAATGAGGAATAGTGTTAAATGTTTTTTTATTGGATGATTTTAAGCAGACAGGCAGACGGCTCACTTGTTGCAAAGCGGTTACCAACGCCTATAGACATTTGTGATACTGAAGGAGCTACCAATGTTCTGCCGCTCCTTAAAGGGATACTGGAACCTAGCCAATGATGTGAAACACACATCCAGGTTGCAATGGCGGCATACTCCAGACCAGGGGTGGTAGCCGTCCAGATTGTCGGTTGTTTTGTACCATCTTGCGACAGGCCTCCCGGCCGCAGGAAAGTGTATTCTGTCTAGGTTCTTCATACTACAAATTCAGACATAACTTACTGCATCTAGCGTTACAGTTGTCTCATCGCAGTATCATTGTTATAGGGGCCTTCGTCAGACTGGTGGCGTGAGGGCTTCGAAGGGGGACAGGGGGTGTCGCGACGCATGACTCAGTCTTCCAGGAACGTGAGTCCTGCTCATGTCTTTCTTACGTTTTCCTTGCTAATCTCAATGGTAACGGAGACTTCTTGGCAAATATTGTAAAGGTTCTGTATTTAATTTGTTATATAGACATTCTGTTTACTGTATTTTTTTATTTATTTAACCCTCTAACTGACAAGTTTATCAGAGCTAGTTTTGTATCAATCTATACAGATAAATAAAATTGAAGTGTCTGTTTGTCAATGTAACAACTTTTACTAAAATAAATGTATATGAAAGTATATACGGTAATTACAACAAAATATCAATGATTAAAATTTTTGTCAGTCTCTCTGTTTGTTCCGGCTAATCTCTGAAACGGCGGTACCGATTTTGACGGAATTTCCAGACAGACTTTACTTTGGCAGATGGCTGATGTTATAAGAAGTAACTTAAGCTACTTTTAAAATTAGGGCTCCTCTTTAAGTCGCGGGTAACAGTTATATCTAAAATAAATAATAAAAAAATCTTTTTATTTTTTATTCATGACTTCGCACAGTTTATATGTGTATACAAGCCAGTATACAAGATTATTAAATTTTTATAACCTAAAGTAAAAAAACCACACGGTGATAGCCAATTCCATATAACCCCGTCCCAGCGTCACTTAAATTAATCAGTCAATTTCTTTGAAATTCACCAAAGCACGAAGTTTTTACAACAATTCTAAGTCAAATTTCACTAGACAGGTAAATCTTTCTACACACACATGTCTAAAACAATTAATGTCCATATTTCTATTTTTGGGTCCTCGGTCCTGGATTCTGGGTCCAACAAAGAGAGAGGATGGTAGCTGAAGGGTCCGAAGAAACCTCGAAATTGAGAATCTCGTGGCCGAGCCTAACATAATAGGAGAAACAAAATCTCACCGCCTCCGGTGGCTCGGTCACGTAGAACGGATGGAAGAGGATCGCAGCGTGAGGAAAGCATATTTGGTACGGCCGGTAAGTCGGCGTCCGGTCGGCCGTCCCAAACATCGCTGGAAGGACAGAGTAGAGGCTGACCTGTCGGAGCTAGGAGCCAATGATTGCCAAGAAACCGCACAGAACAGAGAAAAGTGGTATGCTCTCGTTTCGGAGGCCAAGACCCACTTTGGGTCGCTGAGCCAACGGACTAAGTATTTCTATTTTTGAACAGATTTATGTTTTTTGAACATAAATATTCAAAACAAACCAGGTTTTGTTTTCCCACCAAAAACACCAAAAAGGAGGTATATCACTTTAAATTCTGAAAACAGCTGCATTCCGTATACGAAATTCAAAAAACAACAATTTGACACTCCACACAAAGTACTGTCTGTTTTGAATCATATATTCGAAATCGATGCAATCTTATTGTACGAGACGAGACGACATTATTCAGGGCACGTGACTCAACGCTCATTACATACATACAGATGCGTATCCATATTTTAAGGCAAAGGGATAATAAGGACGTGATATTTTATTTTTTATATGAATAATTAATATTGTTATGAGCTACAGGACTCGAATTAAAATAAAATAAATTGGAATTACTATAGAGTTTATTAGAACTGTACGAACACGTATAAAACAAGTACAAATAAAACTGGATGCAACCAGTTTACACTGCACGATTCAATGCAATTCAACACACGCAAAGTCCGTCACTATATCAGTCATCTAATGTACTACACACATCTTACTCGTATCGTAGTCGTCACTTGACTGCCCCACCCCTCCGTTCGGGCATTGTTTTATACTAAACTGTATAATACCGAACAAAGGGGCCGCGTTATGAGTTAATCCGCCATCTGGCAAGCTTCGACACAATGCAATAAAAATAAAAGGGTAAGTTCGACTCTAATTACAGCCTTAAAATAAGTACGATAACAATAGATGTTTTTAAAGTTTAAACACAAAGGAAACAAAAGAACTACGAATGCAGGAAAGGCAATAACCGGCGTTTTACGACATGCAGGTGTGCGTACTTTGACGGTATGTAACAATATTAACTTCATCCTTTTAGGACTCTTTTAAAGTGCAAGTTGTCAAACTCTACCTCTGTTCTTATCAAATTTTTTGTCCATCCAAAGGTTGTCTGGAAGAAATCGCTAATAGCGATAAGACCGCCTAATGTATTATAACATTTTATTTCTGTTAATTGTATCTTTAAAACTCAATAAAATATAATTATTCATTCATTCATATATATATAATAATAATAAAGAAAAATGTAAATAATTTGAAATCAAATAAATTATGATAATAATAATAATCGGCAGACAAACACACACATTGTATATCCCCAAATTAAGCAAGTTACGCTTGTGTTATGGGTAATATACAACGGACCACTCTGGGGCCGATCCCAGACACCCAGACCATGGTAAATAACGGAGAAAATACGTTTCCGAAATTTACTATACCAGGAATCGAACCCGGAGCCTCTGCGTTGCAGTGAGGTAGGCCGGCAAAGGCTTAGCCCGCTCAACCACAGAGGCCGTCAATATATATATACCTATTTATTTATTTATTTAATTAATTCTTTTTATGCGAATACGACTCATACACATGAGGCCCTTGTTTACCTGAACTTTGTTCAGAGCATTAGTGGATTATGAAATTTAAAAAACAAGCAAAAACAAAACCCGTTTGAACAAAGTCTATCATAAACAGGTCAGACCTATGATTCACTAAGGGGTGGAAGAAAACGTGGGGAAAATATGACTCATGCATTACACATTTAGTATGAAGACGAAAAATAAGGAACTTGGACCAACGCGATGGGTTTTCCCACACTTTACGTAAATTTAGTTAATTCATGGTATTTCTAATCAATATAATTTTATATTCCTGGTATATGTTGTGGTAACTTAATATTAAACCAGTGTTTATTTCAGCCATTTGTATCATCAAAATCCTTTTTTATTTAATATGAATATAGTTACTATTACCACAAGTTTACGGTGTAAAAAGACAAAACATGATTTTTATTTTATTTATTTATATAATTATACCTACTGTCTACATCACCACTTTCATGTCTAAAAAAATTCTTTAGCCATCGAAATTGTCTGGTAGAGATCGCTATAAGCGATAAGGCTGCCCTTTGTTCAACAATTATTGTACAGTCGCGGTATGAAAAGGGTTCGTCACCTTAAAGTCTACTTTTGCTGGCCCGAGTATAAGAAACAGTACTGCTAATACTTTAACAAATGTTACGTTTATAAAATATAGAATCCTGAAAAAATAAAATTGCAATATTGACAATTTCAGACCCTGAGATTAACAATAGCTTTGATCATCAGACACAAAGACGATATAATCATTACGCTTATCATAAATATTAAAGCCAATGAAAACGTTTTCATCTCTAAACAATCTTCTTAGACAAGATAGAAAATGAAACAACTTTGATCTAAGTAATTTTAAACTTTATTGTCAAATAGATAGACATAATTTTCTGTGGAAAAGTCTGTTTTGTGACTTAAGGGTAACGTGCTCGTGGAACGTTAAATGAATCAATTTGATAATGGCGGACATTTTCACACATTTATCAACAAATATTTTTTGATCTTATGGCTAGAGATTCTTGTAGAGGTTTCGGCTATATTTTATTTGTAACTGTAGTAAGCAGAGTTTTTTATCTTATTTTTTTCTTGTTTTGTTTTAATAGTCTTATTCTAGTATACCTATATTTCCAAAACATATTTCTTATTTACTGATAACCAATTGTTAAACAGTTATTAATCTATCTATCTAATTAATTCTATTTACTTGTATTACTACTATTTTTACATTGTATATTTATGCAGGTCAGGATATTTACATTTTAATACCTAATTTTTACTCACACTGTGTGGGTATACATAATTAAATACCACCAAGGTTATTTGTTGACCCATTACGTTTCATAACCACTTTTACAATTTTTATTGCGTACTTTAGAAATTTCTCGCGGTGCTTTTTACCAAGTAGTTCATTGTTATACTCCTGACTTATGTCCGTCTTCAGAGTAAGCAGACATTCTGATGACACAGCTAACGGAAAATAGTTGTTATCGTCTATGAATTTTTATGATACCAAAAAAGGTGCTAGCTGTCGACCTCGAAGAGAGTAGAACCTGGTCAGTGATGCCGGAAGATAAACGTTTTATGGCGGCATACTTCAGACCAGGGGTGGTAACAACACTGGTAAATGCCTTACCACCTGGCTGGGTTATTTTATCGCCTCTTATAACAGACCGTCTGGCCGCAGGAATGGTACTCTTTCTTCCTGCACGGATAAAAAAGATATATAGGGACTAAAGGATATTTTCGATTAAAAGATATTTTAGGGTTTCGTATCTAAAAAATAATAAAAAAAACCTAAATAACTAACCAACTTCAAGAGAAACTGAAAAGCAAAAAGTAAACATTTCGTACAAGAGAGATCGGTGCGAAGTTAAACATAATAATTACTACATTTTCAAAATTGTTGTTGTTTTATATTTTTTACTTGGCACTGACTTCATGATGTTGTAGATTTCGTTTAAGATACTCTTAGGGTCGCTTGCATAACGATCGCCTTTAAATAAAATAAGTTAATCATATTAAACTGCCTAAATACGTTTTACACAAAGTGTATTGACTGTTCTTTAAACATATTTAGCGACGAATTTTGCATTGTGCAAGACGTTAATCGTATTTAAGGATGTTAAATGCGTTTAGTGTTTCTTATATAAATTTAAGGAACGTTATGCAAGCGGCCCTTAAAGTCGATTTCTTTTATGAAAGTTTTTTTTAAAATTTCAACTTTTTTTGTTTTATTGCAGAAGGTCAGCAGACAGGCAGACGGCCCACTTGATGGAAAGCGGTTACCATGGCCTATGGACAATTGCAACACCAAAGGTGCTACAAATGCGCTGCTGCTCTCTTAAGGGAGACTGGAACCTGGTCACTAATGCCGGAACACAAATCAAGGTTGTTATGGCGACATACTTTAGACTAGGGGTGGTAGCCAAATGCTCTACCACCTGGCTCTGGGTTGTTTTGTCGCCTCTTACGACAGGCCGCCCGGACGCAGGAAATTGTATTCTTTCTCCGTTCCTGCACGGATAAAACTTTTATTATTATATAGGTTTATTATTTATATATGTTATCCAATAACAATGAAATTTATATGACTGAAGGTGGGCTGAATCTAATGAAAAAAAATCATGTTACAATTGACGAATTTCTTAATTCGTCAATCGTAACATGATTTTTTTATCTTATCTTTTTATTCTTTCTTTTAACCAGAATCGGTTAAAAACAACAAACATTCGTCGCTTTTACGGAACCCTTCAATTTGCGGGTTAGACACGCACTTGGCGGATTTACTTGATTTACAACTATTTTGCATAGGAACAATAATTTGTATAATTTTAAACTCAAGTCATACATTATCCGTCACAAATATCATGTTTACAAAATTATATTCCGAGTACTCCCAGAATTGCCGGATAACAGCTATTAATGATATTGTTATTTAAATTAGTTTACATTAATTAAATTAATTCTAAGAACGTTACGGACACAGGGAAGTACACTATTTGACCGGTTACGCGGTGCAATGATCAAACTCACGTACGCGCTGTTTGTAACTTTATTATCAGTAAACATTATTATTATTCGAAGACTGAAATAGAATAGTTTTTTTTTACATTTTCAGAAATTATTTACATGTCATATTTACCTATTCTAAAAATATATGTACAACTTAATTTATAAAAGATAAAAACTACAAGTAATAAATAGGTCCCAAATCACCGTCAGTCGGGAACGTGCCCAAAACGCTGGCCGCATTACCACGTTGTATGGCAACGCTTATGCGTTGTCCAAAATATAGGCCAGCGTTTTGGTTTCGTGAGACATCTATCAACCGTTTTGATAGGTCTTGATAAAGGCGATGGGCTTCTGGACCCCATGGCCCGAAAGTTTCGACAACGCAAATATATATCCACTACCAATGGATGCATATTTGCGGCGTTTTAGGCCCTCTTGTCGTGCGGCAGCTGCACCAGCTACTACAGCAGTTAAAATAGTTATGTAATTGTTGATTAAACTCATTACTATATTATGTTCAACATCATTCTAATAAACGTTGCATTATTTTAATAATATCAACCTACTGTTTTTTTTCTGTTTTTAGGGGGGTTTTTATCCACACGGATACGTCAACCCCATCGTACCCAACCTACTGTTATGACACAGTGTTTAAGCAACTAAAGGAAATCATGTTTTCTCTTTGTGGGGTAACCTTTTTTAAAGGCGGGGGTAATGCATTTCTCACACTACCGGGTCCTTTACTAGGGATTAGACCAAAGCGACGAGAGGTGACACCACGAATGAGCAGCAGAGTCAAATCGCCGGCTTGTGTGGAGACTCGAATACTCAATACTCCACTAAAACCCTCCTCACATGTGCCCCGCGCTTATGGCAGGAAGAGCTCACGACTCACGCTCTAAGTCTCACGACTTAGAACGTAGTTACGCCCACGCTGATCCTCCTCAGTGCTTGAGAATGCCCCGGGAAAGGCCAAACTCACTTCGTCAAAAGGGGTGAAGACTCCTCCGCTCCCTATATGCTAGAGGGCTTGTGGGGTAGCCATGCGTCAAGAAAAGTGAACATATTGGTCTCATATATAATTTGAAAACGCATGCCTAACGCTTTTTTTAATTCACTTCGCAAACTGGTCAACTCAGCTTACGTACTTTTGAACAAAAGAAGACAAAGTATGTGGTTGCTGAATGGCCTTGATGTGAACACAGCATGCATCATTACAGACATTCGTGTACATAATAATTTAAGAAAAAAGAAAAGAAATGAATAAATAATTAATTTATTAATAACTAACCATTTTTTCTTACTTCGACGGTGTTTTGAAGGTGGAAATGCAATATTTCTTATTTTTGTTATAGGATGAGTATTAAAGCTTTAGTTACGTCAAAAGCTTAGAACTTTTTCCATGTAAATATGACTAATAAATTTTAATACAACGTATTAGACGTCAAAAGTCGTTCGATTGTGTGGTTTTCATCAAAAACTATCAAGTCACGCTCAAGATTTTAATATGTGAAAACCCAAATGAATTCAAAATATGGTCAATATGATTCACAGGTGATAAGTTACAAAATTGTCACACAATGACTTAACATTAAAATTCTATGCATTTTATATACAATACATGGATCAAACGATTCATGAAAAAAATATCACCGTCTCGCTGGAGTTTTATAGCACCATACAAACTAGAAATGACGTATAAATTTGAAGATTATCAGCATACACAAGTGTATGACAAAAAAACCGACTTCAAAAACTAAAAAACTAAAATGTTAAAAAACATCTTAAAGTCGGTGCTTAGTAATTTTCAAAATATTATAGTAATTTTTATGATTTACTTTGCACCGACTTCAAGATGTTTTAGATAATATATATTAATAATAATAATAGCTTTAGAAATAAGTTATTTTATACATTTTTGTTTTTTAGTTTTTGAAGTCGGTTTTTTTAAACGAAGTTTTTATTTTTTATTTGTTACTTTTTAGTGTCTAGCTATGTATGGGTGGACTTACGAATGGTGCCGCGCTTCTTAAAAAATATAGGTCCCAAGAAACGAGAACAAAAAAATGTTCGTAAAATGAAAACTATGTAAAATTTTTAGGGGACCAATTGGAAGCTATTCCGCGTCGAACAAAAAAAGAATCACGTAAATCGAATCATAAATCACGGAGTAATCGGCGAACATACATAAAAAAAGCAACAACAAAAAAAGATCCCGACGAATTGAGAACCTCCTCCTTTTTTCGAAGTCGGTTAAAAATAACATTCAAGTATCACATTCAGAAACGCAACAAAGAGCAAGGGACCTAGATGAGAACCTTGGGGAATTCCATAAGTAACTAGGACAGAAGATGAAGTAATAAGGGGAAGATTCTTTGTTAACGTTCATCACACAGTACCATACACACATACATACATACGTACATACATAGCTTGTTACGAAATTATTATAACATTAATTTATTCTAAGTCTTCTTAATAAATCTTTATTATCAAGGAGCTGGGTAACCTCCACATTTATCTGAAATAATCTAATGAATTCTAATCTTTACTGATTTCAATGTTTTAATAAGACCCGATAAAGTTATTCGATAAACACACACTCACGTATAATATATAAGCAATCACCAAAAAATACAAAGGTCTCCCCTCCTTTTCGTAACGCGCATCTTCTATAATAAATTCCATAGCACGGGTTCAACGGCCCCGAAGGTGACCCAGTCGTCCCGGTGACCTACCCCAACGTCCCCTGGTTCCTGGAACCTAGTCTGGAGCTTTGAAATCCAGTTTCGGACGGACGCAAAAACTGTTAGGTGGTTATGTAAGGTCGCGGCGGAATGCTATTTGGTAGAGTTGGTTCGCAGTTTGATTTAATATTCGATTTTAGGGTTCTCGTTCGTTTGTTATTTTGGCAAATAAATTACCAAAAAACAAAACCGACTTCAAAAGCAACTAAAAATAAAAAAAGTATTTTAAACAACATCTTAAAGTCGGTGCGAAGTAAAATTACCACCTTTTTCAAAACTGTTGTACTTTAAGATAAAAAGAATAGTCGGTACTATGTAAACTTGGTAAACCGACTTATTTTTTTTATCGTGTTATAGGTTCGCGTTTAACAGCTATCTCACCTGACATCAAGCAAAGATGCGATATAGGATAGAGCACGCTTACCTAGTAGATAACCTATTCACTGTGACTTGAAGACCACTCACTAGTTAATATGAATCAGGGAACAGTGACTACGACTTGAAGATGATGCAGAAAAAATTATATTTTTAGTTCCTTTTGAAGTCAGTTTTGTTTTTTTTTGTTATTTTCTAGTGTTACGCAAATTCTTCAATAGGTTTAGAAATCTGCTAAGTACTATATCCCATAAGCACTATATATGTATTGCTTTGGTGTACAATAAAGAGTTACCTACCACCTATATCCAATAAGTAATATATCCAATAAGTAATATATCCAATAAGTAATATATCCAATAAGTAATATATCCAATAAGTAATATATCCAATAAGTGTTATATATATGAGATATGTACCAAATTCCAATAAGTACACGATACATATTATATTTGATGTAAAATAGAACGCCTTCTAGCCCAAAGCACTGACGACTTGTGTAAGAATGCCCGTTGGGGCTGAATAAGCAGATGGAGGTTCAGGATTAGTATCGCAAACTAGGGGAGGCCTACGTCCAGCAATGGACGATGGTAGGCTGACGACGACTATATTCGATAAGTACCTACTAGATGAACCAAACGCTCGTCGTACCGAACCGCACAGAACCCTTCGACGTGTGGACTCTCCCACACTTGACTGATTGTTTCGAATAAAGCCGCTAGGAAACATTAATAATTCATTCCTGTTAACATACAGGTAGTTAAAACTTACTCTTCCCGACAACAATGAATGAATTTCATCACGTACAGGAGAAACCCTTGTAAACGATTATAGCACCTCGCCTCTGTCGGTCAGCATAGAATGGCGGACAAAAGATCATTGGAATCGAACAAAATTATTTAAGTACTATATCCGTTGAGTACTGTATCCGATCAGTTAATTATCCGATAAGTAATATATCCGATAAGCATTGGACGAAGTAAATGTACATCACTCTTACAGAACCCTTTTACGCGTGGACTGCGACACACTTGGCCGATTTTTTTGAATAAAGTCGACATAAAGCATCGATAATTCATTCGTATCGATATGCAGGTAGTTAAAATTCACTCTTCCCGACAACAATGAATGAACTTCATCACGTACAGGAGAAAACCTTGTAGAACGATTATAGCACCTCGACTCTGTCGGTCAGCATTGAATGGCGGTCAACGGATCGTTGAACTCGTGTTTACAAAATATTACACGTAATTGCACTACAAGTCACGTAACGCGACATTTTAATGTGTTTTTGATGGACACGTCTAAAACACCGGCGGATAGATCGATCTTTGGTTATCAATCAATTTGTTATCACGTGTTTCAGGAAAATACATAAAAAAATATGTCTGCCAAAAAGATACCACCTGTGATCAGAAGGCTGGCTCATATTTCGCCCAACAAATAAGCATCGCCATACAGCGCGGCAATGCAGCCAGCCTTTTGGGCACGCTCCCATATGGCAGCGATTTGTTACACAGTCTATAATAGCTTGTACTATTTATAGTTTAATATTAGTTTTTAATTGTATTTATTATAATATAAAAAATACATCTTGTATTTTATATCTGGAATACAGCAGGCAGGCACACAGTCCAACTAATAGAAAGCAGTTAGCGTCGCCTTTGAGCGTTTGCAACACCATGTCTTCAACGCCCTATCGGCCTCAAAGAATTTTATGACAACCTTCTTAATAAAATTGCATATGGTAACGATGTAGCAAAAGCTGAGCTGGGAGCTCATTTCAAACACCCACGGTGCGCAAGAGAAACGTTCTTGAGAAACGCAGCCTACATGAACGAAGGGACTCAAGGAAGTGAGGATGAACACCCAACCTAGAAAATTGAGTATTGCAAAAGAAACAAGAAAATAGGATAAAACACAGTGGAAATAAGAACTTTGAAAAGTAAGATACGACCTCTGTGGTTGACTGGGCTACTAAACCTTTGCCGGTTAACCTCACTACTAAATTCGTAAATTTTCTGTTTTATTCGGTTTTGCCACAAACTGGTCTAGTTTGCACTTCGTTTTCTGTTGCGAGTCGACAATGACCTTGCCTGGGTTATATTAATAGCATTTTTACATATCGACAAAAAACAAATAATATTAGACGTGAAATAAGCCTGTTTGAATATGGAGGAGTTCGTGGTTATCACTTAGAAACAGCATATAATATATATTGTCTATTCCTCCAACCAGTGTAGAACCTGAACGAGCGTTTTCAGCTGCTGCTTATGTTGGCAATAAACTATGAAGCAGGCTTAGATGTCAAACCTTGGATGCATTTATATTTTTACGACTGTATTTTCGAAATTATAAATAAGTATTTTTGTCTCGTTATTTCTTACTTACAAAGTAAAGTCTTTGTTTTGTCTTTTTTATTTTCTTACCATATTGTGATTTGTGGAATAAAATTATAAAACATTTTCTAGAAATTACTCGTTTTTACATTTGAGCCCAATTAGAAACCACATAGTCTAATCCCGGGTTAGCCCCGGGATCCCGGGTTACGCATCAAGAATCCCGTAATCCCGGGATCGAAAACTTGCTCGGGACTGTATTCTCTACTACGGAACCATATATAAAAATAAAACTGGCAAACGGAAAAATCCAAGAGATCGCGTTTCTGCGCAGTTTCCGATATCGCATCGAACAAAACATTTAAAAAAAATATGTAAAGAGTACAATGACCGTCAAGGTGACCTTATAACGTCTGGGCCCTTTGATGCGATTGTTTAGGTTTTGTGTTCAGTTCAGTGTTTAGTTCCAGTCCACCATTATAATTTAGTACCTTCGATATTTTTTATTTTTATTTTCAATATATAAATAACATTTGATTAAAGAATTAAAGTATTTATTCACAACCATTAACATAGTATAACATTTGGTATCGCAACAACTGCTGTAATATTATATTGTGTTTCTTTGTTAATGATTTCAAAGTAATTTGCGATATTAATAATTATTTTACATATTTATATGTGCAGGAACGGTGAAAGAATACAATTTCCTGCGGCCGGGCGGCCTGTCGTAAGAGGCGACCAAACAACCCACAGCCAGGTGATAGGGCATTTGTCCGACTGGATGACTAGTACCACCCCTGGTCTAGTATGCCGCCATAACAACCTTGAGTAGTGTTCCGGCATTAGTGACCAGGTTCCAGTATCCTTTAAGAGAGCAGGAGCGCATTTGTAGCATCTTTGGTGTTGCAAATGTCCACGAAGTCACCGGCATATATCTTATATAATCTTATATCTCATATCTTAGTATAAAATAAAAAAGAAGCGGGTGTGTGTATTTCGTATTAATAACAATTTTATGCTGATACGACGCAAAAATTTCAGGTCAATCCATCGACTACTCTTCGAGTTTCTTATTATACTACCCACGTGTATATTTATACACCGAAAACAAGGGATTTTGTTTTGTGTATTATGTTTGAATATAATGTCCATATAACTATTTAAAGTATCACTGTATCATGTGACATTTGCAGTTTTCAAAATATTTGAATATAAAAGTATTAAGTATTAGTCAAAGACAGCCCTTTTCAATCTTTTTTCGACCCTTTTACAGGTTGGAACATTTTGGCGACCCCCTTGAGTCATAGACAGACAAAAAGTTAGTAATTTATAACAACACTATGTTTATGTTTTTTCTCTATTTTGTTACTCAAATTCATTCATTATTAGGGCCTTGTAATCTGAAAAAAGCTGCAGAGCTTATAAAGTATCTAAGTAGGAGGTAGAAATTTAATTTATCTTTTCCCTTTTGCCGACGAATCCCCGAGTAAGGCTCTGCGACCCCCATAAGCGACCACCCACAGGTTGAAAAACACTGGTCTAAGAGACGCTGAAGAGCGACCTTCACCCATCTGATATCAAGATGAGATATATTTTTTTATCAAATTATATTGTTTTGTAAACACGCCTATGATAGATTGCCAATCGAAAAGTGTTCATGGGTTCTTTCATTTATTCTTTAAGCCTTATTAAAGACAGACAAAAACCATTATGCAAGCGAATAACGACCGACAAGGTGACCGCCTATTGTCTGGTGACTCGACGTGTTCGAGTTTCTGTCCTTGCATGTTATACTTGGTTATGTCCCATCCCAAGCTATATTAACTACTACTAGGGCTGCCAACCGCACTATATATTTTCGTGTAGGAACAGTAAAATAATACAATTTCCTGAGACCGGGCGGCCTGTCATAAGAGGCTATAAAACAACCTTTAGCCAGGTGGTAGGGTATTTGCCAGTCTGGATGGGTACCACCCCTGGTCTACAGTATGCCGCCATAATAACCTTGAGTTGTGTTCCGGCATTAGAGGCCAGGTTCCAGTACCTTTGGTGTTACAAATGTCCATAGGCGATGGTAGTAACCGCTTGCCATCCGGTAGGCCGTCAGCCTGTCTGTTGAACTCATGCAATAAAAAAAATTAAAAGAACTGTAATATATAGTATCGTACTATGTTTTAGCCAATTATATTATAAAAAACTAATATAGTACGCGATGTACTATATGTATTTTTATTGCTAATTCAATTCTCGCGTTACCAAAGCAAAAAGTCGTAATAACAATAATCGGTAGACATGTTATAAAACGGACTACTTTGAGGCCGGTCCCAAACACCCAGACTATAACGACCCAGTATATAACGGAAAATTCGTTTTCGAAATTTACCATGCCAGGAATCAAACCCGGAGCCTCTGCGCCAGTAAGTAGGCTGACCAAGGTTTATCCCGCTCAACCACAGAGGTCGTCAAAGTAGATCGTCAAAGAGGTCGTCGTGACATCACATTTCAACATCTAATATATTCTAAGCTTCAAGACACGCAATTAGAACTATTAATAAAAATGTATCAATAAAAAAATTTAGATTAAAACAGGAATTCTTACATAAGTTTTTGTATTTTCCTATATTTTAGTTATATCTCAAGCATTAAATTTTATGAATATATGTTTTTTGAATCTTGAGCAACAAAGTCGCGGGCACAACTAGTATATATCAAAAAACTTCGTTTAAAAAAACCGACTTCAAAAACTAAAAAACTAAAATGTATAAAATAACTTATTTCTAAAGCTAATAAATATTAATATATATTATCTAAAACATCTTAAAGTCGGTGCTTAGTAATTTTCAAAATATAGTAATTTTTATGTTTTGCTTTGCACCGACTTCAAGATGTTTTAGATAATATATATTAATATTTATTAGCTTTAGAAATAAGTTATTTTATACATTTTAGTTTTTTAGTTTTTGAAGTCGGTTTTTTTAAACGAAGTTTTTAAATTTTATTTGTTACTTTTTAGTGTCAAGCTATGTATGAGTGGACCTACGAATGGTGCCGCGCTTCTTAAAAAATATAGGTCCCAAGAACCGGGAACAAAAAAATGATCGTAAAATGAAAACTACTAGGCCAAACTATGTCAAATTTTTAGGGGACCACATGGCAGCTATTCCGCGTCGAACAAAAAAAGAATCACGTAAATCGAATCATAAATCTCAGAGTAATCGGTGTACATATGGAACGGAGTGAAAATTATTTTCATGAAAAATGTTCATAAAATGAAAACTACTTGGCCAAACTATGTCCAATTTTTAGGGGACCACATGGCAGCTATTCTGCGTTGAACAAAAAAAGAATCACGTAAATCGGATCATAAATGACGGAGTAATCGGCGAACATATGGAACGGAGTGAAAATTATTTCCATGAAAAATGTTCATAAAATGAAAACTACTGGGCCAAACTATGTAACATTTTTAGGGGACCAATTGGAAGCTATTCCGCGTCGAACAAAAAAAGAATCACATAAATCGGATCATAAATGACGGAGTAATCGGCGAACATACATAAAAAAAAGCAAAAAAAAAAAAAAAGATCCCGACGAATTGAGAACCTCCTCCTTTTTTCGAAGTCGGTTAAAAAGTAATATTAGTTATAGTTATGTTACTGTTTGAAGATTTTAAATCAAGTATATGTGACTCACAAATGTAGTCAAAAAAGTTTATGTTACATATTAAAAACTACCTAGATACGGCATAGAAAATAGGAAATTTATGCTGCTACCAAAATACCAAACCATTTTGTAAGTGAAATTTAGTAATAAACAACAAAACAATACACGTGACATAAATTATTGTAATAAAAACGTTTCTCCGACGAAATTATGCTAACTACAAATTATACGTTTCGAATTCATTAGAACTATAAAATCACGTGTATTTATATTTTATTAATAAGCTGAGAAAGATCTGATTTTACACGTGCTTAGTTTGTTAGTAAAATTTGTGTAATATTACGCCATATACGCCATTGGCGTATATACGCCACTAACCGTATCTTTGCCTAAAATGTGGAAAATAATTGAATTTCATGAATTAAATGTAAAATAAAATTCTATGAGCGAAAGGAAAATTAAATTCGTATTTTTATTAAGTTTCAAATTCGCTTTCTAGGGTTCTTCTCTCTCTCTCTTTGCTCTTTTCTTTCACCATATCCCAATTAATTAGGGTCGGCACAATGTCTTTTCCTTCCACACTCTTCTATTTTGACATACATCTTCTGTCACACCAGGGCAGGGTCTAGGGTTCTTCATGATGGCAAAAATTTAACTCTTATGGAATTGTCATTTTAGCTGGCTTTGTATATAGTGCCGGCTTTACCTATCTATACTGCAGGACACTGTTAACGAACGCCGCACCCGACACCTTCAAAATGCATGCATCGTTTAAGACCTGCATCTGAATTCTCTGAACTACTTTTTGCTCGTGTACCCCTTTTACAGACGGCTTAGAGTCTCTCGGTCATAGAAGAGACGTTGGCGATCTAAGCGTGTTCTACCGTCTGTACAACGGGGAGTGCCCTGAAGAGCCATTTGATTTGGTGCCTTTGTTATGGCAGGACTTCAGCAGACAGGCAGACGGCCCTCTTAATAGAAAGCGGTTACCATCGCCTATAGACATTTGCAACACCAAAGGTGCTACAAATGCGCTGCTGCTCTCTTAACGGATACTGGAACCTGATCCCTTATGCCGGAACACAACACAAAGTTGTTATCGCGGCATACTCTAGACCAGGGATGGTCGCCATCCAGTCGAGCAAATACCCTACCACCTGCCTGTGGGTTGTTTTGTCGGCTCTTACGACAGGCCGCCCGGCCGCAGGAAATTCTATTCTTTCTCCGTTCCTGCACGGATATAATGCCTACCTATGTCTCTCTTCTACCATCGCATCATTCGCCGGCGATTAGGAGTTCATCCACACTTCTTAGATACTTGGAAGTCCTCCACGGTGCGTGGCGGACGCTCCTTCATGCTATATGTGTCCAGGTTATAAAATGAACTCCCTCCCGCGGTTTTCGCAGAGCGCTTTAATATAGGGCTCTTCAAAAAGGACGTGAACAGATGCTTAAAGTCTCAATGAGGTAGGCAACGCATCGGCTCCCTTAGTGTTGCAGATGTCCATGGGTAACGGTAGCCACCTATCATCAGGTGGTCCGTTTGCCAGTTTGCAAACATAAAAAAAGCACAAAAACTCTCATAGAGTAAGAAAAAAAAATGTCTCAATAACTTATCTTTGTCTTACTTATCTGTATAGGCCAACGCGAGAGTAAATGAAACAACAATATCGCTACGTGCGAGCGGGAATACGCACTTAGGATTGGAAGAAAACACCAGTTTTAATTAAACACTTTTATTAACTTACATAGCCGTACGTGATTCTTCTCCGCAGGGTTGCTGCTACACGCACAACTAACGACGCACTATCCCGGCAATAAAATGTATCACTCACAATACTGTCGCCGATATTGGATAGACCACCTCCCGCTACTGCAGTGCTCACCTCCGAATTTACCGTGTTTAGCTCTCGTTTCCGGATCTTCTTTCAAATTCAAATGATTTTATTCAAAATAAGTTCCACTGGAGAACACTTTTTGGAGGTCATATATGTAGATTAAAATTTTAATTTTACTTCCTAGTCTATGTACACCGAACTACGCTACACTCCTCTAAACTTCGTTTCCGTTGACATGACGATAACATGTTTACTAGCGAACTGCAACAATAGCGTCAGTTTTTTGGTTATATTTGTCTACCCGCGATATCTCTGGAGATAAGCTCCAGATTTTAATCCGTTCAGTAGTTTAGAAGATTTCTCTTACAGACAGACAGAGTCAAAAATTAAACGCATTGTACTTGCGAGTACCCTTTACATATTGTTACAACCTAGGTGCCGACAAAGACAGGTTCGACGTAAAGATTTATGAAGCACATTTATTACCCGTCGGCATTTAAAATAATAACTAATAACAAGGACACTATTGTAATTCTTTATGATCGTCTTCTTTTGTTTACTTATTGATTGGCATACGTTTCATGTATAGAACAGCCATTGTTTTATTGTACTCTTTTATGGCTGTTTGCGGCCGAGTCATTAGCCAGTGTGGCGGGATAAATGCATTTCGCACTCTACCAGGTTCTGTACTAGGGATTAGACCAAAGCGATGAGAGGTGACACCACGAATGGACACCAGAGTCAAATCGCCGGCTTGTATGGAGACTCGAAAACTCAATACTCCACTAAAACCACCCTCCTCCCATGTGCTCCGCGCTTTTGGCAGAACTTACACGCTGATCCTAATGCATCAGTGCTTGAGAATGCCCCGGGAAAGGCAAACTCACTTCGTTCAGTACAGTTGGTTACTGTAAGACTCGTCAGATGTGTTGCTGCAATACCCACTAACCATCTATAAGAATTTTATACCACTTATGTAGGGTCGAAGTTTTAAATGGTCAACAAGTTACTGGAATTATTGCGACCAATTCTAGTAACTTCCAACCCAGATTAAATTAACGAAAAACTCATTTACGTAAGTTATCCAATCGAGAATCGAACCCGGCTTACACAAACAAAGCCATCATGACAACATGACAACACATAACGTACTTTTTTAATTATGTTCGTATCGCACCTGGCATTACCGTTATGCGGTTGGCAATCACTGAACTTCCTTTTACAGTGTAAGTTGTTTCAATGTGAAGGTAACTTTGTTCGTTTCTTACTTTTTCATGAAAAACAACCCAAAGGACCTCAATTAAATTAACAAGGTAGAATGTCTTGGGAAAGAATACATATTAAGTTTTGTCTCAAAAGCAATTTTGGAAGATGTGAAATAGAGGACAAAAAATTGTATTGGGTGTAGACATGTGGGAGATGAATTTATTTGAATTTAAAGGTGATATGTGATAAGTGATATCCTTACGACTTATTTATAACCACTAAGACGGTTTTCGAGTGAAGGTAAAAGGTTTTCAATTAATTATGACAAATTGAAATTCACGACAATGGTCTGTTAATTTTGATAATGACATAATATGATTTGAGTTTAGGAATTTACTTATGACATATTTATATTTTTTTAATGCAGGAGTTCAGCGTCTGCTGCCGTCTATCTAGGCAGACGGCCCAATTGATGGAAAGCGGTTACCATCGCCAATGGACATTTGCAACATCAAAGATGCTACAAATGCGCTGCTACTCTCTTAAGGGAGACTGGAACCTGGTCACTATTGCCGGAACATAACTCAAGGTTGTTATGGCGACATACATTAGACCAGGGGTGGTAGCCATCCAGCCGGGCAAAAGCCTTACCACCTGGCTATGGGCTGTTTTATTTCTTCTTACGACAAGCCGCCCGGTCGCAGGAATTTGTATTCTTATGCCGTTCCAGCACGGATTAAATATCAATAATATATCTATATAATAGATTAAATAAAATATATCGGATAAAAGAGATATCTATCTACAAGCGACATCTTTGCACACCTTTTGTTGCCTTCTGTTTCATTATTTTTTGTTAATCGCATGTTAGAAGTATTTTTATTTATTGCAGGAGTTCAGCAGACAGGCAGACGGCCCACTTGATTAAAAGCGGTTACCATTTTCTATGGACATTTTCAACACAAAAGGTTCTACATGATTTGTTGCTGATCTCTTAAAGGAATTTGGAATCTGTCCGTTGATGCCGGAACTAGAGGTTATAGCCATCAAGACGGGTAAATGCCCTACCACATGGCTGTGGGTGGTTTTGTCGCCTCTTACGACAGGCTGCATGGCCGCAGGAAATTGTATTCTTTCTCCGTTCCTGCACGGATAAAAAATTATACATGTCTCCTACACATATTTCTTTACATTATAAGTTTTGTTTTACAGGATAAATAAAAATCGGAATTCAGTCGTTGTAATATCGTATCGTTTCTAATAAAGATGCCAGGCTTGTTTTTATAGGTCCACCTGTTGGCTATTGTGCAAGAAATTGCAAGTTTTTGCTCACAAATTATTATGTACCGAGTAATTGTGACCAGCCTGCACTTTTAAGTGATCTCTAGGTCTAAACTTACATTACGTAGGTACAGAAGTTCTTTTGGATTCAACTAACAGCCTAAGAAATGATATAAAATATATACATATTTATATTCAAATATATGTTCTATACGTTGTCTGACGTTGTTCGTGCCTACCCCGCAAGGGACCTGGCGTGAAGTTATGTGTGTGTGTGTGTGTGTGTGTGTGTGTGTGTGTGTGTACGCGTGTGTGCGTGTGTGTGTGTGCGTGTGTGTTGTCTGGCGTACAGACAGACGTAAGCTTTCATACTACTAATATATGAATACCAAAAAATACTGTCTTACACTGGTGGGTTCGGGCCTCCCACTCTAGGGAAACGGACAGTATACCTGCCACGCTTGTCCAAGGCGGCTTGGCAGGTTTGACACATCGGTTATCTGTTGTAAAACCTCATTTAATGTCATAGACAAACATTACATTATTATGTGGAATACATTTTTTAAACTTACTTCAATAAAAAAATGTCGAATAACTAACACAATCTTTTACTAAAAGATATTTTCAAACATTATCTCAATGTGCAGGTTTCATCACGATATTTTCCTTCAGCGTTGTTAGCACGCGGTAATAGGATTCGAACCCACGCCCTTTGTGTCTGGGACGCATGCGCTAGCCATTACGCTACCATGACTTTAGACGATAGTGCTTATGCAGTACTAGAACATAACGGTGTTTGAATCTATTACATAAAGAGTGTCTGTGCATTGCGAACTGCGGCTGCGTAGCGCCCTTGGTCGCGCTGGGCGGCGACCCCGGCGCTCCAAGGTCGGCCCGGCGGGCACACATACACACGCTGCCAAAGGGCTGTCCTCCATGAGACGCAGATTTTACTCTCTATTTTGTTTATCTTCCCAACCATGTTACGAATTTATGGAGATATGTAGCAGTGTAAAATTTTAGTATGTTGTGTTATTATTATAATACCTATAATAATATTTTTCTTTCCTTTCATTCTTCGAAAAGTGATTGTGTGACACATTTTTTTATTTTTCCATAAATATAGAGTCCTTACGATGTATAGATTCAGAGCTAGTTTTGCAATAATACTTAGTCTATGTTTACATGTTTTCTAAAGCCTAATTTCTTCTTACATTTTGCTTAGTATTTCAACGTTTTTTAGTTTTACTAACTATTTATATTACACGTTCTATGCTATTTTTTTACTATTTTTCTTATACATTTTCTTATAATTTATCTAGAGTTTGATTTCTTATATTCTATTTATACTTTTTTTTATTGCAGGAGTTGAGTAGACAGGCAGACAGCCCACTCGATGGAAAGCGGTTACCATCGCCTATGAATATTTGCAACACCAGAGGTGCTACAAATGCGCTGCTGGTCTCTTAAGGGAGACTGGAACCGGGTCACTAATGCCGGAACACAAAGGTTGTGATGGCGCATACTCTAGAGCAGGGGTGGTTGCCATCCAGTCGAACAAACACCCTACCACCTGGCTGTCGGTTGTTTTGTCGTCTTTTACGAAAGGCCGCCCGACCGCAGGAAATTGTATTCTTTCTCCGTGCCTGCACGGATAAAAATACTATATACTATGCTACTTTATATATATCTCTTAATGTATTTACCGTTTTCTATCCATGATATTTGATATTAAAAAAAGTATTTATCATTTTTATAATAACTGTAATTCAAGAAATATAGGCTTTTCATTTATTTGTTTATTATATGTCGGTTGCCATCCTTAAACATTCATCAACACATTTGCAAACTCTAA
Organism: Dendrolimus pini; assembly: GCA_949752895.1. Classification (NCBI taxonomy): domain Eukaryota; kingdom Metazoa; phylum Arthropoda; class Insecta; order Lepidoptera; family Lasiocampidae; genus Dendrolimus; species Dendrolimus pini. The sequence continues at coordinate 10,403,751 of OX457146.1, forward strand.
AACAGATCGTCCATTAAACATTGACCTCCCATAACCTTTTTGTAGGCTCTTTTTTCTACGAAATTTGTTTGTCGAAGGGCAGCAGGGAATGTCTTCATAAAACGGCCAAGACGATACAAACACATACATAAAGTGCATTGTGTGCATAAAGACGAAATGTGTAGACTATTTTTAAAACTTGCTAATGCTTTGCAATGAACTCTTTGGCGCATGTAATATATGATATATATATATGTTACGTCATGGTAGCATAATGGTTAGCACACGCGTCCTAAACTCAAAGGTTGCGGGTTCGATCCTGGCCGAAAGGCATGCACCACTTAGTCAGTTTTCTGATCTAATGTGCATATTGTTACAATTACCACGTGCTAATAACGGTGAAGGAAACATCGTGATGCAACCTACACATCGAGATAACCGATGTGTCAAACCAGCACCGCCTTGGACAAGCGTGGCGGATATACTGTCCATTCCCCCTATAATGGGAGGCCCGAGCCCAGCAATGGGACATTTATGGGCTGATACATATATATATTAGGGGCAGTAATTGTAACAACAACACATTAGCCCAGAAAATTACCTAAGTGGTGCATGCTTCCCGGCTTGAATTTGAACCCACATCCCTTTTGAAAGACGAGTTTGAGACCCGAGAGCGTTACCCACTAAGCTACCACGACTGGAAAGGTTTATTATAGTACTAGCTTCTTCCCGCGACTTCGGCCGCGTGGAATTGTTAAAATAAGTAAGTTTTTAACTATCCCGCGGGAACTCTTTAAGCTTTCGGGATCAAAAGTTGATCCTATATGTTGACCAGGGATATAATCTACCACCATACAAAATGTCATTTAAATCGGTCCACTCGTTTCGGAGATTAGCCCGTACAAATAGACAAACAGATAAATAAGGTATTTGAAAAAACCTAAATTACTTCTATTTCACTTCTTATATCCCCCTGACTCGGTTTTTAGCAAAAATTTTTATTGTATTGTTTTATCGACCTCTACAGTTTTATTACATGTATAGATATTTAATTTTTAGCACTTATTTACAACTAAAATATATTAACGACTAAATTCAACTAAGGCAATGAGGAAAAACTTAATATATATAAACCTAATTATTACCTATATATATTTATTGTATAATCCTAACTTAATTATAATAGGTTTAAAGAACTTTATTTCTCATAAGAACATGTAGTTCACTTACAATGAGATTAAAATAATAATTATTAAGTAATACAGTATAATTCTTAACACTAATGTGGACCTATGCAGTCTGCGATAGAATTATGTTTAGGTTTATTATTTTATATTTGTTTAAAAAAAAGGTTTTTAATAATAATAGAATTATAAGCATATAATTTTTCGTCCAGACAAAGAAATCCATACCTAATGGCTGCATATCTGCGCAGTGATGCAACGATTACGTAAGCGGTCGATCACCTCAAGGTGACCTTACGCCTGCAGACCCTACCAAGGTCGGAGACATGCGTCGGTGTTCATTATCGCATTTAGTATTTTATCGTTTTCAAACGTAATTATTCACTTTTAATACAAATAAGAATATCATCTAGCAAATTCTGTGAAAATTTGTTTTAGTTAGATTATAAAATTTCGGTCCGTACAGGAACGGAGCAAGGATACAATTTCCTGCGGCCGAGCGGTCTGTCTTAAGAGATGACAAAACAACCCACAGCCAGGTGGTAGGATATTGGGCCGTCTGAATGGCTATACTGGTGTAGAGTATATAACAATATATTAGTTACAACAGCCCATAAATGTCTCACTGCTGGGCTCGGGCCTCCCGCTGTAGGGGTAATGGACTTGTATAACCGCCACGCTTGTCCAAGGCGGCTTGGCAGTTTGACACATCGGTTATCTCGATGTGCACGTTGCATCACGATGTTTTCTTTCACCGTTGTTAGCACGTGGTAATTGTAACAATATGCACATTAGGTCAGAAAAACATATCAACCAACCAAACCAAACCAGCCTAAGTGGTGCATGCGTTCCGGTCCGGAGCGAACCCGCGACCTTTGAGTTTAGAACGCGTGCGCTAGCCATTACGCTACCACGAAGCTATATTTTGTTACACACACACACACACACACACATATATATATATATATATATATATATATGCATACATACATATATACATACACACATATATGTGTGTGTGTGTGTGTGTGTATTTTATTTATAGTTTAAGGCTGGTGTGCACCGAAATTTAACCGACGGTTAATCAAAAATAATCACTGTTTTTCCGTACATTTTTGGCGATTATTTTATTTTAACCATCAGTTAAAAGACGGTGCACACCAGCCTAAGTATGTTTATTTATGATATATTTAATTAATAATAAAATATATCATAAAAAATAATTTAATTATCTGCACTACATACACCTACATCGCCAGATTAAGTTAAATTATTCCTTAAGTTAGGTTGCCTGGAAGAGATTACTTTCAGCGATAAGGCCGCCTATTGTTTCTACCATGACAGTATTGTAATTGTGTTTTTTTGAAATTGTATATTTGGTGAGCAATAAAGTGTTGTGTTATCTATGTATAATACTACTAAATCAGAACCTTTATAAAGTTATGTTATCTTTCTAACATTCCGATGCGCTACTGTAGCACCGCGTCTGCGGGAATTATTTCGTAATGCTTTTGTGTTAAAGAGTTAGGCTGTGAACGAATGTATGTTATTTAAAGCGTTAAAAATAACGTCGTACACACTACCGATACATTAGTGTCTAAACGACGGCTGTATAGCCACCAACACCTAGAGACTCCTTCGACAAATTTAATGTAAATACGGTGTGACACAGACTGCAATTATCTCCGTCTACAACTCTACACCATACATAATGCACCCAAGGATAAGCCCCGGCCAATGTAGGACTATTATAGCAAATGAGAACAAAAGTATCGGGCTATTGGGGTGGACTGGTAGTGGTACTAGGGGTTTGCGAATATGGGGAATACTGCCCGTCGCAATGTTGGGGAACATGAAAAAATGGGCAGACGGTGACTCGCTACTCCCTGCATGGGCCCCAAATATGACATAGAACACAGGGGCAACATGGGTGAGAGTGGCTAAGGGGTGTAGAGAGGTGAGCTGCAGGTTCACCGAAGCTGCTTCTGACGTGATGTTTAAGTTTTTCGAATTTTGAATTTAATGACAGTAAACAAACACGAAGCATGTATGGCAATCTTAATATATAATAAGCTACCCTCACATCTAAAGAAAATTAAAACCATACCAATATTTAAAAGAAAGCTCTCAGAATAGTTAATCAACAGGTGCTTTTACAGAATATTTTTGAAAATACAATGAATTAATTGCAGATAAATAATTATACCATAATTTATGACTTATAATGATATATTTTTGTTTTTTTTAGACATTTGTTTTTTTTTATTGACTAGTTAACTAATGTTAGATTTATATAAGTATTTTGAATAATGTGATTTTTTTTTTGTATAATTTTGTGACAAATTTTATGACAGAAAAATTTAATGACAAGATAATAATAGTATTATATAATGATCTGGCAACATTATAAACTGCCTGTATTGCACGTTTGAAAGGACAAACTGTCGTTCCAACAAAGGACACATCTTCTTTAAATTATATGTAAATATGTGACAGTTAAAGCAATAAATGATATTCTATTCTTAATATTATTATTACAAAAATGTATGTGTATATTTATTTCTAGAAATACAAATTTATATCAATTGAATTTATAAGCATTAAACAATGAATTTATTTATTAAATTTAATTAATGAATCATCTAAACCGCATGGATGTGGTACAAATACATAGGTAAGTATGTGGATTTGTCCTCAAAAAACACCGCAATTTACAAATATACCGTTTATCCTGAAAATTTGTAATATATACATAACCAACAACGATATCTGACCGCCTTGGGTCGCGTACACGGGGTTGGCGCGTGTTATACGCCTCAGGTCGCACCTCATCTGTACGGCTCTCCACCTGAGACCATGAAATAACTCGCAGCGCAGACGTTTTTACCACTTATCGCTATATTTTGAGCAATTTACAGAATATGTTTTTAAACTATAACTTTAGTTAGTAGTTTAGTTTAATCAAAATACGTTCAGTAGTTTTTGCGTGACAAGGTAATAAACACCCACCCTCAAAAAGCTTCTCATCAGTAAATCTTATTAAGATAAAAAAAGTAAAATTAGGTAAATTCTTAGATCCTGCTCACGAGGTTACCGCCATATTGCGTCTAGAGTTAATGATCATTATGCCGAAAGTTGTCACCGCGACCGTTCTTACAGCGAAGAGCGTAGACCGCTAACTAGAGAGACTCTCAGTAGAATGCTAGATGAAATACCAGATACAGAAGACAGTAATAAATGACAAGGCATGAATTGTGAGGAGGTTCCTGCCTCTGTAGTTCTACCCGCCGGCAGCTTAGACCCCTGGCGCTGTTGCTAGCGGATATTCAGATTATATAATATGTCGGAGGGAACTATGAATCGGATTGATTGTTCTTTGGATGTATAACGCACAATATTATTGGAACGAAGTTCCTTATCGCGCGTTGCGAAAGGGGGCTAGACGGAAAAAATTAAGACCAAAAGTTGTAACGACACTTTTTGCTATAGTTGTAAGCCGTGCGGTGTGCGCGTGTTTCTCTGTCTGTCTATTCTCTCTCTCTCATTATTACTAAAATTGAGCCTACTGATTAGGTTTATATTACATTATATTTGTTAATAATAAAAATAATTAATTATAACTTAATAAAAATAAAATTTTATTACAATTCCTTCACTAATAATTCCCTCCGGGTGTCCCTTGACACCTCTCAAGTTTTTTGTTTACATTTTAAATACTTTTAAAATCCTAAATTTAATTGTATTTGATTTGTTAAATCTTTCTTTAACTTAAAGATCGTCCTGACCTAATAAAAGTTATAAATATTGTAATTTAATAAACGACCAATCAGAGCAGAGCATATGCCTCGAGCGGGGTCGACACGCCATCTGTACTTTAAAGGTAGACGGGGGAGTTTTTGCGACATTTGAGTGCTAGTAACGGATCGAGTTGGACAGTTCAGAATTAAAAAGAAAGTATTGAAGTATTATACATAGTTTTTTTTTATTATTATTTGGTCAGCAGACAGGCAGACGGCCCACTTGATGGAAAGCGGTTACCATCGCCTATGGACATTTGCAACACCAAAGGTGATAACAAATGCGCTGCTGCTCTATTAAGGAAGACTGTTAGTAAGTTAATTATATATAGTTTTATGCTCGCATTTTACCCTGATAACGCCCACTAAACCTGCAACCACTGAAGAAGATGTCACGAGAACGATGCCTTCTCGTTTGCCATGCCAACTAATTAACTGTTTGTACCATTTATTAACTTTACAGATCACTGCTCAAAAGCACGCTATTTCAAACAAATCCAAAATATAAACAGTAGGTACTTGTTTCCCTCTCGTCAGACATTCCTGTATGGTCTTTAACGAGAAAAGTGTGACGACCCCATGAACAAACATAACTAACCTTTGTATTATATTATGATTAGGTAGTAACGGATTTTGTTCCTGTTTATATTCTAAACTTGATTAAACAATATGAATTAATTGAAATAAAATTTAATGAGCGTTCTAATTGAATTGTTCTTATGTCGTTCCGATAAATGGGGAAGGAAATACATAACTGTGACCTTTTTGTTAAATATTATTGCATTAGGATGAGGTAATTCCCATTTATAGCGCCACAGGCAAGTTGATAATAGATAAGAAGAACAATAATATTATAATATACTAACTGACCTGTGCCCACTTCGATGAGCATCAGAAAAATTAAAAAAATCTTAGTATTAATCACAATCAAATAATTCAAAATATTTCCCCTCCCATACTGCCCGTACCCCAGTGACTCGTACATCGCATAAGACTATCTAGCCGATTAGGTTGAGCGGCGACCACGCAAGTTTTTTCTAATACTTACATTTTTAAACTCATGATATCTTTCGAATGGAATGTCCAAATTGAATAATTCAAAAAGTTGTAAAAAGGTATTGAAGTAGTCTTGAACATGAATTAGTTTATTTTGATAACGATGAATACCAAGGTACAAATAAAGAGCCTTTTCTAGCAGCGGCGTTTTAATCAATTTTTTAAAATAAAAGAACACTTATTGTGGCATATACTACAATAGTACATACATACATAACTTCACGCCAGGTCCCTTGCGGGGTAGGCACGAACAACAGAGCGCCATTTAGGCTTATTCTTACACACCTCACTTGCTTCTGTATTTATGTATGTATGTATGTACTACAATAGTTACATATGCTGTCGCGACACTTTTTACAGAACACATAATTATTTAATGATATGTTCTGCAAAGTCCTAGTACATTATTTTATTCTATCATCAAGTTTTCGCAGCGCACGCGATTTGCTTTGCTATTGGAGCCTTAGGATCCCTATTTTTTTTTAAATATAAAATAGCCTATATCAAGCGGGGATAGTTTAGCTTGCCAACAGTTAAAGATTTTTTAAGTTTTAAATCGGTTCAGTAGTTTCGGAGATTACCCCCTACAACGTCACAAACTTTATCTCATTATAATATAAGTATAGATAATATTTTACTGACCAGTGCACGCACACTCAATCGAAGAGTGTTCTTGAGGTGAAACTAGGGATAGCCATGAAGTATGAGACCATGTATGATCTGATGAAAAAGAAGCATCTACATGACTTCATTAAGTATTGCGTGGTTATTGTAAAAACAAACATACATATTATCACGCCCTTTTCCCCTGGGGGTAGGCAGAGACTATAGATCTCCACTTGCGACAATCCTGATAAACAACTTTCGCTGCATCTGCTTTCATTAACCTCTTCATACATATTGTAAATATAGTTATAAAACGAAATAAGGATATATAAAATACTAATTGATTGTATATTATTTAATATATATTTTAAGAAGGTTTAAGGAATGCTCCGATGGTTCGGGCATGTGGAAAGAATGTATGATGAAAGAATGACTAAACAGATATACAATGCAAAAGTGGATGGATGCAGAAGTTGTGGAAGACCACGACACACCTTCCATGATCAAATTCATCGTGTACTAGCAGAAGGTGATGTCAGGAGCCTCAAGAATAGACGAGCATGCATGGCAAGAGCTATGAATGACAAAGAAGCAAGTGAAGTGTGTAAGAATAAGCCTAATTGGCGCTCTGTTGGTCGTGCCTACCTCTCAAGGGATCTGGCGTGAAGTTAAGTATGTATGTAATTAGTCCAACATGGATGAAGTTGCGGGTGAGCCTACATGATAAAAAACACTGTAAACTACAATCGATCCCTCCCGACCAGAGCGCTGTCGCTGGGCAGATTGCCTAGAAGGCTGGCAGCATTACCTTGCTGAATATATACACTATCTGTTAGAGCGAGGTAAGCTCCAGGCATTCGGTCGGATAAAAAAACCATATCACTGCGAGTCAAGATCCATTCGACTGACGAGAAGATCAAATATCCGTAATCTCTAAAACACATATTAAATTAGTCTCGTACAAATCAAGATTGGTTCAATATTGAGCTGAGATGGTTTACAGACTACCGAAAGTCGTCAAAGTTACGATTCTAATTCGATACGATTGCCAATTTGAGTCACAGACTTTGGGCCCAACCGTTTTCAAAAAACAACACACATGTTATATGTTTATATTCGCAGAGCCATATCTTTCTAAACGTGACAAGTAAGCTAAAGAACTAGTTACTGCCGTATAATCTTAAATACCAAATAAGATTTTTTAAAACTTTTGAGATCCTGGATATCATGTAGCAGCAGAGTACTAACCAAGATAAGTAAAACGAACCCAAACACGACGGGTCTATAGATAGGATAGCCACCTTCCTATGGCCACTTTCCAACTCCATCATCCGATCAGCTTCATGGTACCACATCATAGCATTGTCACGCGATATACATATACGTGCAAAATTTCAGCTCAATCGGGAAGTTGGTCAAATGTAGATAGATTCCACCCGAACTTAGATACATCCATTGCAAGTTAATAAAACGCTTATAATTATATACTTCAAGATTCGATTAAACATCTTCATTATAATATAATGCTGGCTGTAATAAAAACTCAATATGACGTGCTTATAAACCGGTCAGCAGTTCACGGCACCTGCCATACAGGATTTACAGTAGTTGCCCTGCAAGCCTACTAACATAAAAATTCTATTTACTCAGAACGTTTATAAAAATATAAATAGAGACTTTATGGATCAGAAAAATAATAATTAAATAAATAATTATTATTATATATATATAATTATTATTATATAAATAACTAGCTGAAGCGTGCCCACTTCGCTAAGTATCAGAAAAAAAACAACTTATTACTAACCACAATCACCTAATCCAAAATATTTCCCATCCCGTACTGCCCGTACCCCAGTAACGAGTAACGCCTATAACGCATAAGCCTATCTGGCCGATTAGGGTGCGCGGCGACCGCGCAACTTTTTTCTAATAATTACATTTTTAAACTCGTGATATCTTTCGAATGGAATGTCCAAATTGAATAATTCAAGTAATTTATTTTATTATTATTCAAGTAATACCAAGATACAAATAAAGAGCCTTTTCTAGAAGCGGCATTTTAATTAAAATTTTCAAAATAAAACAACACTTATTGTGGCATAACTATAATAGTTAGACATATGCTGTTGCGACACTTTTTGTAGATAATGATGTGTTCTGCAAAGTCGAAGTACATCATTTTATTCTATCATCAATAGTTTACGCAGCGCACGTGATTTTAGGTATTTTTTTACACTATTGGATTTTTAGTATGGATCCCTAATTTTTTTGAAAATATAATATAGTCCATGTCAAGCGTGGATAGTGCAGCTTGTCAACAGTGAAATAACCTTTTAAATCGGTTCAGTAATTTCGGAAATTACCCCCTACATCATCACAAACTTTACCTCTTTATAATATTAAATATAGATAATAAAGAAACAATAATTAAATAAATAGTCAAATCAAATGATCTTTTATCAACTTACAAAACATCGCAACTTCACATAGTTTGTTTGAGAACAGCAAGTTATGACGTCATATCTTCAATGATTCAAATAGCCTATCAATTATTGTTTTAACTTTAGTTTAATTATTTTTATCCAAAAGTAATATGACGGTAAGGCATTTTAACGCGCTCTATCACACGAACATACATACACTCAGCCCAGACAAGGAGTTTTTAAAATATGAGGTAATTTTTATTACAAACTTTTTAAGATATGCATTGTAGCCGGAGTACAGGAAACAGGTTAACGACCCGCCAGATGGAAAGTGGTTGCCTTCACCTATCCTGAATTTTGCAAGCAAATAGAGAGGTGCGCATGTGACTCGCGGGTACCGACGTCAGTCGGGGTCCCGGAAGCGCAGATATGCGCAAGACCTCCTCCCGTAATACCGCTGTAGGGGGGCCCTTTAGCATCTAGGGAGCAGCGGAGTCTTCGTCCCTGTTGACGAAGTGAGTTTGCCTTTCCCGGGGCATTCTCAAGCACTGATGCGCTGGGATCAGCGTGGGCGTAACTACGTTCTAAGTCTCACGCTCTTCCTGCCATAAGCGCGGGGCACATGGGAGGAGGGTGGTTGTAGTGGAGTATGGAGTGTCTTCGAGATTTGACTCTGGTGCCCATTCGTGGTGTCACCTCTCGTCGCTTCAGTCTAATCCCTAGTAAAGGACCCGGTAGTTTGCGAAATGCATTTCCCCCGCCTCAAAAAAAAGGATTTTGCAAGGGAATGACTAATACAGCTGATATCTCGCCTCTATGAAATCCTTCAATATGCGTAGTACACACGCACTTGGCCGATTTATTTATGTCCCTCTGACCTTTACATTCGTTGAATAATATCTACTCTCACTGAAGAAACGTGACTCAGAAACCCGATTTTTCTATACAAATCAAATTCATCTCGATCACATTATCCAGCACGTGAGTACAGTCAACCTGAATAATCTGTGGTCCGATGCCATCGGTCGAGACGGTATTGCCCGGACACCGTGCAAATACCCCTTTGCATCTAGAGTTTCATATAAGACATACGGCTCTCTAGAACGGTGAACCTCAAAAGTGATATACGCCGGCCGGCCCGATTTATATGAAAAATAGTACACACATATAAAAAATGCAATAATCAAACGGTAATTTATGATTAAGCATCATAAATATAATTTTGTAGTTTATTTTAAAATCTCAGACAGAAAATTCTATTTCCTTTATTAGTATAGATTAAATAAAATTTACCGTTTGAGTCGTAATTGCCAGTTAAAACATGTATTTTGCATTATTATGCAATTGATAATTCTATATATTTGCAATTATTAGATTTTTGTACTAATTTAACGAGTTTATTTACTGACAGAGTAATAATAGAGAGTAGGTTGTATCCATTACGCCACTACTCGTACTCCATTCTTGCGCGAAGACAAAAGTATACGTGTTGAACGACAGGACAACATTCCCACTCCGACTTTTGGTCGGGTGCAGTCACTCAATCACTCTGGGTTTTATCCGATGCACATGTCGTAGTAGCACCCAATTATTGTGGAAGACGTGAGAATTATTTAAATCAGCTATTCATTGTAACTACATTGTTTTTACCCATACAGGAACGCAGAACGAATACAATTTCCTGCGGCCGGGCAGCCTGTCGTAAGTGGCGACAAAATAACCCAAAGCCAGGTGGTAGGGCATTTCCCCGACCCTCCTAGGCAAAGTATGTTGCCATACAGCTTTGAGTTGTGTTCCGGCATTAGTAACCAGGTTCCAGTTTCCCTTAAGAGACCAGCAACGCATTTGATGTTGCAAATGCTCATAGGCGATGGTAACCGCTTTTCATCAAGTGGGCCATCTGCCTGTCTGCTGAACTCCTGCAATAAAAAAACAGCCAATTTAATTAATTCTCACTTCTCGCACACAAAACATATTGATGTAATTGATGTCTTTCATCCGTGCTGTCCGTGTGTCCCATCTATTACATAGTGATACCCCAATGTTCCCCTCACGTTTGTGAAAACGTGTTGGACCTCGGGGTCCATAAACGTCGTTACGTAAACCTAGTCGATGACACATCTCACATTCTAAATGCTGTTTCAAGAGGAATGACGTCAAAACTACATTATACATCTTAAAATATGTAATTTGTTTTAATAATGTATGTTTGTCTGTGTATACTCGCCTCCTCGTTATCGTACACTTTATCTTATGAGTGCTTTGAATTTTAAGAGACAACCTATCATTTTGCAATAAATATTATATATATTGTCACGAGTTGCGAGACTCGAACTAACTGCCGTTGGAATTATTAAAGAGTTAATTAGAACTATACAAACACGTATAACACAGGTACAAATATACCCGAACAAAACGAATCCAAACGTATTGCAGAAGGTCGTAATTCAATAAAACGCGCAAACTCCGCAACTATTAGCTTCTCGTTATATACACACGTCTCGTCTTGGTCGTGTTTCTCGCTCGACTGCCTCCTCCCTCAATCAGGCCATCGTTTTCTACTGCACAAATGCAAAGTGCCCGTATCGTAGTCTACATAATCCGAAACACCTGGCTAATGAGTCGGCCGCAAGCGGCCATAAATGAGTACAATAGAACAAGGGGCTGTTCTCTAGAAACGTATGCCAATAAATAAGTAAACAAAAGAAGACGATCATAAAATAATTATAATGCCCACCGGTAATAGAATGTGTTTTTGTCAGATATGCAGGTGGATTGTGTTTTTGTCGGGACCTGAGTTGTAACAACAGCAACAATATGTATCTGCATGTTTTCAGACTCTCAGTCAAAATTCAATATATCCATATACCAAGTTGTACCGCTGTAATTTCAGGCGATGGCTGGAGACCGTCTGGACTGGTGATTTAAGGCGCTTTGTTGTCTGGATTGAACACTAAATGCACTCTCTACCAATTATAAACTGTTATTAACAACGAGTTTAATGTACTCGTTTTGCATGTTTTCAATCTTATACTATCTATACAAATATTATATAGAGGTCAAGTTTGTGAGTTTGTCACGTTGTAGAGGGTAATCTGTGGATCTACTAAACCGATTTTAAAATTGGAACCAGCGGAAAGCCACATTATTCCTGAGTGACATAGGGTATATTTGATTGTGATTAATAATAAATATCTTTTGGAACGAAGTTCCTTATCGCGCGTTGAGAAAGGGGGCTAGACGGAAAAAATTAAGACCAAAAGTTGTAACGACACTTTTTGCTATAGTTGTAAGCCGTGCGGCGTGCGCGTGTTTCTGTCTGTCTCTCTCATAGAAAGCAAGCCAGTTATTTTCGTTTCGTGTTTCTATTTCGCATTGAACAGTGTGGTGTCGCAACGATTATTTTTGTTGAGTGTATACAGGTTTTTTGTACATAATAAATAATAAAAAATACTTCGTTTCGTTAATTTAGTAAAAAGCTGTTATTTTGATATTTTCAACAGACATTTTAATTATACGTATTTGTTTATATGTATAGACTCATTAAAATTACAAGTTACATAAATACTTGTTGAATTTTTTAAACGAGGCTATCATCAGTGTCAATGTACGATAAAATGTGACAGATTTGGAATGTTCGTATTTTTTTTGTTACGCGCATTTATGTAAATGATAATAAAGATATTGTAGAGTGATGTCATTTGGCCGGATTACCTCAAAAGCAGTTATCGCTTTGTATACTTATGTGAAATAGACTTATCAAAATCATGCGAGGGGAAATAGTGTAACTATAAGAAAACTAAAAAAAATACGTCCCACTGCTGGTCTGGACCCTCCCACTATAGGGGAACGAAAAATATACCCGGCACGCTTGTCCAAGACGGCTTGGCAGGTTTGACACATCAGTTATCTCGATGTGCAGGTTGTATCACGATGTTTCCCTTCACCGTTGTTAGCACATGGCAATTGTAACAATATGCACATTAGGTTAGAATCCCGTCTAAGTGGTGCACACGTTCCGGCCAGGATTCGAACCCGCACCTTTTGACTTCGGGACGTTTACGCTGCCACGACGAAAACAATAATCTTATACTAATATATAAAGCTGAAGAGTTTGTTTGTTTGCTTCAACGTGCGAATCTCAGGAACTACAAGTCTGATTTGAAAAATTCTTTCAGTGTAACATAGCCCATTTATTGGGGAAAGCTAAAGGCTATATATATATATATCATCACGCTAAGACTAATGGGAGCGGAGAATCAATAAAGAATGTTTCAAAATCGGTTTTTTTTTTACTATTCCACGCGGATAATGTCGCGGGCAGAAGCTAGTCTAAAATAAAAATAAAATAAAAATCGAGACAGTAAAAATGCTGCAAGTACACCTATAGCTGTATATACTTTTGTTAGCAATAGACCAAAATAATAAGAAACTGTAACAATAGATATAGTCTGTAAGATAGTGTTAGTTACAGAAATATAGGAAATGTATATGAAGTTAGTATTTTAGGATAAGTATAAAATAAACTTAAAGAAGAAAATAACAACCTCTATCTTGGAAAATGACACGTTCCCATATGTCTTTATTAAGGTGAAGACACTTTGTTCACGTGTTCTTTGTTAATGTTTAGCACAAAACACTTTATTATTATCTAGACAGATGATTAATAAAAAAAACAATGGATTCATCCATTCATCGTGATAGCCCAATAGGTAGTTAGTTTTCTATATGGAAGTTGGCAAACAGACAGACGGTCCATTTCCACTCTCTAAAAAAACGATAATTCACAGAGAAATCAATTCGAAACAAAAATTTAGGGTTCCGTAGATAAATTATTGGCACCTAGCTCTGACAGGTCAGCCTCTACTCGTTTTCGGTTTCACCACAGTAGGTTTTTTCCGTGAGTGGGGCGTTTCCCTTTGTACAACCCCCATAATGCTGGAGGAACACACCCATCGTTGGTCAGCGAGTCCATCGGCCTAGCCGCAAGCGTAGCTAGGCTGTACTCCCGACTATTCCCCCATCCGCCGGGGGACGCTCCTCTACGCCGTAAGGGCCAGCGCGAGGCTGAAACCTTCTTGGCAAAAACCGCACAGGACAGAGAAAAGTGGCACGATCTCGTTTCGGAGGCCAAGACCCCCTTTGGCTCGCTGAGCCAACAGAGTGAGTGTAAATACTGTTACGAGATACACAGGACTCGATTTAAAAATGGTGTTGGAATAACTATAGAGTTTATAAGAACTGTACAAACACATACAAACAGGTACAAATATACTGGATATAACTAGTAACACTGCACTTTTCAATAACACGCGCAAAGTCCGTCACTATATCGCTCTTCGAATGTACTACTTATTCGTATCGTAGTCGTCGCTTGACTGCCCCACCCCTCCGTTCGGGCATTGTTTTATAGTAAACTATACAATACAAAATCGATTGCGTGGGCTGCGTTCTAAAAAAATTAATATGCACACCTGCGAACGGCCAACAAAGTTGAAAACAATTACAATAAGGATTAGTTCGACACTAATGACGGCCATAAAACAAGTAGAAAAACAATAGCATGTTTTTATTAACTACAAATTCTAAACACAAAGTGAACAAAAGAATTCCTAAGTCCGGAGGCAATAAACTACGACTACGACAGGCAGCTGTGCGTTTATCTTCGACGGTATGTAAAACAATACATTATCATGAACCACATCTTTGCCAAATCTTCATATACATCCGTCCATCTATATATAGCTGTAGCTGACAGAGATATTTTTTCAAAAACAATGGGTCTTTGAATACGAAATTTGGTCAATACTTTGGAGAAGTAAAATCGGTAAAACAATCTAAGAATTGGAGTGATATTTTGAGTCTTATAGTTGAGCCATTACACTCAAATACGCAACGGTTTTCTAGAAATTATTCTATACATATTAGAAATTTGAAATTAAATTACATTTTTAAAATTAATGTTTCATTTTAGTAAGTTTCCTGTTAACAATATTCAAAGCTACCTACTGCGCTGAAACCACGCACGACCTTTTTACCATCATGCGTAATATTACAAAATTAACACGTTGAACGCTTTACGGCCCACCGGTGAGCCTACCGTACTATTCCGTTTGAGCCATGCCAAATCCATGAAATCGCAATTTTTTATCAACTTCAGATTTTCATCCCAAAGTTTATAAAATGCGGTAATATGTATAGAAAATAAAATTTAGCGACTTTTACCGTCTAGTTTTAGTGATATAGCAAAAGGCTCACCGGTGGACCCTATGGCCTCCTACAAAGGAATGCCGATTATCCGTTGGCGGGGGCCGCAGGGTCACGCCGTGGCCCACCCGCGCGTGCTTCGTCCGCAGCGATGAACTTCGGCCGGTCAGTATTGCCCGTATAAGTACCACTCCTCATCCTCATCCTCGGATTAGCAAGGACTTTACTTGATAATGAAACCCATTTGGTGGGAACAAACCGAAAAAACAGGAGGCACCTGCCAAAAACTGTCGTAAGTACTAAACTCAAAAAGAGAGAATACACTGCTAGAGAAAGTCGTGATGGTATTACTGTAATGAAATGGAGAGACAAAAGAGAAGTGTTGGTTTTCTCAACCAAACACACAGACCTATTAGCAAAAATAAGAAAGCGTCAGGGTAATGTAGTCATGAAACCGCAGATTATTGTCGACTACAACAAAGCCAAAGGAGCAATCGATTTATCAGATCAGATGTCTGCATACTCGTCGCCGTTGCGGAAATCCGTAAAGTGGTACGAAAAGTTAGCTATTGACTTACTACTTAATATGGCGATGGTAAATAGTCTGACTCTGTACAAATCAGTAAGTTAAAAAAACATGCACATGGTAGATTTGAGAAGATTTATAATGATGAATCTCTGTATAGTGCAACAAAATACTGCGGCTGTAGAAAGACCGAAGAGAATCAAACACGTCCTGGAAAAGAAAGAGGGATTAGCTAGAAAAGTTAGAAGAACATGTCGCCAATGTTACGCAGAAACCGTACCAGTCATGGGCAGCAAACAGGCTAAAACAAAGATGAAAAACGTATCTACTTATTGCCAGAACTGTCCAACTAAACCTTACTTTTGTTTACCTTGTTTTAACAAAAATCATCATTGATTTTTTTATGTATTATGACTGACTAGTTGAAGAATTGTTAATGTGATAATAGAAAGAAGTGCCATAATTGTGATTGTTAAGACTTTATAAATATTTTAATATGAACCTTTGTAAACATTCAATGCGAGATTTTGATATGGTGAAGAAGAAAATGTTATGTTCTTTTGTATTCTAATAAATAAATATTCATAATTATTTATTGGTTTGATTTACACTATATAATCAAAATAACAATTTCTACTGAATCTTAAGACAACCCTAGCATCTTACAATAAACTCAATTTTTTTTACAAGTTTCTGTAGGATTTTAAAACCACGCCGTCCGGCTACGCTACAGGGCCACGCGGCTCATTTCTATGTACATTTTGTTTAATTGCTACGATCTGTGGCTTGTAGGAAGCGTTTTTGTTGGACCCGTCGTGCGGCTCACAGGTGACCCACGTGGCTTGAACGGTACAGTAACGAAAGGCTCACCGGTGAGCCCTGTGGCTTGTACGGAAAATCTCTATTTTTTATACGGCGTTCAACGTGTTAAGTATATTTTTAATACTCTTACCAAAAGTTCAATAGCTGTGAAACCTCCAAATGGTAGTCAAAGACCTCCCTTCAACTTGTGACCTTAAAGGCTACGAGCCTTTCGGGGTCGACGTTCGGTATTACTACGGGAACATAGTTGTCAATGCTACGCCGCTACGAAGGTTGAGTGACCGCGTAGGCCTGCTACGAAGTTATTAAGCATTTGTAACGTAATGTCGTTGTAATAAAAAAAAAATGGAATTAAACGAAAGCTTGTAAATTTTTGTTTGTTCATTTTTAATATGATTACACTTTTCTACAATTTTCCCCGCGACTAAGAAGCGAGTCCAACCCTAGTAAATAGGTTTTTATTTAATACTATGTAAAGAAGAAGATTAACAGTGGAGACAATTAATTACTGATTAAAGATATAATATACGAAATGTGATGACATGAAATGGCCACTTATCGTCAGTCATTCGCAGTCCACTGCTGGACGTAGGCCTCCCCAAGACGGTGCCACTCATTCCTGTCCTCCGATTTCCTCAGCCAGCGCCGATCGGTGACTTTGCACTTGTCGTCGGTCCATCGGGCTGAAGGGCGACACTAGCCTCAACAACTCAAGATTGTTATGGCGACATACTCCAGACAAGGGGTAGTAGCCATCCATGCGAGGAAATACCCTTCCACCTGGCTGTGGGTTGTTTTGTCGCCTCTTCCAACGGGCCGCTCGACCGCAAGAAATTGTATTCTTTCTACGTTCGTGCACGGATAAAAAAACTACCTACATTGTACCCGCAAAAAAGATAAAGTATAAAAATTTATTCATATTGATAATATTTTAGTAAAGTGTTAATACTTAAGTATCAAAACATTGTATAAATGTCAATTATACTAAATAAAAACCTCTAAACGTAATACACATCATACATCAGTGGGCGGAATACCTTTTGGGGGTATTATCAAATTTTTGATTGGCCACGGTGCTTGGTTTTAGGGTACCACTACTTAAATATTTATTACAATATACTAATTTTGGGGCCTGTTTTCTATATCAGAATGAAATGAAGGTAGTGTAATAAAAAAATCGAATCGGAATGTTCGGACAACCTACTACACCGGGTCGCTAAATTATTCTAGTGTGATAAAAATTTTGAAACTAAAACGAGGTCTAATATCTGTTGGTATATTTTATCGTATTAAGTCGATTCTTTCAGAAACTTTTTTTTTTTGAGGCGAGGGAAAATGCTACCGATTTACGCACATACTGGGTCCTTGCAAGGGAACAGACCTACGTCGGTCGGGGGCGGAATTACTGCGTGCAGTAGTATGCTTTTTAGCAGTAATCCACCCGCGATCGACTCAGCTAGTATGGAAAGACTCGAAAGAAGCTGCACGGGCAGCAACCTAATACCCACTAAAAACCCCCTCCTCCCTGTGCCCCGCGCTTTGTTGTGTAGGAAAGGCTGAGACTTAGAACAGAGTTACGCCCAGTCCGATCCAGCGCAAAAAGTGCCTGGATGTGCCCCGGGAGAACACACCCACTTCGTCATACGGGGGTCGATGGTTCTTTGCTCCCTAGCAAGCTAAAGGCCCCCCGCAGCGGAATTATTTCAGGGTGGGAAGTAATGCGCGTACCTGCGTCTCCGGGCGCCGACTGAATGTCGGCGACCTCGAGTAGACGCATTTGCACACGCAGTAGGAATCCTCTCCCTATCTCGTTCAGCGGCCTCCTTGAGAGACATTACTGCCTCACAAAAAGTAACCGCAGCCCCCCAGTTATCGCTGATATGCAACATGGCTTTCACCAAGTTGCAGAGCGAGTCAACCGCTCCTACGTGCGTCTCGAGTTCGAAACGTTGAGGCGTCCATGCGGCGCACTCGACTAGCGTATGAAATGCCGTGTCGGGCGCGCCGCACTGGCGACAGTCCGGGGAAAGCAAGCAGCCCACAATGCGATACAGATAATTATTGAAACACCCGTGTCCGTCCGTAAGTATCTGCGTCGTTCTGAAGGTCAGGGTGCCGCTGGTGCGGTTGACCCATTCCGTCAGCTGTGGCCTGATTGCATGCACCGTGTAGCCGCCGGCCACAGGGTTTTCGAGCTCTTGAGACCAAGTGGCGATCATGGCTGCGGTTTCCCGCTTCCTGATCGCCTCGATTTCGATCTGACAGAAGGTCAGGCCTCTAGCTAGGGCATCCTGTCGGACGCACCTTCGCCAGGACGTCCGCCTGGAGAGGCGAGGGCGGATCGCCTGCCAGAAGGGTCGCCGCCGTCCACGACACCGTACGGTACCCCCGTATGGTCCTCACGGCCAGAACCCGCTGCGCCCGGTGCAGTAGAGTTCTGTTGTGGCGGTGAAGTGCAATGGACCAGACAGGTGCACCGTAGAGTGCCATGCTCCTAAGGATGCCAGTTTGGGAACTAACTGCTCAAAGTGCGCTTTGAACAGCCATTTCCCGTCGAGAACTAGCCCCAGATATTTCATCTGGGGCCCTACTCTAATCGTCACCCCCTGGACCGTAACGGACAAGTCCGCGGGGGGATTCCGGAAACGCCTATGGAACATGAGGGCCTCCGTGTTCGCGGGGGAGACCCTCAGGCCCAGCCTAGCTATTCGATCTACGACTTTCGCCAACCCGGCGTTGGCGACGTCCACGGAATCCGCAAATGACGCGTCGCGTGCCGTGAGTAGAGTGTCGTCGGCAAAGCAGATCAGCCCTACCCCGGGCCGGACCGGAACCCGAAGGATCCAGTCGTCGCCTACGTTCCAAAGAATTCTCTCAGAAACTATTACAGCAGCTGTGGTTATAAGGGATTTTTTTTTATTTAAAATTCTTCTGTCACTTTTCAGTTTCTGTGTCACTGAACTCCTTCTAAACGGATGGGCCAATTTTGATAAAATGTTTTGTGTATGTTCAAATGGGTCACAAGGTAGATTCACAATTGGACCTGGTAGGTGGCGCTACAATCGGCATCAATTTTTTTTATATTTTATTGGACCACGTCTGCTGCTGCCATTAGTATTTATATAATTGTTATATCGCAAATTGGGTTTATTAAGAATAATGTAGAATATATTTTTTTCAATATTATTACACGTAAGTATAGCTTTCGGATGGATACTCATATGTATAAACGTAAATAATAGTCTTCTTTTCTTCCACCATATCCCAATTAATTGAGGTCGGCACATTATGTCTTTTCCTTCGACACTCCTCTGTTCTGACATATATCTTCTCTATCACACCACATATTATCATCATATATCTTTACACAATCCATCCATCTTTTTTTTGTTTACCTTTACATTTGTACCCAACCATCTTGTAGTTTAACATTCTTTTTATCACGTGACTTTCATCCTTCCTCATTATATGCCCATACCAACTTAATCTTCTTCCTCTCAATTTTTCAGTAACTTTCAAGTGTTAAATCGTTAACTTTCAATAAATATAATATATATATATTTTTTATGGCAGGAGTTCAGCAGACAGGCAGACGGCCCACTTAATGGAAAGCGGTTACCATCGCCTAGACATTTGCAACACCAAAGGTGCCACAAATGCGCTGCTGCTCTCTTAACGAATACTGGAACCTGATCCCTTATGCCGGAACACAACACACTTAATGGAAAGCGGTTACCATCGCCTAGACATTTGCAACACCAAAGGTGCCATAAATGCGCTGCTGCTCTCTTAACGAATACTGGAACCTGATCCCTTATGCCGGAACACAACACAAGGTTGTTATGGCGGCATACTCTAGACCAGGGGTGGTCGCCATCCAGTCGAGCAAATACCCTACCACCTGGCTGTGGGTTGTTTTGTCGCCTTTTGCCAGAGACCACCCGGCCGCAGGAAATTGTATTCTTTCTCCGTTCCTGCACGGATGTATATATTAATTACATAAATAAATTAAATGTTTTGTAGGGAACTCTCGGTATGAATATAATTCGTAAAAGGTGGCTTGTTTAAAATACAAATGCCAAATTATGCAAATGTTTGAAACATAATCTTCAAATTCCGATACCAACCCTTTAACTTAACCAGAATGAGTCGACGACCTTTTTATTAGCACAAACAAGAATTTTACCAAACAAAACTTATACAAGTTTATATTGTTGTTGACTAATAAATAAAAAAGTTGTTACAAATACCTTAAATATATTTTTACGGTGTTTACAATCTACGCTACGTTGAAGAACAAGCGTAAGCGCCAGCAAATTTATGACACTGCCGATCTTTAGATCGCTACTTTGCATTGCGTTAGATCTGCAATACTCAACCTTTTTTTCTTGGGTAAATCCGTTTGCAAACACCGGAGCCTATTGCGAAGCAGTGTGGGACTCTCCGGCCACCCACTAAATCTCCTTAGTGTCCTCCTGTCGCTGTATGTCGGGTTAGTGCTCGAGAAATTCGCCCCGACTCCGACTGACGTGTGCCCGCTCCTACGGGTAGTTCTCTCTTGCTGCAATCCGTGATTAAGAGGGACACGCGCTGAAATCTTGGCTTGGATGCAGGTGACGGCCTAATGCTTTCGCGAGCCGTCACCTGTTGCTGCACTCTTACAGTGGCTGGAGGTCATGAGCCGTCCGCCGCCGAGTCTTATAGTTGCGGCGGGGGAAGAACGCGGCTACTCGTTCCCGTTCCCGCTCAGCCGCCTGCTTTGCAGACATAGCAGGTTTGCCGCAGGACCGATGGCCCGTGGAGCAAACGAGTCCTGGAGTGGAGACCGCGTCTCGATAAACGTAGTGTCGGACGCCCTGCAGCCCGATGGACCGAAGACCTATTCAAGGTCACCGGTAGGCGCTGGATGAGGGAATCGGAGGACAGGGATGAGTGGCGCCGTTTTGGGGAGGCCTACGTCCAGTAGTGGACTGCAAATGGCTGACGACGACGACTCTTTAGCCCAAAAGCACCCTCCTATTTGAAGGAACGCTTTGAGTTCTTTCAAGAAAGTAGGACAAGGCTCTTGAGGTCATCAGCAAGTCCACGACTAATGACGCCAATATATTCTACGCTATTTTGTCAGAAATCTTTTACTGTGCAGGCTGTAAAGTTGTGGTATGTATTACCAATGAGCATCAGAAATGCAAAGTCACTTACATCTTTTAATAAACTCCTCGAAGATCACTATCAAATTTGTAAACAGTAATTTATGTATGTCTATGTAACTCTATGTACATATATTTGTACACAAATAAAATATGCATGTGTATTTTTTACTTACATACATTTTAAATATATACAATCATATATGTATATATGATTGTATATATTTTAAAATATGCGCACTGTATAACAACCCATTTAAAAAATTTAAAATTATCTCCAGAAGGTTTTCTGGAAGACGTCGCTGTTAGCGATAAGACCGCCGAATGTACTAATAATATAATTGTTAACTCTTGTGTATTATTTTCTTGTGTGCAATAAAGAATATTCTATTATATTCTATATTATATGTTTTATTTGATTAGTTTTGTATTATTTATAAAGGTTAGAGACCCTGGAGGTAATAAAACCTATGTCGAGTTTAGGGGGCAGGTGAATGCACCCAGGCGTCGGGAAAACTGAATTTTCTTTCAACACACCATCCCTGATAAGTAAACGAACTTTCCTTTTTAGAATACAGGGCCGAATTTTCCATAGAAAGTTTTGCATGAACCAGTGTTTCACGCACGAAGGGGTTAAATTGTATTTTAACCCCTTCGTACGTGAACACGTAAGTGTTCATACACATATTAAGTAATATTTAATTCAAAGAAAAGTACAAAAAATAAGATGAACAAAAGTGAAATAAAAATATAAAAGTTAAAAAAAGAAGACCAATGAAGCAGTTCTGGGTATGGTAAAGATGAAACGCACAATTTTAAAAACTCTAGAGGAAAGAAGAGGGAAGATGTTTGGCCATTTGCTACGACACGACACCACGATATGCACGTTAATCGAAAGCAAAGTGGCAAAGCAAGGAGAGGGAAGAGAAGACCAAGGCGAGCATTTATGGATCAAATAAAAGAAAAAGTGGGTGTCGCGTCTTACATAGAAGTAAAACAACTGGCCCATAATAGAGAAGATTGGAAGAGGCTCCACCGATAAGAGCATAGCTCTTAAATGATAAATGAAATGAATAAATATATATATTGTTCCACGTCGCGAGAGTCGAATTAAAATACCGTTATAATTACTAAAGAGTTTATTAGAACTATACAAACACGTATAATACAGGTACAAATATAACCGAACACAACAAGTCCAAACCTAATGCACAAGGTTGTGATTCCATAAAAACGCGCAAATTCCGTCACTAAAAGTTTCCCGACTGTAGTACACACGTCTTGCTTCCCTCGTGGTTATCGCTCGACTGCCCTCCCCCCCTCCACCGGGGCTTTGCTTTATACTGCACAGATACAACATGTCTGCCCGGCCACGTGGACCGAATTTCCTAGAATCAGTTTGTACTTTAAATCCGTAACACCTGGCTAATAACTGCCATAAAAGCTACTGCTACAATACTACAATGGGGCGTTTTATAATTTCTAATCACAAATTTTAAACACAAATTAAACAAACGAAGTCCAAATGCCGAAAGGTAATAAAATGTGTTTTTTACAGGTGTGAATTTGTTTTTGTTGGCGTCTAGGTCGTAACAATATATACATAAGTAACGTATAATAAAAATAGTAACGTTAGTAATAAGGTCATATACCGAAATCATGTAACACCAATTAACCCTCGCATAAGTTTATGAAAGTCAGGACGATTTGCATTGAATATGATACAGTTTAAGCTGTTTATTAACCTGATCCTCATTGTGTGTCTGTAGGACATCTGCACTCAACTGACAATGCGTCAAAGTATGATTCAATGGGGTCAGTCAACTCCAAGAAATTCAATGTTGCTTACATTCATATTAGGCTAGGTTAGATAACTGCGGTGTCTACGCACGTAACACATTAAACAAATAAAGGTCAAATTATAGAAAAATAATTATTACTCATTAATTAAAGTTGCAATGTATAGTATACTTCATACCTACATCGCCTAACCTGGCTTAGGTTAGTTAAGAATTTCCTACAAGTTAGGTTGCCTGAAAAAGATCGCTTTTAGCATAAGACCGTCCTTTGTTTTTGCCAAGCATTTATTGTACTTGTTGTGGTCATTGTAGAGAGATATCGTGATTTTATATAAACATCCTGCTTTTTGTGTTATTTCAAATATATTAACTTAATAAACATAACAATGGATATGTACATGTATATTCCTCTCAATGACTTTCACTCGACAAAAGAACAGTTTGACATCAAAATAAAAATCACATACAAAATGTTATTCTATAAAAAAAAAATGGTTTTACACTAATGAGACTGCAACAGTAATAATTTAGTTCAGTGATTGTTTATTTTGGTGAGCATTAACAACAACACTCTTTATTGTAAACCGTTGTACCGTCGGCCATTTTACTTACTTACAAATATTTAAAAAATGTTCGAATTAATAAGCTTAATTCTTCTTTAATATTACCCCATATTGACTTGACTTTAAAATCAAGTTTCTAAGTATAGCCCAAATCCGGCCCTGTATACATCTGAAGGCCCAAACAGCATCCTAATCGATCGGTCGGCGACCCCAGCCACCCTGCGCTGTCTGTCCTAAACAATAATATATTATATATCTTACGTACATACAGGCAAACACTTATTTGTGTTCGCTACATATAAATATAATGGGTCCCTGAACTCGACGCGGGAGTCATTGAGACTTAATTTAGGATTTTGCAATTTATGTTATCGGTTTGAAAATAAATTGCTTGAATTTATGAGTAGTTGCAATCTTGCAATAAACTGACGAATTATTTATAATGAATTTTTATAGCTTTATTTAAATTTAGTATCCAATATGCTTACATTCTATACATTACAAATCACATTTGAACTTTGGCACAGAAACCTCATGGGTTTATTCGTGCCGCAGGGATTCGTGTACACAATATTGTTATTTTAATAAATAGGAGCAGAGGCGAGTAATGGTTATCATCATTCTAGTGTTTAATTCTGGTTGATAATAAAGCGGGGGTATCATCATTCTAGTATATGGTTGTCATTTCAGTCCCAGGACTGCACATGTGCACATGATGGGCCGCTTTGGGAATCAGTATAGAATCTTTTCAGATTATACTTGATTAATTTGTGGTTATTTTTGTACTTGGTTTGCAGGTCCTCTGGGAGATCATTTATAATGTTTGGTATCATATATTCCTCGCGCCTTGTCCCATACATATTATTATATTTAGGTATAAGATATTTACATGTGTCATCATTTTATTGCAGGAGTTAAGCAAATAAGCAGACAACCCACTTGATGGAAAGCGGTTACCATCGCCTATGGATATTTGCAACATCAAAGGTGCTACAAATGCGCTGCTGCTCTCTTAAGGGAGACTGGAACCTGGTCACTAATGCCTGAACACAACTCACTTTTGCATTGTTATGTTATGTAGCCCTACCACCTGGCTGTGGGTTGTTTTGTCGCCTCTTACGACAGGCCGCCCGGCCGCAGGAAATTGTATTCTTTCTCCGTTCCTGCACGGATAGCTAGGTGTTTGGCGTAATATTTTATCTTTTTTTAACGTTTGGAGGATGCTTTTGAACGAAACCATCCCGATTGTGTCATACTGTTTTAAAGGTTAACTTTTATCATTTTTCTTTGGATATGTAAATATAAAAATGTTACATGGAATTTATTTTTTCAGAAATAAAGTAATATATAATAAAAGTATATTTTAAGTTTTATTTGATTTGTATTATATGTGTATATCCTGACGTTTCTGCCACTTTTCAGTAGCCGTGATCATGGAAGAAAATGATGTCAAGGGTCAATGAGTATTGTTAAAATTTTATTTAGCCTATCGCCAACTTGTTCATTTTAATTTTTAGTTACAATTTTTGAATGAATGAATACAATAAAGGTTTTATGTGACTTTTTAGTCGTTAGTTATTTAATGGTGTTGCACACTTTTATTTAAAAAAAATCTTCAAAATAAGTTTCACCGCTTCGCAACGTGTTAACGTGTTATTGCTCTTTAAAAGAGAACAAGCGGCAAGAACTCCGCAGCAACACATCTAACTAAAAACAAATATCATAATTATCTATCACATAGACGCTGTACCACAATTACTTTTAAAGAATTAATGGAGTTGTAACAAACAAAATATATTGTTACCGTTGCAATAATGATACTAAGAATTCATACTGCGACAAATATCAATTCCCTTCCTTCTATTCTTTTTCCTTAGATTATAGAATACTTCGAAGAACAGATTTTGTATTTAAAGTACTTATACAACATTGTTGGGTATAAAACTAGTAGAAATACAAATTACAAAATTTGGACCTTTTACAATAAAATAAAAAAACAGAAACGCAAAAGTAGTAGAAAAATTCACTAATAAAAATACCGTTTTTAACAATTAAAATCATTTTTTTAAATTTTTATCACATTTCTTTATAAATTGAAAGACAAAAATTAACCCAGCTATTTTCGGTTTAATTCTAACACTAACCGAATCCACCAAATTGAATTAATTTGATGGTAAGGCTGAAGAACACAACAGTATTTAATACATACATACATAACTTCACGCCAGGTCCCTTGCGGGGTAGGCACGAACAACAGAGCGCCATTCAGGCTTATTCTTACACACCTCACTTGCTTCTTTGACATTCATAGCTCTTGCCATGCACGCTCGTCTGTTCTTAAGGCTCCTGACATCACCTTCTGCTAGTACACGATCAATTTGATCATGGAAGGTGTGTCGTGGCCTTCCGCGACTTCTGCATCCATCCACTTTTGCATTGTATATCTGTTTAGTCATTCTTTCAAAATTCATTCTTTCCACATGCCCGAACCACCGGAGCATTCCTTTCCTTGCCTTCACCCCGACACTCTTTCAGACCAACTCTCTTTCTATAATATATAATAATAACATAGAATAAATCAATTATATCTTTCCGGTTTACATAGACTAGGAAGTAAAAATAAAAATTTTAACCTACATGTATGACCGTTAAAAAGTGTTCTCCAGTGGAACTTATTTTGAATAAAAACTTAAAAAATAAAAAAATACAATACAAATTTGTATTTTTCAAAAAAAAACCTGTCGTAAGAGGCGATAAAACAACCCGCAGCCCGGTGGTAGGGCATTTGCCCGACTGGATGACCACCACCCCAGGTCTGGAGTATGCCGCCAAAACCACCTTGAGTTGTGTTCCGGCATTAGTGGCCGGGTTCCAACCCCATCAATGTGCTGCCGGACTCGTACGGCAGAACATTGGTAGTGTTGTGTGTATTAATTAAGTACAAAGAATACAGGGTAGTGTTGTGGAATAAATACTTATTTGTGTAAATATTAAAATACTGGCAGCTCGGTTTTTGACGTTTTTACAATATAATAAAATCGAGTTGGTTGCGATTCGAACGTAAAGAAAAAATGGTCTTTTATTTTATTTAGTCCCATTTTTAATTAAATATATATGATATTGCCTCGTTCGGGTCCATCACAGCTAGTTACGGTACTTTCTTACTAAGTGTCACTGGCTGCGCCAGTCTAATATACGAGTTATATCATAACGGGTGTTTCATTTTCTTTAAAAGATACCACAGGTAGCACCTATAATATTGCAAATGTTTATAGGCGACGATAACCACTTTCCATCATAATTTAAAAAAAAATATGGTTCACTTTAGTTGATTCACTCAAATTGAACGATGGAATAAACTGTGTGATATTGGCTTTAAGCTCTTATGATATCAGTCTGTAAACGAGCCCCCTTCGGGGCTCGAACCTGCCCATTATTAGGAGGTACATAGTACAGTCGCCACGCTTACTCAATTAGAATGCCATTGGGTTTGTGACGTCAGTTACTACAATGTACAGCTTTCATCACCATGTTTTTCCTTCACCGTCAACACGTGGCTATTGTAACAACATGCATATTAAGTTAGAAAACTTATTATTGATACATGATTGCCGGCTAAGATTTGAATAGCCCACGTCATTGGAAACACGAGTTTTAGACGCGAGAGCCCTAGACACTAAGCTACCGTGGCTTCCATAAGTGAGTTTTTGCATCATCAGCCATATAGCAAAAAAAAACACGCACGTCCGTCGTCACGCCTCTTGGTGGTCATCGCGACGAAGTTCTTTACTCCGTGCTATCAGCCAACTATTGTCCACTGCTGGACGTAGGCCTCTCCAAGTTTACGCCATATA
Organism: Dendrolimus pini; assembly: GCA_949752895.1. Taxonomy (NCBI): domain Eukaryota; kingdom Metazoa; phylum Arthropoda; class Insecta; order Lepidoptera; family Lasiocampidae; genus Dendrolimus; species Dendrolimus pini. The sequence continues at coordinate 10,431,717 of OX457146.1, forward strand.
TCCCAGTCCTACTCTTTCCTCATCCACCACCAGTCTGGGGAGCATTCTATACTACGTGTACAAACATGCGGTCTCTACTTCAGGAATCATCCGCTTCAACTATAAGGCCTGTGTCGTTTTTGCATAACTACGTCAAATTATTATTACCAATCATCCAATCTTAAGTTATGGCGACGTGGCCTTGGATTATTATCATGTTTGAAATAACAAAGCAACGCCAAGTGTAAACACACCGAAACAAATCATTCGGTTTTTATAGTTCGTCAACTCACTGCAAATATAACAAGCTGCATACATTAGAAAGTTTAGAATGGGCAAGGGCTACTTTTCATCCCACTTAAAAAAAAACTCAACATTGTCACTTCTCATAATATCTTTACAATTGATTAGTATATAGTAAAGTAAAGTAAGTAAAGTAAAATAAAGTAATATTTATTGGCAAGAATGAATTTACATCACTACTACTACAAAAAAACTTAAAACTAACAGGCTTCACACCTAGAATATAAAGACATAAGTATTTTATACAACACAAAATATATATAAAAAATTGATTTCTATTTTAATACATTATAAAAATTTTGGCGTTTTTATTTTTTACTTTTTAGCATTCCGTATGCCATTTGCGGTAAATTTACGTAGATTACCAGTCCTGATCGGAATGTATCCTACACAGTTTTAACAAACACGAGATCGTCACTCCAGGACTCGTCCTTGGTGCTGCAGCAGGCGTGATCGAGCCATTACCACATCAGCTTTTAAATTTTGCGAGATTTGCTACCTCGATTCTCTTACGGGATTCCTCGTTTTGGATTTTGTCCATTGGAAAAGCACTTGATATAGCTCGCTCAATAGTTTTCTGAGCTACTCACTGTCAAGATCCACATATTGGCATCGTATGTCGTAAGGGATAAGAGGCACTGTACTCAAACTCTCGTCTTGAAATATTACGGAATGAAGCTAAATTATACTTAGTAAAAAGTAGCGGTCTCGGCAGACAATGTCCTGCCCTGAAAAAATTAAAATCTTAGAACCCGATTTCAACGCCACCTACCGATGTCAATTGTGAATCTAAATAATCCGGGGACCCACTCACACTCAAAAACTTTCTTCAAATTCGATAAAGTCGTTCTCAAGTTATATGTGTACATTTTTTTATTTTATTTATTTATTTAACTAGACAACAAAATGATTACAACTTGTTGAATTACAAACAGCATAGAAAACCTCTGGGGCTTATATTAGTGCTATGGGTATCTACGTCCGTAGCATTAAACAATTTTAACATTATATTTGGTTTAAAGTTAATTTTAAGTTTATTTTTAATATTTATTGAAGTAATGCTTTCCCTAAACTCAAAAGGTAAGTCATTTAACAAGCGCGGACCTAAGTATGCAGTTGTGCGCTTGCCGTATGTTGTTTGTCCGATTCGTGACGAACCGGTTTTGGGCGATGGCTCGCGTAGGTATATATATACAGAGAGTTTTATTAGTGTTTGTAGGTCTTTGTTAAAAAATTACTCTTTAAGCATCAAATTATACATACATTGCTACGATTAATTTTTACTTATATATAATAATATCAGCCCATAAATGTCCCACTGCTGGGCTCGGGCCTCCCATTATAGGGGATAACGGATAGTATACCCGCCACGCTTGTCCAAGCCGGCTTGGTAGGTTTGATACATCGGTTATCTCAATTTTTAGGTTGCATCACGATGTTTTCCTTCCCCGTTGTTAGCACGTGGTAATTGTAACAATTTGGACAGAACATTAGACCAGAAAACTGACTAAGTAGTACCTGCGCTCCGGCCAGGATTGAACCCGCGCCCTCCGAGTACGAGGCGCGTGCGCTTGCCATTACGCTACCACGACATATTTTATTACATATACTTATATAGTTAGATATAACTGTAATAACATGAAAGGAAATCAACATGACTGCATATTTTATAATGAGTAATGCGATAAAATGAATAATCAGTCAGCCTTGTCTGTATATGATTAGCTCTGCGTAATGTTCGTTAGATCATTGGCCGGCTGCCCTTGCGTCGACCGGCTCTTATGTAAAGCTGCACTGCAGTGTACACATGATGCGCACATTCTGTTTACAAAAACTGGTTAAACACCCCCAATCAGAGCACTAATATATTTAGCATGTGGCATTTTTGGAAACGCAAAGAAAATTAATAACTATTTTGATTCTAAGGCCCGTTTGCATAACGATCGTCTTTAAATAAAATTAGTTAATTTTATTTTACTCTCTAAACGCGTTTAATAGTAAATGCATTTATGTTGTCTTGCATGAGGCACTCTCCCATATCATTTAGTAAAATGTATTTATGCCATCGGTAAAACAGCCAGGTGTGTTCCGTTTCACGTTCACGTCACATTTTATCGATCAAACACACGAAATTAAGCTTTAATGTTAGTTATTTCCTGCGTAAAAAGGATTTTAGTTGGCCAATCTCAAATTGACATTTGAAATTTTGTTCGTTTGGTTAAGTTTACTTCGGAATTTTTGGCGGCAACTTGAAGAATGATCTTTTGCTTTGATGTTTTATTTTCGATTTTATGGGTATTTAGTATTGAGATAAATTAAGCAAATAAAATTCGAGTGACGATCCGTAATTGACTTTTTAATAACTTACAATTTCATAAAAAGATTTGTTGAAATGTTCTATAATGCAGAAGATATTGCTTTCCCATCTCACTTTCAGGTTCCTTTTTATAATCAAAGAATTGTAGACCAAGATCATAAGTTTGTCTTCGCTGCCTCCATTATATAGGCGTTCTAGCTCATCCCATACTTCTTTAGCGCTTTTATATCGCATAACTTGTATTAGAATCTCATCCGTCATGTTTGTCGTCATCAGAGTTAAAACGCCACAGTCAATTTTTAAAAATTGTTGTAAATTTATTTCATATTTGACTTTAGCATCTGTACCATCAGATGCTGCAGGCTCATCGGGCTTTTGACGTTTTCCTTGCAAAATTTCTTCACCGCCGGGTATTGCCCTGCACGCTGTCTCAATACGATACCGCCAAGGCTTATAATTTTTCCCATTATTATTAGTGCATTATTTTTACCTTAAGCCTCTGCGATCACCTTATCCATTGTGAACGTCAGGTCGAGTACAATGCTAGAATATTGTATTTATTCTTTGCTAGTTAAAATATCTTTACTGGATCCAATTCCTTAACTTTATTACTCTGCTACCATGTTAGTTTGTACGAATAATGGGTATTTAGAATTGAGATAAATAATTAAAGCAAATAATATACGAGTGACAATCTGTAATTGACTTTTTATAAGTGACAATTTCATAAAGACATACGAGTGACAATGTTTAAACGCGTTTAAGGCGTTAAATAGCCATTTTTGGATGATTAACTTTGACAGTTCTGTAAACGTATTTAGCGTTGTGCAAGACGCTTATCGTATTTAAGGGTGGTAAATGCGTTTAGTGTTTCTTAAATATAATTAAGGAACGTCATGCAAGCCGCCCTAAATATTTGTTTTTACCAACCTGGTTAATGTTTATCAATCAATAACTGTTTATTGTGCACCAATACAAAAAAAAAGAATTTACAGACTAAAACTATGTCTCATTATGCACAAGATCTTATCGCTAAAAAGCGATCTCTTCCAGACAACCCCAGGATAAAATTGAGAATATAATGATGATGGTGGTATACATAATACATAGTACAATTTCTTACATTCTAATAATAAATATATAAATGCAGTATATACGGATGTCCTATATATTAGATAGATATATATCTACTTAATATACATAAATAACATTCAGATACATATCTACAAAAAATAATATAAAATATAAATGTTTATAGATAAATATATATGACGTTGTGGTAAGTCGTGGTAGCGTAATGGCTAGTGCACGCGCCCCAGAATAAAAGGGCGCGGGTTCGATCCTGACCGGAACGCATGCACCACTTAGTCATTTTCTGATCTAATGTGCATATTGTTACAATTACCACCTGCTAATAACGGTGAAGGAAAACATCGAGATAACCGCTGTGTCAAACCTGCCAAGCCGCCTTGGACAAGCGTGGCGGGTATACTGTCCGTTCCCCCTATAATAGGAGGCCCAAGCCCAGCAGTGGGACATTTATGGGCTGATATTATTATTATTATATATGTCGTCGTCAGCCATTCGCAGTCCACTGCTGAACATAGGCCTCCCCAAGATGGCGCCACTCATGCCTGTCCTCCGATTTCTTCGGTCATTCCGTAGGTCAGGACTGTAATATATATGTACATACAGTTAAATATCATGATATTCCAAGGCCAGGTAATATTTTTTGATCATCGTTTTAAATATTGGTCGATACAAGTATTGCTTGTCTGATAGCAATTGGCAGCGCGTTCCAAAGCTTTATAGCCTTGACGGTAAAAGATTTATTACAGAAATTTAAACTATGGGGCAGCAGGGGTCTTTATGATTTTGTTGTTGAGTTTTTAAGTTTACTAAAGCGGTTGCTACACTACGCTGATTTTCGGACCCTTTCTTTATATCAAGGTTATTTAAGTGATAAGAAAAAGACAATCCAAATATAGGAGTAGGCTAGTATTACCTTTTGTACCATATGGCTGAAGTAATAATGAATAATAATTGTGTAATAAGGTTTTATAAGAAAATTAAGGGTAGCTGTTGATTGAAAAATTAATCAACAGCTACAAGTTATTTATTCGATAAAATATAACATGAATAAATTAAAAAATAAGTACTAAATATTATAGGTTAATTTATAGTGTAGTTTTATTTATAAAACTAGTTGATTTTAGTATAATAAAAGTAAATCAATTGAGCGCTTTCACTTTTACATTCAGTCAGGTTATACTTTTTTTGATTTCTAACTTTTGTCTGATGATTGAAATATCGACCCTAAGGCTATAAGTCTTAATGTTTCTTTGATCTGAAAAGTATGTTTAAAATAAAACATCAAAAATCAATAAAATAATTCTTTGTTATCACTTTCTCCCAATAATTGTGGTCGGCACAATATGCCATTTTCTTCTATATTCTTCTATTCTCGCATACACCTTTTGGCACGCCATAAACATTATGTCAACCTTCACACAATCCATCCATCTCTTTTTTGGTCTGCTTTTACACTTGTATTCATTTTTGTCACATGACTTTTATCCCTCCTCATGAAGGAACTATACAACTCTAGTCTTCTTCTCAAAATAATCCATTGTACCATCTAGTAAAATAATTATGGACATAATTAACCTAACCTAACCTTAGTCTTCTTCTCAAAATTATGAATTGTATGTACCATCTAGTAAAATAATTAAGGACATGCCCACCTTAATCTGCATCTTCTCAAAATAATCAATTGTAACATTTGATAAAATAATTAACGACATGCGCCCCTACCTGACTGTTTACCGGAGGATTCTCGTTCTCAAAGTAATGAATTGTAAAACCATCTAGCCAAATAATTATTGCATTATGGTTATCAGTATTTTTCTTGTTTTATGTTTTTGCTTAAAATAATTTTACTATTATATTTTCTAAGTAAAACGTGTACAAATCATACAATCTAAAAATTAGTACCTTGATTCTAGTTAATCTGCTAGACCCTATCATATTACTCCGTTGGCTCAGCGACCCAAAGTGGGTCTTGGCCTCTGAAACGACCGCATGCCACTTTTCTCGCTCGTAGGTCCGACAGGTCAGCCTCCACTCTGTCCTTCCAGCGATATTTGGGACGGCGAACCGGACGCCGACCGGTCGTCCCGAATATGTTTTCCTGACGCAGCGATCCTTTCCCATCCATTCTACGTGACCGAGCCAGCGAAGGCGGTGAGCTAGACCCTATAGCCTATACAAATAATTGGCTGTATATGTAATTTCAATATAAAATTTATTTTCGTAAATAATTATTATGGTGAGCAATGCAGTATTATCTATCTTTATGTTAATTTCGAAAATCTAAATACAACCATGCATCAACACTTTTTTATTTTTTACTCGTTAGCTGGGATGTGCATAAAAATCGCACCCACTTGCGTCACGTTGCATGCTTCTAAAATAAGCAGCAACATCTGTTCAAGGGCTCTTTACAAGACAAATATCAAGTTACCGTCTAATTATAATGTAATTTATCTACACTGAAAAGAAAAAAAAAATATCTGTTTTTGATTTCAAATAAATATGAACATTTAAGTAAAAGGTGAAAAGATTTGAGTAAAACGTATTAACTATATATCTATGTAATATATTAAAATTCTGTATATATATATATATATATATATATATATATATGTATATATATATGTATATATATATATGTGTGTGTGTGTGTCGGAGGGAGCTATGAATCGGATTGATTGTTATTTGGATGTATAACGCACAATATTCTTTGTTTACATCTTTAATTACTTTTAAAATGTTTAATTTTATTTTATTTGATTTGTTAAATCTTTCTATAACTTAAAGATCGTCCTAACCTAATAAAATTTATGAATATTGTAATTTAATAAACGACCAATCAGAGCAGAGCATATGCTGAGCGGGGTCAAGACGCCATCTGTACTTGAGTAGTATCTACCTTAGTAGACGGAGGAGTTTTTGCGGCACATTTGAGTGGCAACATGGCAACGGGTCGAGTTGGACCGTTGAGAATTTAAAAGAAATTGTTGAAGTTAGAAGTATGATCGTTGCCCTGAACCTGCTGCCCGGTCTAAACTATGTGAAAATAAGCAAAGGTGCTATAAATGCGCTGCTGCTCTCTTAAGGAAGACTGGAACCTGGTCACTAATACGGGAAGACAATTCAAGCTTGTTATGGCGACATACTTTAAACCAGGGGTGGGAGCCATCCAGTCGGTTAAATGCCCTACCACCTGGCTGTGGGTTGTTTTGTCGCCGCTTACGATAGGCCGCCTGGTCGCAGGAAATTGTTTCTCCGTTCCTGCACGGATTACGGTGCATGATAACGGTCTTATCGCTAAAAAGCGATCTCTTCCAGACAACCCCAAGAATTAATTGAGATTATAATGACGATGGTGGTATACCTAATACATATTAGAATTTATAATATTATAGATATAGATTATATATCTTGCAACACATATGAAACAAATTCCAAAAACAGTAGAAAATACTAAAAAGCAATAAAACGTTTTTCTAACGAAAATATTTTTCATAGACAACGACATACAGTGAATAATTGTGCCCTTAGGGTTTTTTGTTTCAGCAGTTCAACGTCCTCAGGGCAAAGACCTCCCAAGGTTCGATAAGGTTCGTCGTTTCATGTAAACATACTAAAGTGTTCTTTGTATTTTTGTTTTATTATAAAGTATCGGAGACCAATGATTTTTAAGTAGGTAGGTAGAGCCATGCTGGGAACATTATCTTTATTACAACTCTTAGGACCTGACTCTATCGGTGATACCACGCTCTCACAGAATGTCGGCGTGAAACGGTTAGCCTGGAGCTAATCATATTTCGTGCGAGTTCCAAAGGCCCACTTCTCCCTTCCCCCATCTCATCACCCTATTTGAAGAAATAGCGAGTATTTACACTATACCTGTTATAAAGTATACATTAAATATATTAAGGTGATATTCTCATAGACTTAATAGTATAAATAACACTATGACTATATTCTATTCTTTGTCTATGTCTGTGGTTCCGGCGTCCATATTGCTTCTTCCTTCGAATAATAATAAGGTTGAATTGTATTTATCTCTGTTTAGTGTCACTTTTTCGTTTCATCGATTTTAAAATCACAACAACTCTAAAACAATTTCCGTTTAAATAATTTAATAATCAGTTTTCAAAAAGTCGTAATAAGTTATACAATTCAATATAGTTATACAATACAATTTATTGTTCACAACCATATTTCTTGCTTTTTCCTCTCTCGCTAAACGCATGCGTTTGCTGGAAGAACAATCTTATAGAGTACGCCTTCACGCCTTTAGTGCCAAACCCAGCAAATACCAACTGCCAGACCTCAAGACACTGAGCTCTTTCTGCGTGCACTAGAACACAAACCAACTTCATTGATAATTTCTTTTTTTTTCTCCCACCCATTTTAATTTTATATAAAGTATTAGACCTAGGCGTTAAAATTCTATTATGTTTTTTAACATTTCAAAATAACTCGAGTGACTTGCAGCGCCATCTAGAATTGTAGGAATTTCAAGGTTACGTTTTCACTGGGCCAGTGTCGTTGCAAATATGCTTTTCCTAAATTAGCACTTTTAAATTGTAGGAAAATTATGACTAAATAAACGAAACATGCAGGAACGGTGAAAGAATACAATTTCCTGCGGCAGGGCGGCCTGTCGTAAGAGGCGACCAAACAACCCACAGCCAGGTGATAGGGCATTTGTCCGACTGGATGACTAGTACCACCCCTGGTCTAGAGTATGCCGCCATAACAACCTTGAGTAGTGTTCCGGCATTAGTGACCAGGTTCAGTTCCGGATCGGCATTCATGCGAGCCAGTCGCAAATGCCTGTGCTCGTCTCGAATTCTGCAATTTTTCGCGCTTTTTCTTTCCCAAAAAGCGATAGATTGACATAAAGTTGTGTAGTGATAGGTGTACAGTGGTATTTAGTTTGATTCCGGTGCGAATCGGTAGTTTTCGACTTGGGTGAGTCTTTAAACTCTATTCGCTTATTATTTTTTGCGCGCCTCGGCGCATGACGCAATAGTTAACGGTTATTTCGTGTTGTTAGACACACCGGTGCGCGTCGCTGGTCTTGGCGGGAGTATGGGCATCCAGTAATGGATGCCCATGATCCCAAGGCGCCCCCTGGGCTTTCGGGTGCCCCCTGTAAAAGGGGTCACGTGGAGGCCAAGGACGGATGGCTGATGGCCGAGATTGGCGAGACGCGGCGGAAGAAAGTCCCGCCTAAATCGGTTGCTCGACGCAGCAAATCTGCTGCCCGGCCACGTCCAGGATGCCAGGCTGCTGCCGTTATTACGGCGGTATCCGAGGCGCCTGTCTCGCTAGATAGGGCGGCGTCGGTGGTGGACCTCACCGCGGACGCCCTCGAAACTAGGAATTACGCAATGGGGCCACCGGAGGCCCCCGTTGCGCGTAGGCCCCCGTCCGGCCGTGCGGCACGTAACAGTGCGGCACGCCCGAACATAGATAGGGAAGTGATACTCGCGGGAAGCTCAGCTGTTTGCCTGGCTGTGAGTGCCGCGAGCACCGTAGTCGAGTGTGCTCTCGAGGCTCCGTCGACCTCTGCGTGGGCGTCACCTGCGCAGGGGGGCGGCGGGCACGAAGAGCGTAGTTATATACCACCGTCCGGTAGCGCCTCAGAATCGCTGGAGAGCGCGCTAGACGGTGTGATCCGTGCTTTTAACTGTTCCAGCCCTGCTTCGCCTGCCTGTAGCCAGATGGTCTACACGGCGGCCGGAACAGCGACGGTAGGGGGCGGTCGCCCCACGACGACGGTGGCATACAGCGCGCAGGCCTCACCTGCGCCGACGCCATCGGCTTGCGACCTATCGGTGCGCAACGTCGGGGACGGCCGTTCCACGAACCCGGTTGTCGCGCGGGCGTCACTCGCGCTATCGACAGGGTTCGTGAGCAGGGAGTGTGTAGGCGCGACAGCGGCGACCCCTTCGTCTTCCTTCCCTACTGGGACGGGAGTCGCTGTCGCGATGTCGGCGCCTGCGTGTTCTGCGGCTGCGGCGGCGACGGCGACGGCGGCGGCGTCCACGTCCTCGTCCTCGGCGGCAGCAGCGGCGACTTCGTCCTCGTTTTCAGCCTCGTCGTCTTCGGCTACGGGTTCGGCGACGCTGTCAACGTCTTCGGGGGCAACTATGCCCCCAATATCGTGTTCCCCGGTTTTCGTTCCCGGATCAACCGTGTCAACCGCGTCGACCGCGTCCGTACTCGCGGGTGCGGAGGCCTACCTCCACACAGAGGGGTGGAAAAGGGGCGCAAGGCGCGCAGGGCTACCGCCGCCAAACTGGCCGCGGGTAGCCGGTGCGCCGCCATCGTAGGCGACGTTTCGGCCTTCGGCCCTGGGGAGCTCCGCCTCACGGCGAGCGCCCAGGTGGCCGAAATCCTTCAGGTTGCCCAAACGTCGGACAACTTAAAGGGGGCCTACGTGCGTCGGCTGAAGGATGCCGCGAACAGGATGTCGGACATTGTCGACAGCCTGGTCACGCGGAATCCGGAAACCGAGGCATGGAGGCTCGGCAATGAAAACGGCTGCGCATGGAATTGAATTCGTTGCGGGAGGAAAATCTTTCCTACCGCAAGGAATTCGGCCGACCGAGGCAAGGCGCCGGCGCCCAGACCGACTCCTCGCGCGTCTGTCGCGGAGGCCACCGGAAGGCCAAAACCGGTCACGGCCGCCGCCGCCGTCCGGAGGGGTCTGGGGGAAGCGAGTACCCCAGTCCCGATGGAGGTGGTGGCGGCCCCGGCCGTCGGGGTGGCAGGCTCCCCACTGCCACCGGCCCCCCAAAAAAAGAAGCACAGGGGGGGCGCTAAGCGAACGCTCAGAAAGCAGCGAAGGGTGGCGCGCGCCGCCGCCGCTGCTTCGGCGGCCTTCGATTCGGTGCTCGCGCCCGTGGTGCCGGCCCCCAGGCAGCGGGTGGCGCCCGCGGCCGCGACAACGGTAGTCGCGGCGCCCGTCGCCCGCGCCCGCCACGTCGCCACAAACGTCGCGCCACCGCCGGCGCCCGTGGCCCCCGCCCCCGCCCCCATTCCCGAGTGGGGGGCGTGGTCCACGGTCGTGGGACGGAAAAAGGGCAAGGGGGCGAGGGCCAACGGGCCCCCTCCCCCCCCCCCCCAGGCGCAAGCTGCTGCCCCACCGACGGGGTGGAGGCAGCAACCGCGGAAGCAGGCTGCGAAGCCTGCCGTCGTTTTCCGCGAGCCGAAGTCGGCCGCAGTTATTGTTAAACTGCTGCCGGCAGCGGCCGCGAAGGGTGTCGGCTATCGCGAGGTCTTCGCGAAGGCCTCGACGGTGGTCGACATCACGGCCATGGGCCTCCGCGAGGGGCTGAAGGTGGTGCGGACCGCCAGGGACGCGCGTCTTCTCGAGTTCCAGCCGGGACCCAAGAGCGCGGCCAAGGCGGATCGCGTCGCCGAGGCTCTGCGCGGAGCCCTAGTAGGAAAGGCTGAGGTCGTCCGCCCCGTAAAGCGTGGGGAGCTTTACGTCTCTGGGCTGGACGAATCAGTCACGGTCGATGGGCTTCGTGACGCGATCGCGCGCGCCGGCGACTGCCGGCGCGACGACGTGCTCACGATGCACATCGGTGCAGGACCGGGCGGATTGGGCACATCGTACGTGATCTGCCCCGTCGCTGCTGCTAAAGCCATCGTCGGGCTGGGCTACCTCGTGGTAGGCTTCACCTCAGCGAAGGTAGAGGCATTGGAAGCCAGGCCGATACGTTGTTACCGGTGTTTCAACGTCGGCCATTGCACACAGACCTGTCCGGACACGTGCCCGGACCGGACTAACTTGTGTCTCCGCTGCGGTAAGAGCGGACACAAGATGCCGGACTTCACGGCTCGAAACCCCCACTGCGCGGCGTGCGCGGCGGGGGGGCTCAACGCTGCCCACCCCACGTTAGCGAGGTTCTGCCAGCCTCCCTACGTGAAGGGCAAATTCGTCCACTCGCGGATGAAAACACGTAACGGCAAATCGGGAGTACAGGCCATGGACACCTCCAATGCCTAGTACGCCCGTAACAACGTTCTTTCAAGCCAACGTAAACCACTCCCCCATCGCCCAGGACTTGTGCCTGCAGGCGATGGCGGAGTGGCAAGCGAACTTGGCCGTAATAAGTGAACCTTATTACGTTCCTCCTTGCGGTAATTGGGTGGGCGATCTCGACGACATGGTAGCGGTGGTGGCCAGAGCCGGGTCCGGCACACCGCTTACGTGTCTCGAAAGAGGAAAGGGCTATGCTGTGGCGGAGAGCGGGAGTATCGTCGTCATAGGCGTTTACTTCTCGCGCAACCGCCCCCTGGCGGAGTTCGAGCTTCACTTGGACGCCATCGGGGCTGCCGTACGCAGACTGTCGCCTAAAACGATCTTCGTGATGGGCGACTTTAATGCAAAGCACCTCTCCTGGGGAAACGTATTCACGGACCCTAGGGGTCGGGCGGTCGAGGATTGGGCTCTTCAAGCCGGCCTGACCATATTGAACCAGGGGTCGGTCCAGACCTGCGTGCGCGCGCGGGGTGGATCGATCATTAGTGACCAGGTTCCAGTCTCCCTTAAGAGAGCAGCAGCGCATTTGTAGCTCCTTTGGTGCTGCAAATGTCCATAGGCGATGGCAACTACTTTCCATTAAGTGGGCCGTTTGCCTGTCTGCTGAATTCCTGCAATAAAAAAAACCGCACGCAAGGATTACAGTTACAAAACATTTTTATTGCGCACTGTTATACTAATTATAAATTGTTATAATACCTTTACACACACATACACAATACACATGTGTACATGTGCATATTATCTCTACATATTTTCCCTAATGTACGTACACATCCATCAAAGTGTGTGTAAGTGTGTAACACTATAAACATTGTTTACAAACTGATATTGCGCAGAAATCTTAAATGTTAAAAAATATATTTTCATTAGTTCAATGAAAGACATAGAAACAATGATTTGCTTGTGTGCAGCCAGACTGCGTTCACGTTATACGTGCTCATGTGTGTATGCACCCTTCCCGTCTAGACAATCACTGCACTTCGACAACAAATTTAAATTACACCTTTATATCTCAAACTTTAAAGTTCATTATCGCATTTCATGAATATTTATAACCGCAAATCTAATTTTGTCTCGTGTTATTTTGAATCGAATACATGCTGCACTTTATTCGTTGTATGTGTTTAGTTGTCTATATGTGCGTTCACCTTGAAACCTCAAGTTCTTTGTGCAATGGGTCATTCGGTTAATGGCATCAGCAAGAAGTCAATGGCGCGGATGCTTGCTCAGTACAGACAGCATGCAATAACCCTAATGGATATCGATATTATACGATTTGTCAAAGATTCATAGAAATTGATAGACATTAGTTTACATTGATCGCGTCTTTGTTTTTTTGTAAAGAATAGATAACAATCAGTTGATGTTAAGATAACAGCTGTTTTAATGAAAACAAACAACGATATTAACTTTCACTACTTAATGAACCTCTTAGAAAGGTTATTGAATAACTTTAAAAGGTTAAAATCCTTTTAAAAGTTGAACGCAAATTCATACTAATAATGCAAATACGAAAGTAACTCTGTTAATTATTTAAATGAAATTTAGCAACATAGATTATATTTTATAGACACAGTCTGCCTTATTCAAGAAAATAATGAGGTGTGAAATAAGGAATTATTTTATAGATTAACCTATATACTAATAGCTGATACCCGCCCGCTTTGCGTGCTTAAAATCCGTTCTTAGCTGACCTCTACTTGGCAAAAGGAAGGTCCATGCAAAATTTCAAGTCTATATGTATTATAGTTCCTGAGATATCGTGATGAGTCACTATATACGTGGATTTCAATTAAATAACTATTTATAGATAATGAATCTGTAAATAACTTGATTTTGTTCAATTGCGCAATACACAGTACAACATGTGAAAACAATCAGGAGGGATAATTGGGACCAGGAGGTTCCGAATTTTTTTGTGTGTGTATGTTTTTCTGTCTGTTAGAGCATCACGTGAAAACAGTATAGACATACATCATGACTCCTTACTCAAATTTAAATAATACATTCACTGAGTATTAATTACTAAAACTGAAGTCTAGCGTTTTACCCTGATTTTTAGTTCTATATTTTGTTTATATTAAGCAAGTTATGTTTGCCTGTAAGAAGAAGTAAATGGGCTATCTAACAATGAAAGAATTTTTCTAATCAGACCAGTAGTTCCTGAGATTAGCGCTTTTAATCAAACAAATAAACAAGCTCTTCAGCTTCCATATTAGCATAAGATAAAGCCGTGTTTCAGCTTTATTCCAAAATCATCTGTGCATTGGACAAATCAGGGTCTAGTATAATGTAGCTTCTTTTTAACGATACTATAAATGTTGCTAAACGAATGCTTCCATACTAGAAGAGCTGGAGATTGGAGATCATCAGTAGTTTGCCGACAACGGATACTGAAATACTTTGGCCCTATAGCGTGAAAGAACCCCGACAATATTGGGAGACTTGTGGTCACTGAGAAAATTTAAGACAAGAGAACTCATCTCAGTAGATACATCTTCAAATAGGTGGACTGACCAATTTGCTGACCAGTGACGCACCAAGCATCTGCTGCGTCATCGTGCAAAATACTGCTGATAAGTGCCTAAATTTGTTGTAATAAAGGTTTTTAAATACAAGCTTTTGAAATCCTGGATATCATGTAGCAGCAGAGTGCTAGCTAAGACAAGTAAAACGAGCCCAAACACGACGGGTCTATCTTGCTTAGTACTGGAGTTACTATAGCCACTTTTTCACTCCATTATCAGATCAACTCCATGGTACCATATTATTGCATTGTCACGCGATATACATATGCGTGCAAAATCTCAGCTCAATCGGAAACCGGAAAGTTGGTCAAATTTAACTTGCAAAATTCCACCCGAACTTACATACATACATACATAGGTACATCCATTGCAAGTTAAATAAAATCTTGTAAAAATGTTCAAACTCAATTCGACGGCGCCGTATCGTGAGACCGACATGATTATGATAAAGGCGAGCCGGGGCGGCATTTTACAGTTCACCCTCGAAAAATTCAAGATCCGGGGCTGAGGTATAAGAACTAGCCATTAATCAGATATAGGAACCCGCTGTAAATCAATTTGCGACTTTTCTCCCGACAGTACGCCATTCTCAAAATACTCGCCACGTCCCGTCTCGTGTACACGTGTGTGCGTGACAGACACATGCAAGAGATGCGCACGCGACTGTGTTGAGGTAGGTCCCTTACCGTTCACATCGTTATGGGTTACCCTTCATGGATAAAAAAGTAAACGGGTTATTCAGTGAAGTGGGACAGAAAATTGGCCGGTGTAACTGGTATATCGACAATTACCTCGCCATATTGCAATGTCTGTTAACACTATAAAGTTCTTTAAATAATTTTAACATCTTCACCTGGTCATGTTATTGAATTTAATACTATACTGCCAAGTGTTATAGTAGACTGAGATCCCAGTCACCCCAGACTTACGTGATTTTAGGAAAAATGAAATGTTTAGGATCGGTAGTTTAACATAAACTTAGAAAGGTATGGATACTCGCTAAGCTGAAAGCGTTAAGAATTCCGTTGTATGAGGAAGCACGCGAGCATTAGGCCATTATATATAAAATATAAATATATTGAATTGACTTAAATAAAGCTCTCGCGCTTCCTCACGCAGCGGAACTCTTAACGAGTCTGGGAGGATGTTTGTCTGGCTCAATGGAAAATATTTTATAATATTATATTACAAAATATATATAAAATTCAGCCTTCATAAAATGACATTAGTTCCCACTTTTTTATAAAGTGTCTGTCAAAAGTTATGGCGCACAGGAAGTGTCTGGCAACTGTATATCTTTGTTTATAACAATGTAATAGGTATATTACATATATAAAAACTAGCCTTGCTACTTTGACGTAAGTTAGCATGATTTTTTGCCATCTTTGATACTTGCTGCCTGAAAAACGGCAACGCTATTAGAGAATATCCATTCCTTTCTTAGTTTATGTTAAACTACCGATCCTAAAAATGACATTTTTCATAAAATCACGTAAGTCTGGGGTGACTGGGATCTTGAGCTATAACGGAATAAGTCTTAAACGTATGCCAGACAGAACGGGGCGCAGACTTGTTTATTCCCAATTGAAATTTCATATTTTATTTCATTCAATAATATAATAATAATACAGTCAAACACGTTCTTTATCTTTAAGTTAACCAAGTTTACTTATGGGTCAAATACAGCGAACAATGTGGCCCATCCCAGTCACTCAGACAATAGTAAATTCTTATCCCTGCGGCCGACCAGCCTGTCGTAAAAGACGACTCACAGCCAAGTGGTAGGGCTTTTACCCATCTGTATGGCTACCACCCCTGGTCTAGAGTAACAGTATGCAGCCATAACAACCTTGAATTCTTTCTGGCAATAGTTATCAAATTTCAGTCCCCCTTCGAGGACAGCAACACGTTGGTAGTTTTGGTGTTGCAAATGTCCATGTCCATGTTATACATTAATGAAAAAGATTGATGAATGAATGGCTCTAGAAGGTGCCTAGCTACGTTACCTTCCTGGATTGCCAAACTGGGATCTGTTGTCTAAGGTAGGCACTAGCCCTCTGATCGCCCAAACAGACGATGAGATCTCTGATACCTCTTTGTAAAGGCTCATGGACTCAGAGTCACACGGTCCAAGCGTTTTAAAAGCACTAGTTTATAATCTTGTGTATATTTTATTGTCTTACAATAAAGAAAGCTGAACTTAGTTGTGTTATAATCTACCTATAATCTTTTACCGACTTCTATGGCTCTAGGAGTCGGCTAGCTCCCTGTATTGCCAAACTAAGATCCGCTGTCCTAGGTAGGCACCAGCATTCTGATCACCCAAAGAGTCGATGAGACCTCTGATAGCTCTTTGTAAAGGCTAAGAAAGAGCTCATGGACTAAGAGCCTCACGGTCCAGACGTTTTAATAGCACTACTTTATAAATTTGTGTATATTTTATTGTACTGCAATAAAGAAAGCTAAACTTAGTTATATTGTAATTTACCATTTTCTATGGCTCTAGAAGGCGGTTAGCTACGTTATCTCCCTGGATTGCCAAACTGAGATCTCTTGTCCGAGGCAAGCCCCAGCCCTCTAATCACTCGAAGAATCGGTGCGACGTTTTGTTAACTGTTTGTAGAGGCTCATGGCCTTCATTAAAATCCATATTTAAATCTTACTGAATAAAATCTTGCGTCAATGCTATCATCCATTGCATAATAATATTTTAATTCATACACCAAAATTCCAGAATTGAGGAAAATAAGATATTCTCATTATAGGTACTACACATAAAATGGCACGTAAACCAAACTTGAATTTCTGAGAAAACTAGAAACAATGGTATGTAGATACATCAAAAGGGAAAATTTGCTTTATTTATGGAACTTGATTGTCATTGGGCTTCAGGGCCATTCAAGGCTTGAAGTAACCTTGAACAGATTTGAAATATGTAAGTTGTAACTGAATCATCGTGATGTGGTAGCGACATGCTGGAATCATTACCTTGATTGTAACTCGTTGTGTATTATACTTTATTTCAGAAAAATGCTACATAAATTCAAGAACATTAATATACATTCTGTCAAAAAGAATCGGAAATGGATGATTTGTTTACGGTTCCAAATTCATTTTTATTTTGTTACATTGGTACAACAGTTTTTCATTTTAACACGGAATTTGAGTTGCATCGGTAATTTATAGCATAATAGTCTAAGATCCCGCTATACAACGATCTTCACTGAGATGTTTATTTGATGAAACCTATTTTATATTTAATTAAATGTGTCAATAAATATATTGCATATGGGTTGCCTAACAAATTTCAGTCCAGTATATGATTAATAAATTATTTAAAAAAAATTAGATTTCACCGGTTTGTTTATTAAACAAATTCTATACCAATCGAAAGTATGAAGCCCATAGAATATGCAAATGTTAGGTTGAGTATTCTTTTCCGGTCACAACTCTCGGGTAGCCAGGTATAAACAGGTAAATCGATACTAGCATTTTTCACCGGTCTGATTATTGAATTAAAATTAAATGAAAATAAAGATTATTTCATTATGAACACGGTGGTATAGGGTTGCCTGCGAAAAATCAGTCCCGAATTCCGGTTGTCGAATTTTGAAAATTATATTGTTACGACCGACAAAAAACAATTCACACGTGCAGTTTATTTTTATTAACTTTTCGGCATTTCGACTTCTATTGTATACTCTGAGTTTAAAATTTGTAATTAGAAAAACAGCCTCTTGTGTATTGTAATATTTTATGGTAGTCATTAGCCAGGTGTGATTCTTGGAAATTATTTTTACGCGGTCGAGTATTGTGTCGAGACATATTGTATTTGTAGTATAAAGCAATGCCCGAACGCAGGGGTGAGGCAGTCAAGCGATAACCGCAAGCATGGCAAGACGTGTGTACATAATCGTTATAGTGACGGACTTTGCGCATGTTCTTGAATCGGGCATTAAATTTGTACTAGTTGTGTTCAGTTATATTTGTACCTATATTGTTATAAGTGTTTGTATAGTTCTAATAAATTCTATAGTAATTCCAACGGCAATTTAATTCGAGTCCCGTAACTTGTAACAATATTATATCGTAAAGATAATCCCCTCTCACCCAGGACTGATTATGCAATGACTATAGCATACAAATATAGTCACAGGCCCACAGACGAAAGGGCATGAAAACATAAGTGTTCTGTTGTCCTCAAACTAAATAGGGAACCCTAAAAACCACTGATAAAACTCATGTTTGCAAAACACAACCGCAATCTTACTGTAATCTTCACGTTACGAAAGTGAAAAAAGTAGTCCAAGGAGACAAAGACTGCAACTGTAATTAACAAATGCTTATGTACTTTTGATAATCGCTTGTTTTGTAAAAGGTCGTTTTTATTTGAGCATACCCAACATTGTTGTTGCGGAACTGTCCCATCTTTACTTCTTTTCTTTTAATTATACTTTTTACAAAAAATCTTTTTTTTAAATATTGTCTAGAAATATTTGCTTGATACTGGCCATACACAAACCGTGTTGAGCCAGAAAATGTTATTTAAAAATCATTAGAGCAAAAAAGAAACCGACTTCAAGAGACTACAGCGCAAAAAAAGTTCTAGAACATCTTGAAGAAGAAGAAGAAGTAAAACGTGAAAATTAATTTTTATTCAATATTTAGTTGTTGTGTCAATGTAAAATGATTTAAGTGCAGGAACGGAGAAATAATACAGTTTCCTGCGGCCGGGCGGCCTATCGTAAGAGGCGACAAAACAACCCACAGCCAGGTGGTGGTGTATTTGCTCGACTGGATGGTGACCACCACTGGTCTAGAGTATGCCGCCATAACAACCTTGTGTTGTGTTACGTGACACATTAGTGACCAGGTTCCAGTCTCCTTTAAGAGAGCTGCAGCGCATTTGTAGCACCTCTGGTGTTGCAAGTGTCTATAGGCGATGATAACCGCTTTCCATCAAGTGGGCTATCTGCCTGTCAAGTGAACCCTGCAATAAAAAAAATATTTCTTGCTTTTTTTACAAGCTTTTATTTAACGTGCAATGGATGTATGTATGTGTGTAAGTGCGAGTGGAATCTTGAAAGTTAAATTTGACCAACTTCCCGGTTTCCGATTGAGATGAAATATTGCACGCGTATGTATATCGTGGCAATGCAGTAATATGGTACCATGGAGCTGATCTGATGATGGAGTCGGAAGGTGGCCAAAGGAACTCCTGTACTAAACAAGATAGACCCGTCGTGTTTGGGCCCGTTTTACTTGTCTTGACTAGCACTCTGCTGCTACATGATATCCAGGATCTCAAAAGCTTGTATTTAAAAACCTTTTTAAAAAACAATATATTACTTTTTAGTTCCTCTTAAAGTCTGTTTTTTTATAGAAAATTTCACTTTACAGTTTTAAGTTATGTATAATATAGATAGCTGATGCTTTGTGCTGTGAAAAACAGTTTCGTTACTAAGCAGATTGCGTAGTAGCAGCAACAGCATCCTGAAGAGAATAGCTGATAAAATTGACTGCCCGTTAATTTGATCCTTCATTAAGAGGACCAAACAGTGCTAGTCTAGTAGTAGTAGTAGTAAACAAAATTCGACGGTGTTCAATGGCATTGAAGATTGAAATTGATCGCTTTGGTTGATTCATCCGAATCAAAAAAACAAAAATGAACCATGTAATATAGACTAATTCTAATCTATAAGTTGTAAATCAAATAGGACTTACTGTAATACATTTAAACGATTTTTAATTACAAATAGACACATTAAGACAATTATATTATTATCTACATTATACATAAACAATGAAATTGCATCATTGCTATAGATAAAATTGATTTATTATATTCGACCCGACAATGAAGCGAAGAGTGCGCAAGGTCAGTTCGGTGGAACCTACCAATCGATATAATAGTCTATACTTACGTAAATTATATAAAGTTATAGTTATCGAGATTTTTTTTATTTATTTTTTCAGTTTTACGCTTTTATGTATATTTTTATATTCGTGCAGGAACGCAGAAGGAATACTTATTTCTTTCGCTAGATAGCCTCTCGTAAGAAGAAACAAAACAACCAACAACCAGTACGTAGGGCATTTGCTCGTCTGGATGGCTAGAAGAACCCCTTTTTAAGCGAAATGTAATCTTTCATGGACACCCTACCTCCAAAGGATAGCAGTAACGTAGTGTTGGACTCCCGACGGCATGCCCAGACCTATCAATTAAAGCATCTCGATGTTCCATCGCAACGCCGTAATGTCAGAATCTCGGAAACCAACGACACTACTGATGACCCCGACGGCGGCGTTGGCTCATTCAGCCCCTTTTCATGCAGACTGAGTGTTGCGCCCCCTGTGTACTTGACTAGAAGCGCGTGACACATAGCAGCAGGGGTAGAATACCCCTGGTCTAGAGTAAATATACCCCCATAATAAATTACAGAAAATGCAGGCAGGCAGATACAACTTTGATAGGGAAGCTATTAAAAGGATTCAATAAGGCTGGGCAACAGTCGATTGCATGCTTCGTCAAGTCTTCTCACAGTGCTTAAAGTCGAAAGTCTTCGAGCAGTGCGTCCTTTCCATATTCTCAGGGCTACAGGGCTAAGACGTGAAAACTGACGGCAGGTCCATCAGTTGCCCAGTGATCTATGGTATTCCATAGCTCACTGGGCAATATAGCTTATCAGCTATCGTTTTGTACACCACTATGTGGTAGAATGTACTGTACATCTACAATTGTGTAACACCTGTATAAACTACATTCTTGCAAATAAAGATATTGATTGATTGATTGAGCTATGCTCAAACTCTCTTTAATGGATAAAATCCGAAGTAAGAACCAAAATAACCGACATTGTACGTTAAATTAGTAAGCTGAAGTGGTAATGGGCGTGTCATGTCTGTTGCAGGCCTGATGGCCTATGGAGCAGACGAGTCCTGGAGTGGAGACCGCGTCTCAGTAATCTTAGTGTAGGGCGCCCTCCAGCCCGACAAACCGACGATCTGCAGATGGTCGCCAGTAGGTGCTGGATTAGGACAGCGGACGAGCGGGTATCTGGCGGATAATTGGGGAGACGTACATCCAACCGTAGACTTCGATTCCCTAACGACGAGGATACTTGAGTTGTAGTATCCACGATAAAACAACACACACGGTCTACATAATAATATATTGTACAGTCGTGGTATGAAAAGGTTCGCCAGTTTTCAAATTGATTCGTTTAACGTTTCGCGAGCACATGTTACCTTTTCGAACTAAATCACAGAACAGACTATTTCACAAAAATATATGTTTAACTGTTTGATAATTAAGTTTAAAATTATTTGAGATTAAAGTTGTTTGATTATCTCTCATCTCTAACAAGATTGTTTAGATATGCAAAGCCTTTTTATTGGTTTACCTCTTTGTTAATCCTCTTTGTTTCTGACGATTAACACTATTGTTAATCTTACTGTCTGTCATTGTCAACACTACAATTTATTTTTTCACGTTTCTATATTTGTAACAAAACGTAACATTTGTTTAAATGTTGGCGGTACTGTTTCTTATACTCGTGCAAGAAAAAATCGACTTTAAGATGACGAACCGTTTCATACCGCAACTGCACCCACACAGATCTTTTTATGATGTCACGTAATTTTTGAATATTAGCTATATTTATATAATTATAAATTAATTAATTTTCTAATCATTAAATTTAAATTGCTCAAATAAATAACAGTTCTCATTAATGTTTGACATTCTACTTGATTAACGACTGAATTAGACGGTGATTTTTTAGACAACATTTAAGTCATGTACCTTGCCAAAATCTTTGTAAGTACAAAGAGCTATTTAGCGAATGAAATTAAGGTGCTATTTTCTAAGATGTTGAACATCAATGTCAACTTAATTACCCCTGTTAGTGAGACGAAGCAAACCTCTATACGAGTATCTGGGATTTGTCATCATAGTTACCTCTATAACTGAGACAGTAAGTGAATTTCATATGCATAGACCTCTGTAATCGAGATATCATAGTTTTGGTTATTTACTTACTTATTCTTATTCGACCCGCAAATTCCACACTTAATTTTCAGCCTCAATGACCTCCAGTTTATATCCATAATGTTTACATAACACGTTATTTTATTTAATAATCGCACCTCTATAACTGAAATAACCTGTATTCTGACCTCTATTAATGGAACCCTCTGTAAATACATAGATAGATACATAATTTCACGCCAGGTCCCTTGCGGGGTAGGCACGAACAACAGAGCGCCATACAGGCTTATTCTTACACACCTCACTTGCTTCTTTGACATTCAAAGCTCTTGTCATGCACGCTCGTCTGTTCTTAAGGCTCCTGACATCACCTTCTGCTAATACACGATCAATTTAATCATGGAAGGTGTGTCGTGGCCTTTCGCGACTTCTGCATCCATCCACTTTTGCATTGTATATCTGTTTAGTCATTCTTTCATCATACATTTTTTCCACATGCCCGAACCACCGGAGCTTTCCTTTCGTTACCTTCACCCCTCTGTAAATGAGACAGATATTTATTTATACATGGATATCTGAGATACTGGGTAAGTGGAATACCTTTATAAGTGAAACCACATTGCAGATCCCTTGATGTCTTACTTAACCAGGTTTCGCTTTTAAAATTTCATTGACTCTTTCGGCCTGATGGGGCGAAGACGAGCGACGAAAGATGTCTGAGAGTCAGGCCTCATGAACACAATTAAGACGGTCGGAAATGATGTTTCAATAAAGATAGTAATAAAATCATTTTATATGTATTTAGGATTACAGCTCGTTCGCTAACCTTGCAACGACAAATAGCGTCATGTTTTTTAATAAACATGTTTTTTACGATACAAATACCGCTTCAGTTCCTGCGTTTCAATAAAAACAAAGTGTATAAGATAAGAGACAGCGTCTGAGACGTGCTATCATCGGCAATAAAGACTGTTGTATAGCGGTTATAAATAGATTGTGCCCGACATTGCACTGTCCTTGGGATATGTACTGTAATTCCTCATTTACTGAAGAATGCAAATAGTTACCTTGTGCGTTATCAACATTGTGACATATATTAGCGAGAAAAAATAATATAAAATGATATGTTTTAATAAAGAGTTGTTTGCTACGGCCTGATGCAGACGGGTTGAAAAAACGCAGGAGAGTCTGGTTCTTTAGGTCATTGTTTTTCAATCTGTGGGTCCTAGGGGGGTCGCAGAGCCTTGCTCAGGGGATCACCGGAAAAAGAAATTTAAATTTCTACCTCGTACTTTCTAAGCTCAGCAGCTTTTTGAAGATTATAAGACCCTAATAATGAAATATAAAAAACACATAAACATACTCTTTTAAATTTCTAACTTTTTGTCTCTCTATGACCCAAGGGGGTCACCAAAATGTTTCAATCTGTAAAGAGGTCACGTATTCAAAAAGATTGAAAAGCACTGCTTTATGTGTTTGATGATGCATTTGTTTATGTTATATTATCTACTAGCCGCGCTCGCGACTTCTTCCGCGTGGATTTTTTATAGCGGACCACTCTGTTAACTATTTGTACTATTGCAACACTGGCGCGATGCAACAGCGACGCCACCTGTCGACTTACTTCCTTCGCTTTTTACATGTATCACATTGTACAGTGTTCTCACACAATAAACCAAATCACACTCCAAAGCAAGAATAAGGTTGTTTAAGGTTGTTTATGAAAAAAAAACAGATTTAATTTTTTTGACACTATTCACCACTTCAGAAAAATTTGAATAATTCATAAGTAGAAAGAATTGTAAAACACATATTCTGAAAAAAAACATTATAGATAGTTGTCAATAACCCGTGTTAAAAAATATTATAGTTTTATTTTATTTTAAAAATCGGCTTTTCATCCGGGAGTTACAACAAAAATATTGTTTCATTGATTTTGCTGCGTCCATAGGCGATGGTAACCGCTTTCCATCAAATGGGCCGTCCGCCTGTCCGCTGAACTCCTGCAATAAAGATATTTAAAAAACGAGTACATACGAAAATCGTATCGACTACGCATGCAAATCTATTCTTTAATCATTATTAAATATCAAAGTTTAAAGTTTATAATTTGGGCATAAATTAATGGTAAAGATGGATTCATCCTTATTGGGAGCATTACAACGTTATGTAGTATCTTTATTCATAAAGCAGCATGACGATAGTAATGTAATATAACATTAGTAATGAAAACGCTCGTCTGCACCACCTTACAAGGTACTATACATAACGATACTACCAACCTTGATAAACTGACCTAATCTAGAACTTAACTACACAAATATACACGCGAACAATAACATTTCCTTTTACGTATTATTATCTATGTAAAGTACAGCAGACATGTGTGTAAAAGGATTAAAGTTATGTACATAGTATCATAATAAAAAATGTATATTGTTACAAGTTAGCGGGACTCGAATTAAAATGCCGTTAGGATTATTATAGAGTTTATTAGAACTATACAAACACGTATAACACAGGTACAAATATGACCGCACACAAAAAATCCAAACGTAATGCAGAAGGTGGTAATTCATTAAAACGCGCAAAGTCCGTCACTATTACATTCGCGAATGTACACACGTCACGCTCGTATCGCAATCGTCGCTCAACTGCCCCTCTCTCTCCATCTGGCCGTCGTTTTATACTTCACAAATGCAAAAGAAACCGCAACACCTGGCTAACACTGACAATAGGCTATTCACCACAATAATTAGAAACGTGTTCCAATAAATAAGTAAACAAAACAAGACGATCATAAAAGGATTATAATCAGTTCAAATCCTGACAGGTAACAAAATGTGCTACTACAGATCTGTACGTAGAATTTGTCTTTGTCGGCGCCTAGGTTGTAACAATATCATACTATTCTGAGAAAGGAGAAGAATGGAGATATACGAGTAATTATAACGGTTTTAATCGAAATAAATGTACTATAGTAGCATCATGCTTTTTTATATGAAAACACATATTCCATTTTCATTCATTTCCAACTTTTGACGCGGTACAGCCAATGTTTTTTTATTGCACAAGTTTAGCAGACGGCCCACCTGGTGGTAAGCGGTTACCATCACCTATGGATATTTGTAACATCAAAAATGCAACCAATCAGCTGCCGCACTCTAAAGGGAGGCTGGAACCTGAACACTACTGCCGGAAAACACAACTAAAGGTTGTTATGACGGCATAGTCTAGACCAGGAGGGGCTGCCATTCATACAGGCAAATACTTTGCAACCTGATTGCGGGATATTTTTTATAGTATATATGTTTATTATGTTTGAATAGTTGCATATTATCACCATATCTTGTATATGTATATAACTTATGTGTATATTTGCATATATAGTAGTATTATATTTATTATTAAAATTTAAATAATAGTACAATAATTATGATATATAGTATACCACCATCGCCACTCCTAATCAGAATATTCTTGCCACGAGTTGTCTGGAAGAGATCGCTTTTTAGCGATAAGACCGCCCTTTGTACCCAATTAGATTAATACTAGTTCGTAAGTATTCTGTAATGGTGTACAATAAAGTGTTAACTATCTATCTATCTATTTTTGTCGCCTCCTACGACAGGCCGCCCTGTCGCAGGAATTTTGTATTCTTTCTCCTTGCCTGCACCGATAAATTCTATGCTTCCTTGGGTTCATAATGACCTCGCCTTGATCACACGACCTTCGTTATTTTCAGTTACAAAGCCGTAATGAATTAAATACCAACAATACAGAATGAATACGGCAATGACAGCAATCTTCGTCCAAACACACCCGAGGTTGCGCTGTTACATATTTTTATCAATAAATTTCGTCCTCACTCCTTATCTCACACAATTAGGTCATTGTGTTAAGGATATTGCTGTGTACACGCCAAAATTTACGCAAATATTGTCACACGACTTTTAATTGTGTTTGTTTTGTTGCTGTAACGAAAAGTTGGTGATTTAAAAATAACTTTTAATCAAGACATTTGCGAGTAGTTGTTATTATAAACTGTGCCAGCCACTTTGTTCTCGCCGGATTGTATTCATATCTTCTACGACCTGTAAAATATCGAAATAAAACATAAGCTGGAATTTAAGATAAATTTAATAAGCAAAATTTTAAGTGAAATCTGAGCTCAAAAACTCAGCTAAAAAACAAACAAGTCAAATGTGAAACAAAATTCTTTGCTTCTTTCAGCGTGGTAGCTCATGGACACGAGAATTAAGACCCCTATAATAATATATAAAGCTGAAGAGTTTGCGTGAACGCGCTAATCTCAGGAACTAGTGGTCCGATTTGAAAAAATCTTTTATTGTTTTTTATTTAGGTTTATGGCTTGGCAGCTAGGCCTTTAAGCCAGGTTTTAGTTTAAAATATAGTTTCTTCATTTTCTTAAGCCTATGTGTAGCACTGCTGAACTGTAGGTAATCAGCTAGTGCCATTCAATGGAGTTCTTGTGACAACTCAAAAGTCCACATTTGACTATACAGTTCACGTTTCTCACAAAACACATAATTACTACTCAAAAACTATCAATATCCTACAACTATTGTTTATTTTAGAGTAATTGTACACATTTTTAGAAAATAAAACTGCACAGCACAACATCTCCTTTCAGTTCCCGCCCAAAACTCCTCTTTCAGTGTTAGATAGCCCATTTGTCGAAGAAGGCTATACTAGGCTGTATAGCATCAGGCTAAGACAATAGAAGCGGAGCACCAATGAAGAATGTTTCAAAATCGGAGCTTATTTGTAACTTACTTTTTTTACTATTCCACGCGGATGAAGTCGCAGGCAGAAGCTTACTTACTACTTACTCCGTTGGCTCAGCGGCCAAAATGGTTCTTAGCCTCCGAAACGAGA
The DNA here is from genome assembly GCA_949752895.1 of Dendrolimus pini. Taxonomy (NCBI): domain Eukaryota; kingdom Metazoa; phylum Arthropoda; class Insecta; order Lepidoptera; family Lasiocampidae; genus Dendrolimus; species Dendrolimus pini. The sequence continues at coordinate 10,458,869 of OX457146.1, forward strand.
GCATGCCACTTTTCTCTATCCTGTGCGGTTTCTTGCCAATCATTGGCTCCTAGCTCCGACAGGTCAGCCTCTACTCTGTCCTTCCAGCGATATTTGGGACGGCCGACCGGACGCCGACCTACCGGCCGTCCCAAATATACTTTTGCTCACACTGCGCTCCGCTCCCATCCATGACTGAGCCAGCGGAGGCGGTGAGCATTTATTTCTCCTATTATGTTAGGCTTGGCCAAGAGATTCTTAATTTCGAATTTCTTCGCGGGCAGATGCTAGTGGTATATATAAGTGGTTGAATGCAAAAGTTCTTTAGACTGTTGTTATGTAATGAGCCGCTGCTTTCTTCCCCCTCTGGGGAAGCACTCTTAGTTCAGCTATAATATAGATAATATGGGACCCCTGAAAATGGGCGTCAACAAATTCTTAAAGTCCCAAATAGGTAGGCAACACATCAGATCCCTTAGCGTTGCAGCTGTCCATGGGTAGCGCTAACCAGTTACCAGTCCGCTCATACGCATACATAAAATCATTCCGTCTCTCCGAATGTTCAGCTATAATAGTTCGAAGTGAATATACGAATAACAGAAACATTATAATAAGACAGACATGTTTTTCAGATTATTAACAGTGCAATGGCAGGAAGCTGATAAAAATAGGAATGTTTTTGTTTATTTTACTAATAGCGTTCGTTCAACTAGTTCTGCTTAATTAAAGTTTGTCTACCTAGAGTTGTTCGATGACACTTAATAGAGTTGAATAAAATTAATAATATTTACATAAACAGAAACACCAACTGGAGTACGCAAGTAATTATTTATACATGTTATGCTCTTGTCTGAGAAATAACTGTGTTATTCTACAGTGTATGTCTTTGAAGATCACGGGCCATGAAAATGGCCTGTACATTTGGAGGACTTGCGTGGGGCCATGGGAAGGCCAACACGTAGAGGCCATTTGACAAATCTAATGTAAATGTGGCGTGACACTGACCGGCGATTATCCCTGTCTACACCATATAAACAGTATTACCGTACAAAAAGTAACGGGTTATTCGGGTGAAATACTATTGGTACTAGGGGTCTGGGAATATGGGGAATATGGCGTCTGCCCGTCGCAATATTTAGGGAACATGGAAAAATGGGCAGACGGTGACTCGCTACTCCCTGCATGGGCCCCTAAAAATGCCATAAAAGGCAGGGGCAACATGGGTGTGAGTGGCTAAGAGGTGTAGAGAGGTGGGCTGCAGGTTCACCGAAGCTACTTCTGACGTGATGCCATTTATCACTTCCACCCCTGGAGCTTGAGTCTTAGCTCTAGCGATCTCCACTCCGTGCCGGCTGGTTAAGGCAAGCACGGAGGCGGGTACAAGGTGTCGCTACTCACCCAAGGCTTCGCCACAAGCCCCCCCCCCCCTGCGGGTGTGTTATTCCTATTATTAACTTCAAAGAAATTTGTAAGAAACTCTTTGATATCTATCACCTGTGATCAGAAGGCTGGTTCGTATTTCGCGCAACGAATCAGCATTGCCATACAGCGTGGCAATGCTGCCAGCCTTCTGGGCACGCTTCCCTCTGGTAGCGTTTTGTTGCATACGTTATATTAATTTATTTATAATTTAGTTTATTTTTAAGTATTCTGTTATTAATGATTTAATTTTTAATGTAACTGTGTTATTTATAAACGTCGATTCATTTTGAAACAGTTATTTAATGAAAGTTATATTCATAAACACTGTTTAGACTTAATAAACTGTTTGAATAAGTAACAAAATGCTGGACAAAACTATCGTTGCATTTAACAGCCGGTGTTTGATTTCAGGCACCCTGGTACTAAGGTTTATAAATATAGGTTGGGCCCTATGATACAGTATGACGAAGTAGTTTTTTAAAAAAAGTACAGGTTTATAAGGAAAATATGATGATAATTTAGTCATTTATGTAGTGAAAAATCATATTACTTTATTTGTTTTCATTAGATTATTTTTAATTAATCATACCAGTGATGCTTGCAAACATAAAAGGAAAAATATATGAAAGCAAATTTGTTATTTTACTTAACTCTATGAAAATCATTTGAAAAAAAAATGATAATAAGATTGCTCGTACCACCCATATTCTAGCAAAAAGCTGTTAGGGTAAAAAAGATAAGTAGTATTTAGTTAAACAATGTAATTTTTTTGTTTATGAATAACAACATTTTAAATACTGTTTAAGGCTTAATTAGTTGCTTAGTTAACTAATGTTTAGAACGTTAATTAACAATACTCTATGAATAACGCTGTAAGTCGTTAACTTAATATTGTAACGGGGGCTCTTGAGAAGGTTAAGTTAAACGTCGTAAACAAGATATGAGGAACAAAGACTGACAAAGAACGATATAGGTGATCCAAAATCGGATCTACTAAATCAAGTAGCCTAGCAAAATCTGGAGCTACTGTTATTATAAATTTTCTACGTGGAAACAATTAGGGAGGAATATATATTCAGGATAACACTAGACCACACACTGCACAAAAGACGATCGCTAAATTAGTGGAGCTAGTTACCATTGGAATGTATGCGACATCCAATATGCTCTCCGGACCTTGTTCCAACAGATCACCAGTTTTTCCGGAATTTATACAATTTCTTGCTGGGGAAAAAATCAGTTCCAACAAGGCAATTATTTTGTAATTGTTTCTACACCTCCTTTATTTCTACTTGGGATTTATTCCCACCTATTACTAAATTCTATCTTTCCATTAGATATTCCAAATATAGATAAACATAAATTATCACTCCATTGGCTTCTATATTTCTCTTCACAGCTTCTTACTACCGTTTTCTGGAACATTTGTATATTCTTGCATCAGAAAAAACGATATCTAGCAATTATTTTAGTTCTGCAGTTATTCGTATAAGTTTGTACCTACAACTGTTCGTTAATGCTTTTTAACTAAAGAGTATAAAAAAACTTAGTACAAGTGACCTTTTAAATAAAATTGTAGCAGTTCTTATAGGATACGACTTTGCCAATTCCGTGAGAATGAAAAAGGATTAAGTTTTTTTAACTATGTTTTTAAACTCATTGCTTCTTTCCTTGTAAGTACCTGTATTAAGTATGAGTATTGTTTCATCATTTACACTTTTTGGTCAAATTGCATCTTTTAACACTAAGTACTTTTCTCATTTGGCTACGGAATCTTTATGCGTAATGTGTTTAAAAACATTCATGTATTCATTCAACCATATCTTAAAAAACCATTCAATGGATCTTGTTCAAACCAATTCTCTTTGACAGTATTTTTAAGCTTTATTTACGAATGATCTACACTATTATGTATCACGTTAACAAAAAATTCACCAACCAAAGCTACGAGCAACCTTCCTAGAAAGTTTCTAGCATCATTCAGAATCATAATCTGCAAGCTTTTCTGAGCTTAAACAGCTTATCCGTATAATGCAATCTTCATATTTTGCATACCTACTCAACTGCTTTTGGAACCTGCTCTACATGGTCGTATTTTGATATCGAAAATAAATTTTATTAAGTTTTTAGTATTGTAATATCAGCCCATAAATGTCCCACTGCTGGTCTCGGGCCTCCCATTATAGGGGGAACGGACAGTATACCCGCCACGCTTATCCAAGGCGGCTTGGCAGGTTTGACACATCGGTTGAATCACGATGTTTTAGTAAGATTCCTTAAAATACATATTAATTATAAACTAGTGCAATAAAGCAAACTTAATCTATAGTGTATTCTACCCATAATCCCTTAAGACTAGAGGTAGAATACTGAGATCATCGAAGCTAATGGGTAAGGTCCCCAGAAGGCTGGCTACGTTCACTCGCTGGATTGCAATTAGTGTAGCAGTGAGACCGTTGTCTGAAATAACAACCAGCCCTTTGATCACCTGAAGCCGAATGAATCACTTATAGGACACGAAAGAAAGATATGGGAGTTTTGTCAAGATTGATTTTTCTGTGATATTTCTTTTCATAAGACATGTTTTTCTTTTGTTATATTTTTATAAGTAGAAACATTTACTTCCATATTAGGAGTCCCTCAAACTACAACTAAGCCTGGGTGATTGTATTTTACCAATAAGATACAAAGCAATGGTCACCAAACTACTTTGTCTCTTACAAATTTTTACTGCATTCGGTGGACCCCTATTATAAAAAAGGTGGATGTTCTTAATTTGTTGTGTAAATATGTATATATATTTTTTTATATATGTTCATTCATAACTTTTTTTATTTTGATCTCATTTTGACAATTATTTTTGTGTTGGATTGAATATCTTTATATGTAAAAATTTTCTCTGCGTGTGTATGTGACATAACTACTCCTAAACGGTTGGTCCGATTTCGATGATTTTTTTGTGCGTCTTGGTGGATTCGAGCATAGTTTACATTCACACCCAGTAGGTGGTGCTGCAATCAGGTTTGCATGCATTTTATTTCTTGAGGACAGAACAATGTCTGCTAGGACAGCTAGTATAATATAAAGGTAAAAACTTCGTCACGACTTGCTTAAATGGAATTTACTAATGTGGACACTTATTTTCAGCTCGTGAACCCCTAACATTTTCTTCTCGCTGACGTGCACTCCTTAAAGCTCGATATGGACCCCTACGGGTTCATGTGGACCACTTTGGGGACATATGGTGTAAAACATGTTTCCTTGATAAATTTTCCAGTTGTAACCTGATCAAATCCATAGGCCAAACAATTATGTGAGACTTTAGGACGACTTAAGGAGTAAGTAGTCAAGTTCGCAACATTGTGTTGTCATTGCGTAGTATATGTGACCAAGTCTTTCACCTCGGATGATAAGGAAACAAATGCAATATTTATCAAGCTCGGGACTTTTGATGAGATTATCATGGCAATGATAATAAAGTTTATTTGTTTTGCGGTTAGTTGGTTATACTGACTTGTTTATAATAATGTATAGTGTTATAGTTTTTGTTACTCACAAAGGCGAATAGGCTTACCTTGTGGAATACACATTTCTGTGTGTGCGTGAGACCCAGATTTTCATATCATCCTTCACACAACCGATCCAGTTCTTTTTTAATCTACTATTATTAAATCCATCAATCTTAAACTTTCGGACTCTTTTTGATTTTATCAATTTTCTTCCCTTTCTTGAATTCATAAGATGGTAGTTCTGAGATAGAAGCGCATACTCATTTTTTATTCTTTGGGTAAATTGACAATAGGGTTGCAACCTTTTTTTAAGAGGAAACATAATATTTTTGTTTTTTAACCGTAAAAATATAGTGTTTTTGGGAAATTTATGGGAAAATTTTTACACATTTATTTTTCATTAATTATTTTACATTTAATTTGTTTCATTTTGTATGTGTATTATTACTACTTTTTGTTTTGGTTAGCAAACATCCATTATTTTTAAAATAATCATGAGAGTCTTAACAAAAAACGAGACAGTTGAACTAGTCCTTTTTTATTTATTTTTTGTATAAATGAGGTATTTAAATACAAATACCTTATTAATATTACCATAATATAATCTAAAAAGACTAATAAGTAATTTAAATATAACCTCAATTAACAAAAACTATTCATACTAAGGAAGTGTCAATTATATTCGATATTCGGCCAAACCACTATTCGTGGCATCTCTAGTTTTTGATCTTTTGACATATTCTGACCACGCTGACGATCATTGGCCGAAATTCATATTTTATCATTATAATCGTAATAAAAACGATTTACGAGTAAGTATAATGTAAACATTGACGGCAACACGATGACAGATCTGAAAAGTTTCTTTTTTAAACCACACTATGGCTCTCTTGTCGATTTGTGCTGCCACCTATAGTTCGTGTACGCTACCTATATAATACTCTATTGCAGTGCTTTTCAATCTTTTTGGATACGCGACCCCTTTACAAGTTGAAAAATTTTGGCGACCCCCTTGGGCCATAGGTAGACAAAAGTTAGTAATTTAAATGACTACGTTTATATCTTTCATTTCCTACGTGTATCCCTATACTCTGTAAAAAGCTGCTGAGCTTAAAAAATAAAATACCTTTTCCCTTTTGCCGGCGACCCCCTGAGCAAGGCTCAGCGCTAGGGGTCGCAACCCACAGGTTGAAAAACACTGCTCTATTGGACCGCGTATAAAGTATTTTTGGCCCTAATGAAAAATGGACTAAGAAATCTTCGTAATCAACACGATCCGCCCACCGGTATGTTTTATATTTCAACAAACACATATCCATTACTTTATGAACGCACGTAACTCCAGGGTACTGGACTACCGCCCTTTACACCGTGGGTAGGTCGTGGGGCGTTCAACTCCTCGGTGGACTTGCATTCTGGTACTGTCTTCTATTCGTTTAAGTGGTAATCTCAGCATTACTCTTTGTTGTACACCATTACAAAAAACTTATGAACTTGTATTAATCTAATTGGGTACAAAGGGCGGTCTTATCGCTAAAAAGCGATCACTTCCAGACATCCCGTGGTAAGAATATTCTGATTAGGCTTACATTTTAATAATAAATATATTAGTATAGGATCCCGCTATACAACGACCTTCATCGAGATACTTATTTGATGAAACCTATTTTATATATAATTTAATGTGTCAATAAATATATTGAATATGGGTTGCCTAAAAAAGTTCAGTCCAGTATATGATTAGTTAATAATTTAAAAAACTCTTGTGTAGCCAGGTATAATCCTTTTCATGTTCAAGATCAAATAGCGAGAGTTGTGACCGGAAAAGAATAGGCAACCTAACATTTGCATGTTCTATGGGCTTCATACTTTCGATTGATATAGAATTTGTTTAATAAACAAACCGGTGAAATGCTAAAAAAAAATATTTTTTAATTATTAATTAATCATATACTGGACTGAAATTTTTTTTGGTAACTCATATGCAATATATTTATTGACACCTTTAATTATATATAAAATAGGTTTCATCAAATAAGCATCTCGGTGAAGGTCGTTGTATAGCGGGATCTTAGCCTGTATAACTTTTCTATATATACAAATATACATATAAGTTCTTCTTAAGTTAGTAGTTCTTCAACTTTATCGAGACCTTTCAAGGCGATTGAAAGAAGTCTCGCGTGACCAAAGGGCTGGCCTATATTTAGGGCAACTAGCGTTGCCATACAACGTGAGAATGCAGCCAGAAATTTGGGAACGCTCTCCACCGACAGCAATCTAGACTATATCTTTTACTTGTAAATGTGTTTATACTAATAAACGTAGAAGTTAAAATAGTATTTAACTTCTACGTTTTTTTGTAGTGTAATTTATTTATAATTTCGTTTTTTTAAGTATTTAGTATTAATTCATTAGAGTGTAAATCACGAAATTAAATTAGTTAATCTTATAACAAATCGTATATATTCTCTGTCTAGGAACGAAAAAAATACTAATTCCTGCGGCCGGGCGGATTGTCGTAAGAGGCGACAAAACAACCCACAACCAGGTGGTAGGGCATTAGCCCGACTGGATTGCTACCATCCCTGATCTAGAGTATGCCGCCATAACAACTTTGAGTTGGGTTCCGGCACCAATGACCAGATCCCAGTTTCTCCTTCATGGCCGGCAGCAATTGGCAATACCTCTGTTATTGCTAATGTCCATAAGCGACGGCAACCACTACCCATCACAGTTGGCTCGTCAGGCTGCCTGCTGTGCTTAAACAATAAAGAAAATCTGAATCAAGTATATAATATTTAATTTGTATTTGATTTCATAAAATTACATACCAAATCAACAGTAGAGGTCTGCGGAATCCCTCAGAGGAAATGGATTACCATGCACTTATCCGATTTATTTTTATTTACCCATCGTCTACATTTTATCTATTGTTTTTACAGATATATTGGATAGACATTTTTCAGGTTATTGGCCTAGATAAATTAAACATGATATAGATGCACGTGCTACATTTTTCTGCTAATGTCATTATAAATTTATCCTACATAGATACATATGATGTCATTAAATTTTGTAATACCAATAAAAATCGTTGTCCGTCATCAAATTATTGGTGTAAACATCATTAGGCATGTCGCCATAACAACCTTGAGTTGTGTTCCGGCATTAGTGACCAGGTTCCAGTCTCCCTTACGAGAGCAGCAGCGCATTTGTAGCACCTTTGGTGTTGCAAATGTCTACAGGCGATGATAACCGTTTTTCATCAAGTGACAAGTGGGCCGCCTGCCTGTCTTCTGAATTCCTGCAATAAAAAAATAAAATTGCCAAAAATAATTCTAATTTAAAGATAAAATGTCTAAATCTCTTCTTTCTTTTTCCAATCATTAAAACTTGCAGTCTATACCACTTTTTTGATGCCGTAGGCAAGTAAATAGATACAGACGGCTCACCTGACATTTTTCTATGTTTTTTTTTTTTTAAAACTGGCAGACGGTCCATCTCATGGTAAGTGGTTACCATCTTGGATTTAGGATAACAATGGACTATGTTAATTTTGTGCAAAAAAAAAAGTGTTGGGCAATTTTAATCGCGATTATGTGAAGGATAATATAATGGTTTTGGCTCCGGTTCTGCGTTCTGGTGAGGTCTGCTTTTCTTTTTCTTCTTTTTAGTTATTACCAACTTTTTTTCTCCCTCTTTTGTTTTTACTTACGGTAGCTAGTATATTTTCATTCATTCAATATGTGGCAAATGAAGGTAAAACACTTATTTTTGCTAAAAAACTAACAAAAGGTATGTTTGAAAAAGTCTTCAATAAATTTAGGATAAACTCTAAAAATGGTTAGAGATGAGAGATGAGAGATTGACAATTTATATTATTCTAACATTTCATTATTTAGTATTTTATGGAATAACTTTACACTTGATATATTATCTATAATTACTGTGTAATTCTAGAAAAAAAGTAAAATTAATGTCTGTGGATTGAGTGGGTTACAATCTATTCTTGCTTATAAGTTGATTTTCAACTTTTGATTACCATTTGCATGCCTGAAAGGGCAAAAACATGTGAAATAAAATAACATATTGTCATCTAATGTTTTTTTGTTTTTAAGCAAATAAATAATTTGATTTTATTTGATTTGATATGAACTAGAGTGTTAATTATTGACCGATAAAAATGCATTAACACATTCTTTTGTTTTTTACAAATAAAGTAATGTTTGTTTGAGTATATATTATTCTCGGCTTCTATAGTATATTGCACTTTAGTTAGGTTAATGATACTAATTATATTAAATTGTTTGTATGTAAGTGTATTTTTATGCAAATAAACTAACGTCGTGAAAAAATAAAGTATTAAAATATTTACATCAACTTTACATTGGATGGTTGTAGTCAGTATTTAATTATAGCATTTACGTGTGTGAGATCACAAGTAGCCTTGTGCGAGTTGGATTCGCAATTGGGGGTAGATGACACATATCATTATTAATTCTGAATCAATGTTCATATAAAAGAACGAGCTTTCTAATACCAAGTCATCATCATAACCTTAAAATATCACTATAGAAATTACTTTAATTATTGTTTAAACTATTATTATTACGCTATTTCACTCTTTAGAGATATACTTAATTTATGCCGCGATATAACAGTTGCTGTAAAAAGAAATTGGGACATGAGTCGCGTGTATTATCTATTGTTTGGATAATTTTCAAATGTTTTTGACAGCAGTCAGAATCGCTTCCCAAGGACGAAAAGTGCTGTTTTCATCCCTGTGAGTAAACGTAATCGTCCACCTCCATACACCGCGACGATAGTAGGAGTTATAACCTCGATAGCCGGTGGGATTTTTCGGCACATTTTCGGCAGCTGTTCCCCAGATCCAAGGAGGCAGCGGGTACGCATTCGCGCTTGCTCCCCAACGTCGGAGGACCCAACGCCACGTGCCGAAAACTCTTCGGCATCGTACTCTTATAGGTAGTCTATGCAGCCCATCCGGCCAACCCTACACCTATTCCGTTTGGTCATCACTTTCATTATTAGCTTCCCATCTGCCCATCCACACATACCTCAGTCTGCATCCAACTTCCAATCAAGACGGTCGTCGCTTAAAAATATAACTTTCTTTTAATTATCCTCTTTTAAAACGAGGTTAACCGGGTCCCCCATAACAGTACGGTCAATTCCCGTCTACGGGGCCCCCGTATGAGCAGATTGCCTGACGGCCCGAAACGCTCCGCTATTGTGTCAAGGGTATAATGGCCGTCAGGGCAATAAAGGTATACCGTACGGTATCCTTTGAAGTGATCTCGCTACTCGCCGGATCCCTCCCATGGGACCGAGAAGCCAGGGTCCTAGCGTCACTGTACACGTGGCGCAAAGAGGCCCTGGCCAGAGGCACCAGACCCGCACTTCGCGAGATCGAGGCATGCCGGTCAGATTAGAATAACATTAAGCAACTCCAACAGTTTCAGAATATGAGAAATGAAAATATTCTTTTTGTAACGTAACTTTCAGTTACTGATCTCAAAGCTGAGTTAAATAAGTCGAACGAACGGCTATAATACAAACTAATTATGAAATTAACATTCCGTTAACGTTCGCAAACGTTATTGGCAAAGCAATATGCGTCTCATTATTTAGAGATTAAGTTTACGAGAGTGCAAAGATCTCGATGCATGGCGCACCAATGCAAGGTCATTGTACAATGTTATGTTTCAAGGATAAAAACTAAAGGCCGACGTGCATTTACAGGGATATCATGCGAATATATACATATTGGAAAGTCTCAGAAGATATATAAATAATCTGAGAATGTGATATATACATAATCTGTCTGCCCTTTTTACACGCTTTATATTAGTTTCACTTGTATGTAAGGAACCTTTGAACTTGATTTTTACTCACTTTAATAGGTTTGATTAATTCCAAATTTTCCACAGTTGTCAAGACCGCTTACAATAGACTAGTAAGTAAACAAGTGCCTTTTGGACCAACTTTTTTCAGCAGTCTCCGAAAATTATAAATGAGGTGTGAGGGTTTTAAACTTTTAATTTTGTAACAACGAAAATTATCAATAAAAAAATTAAAAATAAACATTTTCCATTTTTCCAACGGGGTTCTATTCTAAAGTCTTTCAAGAATTGCTCCAAGAAAGGAAAAAATCTTAAATTTATAGTTTAACAATTATCACACTTGCAATGTTCATGTTCAAGAAAAAAAATTATTAATTAACTATTGAATAACTAAATTAAAAATTGTTATAAAAAAAATTTCAATCAGATTATTATTCATTCATCTATTCAGTTAGTGCCTGAATTTTTTCAATTTTTTATTTTCATATTTAGTATGTTTAAATAATATTTATTCATTAAAGGGCCGATGTGGTTGTGTCTTGCGTAAGCCAGAGTACCCGTTTTCGGCCGTATTTTCATCCCTCTGGGAAAATTATAAATATTGATCTGACAGTTTCGGGAGTCAAGATTTTTTTTATAAAATTTCCTCCTCTTTTCGAATCTTTTTTCAAATTTGAAAAATCTTTATTACTTTTTGAGATATTTGCAAAAAAACTAAACCCCCTTTTTTTAGTTAATTGTTAATAACTTTTACAATTTTTGCAAGCGGAACTTCATTTTTATCAAAAATCATCTAGATGCCATTCCGAATCGAATGACACCTCATTTATAATTTTCGGAGACTGCTGAAAAAAGTTGGTCCAAAAGGCACTTGTTTACTAGTGTACAATACAATAATTTAATTTAAAAAATATTTTTTAAATCTATTATAGTTTAAAAAAGCTAAATAAACGCTTGTCGTCGTAAAAACGTGGAGTCCTCGATACATTGATATATCCAAAAATACCCGCTCGAAAACAATTGTTATAATAAAGCACCCCACGCATTACCACAATGATATTAAAATTCTCAGTAATCATTGTATAAATATTTTTTTAGAATATTTTTTTTTACTTTATAGTTTGATTAACTATAAGTGTTTTTTCCTTTTTTAAACTATAATTTTTATTTTGGAACTAAGCTGTGTTTGTTCGTTAAAGATTACACGCTAGCTGCTGTATTGTATTTTTTTAATTATTTCTATTAAATTTTAATGTTATGGTGCATATAAATAAGAAAAGGACAAAACGATTTGAATTGTTTTTATAAGTTAAAGTGAAGTGGAGTGTAATAATTATTAGTAATAAAGAACACAATAATGTTTTTATATTTATTTATTATTAAAATGTCAAAATTGTATGAAATGAATAAATACTTGTAACAAAATAATAAAAAATATGTTTTTATTGTGTATTTTGATTTTCAAAATAAATAATAAAAGTGCAATATTTGAAACATTTTGATTGTTTTTAACTAAGATATTTTTTGCTGAAAGTTTAGACTGTTTGGTGACACACTTTCGGGCACAAAAACTCGTTTGGCGTCAGTCCTAGGCATGGGCTTGAAGATTATTCTAAAATTTTAATATCCATGGCTAGATTATTTTTTACTATTGCGAATAAACAAACACACAGACGGTACACGCACTGGAAATTAGTTAATATCGTCGCATATGGCCGATTACAACACTAAGGACGAAGCCAACGTGTTGCCAACCATTGGGAAGGGATAGAAGGGATGGAATAGGAAAACCATCGGAACTCTCACTCATCGCACAAAACATGATAAACTCAAGGCTAACCGTTTCATACCAATATTCTGTGATAGCGCAATCGTCGTTAGCCAATCAGCAGTGGACTGCTGGACGTGGGCCTCCCCAAGTCCTCACCACTCTTCACGGTCCTCCGCCTTCCTCATCCAGCGCCTACCGGCGATCTTGGGCAGGTCGCAGGGGCGTAGCTACAGCGGTATCAGCCCTATCGATCATACGGGGCCCCCAGGATACAGGGGCCCCGAAAATGTGTAAGCAAAAATACTTAAAATTGTATCCACCATCTTTTATAGACTACTAACATTTTGAGAACAACTGCTTGGCCAACAAAAACTGCTATCAGACTTCTCATTATTATATACAGAGGCAAAAAATCTAGAAGAACGAAGTCGTCTTCAACTATAGATAATTTGATAAATAAGTTTGCCGATAAAAAGGCGAGAAAACTGTATCTTCGATTTGAATTATTTTTCTCGCTTAGCTCCTAGATGAATTAAGTAAGTATAAGCAATCTAAAACTTATATTCAATAAATAATTATTTTAATTCAATTCGAGAATTTTTGGTTTCTTTTATAAAACTTTAACCTTTCTTTGGGCCCCCAACACATTTTGATACAGGGCTCGTCTAAGGCAAGCTACGCCACTGGCAGGTAATCAGTCCAACATTACGTTTATCGAGACACAGTCTCTACTCCAGAACTCTTCGAGAGCGCAATGGATACACAAATCTTGCAGAGCAATATTTCAAGAAGGAAGATTGTTTAAACTTCTCGAAATATGGCATCGCTATTCAAAACCCTCCAAGCGCTTCGGCCGTATTCTCTGCACGTCAACCCTAATCAACTACTAACGTCATCGGCATAATGCATTGACCTTTCCTCAAACCACATTATCCGATCGAAATCTACAAATGCGACAACTGCACACAATATCACTTATTTGCAAGTCTTATAGCACGTTTCTACATTTGTTTATGACAAGTTCGCAAAAGGTTCACCTCGTGGTATGCAATCCAAAAAGAATGAAACATATTTGCAAATGTCAACTATAGTCATGCAAACTTGTTTCTTCGCCTTTATCAAAATCAAAAGGTAAAATATCGTGCTTCTCGAGCTACGCATAAGAAAGGATTGAGTAGAAATGATAAGAGAACTTTACAAACAGAAAGTTTAAAAAACTTAATTTGGCTCATTATTATATATTTATCATAGCTCAACAAGGCACGAATTTTACCTAGAGCATAATAATAATAAGCCTCTCTAGATGTCGGTTGAGGCTCTTCGACCGACATCTACAGAGGCTTATCATTATTATTATTAGGTTCTCGCTCGGTAAATGGGTAAAGGGCGGTACATACAGAAGGCGGTTCTCCTGAGCACGGCACGGATGGTGAGGAAGTTCTTGTCTCTGGAGCCTTGACCACCGGTAGCTTGGATCCTGGCTCGTATAAATATACCCCTAGTGACCAATTTTAAAACCCTTCCTGCCCCCCTGAACGGGTCACGTTGTATGGGTACATTCCCTACACGTCCTTTACTTTTGTTCTTTGAGGAGGGAATTCTAAATTTAATCCAAAATACCCCAATTCTCAAAAAAAATTACGAAGCTGGCTAACAATCCGACAGCCCAGCTAATCAAAAATGCTTACCGTCGACCATTTAAGCTCATAACACCACGGGTGAAACCAATGCGTTGTGAACCTTTAGGATGGAATAGAACGATGGGATAGAAGGATGAAATGGGAAGAATGGGATAGAATAGTGGAATATGAAAGATGGGAAATAAGGATGGAATAGGAAGGATGGGATAGGGAATGGAAAGTGGGCCATCGGAACTCTCACTCGTCGTATGAAACATCTTTACCTAGAACAATTTATACCACGTTGTCTCCACTTCCAATTCCACTTCCCCTATCCGTGCAGGAACGAAGAAAGAATACAATTTCCTGCAGCCGGGCGGCCTGTTGTAAGGGGCGACTGAAACACCCCACAGCCAGGTGATAGAGTATTCGCCCGTCTGGATTTCTACCACTCCTAGTCTAGAGTATGCCACCATAACAACGTTGAGTTGTGCTCCGGCCGGCATCAATGGCCAGGTTCCAGTCTCCCCTTAGACAGAGACAGCATATTGGTGGCAGTTTTGGTGTTACAAATGTCTATATTCCTGTCTGCTAAACTCATGCAATAAAAATAGAACTTCATCTTTTACCATGGCCATTCCAACGACGTCAATTTACAGTAGCTTTATCTCCGATGGGTCTTTGCAGCTAAACCCGTAAATATTAATTGCGAATTTTATCTGGATATTCAATTTTGTGTGCCTTTTGTGGGTGCATCTTCTTATCCGTCCAGCGCGTGTATCTTCTTAACTGCCTAGAATTCGGATTTATAAAATATCGCGAGTAGGTACCGATTTCTGCCCCTTGCCTTCAGTTTGTATGGCAATGCGTGGATCTGATCCGTGGATTTCTTCAATAAGATTCCGAGTGAAATGTTAGATCTGCCTTTCACTAAATTAAAAACCAAATTAAAAAGTATCTTGCTAAAAAAGGGAAACTACACTATTGAAGAATATTTAAATGACAAAACTTCATTTACATAGCAGCTCGCTCCCACCTCTTATACTGTGTTTTGTACGAGTATAACGTTTTTATCTTGCCGTACTTGTAAGGAATATATGGACATATGTTGCAAAAAAAATATAGTACGTTATGTCTTTATATTTATAACTATATTATCTATCCTTTTATTGCGCTCTGCCTTTTTGATTATGCACTGTTTGCTACAACTCCATTAATTCTTCAAAAGTCACTCTGTAACATAATTCTGTATAAAACTTTACAAAAAGAACTTAAATATAAATAGAACAACAAATATTAAAAAAAACAATTTTTAGCTAGACGCTGTTGCTGGGGAGTTTCTTGCCGCTTCTTCTCCTTAACAGCAATAACACGTTGCGAAGCGGTGTCCATAGACTAGGAAGTAAAATTTAAATTTTAACCTATATTGTATGATCTTCAAAAAATGTTCTCCAGTGTAACTTATCTTGAATAAAAACTTTTGAATTTGAATTTCATCACACAACACACCTATATGACACATTAATGGACAATACCTGATATATTGAATAACAATACATACCTGGTATATTGATTAACAATACGCATAATATTAAAATGACATGAAAAATTACAAAACTTGATGACTACAACATAATGGGTGTTAACAGTGGCTTTTCGAGTGATTCACCGACGAGCGATTTCCGCTGCGCGCGCGCACGGTTCTAATTTTAAATACGAACCCCTTTTCGAAAATGGAATAAAATCCGGCAACATGGCGGGCACACGCCAAACCGAATGCACACTTTTATTATTTTAGGATTGTACTAACATCCGACGGTGGCGCCCCAACTGGGATGCTTGGGTTTAGTTTGAACTGATCCCTAAACTGTTTACAGATTTTATTATTTTACCATAAGGCGTATGCTGATCCCATATAACTGGAATCAAGGCCGTTCTGAAAACAAATATTTATATGGCGATATTGGACAAAGCGTGAACCTTAGGCAGTTTTGTGGCCTAATGTGTATATTGTTACAAATACCACATGCTAATGGTGAAGCAAAACATCGTGATGAGACCTGCACATCGAGACTTTAAGTTCACCTTTATAATTGGGAGGCCTAAACCCAGTAGTGGGACATTAATAGACTGTTATTATTATTGAATAAAACAGACATATCGGCGTGTTAAACGCCAAGATATTGAAATAACAGAAGTAGGCCCCTGGCCTCTAGTCATTATTATTTGAAGATAACACCAAAGATATCCTTCGCAAAATACGAGCTCCAACAAAGATGCATCGCATACTGCATAAGTATTTCAGTCCTTGTTATGTTATGTAGGAAGTTATGTATTTATGCGGAGTGCAGCGAGCGGAGGCGGCGACCTTCGCACTGCTGTCTTTCTTTGCATGTGATGAGTTTGAACAGATGGTACAGTCTTCGTAATATCTATCTTTTCTCGGGTCTCTCATTTGTAGGGTAACGGAGAGTATACCCGCTACGCTTGTCTTGTTTTTTATTTCAATAGCCTCACGCATCCTTTTAGGTATGAAACGATTCTCTATCGCGAGGATTTGTGGGTTATCGAATCTGATGTAGTGGTTGGGTTTATCCAGCGTGTGTTCACTGATCGCAGACTTCGTAGACCTTGTGTGTTTATGTCAGAAATGTGTTCTTTTACCCGTGTTTTTATGCTCCTCTTTGTTTGCCCAATGTATGATAATCGACACTTATGTTCGAGCTTGTAGACTTGTAGACTTAAATAAAACTTTAACAATACGCGTTGACACTTGACATCTTGTCTTCCGTGATCACGGCCACTGGAAAGTGGCCGAAACGTCGGAATAACAAAAATCAAATAAATTACCGCGCTTAAAACCGTTAAAACGTAGTTTTATTAGCCCACTTTTATATGAATATTTTATTATAAAATTTACTGAAAAATGTCACCGATCTAATTAACCAGATTTAATACTATATATGAACTTGTTATTCTATAAATTATCATAATCTTTGCATACGCACCGGATGACGCGACTTGTGTGTAAATTTAGCGTGGTGCCAGGTTCACGGACATCGGCGCGGGCGCAGACGCCGGCCGCCATGTTTGTTGCAGATTGCACCGACCAAAATGTCACTTGCTTATAAAGTTTTTTACATGAATAATAATCAACTATTATTTCTTGTTTAAGGGTCATAATTAAGGGATTCAATTATTCAAATCTTTGCTTTGTTTTTTAATTCTTCAGGAAAAAAATATTGTGTATACACGATAACATTAATATTAAAGACTAGCTTCTGCCCGCGACTTCGTCCGCGTGGTGCGGTTTTTTAACTATTCCACGGGAACTCTTGATTTTTCGGGATCAAAAGTATCCTATATGTTGACCAGGGATAAAAGCTACCACCATACAAACTTTCATTTAAATCGGTCCAGTCGTTTCGGCGATTAGCCGGTACAAACAGACAGAGAAACAAAAAAAAAAAAACTAAATTAGTTCTATTTCACTTCTTACATCCCCTGATTCATTTTTTAGCATTTTTCTTCATTGTACAGAAATTCAACCTCTACAGATTTATTATATGTATATAGATAGATAATTAATACTACATTTTCGGATAATTTATATAGACATGAGGCACACACTGCACATGCACTTCCTCACAACACCGGCATGTAACAGATACACTCTACATTAGTATATGTTTAGTATTAAAATTAGAATAAACTAATATAATAAGATATACGTAATACCTCAATATAAAAACCACAAAATTAATGTCAAACACTAATAAGCGTTTTTGAATTCTAAAAATTAAATCTAGAAATTAAGTTATAAAAAAGGATACGGAACTCGAGTCCGTGGAGTTGTTAAAAAAATACTACATTTTAACAGTTTTGAGCACTGCATTTTATTTGATTCTTTTTTTGACGTTTCTGCCACTTTTTAGTAGCGGTGATCACGGAAGACAAAGATGTCAAGTATCAATGAGTAATGATAAAGTTATTATTTAGCCTACCCTCAACTTATTCAATTTAATTATTTAATTTTAAGTTTTTATGGTTATTATTTACTCTAAGTTAATTTTTTTAATGTTCTTAAATCATATGTAACTTAAGAAAATATAATACTACTTTTTTTATTGCAAAGCTAGCAAAGAAGCAAAGCAGGCAGTCAGTCAGTATCCTCTTTTAAAATCATGGTTTTTAACTATTTTTGGTCCTCTCAGGTATAATAGTGCTGCTTTTCTGTATGTATTATGATATTTACTGTGTTTATATAGTATATAATTAAGATTTTTATTTATTTATTTTATATATTTTTGAATATTTTATATTATGTATTGTCTACACCGCCACTGTTATGTTTTAATTATTTTCCTTAGTTTAAGGGGTTGCCTGGAAGAGATCGCTTTAAGCGATAAGGCCGCCCTTTGTTCAGCATTTATTGTATCTAGTTTTTAAGAACTTAGTTTTAATTCTGGTGAACAATAAAGTGTTTTCATTCATTCATTCATTCATTCATTCATTCATTCATTCATTCAGGCAGAAGGTCCACCTAATGAAAAGTGCCGTTGCTTATATGTGTTTGCAACACCAGAGGTGAAAACAATGTGTTTCCAGCAGTGGCGTGGGGTGGAAATTCGCCTAGGGTAGGCCGATTGAAAAAATATACCATATGATGCAAGCGCCTATTACTTTATTATTAGAATTAGTATTTTTAATTTTGCAATCTTACCGCATATTTTGAAACAAAAGCTGGTGCCCGACCGGGTTATGAGTTGTTATTCCTTCCAATACTTGTAAAAAGCCGAGCGTAAGAGATAGTAATACTGTAATTATATATGCACAAGTAAAAAACGTAAGCACTAATAAACCTTTGGTCTTTTGACTTTTGGTCACTAGTCGCTAGTTTCTTAAGGAGATATTCTTTGATGGTAGGCTATGGGGAATTGTTGCCAGCCTTTTTACGTGGTAGAGCCGTGCTGCAATCATTACTTTGATTATTGAGATTGACAGCTCTTAGCAGTGCGTTATCTATAGCTTTTAGGGCCTGCTCGATCGTGTGATACCACGCTTTCACAGAATATCGGCGTAAAACGGCCAACCTTGTGCTAAGCGTGTTTCGTGTAAAGAATGAAAGTTCGATAGCCTACTTTTCCCTCCCTTATCCCTATATTAGTTACTAAATTTATTATTTCTTGTTCTTACTTGTTCTCTATTATCACATCCCATATGCAATGCGTTAGCTTTACCTCCGGTGTTGCAAAGCTGTATGAGAAAGATATGATCTAAATCCTTGCACTGGAAAACTAGAAGCTCCACAAACCTTGAGATCCACCCTCTGCTGGCTCGATTTAGGTTACATGCACACAGGAACACTAAATTCCACTTTGGAGCTAACACTTGAAGTACAACGTTTTATGGAAAGCAAATGTTCTTGGCACGGCCAGTAATCACACCAAGATGATAAGTTTTAGCAATTAGAAAGTTAAAGTATCAGCGCACGGCGTGGTGAGGTTCTCGTCAAACGTTGACTGAGAGAGAGTTCAGTGCTCTGTATTGGCCGTCGCCCCACACAGAAAGAGGGTAGACAGCAAAATTGATGGAGCGATGTTCTACCTACTTATACTAGGCAAGGAACGAACAGATGGTGACCACTTTCTATGAGCTGGACCATCTGCCAATTTACCAGAAGAGAAACACGACGGAGAGAGTTTAACCTTTATTTTATAAAGTAAAATTAACTTTTCCTTTGAAGTAGCTACATATATTTCTTAAGAAAAAATATACAAGCTAACAAAGTTTGGAAAATCTCATGGTCTGATGATGATAACCAACTGAATTCCAAATCCATTAGTAAAACAAACAAACGCCCTCACATTATTTAGTTTATTGCAATAATAATATTCAGATTAGAGCCGTAATATGCACTTCCGCGATACACTCTGAGGGTCATAGCCTTGCCGGCACTTCCCTCATGCCATGTGTTTTAAAACAAATAAATATACTAAATACAGAAACTGGCCAAAAATTACATTAAATTCTCACAAGGTAAGAAAATAACTAATCCTTACTAATTCGTACACCCACACAAATATATGTGTGACTCTTTTGAATGGCTGTTTGTTTCTTAATCATGCATTAGATATTGTTACAACTCAGGTCCCGACAAAAATACAATCCACCTGCATATCTGAAACAAAACACATTTTATTACCTGCAGGCATTTAAACTAATTGTAACTCTTTCATTATCGTATTCTTTTGTTTACTTTGTGTAAAAATTTTGGTTAAAAAAACCATTGTTTTAATGTACTCTTTTATGGCAGTTTGCGGCCGATTCATTAGCCAGGTGTGGCGGATTAAGTCGACTTAGATACAGGGACATTACATTTGTCCAGTATAAAACGATGACCTGATGGAGGGGAGCCAATCGAGCGAGAACCACGAGCGAAGCGAGACATGTGTACTACAAACGGGAATCTAATAAGTGACGGACTTTGCGCGTTTTATTAATTACGACCTTCTGCATTACGTTTGGACTTGTTGTGTTCGGTTATATTTGTACCTGTGTTGTACGTGTTTGCATAGTTCTAATAAGCTCTATAATAATTCCAACGGCATTTTAATTCGAGTCTCGCAACTCGTAACCATAATTTTAATTTGTATTAAGTTAGTTTTGTTAGAACTGTCGAGCAATAAACTTTTCTTATAAAATTGTTGTTTTTAAGACTTCTCTGCGCCACCCTACTTATCTCGAATTAAGAACCTTTTTGAAATCGGTTAAAAAATATAAATTACTTAAAAGACTTTTACGAGTATTAGGTATAAGGCATTTACAAAATTCTCGTTATATACCTATAAAGCACGATAAGTAAACAAAATGTAATGTTTATACATTTAATTCATAATGTTTTGTAAGTATTGTGTTTTAAGTAATATAAATTAAAGTAATATTACGTTCTTTATACGTTCAAGGTTGCACGAAGACATTCAAAATACCTGACGCATTGCGAATTGTGAACATCTCGGCTTTAAAGGGCAAAGAATATTATGCGTAAAAAGCATAGGGCTGATGAGGAATTTAATAATTAACCAATATTTTTCTATATAAGAAAAATAACTATAATTTTTAGAAATATAGGTTTCTAAGTCTAGCCCAGACGCGCGCCATGAAACCCGTGAAGATTCTCGGAAAGCGGGCCAGACAAGCTGTTTACATGCGACAAACCGACACCTAAAAGGGGGCGGTAAGAGACCCAGAAAAAAAATGGGCCTTGGCAGGTGTAGCCCATAAGAGTTAACTTGAGACATCAGCGCCGTTGTGTACTACCTACTACACTTAGGTCTCAAGTTAACTCTTGCGAGCTATAGTAAAAGTCTCGTTTACAACGAATGTTTAATCTCCGCTAATGTAGCTCTCAATAATCAATGAATTTAATTTGACGTTATAGTGTTTAAGTAGGTGATAAAATGGGGGCGCTAAAAAATAATTTATTCTCAAAGTGGGCGGTATACAAATAAGTTTGGGAACCACTGGTCTAGTCCATAGATAATACATAAGGCGGATACCGCGGATGTTAATATTATGACAGCTAATGCTGTTCGTTTAGCTTATTCTTTTTTTAATTTATTTATGGAAACCTATAGCTAAATATATTTGATCAGATAACTATAATTAACACAAGAAAGCCAATGACAGGTTTTCACGGATAGGCTCTTTCTTAAATAGTAACATGGAAACGTAAAAAAGGCACCGAGATGTTTAGTCACTGTTGAAAAATTTAAGGCTTAGACACCGCTTGACTCCTGAAATACAGATTGCAAATGGTTCGATGCTATCGTATTTACTTACATAATTTATATAATTACTGGCTCGCACTAGAAATGAGTATTGTCTGTAATTAGTAAAACTTAAAGGTACATTTTTATGGGTTGATATTTTCTGACCAAAGTAAAAAGTAGTAGCACACAGTAGTAGAAAATTCAATAATGAAAAATAAATCAATATTTTTTTACAATTATTTCCTAATTTTCCAAATTTAAATTCCTAACTGATGACTGAAATATAAATAACGAATAACATAACTAAATACTTAAAAATGAACTAAATTATAAATAAATTAATATAAAGAATGTAACAAATTGCTGCCAGAGGGAAGAGTGCGCAGAAGGCTGGCTGCATTGCTACGCTGTATGGCAATGCTGGATTAATTAAATCGTTTTATTGGAAAAACTAAATGACCGACGTCTGAGCGCGTGTCAACAGGCATACGGGCGCAAGCACATTCATCCTTTGAATCGTGTCAAAAAACGGCACTCGCCTCATTCAGTGACGAGCGCGTACAGAAACAGCCAGGCAACCCATTTACATGCTTTTGAAAGTTCCGTCAAACGGAAGCGTGTGAACGCAGGATAGATCATACATTAGTTATCGGCCAATTGTGAATCCTAGTGTTTTGCTGGCCTTAATTGACCTAAATGTATGACAACCCTAAACGAAATGCATATTTGTGCAGACACCAGGATCAACATCACAGAAGTGGATAACATTGAAGAGTTCGTTGGTATTAAATGCACTTCCTGATTGCTCGAGGTCGCACCGCCACCGGCGGCCATCTTGCACTTTTAGACATTTATTTTTGGCGGGTATTTCGTTATTTTTCTTTTTAATCACGATCCGAGAATAAGAAGGTAGGCTCTTAATGAATAGCCATTTATCTTTAATACGAATATTATTAATGATTTCATATAATTTATGTACAAATTGCAAGAGTTGCGATTGTTTTAGACATACAGTCTTCGAAATTAGTGTGCAAGGAATACAATTTAGAGAATAAATAGATCGTGAGGCCATGCGCCTCTACATAGAGCTATAACAAATCTCATGGACTCTTGGAGTAATGAGAGAGCTGGTGCTTACCTCGGACAAAGGATCGGTATAGCGAGGTACCTAACGTAGCCAGTCTTTTGGGTGACATACCCATATAAAAGACCAAGTGATTTAGGCTCAGTATTCTACTTCAGGGATTATAGGTAGAATACGATATCATTAAGTAATCTTGTATTACTTTATAATGTTTAAATTTAATCAATATTTCGGGTATAGTTTCAAATATAAAGTGTAAATTGAATAATTTATATTTATATGAATCACGTTGGTTAATTAATACAAAATGAAAGATGGAATATCGGCTTTAGGTCGGAAAGAAAAAACAAACTCACTTTCAAATTTAGAAGGCAGCCATTTGGGAAGGTTTCCAATATGTGACACTGGTTTGGGACCAGTGATGGATATACAAACTTTTTTTATATATTAAATTTCAATTTAATATTGGAACGTGTGGCTGACTTTTCAGTTGTTTCTGCCACCGTTGATGTTACACTCGAAAATATATGTTGTAGCAACGAACATGTCTCGTATTCTTTGATCAAGCCTCTTAGCCCCCAACATTGGTCATGGGCCCAGGCAGCGCAAGTCCATAGCGCTATTATATTTGTAAAAGGTTTTCAGATCGGAGAATATTCAGAAGCAGTGTAATTATTTGCGAAAAGGTGCCGAACGATGAGCAGCAGTATGTCGATGCGAATCGAGCCCTTGGGCAAGGACAATTATGATAGCTGGAGAATTCAGGTACAAGCTCTATTAATTAAAAACAATGAGTGGAAGTACGTGAGTGGCAAAGTTCGAAAGCCAGCTGAGATCAGTGAAGCTGAACTCTGGGTGGAAGAGGACGAAAAAGCCAAAGCCGATCTGATTCTTTCGATGAGTGGAAGCGAACTTCGTCATATTAGAGGTTGTAAAACTTCCAGAGATGTTTGGCTGAAATTGGAGTCAATATATGCATCGAAGGGACCCGCCAAGAAAGCTACACTTTTAAAACGTTTAATCTTGCACAAAATGTCGGAGACAGGAAATGTTAGAGAGCATTTAGATACTTTTTTCGACGCTGTGGATAAGCTTGCAGACATGGGTATAAGCATAAATGAGGATTTAAACTAGGGCCAAAGAGACGAGATACAAAAGGTCATTCACCTAAAAACTACTGTGGAGATGACAATCTATTATCTATCTCTTTCCATCTCGTGTATTTGTCGTAATTTTTCTGTCTTTGTCGTAAGATCAAGACGGGTTCGCCAACATTCGGGCGCCATTTTATAGTAAGAGTTACTGTTTTTAGTTCATTCCGTTTCGGAACGCGCTCGTGGTGATTCTTGTTATTTGTAGAAGTTTTGTTATTTTTCGTTGTTTATTTAATTATTGTTAGATTGTTGTTGTTGAATATTGTTTGTTGTTATTAAGAGTGGTTAATGATGGAGCCACAACCAAGTACTTCGAGAGATAAATCAACAGATTTTAGTTCTCCAGAAAAGAAACGCCCAAAGGTATGTACAGGAAATATTTTACCATTGCATTGATATTTGGATTTTAGCTGATAGATATTTAATACAGTATACTTTAAAGTTATTTAAAAAACAACAACTGTAATAATAAAACTTTTTTAATTTATTAAAAATGCACGTGAATAAAGTATATCATTTTAATTTAATTTTCAATTTCAGGTGACTAGTTTTACGGTAAATGAAAAAATATGGTTATTAACACCTATAAATATGTTAAAGAAACTGGGCCTAAGGATAAATACCCCTACAAAAAAGAGATGGCGCAGAAAACAGCTAGTATTTTAGGTATCGGCGTTGCATCAGTATATAGAATCCTCAAGGACTATAAAGAACACGGCGAAATTTCTCCTCCTGTCACCACCAAACTTAGACCAACGTTTAGTGACAAAATCGATGATTTTACTAAATCAGCCATACGCAAAAAAGTACATGCTTTCTTTATTAAAGGCGAACTACCTACAGTGGAAAAAGTACTTTCAGATATTAATGAAGACGATACACTACCAAATTTCAAAAGGACTACTTTCCAAAAAATATTAAAACATTTAAAGTTTAAGTATATCAAGAGGCAAAGAAATAATGCACTGATTGATAGAGATGATATTGTATTGTGGCGACGAAAATATTTACATAAAATAAAGAAGTACAGAGAGGAGAATCGGCGGAATTTTTATATGGATGAAACATGGGTGAACGCAGGTTAGTAATTTTAAGTTTTAAAAAAAAATACACTTGAGCGCACAGAGTTTCTATCTTCAGTAGGGGAGGGGGGGGTTTATTATCCTTTAATGCATAATCAAAACTAAGTATTTCTGCCTGAAAGATTGTGTAAGATTATTATTTGTAGTATTGCCTATGTTTTATTGTATCCTGTATGTTATTTTCAGGTCACACTGTTAATAAAACCTGGGTTGACACCGAAATAAAATCAAAACGGCGAGCGTTTTTAGAAGGTCTTAGTACAGGTGCGAAGAATCCTACCTCAAAGGGCCGGCGACTAATCGTAGTGCACATTGGAAACGAGGATGGTTTTGTGGAAGACGGTAGCTGGGTGTCTGAATCCAAAGGCACCGGTGATTATCACGAATCAATGGATGCTGCACATTTTGAAAACTGGTTTGAGAAGATATTGCCCAAGTTAGGCGAGAATGCAGTTGTCGTCATGGATAACGCGCCTTACCACTCTAGGCAACAGGAAAAAACACCCAGCTCAACATGGTTGAAGGCTAACATTCAGCAGTGGCTTCGTAACAAAAATATCAGTTTCGATGAAAAGGAACTAAAAATACAATTATTAAATAGAGTAAAAATGGTGAAGAACCAATATCAATTATATGTCGTAGACGAATTGGCAAAGAAATATGGCGTCGAAGTACTAAGACTCCCTCCCTATCATTGTGAATTAAACCCAATTGAGTTGATTTGGGCTGATGTAAAGGGGCACGTAGCTAGAAACAATACTACGTTTCAATTTGCAAAAGTAAAGGCACTATTAAGTGAGGGTATGGCGAAAGTCACGCCTGATCGGTGGAAGAAATGCGTGGAGCACGTTCATAAAGAAGAAGAGAAGTTTTTCAAACTTGATTTTATTGTAGATGACGTGATGGATAAATTTATTATACATGTTACAGATTCTGATTCTACAGACTCAGAACAATCGGCGTCAGACTGAATAAACAATGATTTCTTTAAAAAAATGTTTCACTTTTATCCTCATTTCCATAAACATTATTATTATTCTCATTTCAACTCAATTTCTTTATATTAATTGTTACCTTTTTAGAATAACATATTAATAAATAAATTGTCTACTAAAATATATAATACAACTTTCAAAAAGTTACGCACCCCTGTATTTTCTAATGACCTTGCATTGGTTTTGTTTACATTTGGTATCGCTTCTCGTTGGCCCTAGTATAGTATCTATCATGTTATTATACAGTTTGCCCGGAAAATTCGAAAGCTTTAGATGTGCGATTGAATCGAGAGACGAGTTGCCGAAACCAGAGGCCTTGAAAATTAAAATACTTGAAGAGCATGAGTCCAGAGACGCAAACAAAAATCCGGACGAAGGTGTTTTGTACACGAATGCAAGAAGGTATCCTAAGAAAGGCGCAAAGAACAGAAGTACAGTTGGAGACAAAACTGATGTCAATAAGAGAGGAACTGAAAAGAAAGAAGGTTTTAGGTTTAAATGTTACAAATGTCACGAACGTGGACATAAAGCATCAGATTGTAAAAATAAAGTAGGTAGAAAAGCACAGAAAGCAGTAGAAACTCATTGTATTAATAACGTTCTAACCACTTTTAATGTTTTAGATGTAGAAGTTTCTAACGCTGTAAATATTCAAAAACACGACTGGATTTTGGACAGTGGGTGCACGTCTCACCTTTGTAATGATGCGAGTAAGTTCGGGGACACTTTAAAAATGACTAGCGGAGAACTAAATTTAGCGACGCATGTAAGTACTAACGTAACAGGTAAGGGTACTGTAAGGTTGTCGGCATGGAGCGAACACTCGAGGGATTTGTTTGAACTACGCGATACATTGTTTGTCCCTAATTTAAGAACGAATTTAATTTCAGTAGCCAAAATAACAAATAACGGTTATAATGTTACATTCAATAAAGATGTAGCTCAGGTTATTGATAAGAATGGCGAAATTAAAATGACGGCATATCGTAGAGGTAATTTATATTGTTTAAATAGTCCTGAATATATTTTTAACTTGAGTGATTCAAATGCTGATATACGTGGCTGGCACGAGCGATTAGGACATTTGAATGGTAAAGATGTTGCTAAGCTTTTAGGTAAATTAGGTGCTAAGTTTGACATGACTGAAGTACGAAATTCACGTGATTGCGATATTTGTGCTAAAGGAAACATGACCGCGTTACCTTTTTCTGATTCCCATAGTCCTTGTACTAAAAAATTGAAAATAGTCTACTCTGATATTGTAGGACCTATGAGATGCGAATCTATAGGTGGAGCAAAATATTTTATTACTTTTATCGACGATTGTACACGTTGGTGTGAAGTTTTTTTTCTAATTGCGAAAAATAAAGCCTTAGAAGCCTTTAAGGTGTATAAAAGTCATGTTGAGAACTTGACGGGACTGAAGATCAAATATCTCCAGACCGACAATGGTGGAGAGTATTGTAACTTAGAATTTGATCAATTTTTGAAACAAGCAGGCATACAGCGAAGACTGACCGTGCCTCGAACACCGCAGCAGAATGGAATAGCAGAACGAATAAACCGGACCTTGGTAGAAATGGCAAGGTGTATGCTGCTGAGTTCTGATCTTTCCTCAGGTTTTTGGCAAGAAGCGGTGGATACTGCATGTTACGTCAGAAACCGTTGTCCTACTAAAAGTCTACAGGGTGAAATTCCTTATGAAAAATGGCGAAACAAACCGGTGAAGATTGAATACCTTCGAAGATTTGGAGCTAAGCTACACATACTAGATAAAGATCCAAACAAAGACAAATTCGCAGCAAGAGGTATTGCTGGTAACTTTGTCGGGTACCCGAAGAACGCCAAAGGCTATCGTGTGTGGATTCCCGAACGAAGGCAGTTCATGATTGCGAAAGATGTGAAATTTCACGAAAACGCATACATGCGAAAGGACATCTCGAAGCAAGAGCCGAGCCCATTGAACATTTTTAAAGACGACGATCAGGATTTCATCGAAATTGACTTCACAAAGTTCAATGTTCCAGTTGAAGAACGTAGACATGACGCAGAAGAGGTTGACAATATGCAAGAAATATGGAGTGAATGTCAAGAATATTCTACAGAGTGTGATCAAGGCGAGTCTTCATCTACACGTTTAGAGACGGAGCAGCAAGCCGAAGAAATAAGGCGTGATGGCATACTTGATCAGCGAAGGATGACGACGAGAGCTCCTGGTAGACCTAAAATATTACGCACAGGAAGCGTAGGCCGACCGAAGAAAATCTATCAAACGAGGGAAGTTGAACGATCTGTAACTTCGACTGATGCAAATGAGGTTGAAGATTTTGCTGGTTCAACAGACATAACCTTGAAAAATGCTTTGAAAAGTAATGATAAACCTGATTGGGAGGAAGCCATATTATCTGAAATTTGAAGTTTAGTTCAGAAAGGTACATGGGAGATAGTAAAGAGACCGTAAAACAGGAACATCGTAGGCTGCCGTTATGTGTTGACAACAAAGCAGAACGTCGATAAGACTCTAAAGAAGAAAGCGAGACTTGTAGCACAAGGTTTCAGCCAGCGATATGGAGTCGACTATGAGAAAACCTTTGCACCTGTTGCTAGACTGGACACTGTCAGATTGTTAATGGCTCTCGCAGTTGAATTGAACTTGGAAATTCACCAATTAGATATAAACACTGCTTATTTAAATGGATCCTTGGATGAAGAGATTTACATGGAGGTACCAGAACTATTGAAAGAAAGTTTAATTAAGCTTATGAATCGTGAAGGAGAAGATCCAATGGTTATAGAGCGCGCGCATATAATGCTGAATAAATTGGATAGTGGTTGCGATTCATGCTTATTGCGGAAATCATTGTATGGTTTGAAGCAAGCTGGACGTCAATGGAATCTCAAACTCAACAAAAAGTTGATCGCTATGGGATTGAAGCAGAGTCTGAACGAGCCATGTTTATACTTTAAACAAAGCGCAAATAGCTATTTGTTTATATTGGTTTACGTAGACGATATTTTGGTGGCAAGTCAAGAAAGAGGTTTAATTATAAAATTCAAATATGAGCTGTCAAGAGAGTTTGAATTAAAAGATTATGGTCAGGCGAAATATATTTTAGGAATAGACATATGGAGAAATAATAATGACAATGTCATTATTTTGTCACAACAAAATTATATTGAAAATTTATTGAAACGTTTTTCGATGGAAAATTGCAATAAATGTGCAACGCCGATGGAAATTAATTTCAAACAGAAAACTGAAGAAAAATGTGATGACGAAAGCGATAAAACTTGGCCATATCGAGAGTTACCTTGTTGTTTGAATTACCTAAGCAATGCAACTAGACCAGATATTGCTAATGCGGTGAGTAAGCTAAGCCAAAAAGTCACGAATCCTGAAAAATCTGATTGGAAATCTGCAAAACGTGTATTACGTTACCTGAAAGGGACCATACAACTTAGTCTCGTATACTGGTAATTGTATACAGGGTTTCTCGGACGCAGATTGGGGGAATTGTTTACTAGACAGACGATCTTATTCGGGTTATGCATTTATTTTAGGTGGTGCGTGTATATCCTGGCAGTCTAGGAAACAACGTAGCGTGGCGACATCGACTTGTGAGGCAGAGTACGTCAGCCTGTCCGAAAGTATGAAGGAGGCAGTGTATCTGAATAGTCTGATGAAGGAAGTAGGGCTCATAAGGTATGCTCGTGTGATCGTTCATGCCGATAACCAAGGGGCTATATTCTTAGCTCAAGACCCAATGTTTCATGCGCGTAGCAAGCATATTGATATTCGATATCACTACATTAGGGAGGTTTTAAGAGATACGAACGATATCGTGTTGAAACATGTGCCCACTGGATCCATGTTGGCAGACGTGCTCACTAAGCCATTGGCTAGTGTTAAACACTACACGTGTTTAGATGGTTTAGGTATTAAGTCATATTAGTTTATCTTCTGGATGTTTTTATGTAATTAAATTAAAATGTATAGGGGCGTGATGGATATACAAACTTTTTGTATATATTAAATTTCAATTTAATATTGGAACGTGTGGCTGACTTTTGAGTTGTTTCTGCCACCGTTGATGTTACACTCGAAAATATATGTTGTAGCAACGAACATGTCTCGTATTCTTTGATCAAGCCTCTTAGCCCCCAACAAAATTTTATGTTGAGATATTTTTTCCATTATTATTTAGTTTTAGTTTTTAATATAGTATATATAGATTGTAGATTACTTTTAAGTTTTTATTGTATTTTTCATTAAAAAAAATGAGACAAAAAACCTTTCAAAATATTTTAGTAATGAAAGTGGATGCTTCAAAAATTTTATACTTATTTGTCACGATTGTTGATATCACCGTTGAAATTACGTCACAGTATGCTTGACCGATCATATTGTAATACACGTTTGGGAAATTCAAATTATTTACGTCAAAAAAACTGACACGTGACGGAAACATTGCGCAATGGAACACAGTATGGCTACCAATTTTTTTGTTACCTACTAATTGAGATGCGAATGCGCACTATTCAGTGATAGGGAAAGTTCTTATAGAATAAATCTTACAACACGGATCGCCATACTGATCCGTTACCCGACGTAGAAACCAACCCCTCTGATCACTTGAAGTCTATTGTTCTCTCTCATTTCAAGACACAACAACGACTGCCCGGACCAATAGTGTCTATGTGTATATATTTACAATATTTAAATACTTATATGTACTGTGTATATTTAACATTCATCGTCATTACATTAATACGTGAAGCAAAAACTTTGCACCCCTTTTTACGAAAATTGCGTGAAATTTCGCACACTTATAGTTTACATAGAGAAGGAGTGCAGAATGCTAATATATATAATTACTAGCTAACCAGGCGAACTTCGTATCGCTTAACCAATTAACTATAAATTAAGACGCTATCCTATCTTTCAAGTTGGATCAAACTGCACACGGTGTGCAAATTTGATTAAAATCGGTTAAGTGGTTTAGGAGTCCATCGCGGAAAAACAACGTGACACGTAATTTATATATATTAAGTCTTAAGATAACAAAAATAACATTACACACACTACCATGTATTTAACACACACATTTTGTTTGTTGTTAAAGTTAAATTAACAATGTAGCCTTAGCGAAATCTGTGATTTAAGAAGTTTAGTCTTTGACAACAGAACCTTAATAATTTTCAAACTTATAATTCAAATTAATTATGGTCGAATTTCGGCCACTTGGCGACCACTAGTTATTAATAAACTGCCTTACCAGTATTGAAAGTTTGTCAATCCCTGCCAAGGGCTTGCTGAAAGAAATCGCTTTTTAGACCATCCGATGTACTATTTTTATCACTTTCTACTTCTTTTTATCTATGCTTTGGTGTACAGGTATCTATCTATCTATCATCCATGAACAAGGTATAAAAACATCCCTAAATAAACAAAGGCACATGGAACAATCTAGATAATATAAACGCTGCGAACCGAAAAACAAAGTTAAACAATTCACGCTGCTATCAAATTTATGTGGGACGCGTTTACATGCGACACCGATGAGGTAATTTTGAAAAATTAAATTAACATTAACAAGATCACGTGTCCAGTCACGTGTATTAAGAACAGTAAGATTGGGAAAAACGTGCATTGTGAATCCTTTTTCTTTACGAGGGGAAATCCTATTGGTCTTCCCATGAGGGAGAAATCGCGGCCAATGTGTAAGATTCGCCAGGTCGAGGTGGTACTAGCACCTCTAACAGAAAGTGCCATGGCTCACCGAAGTCAGGGATACCCAGTAAAATCCCTCGATGTTCCTCCTTCATCTTTATATATCGGCCACGGGTATATCGTCTCAACACTCCGCGAGGCCCTTGCAGACAGTGGTCCAACGGCCTTATCCACTACGATGTGTAACACACTTCACGGGTGGAGGTAATCGCGCGAGCAACACGGCGCGCTCCCGTCTCGGCGGCATAACGGCGGATGAGGACCCTTTTTTCAGGAAAGCTCGCGGCGAAGGAAGGACGCCCTCCGACATCCTCCTTTGGCAGGAACGGAGCAAGGACGTACGCTTACGATCCCGCTCCAACTTCTCCTTCGCAAGCACGACTCACTCGCCATAGGCATTGTAGAATCCTAACTACATAGCGTATCAGAACAGTGACGGTCGACCAACAGACTGAGTAAATAAGACTGTAGGGCGGCTGATTTTAGAGGTGGCAAAGGGGCTAATATTTTTTATGCCTTACTTACTTATATTTATACATGCATCTTAATGTTATTAGGTCCAGACAAACAATTCAACATGTATTGTTGTGCCGAAAAAAAGACACATAAATAAGAACTTGTATTATAGAAATTAATTACATATATGGACCGTTTATTTTGAAAGTGGTGTAAGTCCATTTTCTTTTGTTTCGAGAAAATTAAATGTTACTATATTTGTTGATTTAAAAATACAGGCAAATCATATGAGGTCTGGCATTGTTTCTATTGTTTTATCAACATTTAATTTGTTTATATAAATTTGTTTTTGGCTAATTAGACTACGATAACACATATTTATGTGCTGTAAATGGACTTACACCACTTTCAAAATTAGACAATTGTAAAAATCGTTTAATTTCAATTTTGAAAAATCAAATATCGCTTAAAATATACTTCATTTTAATATAATTTTGTTTACAAATACGCATAACAACACATAAAATTTTATTTTAGACGGCAATTACATTGTCATTACAAGATACTGATTACAAGAATTTACTTATTCTCTGCATGTGGTAGTGTTTCAAAATATGCATAATGCACCGGAGGTATATAGGGTAGTAGCTGCTTCATGTCTTTATATTTTTCATACGTAATAGGTCTGGCATTTTGGTACAAAGGCTCCAGGGCGATTTTTTCAAATTTTTCTTCCAGGACGTAGAGGTAATAAATTGATAATTTTAAATTCTGCGTCCGTCATCGTTGTTTTATAAAAAATGGTATATGGTGCAATTTTGAGGAACACAGCTAAAGTATGAATTGGAATAGTACATGGGCTACATTTTATTTAAAAATTCAACTCCTAAATAATATAAAATTAGAAAAATCGTAATAAGATTGCGGATTTTTCTGCAAAAAGATGGCGCTACTGTTGTTTTTGTTGTTTTTTAAATTCGCCAAAATACGGGCAAATATACGGAGTCATACAGCCTTGTCAGATTTATTTTCTTCTCACAGGTTATGCGCTGTACATTGTCTAATACATTTCTCTAATTTTTTAATATCTATCTTTTAACTTACGAGTAGTGGAAACACGGAGGGGAAACAATGCAAATCGTCCGCGGGTGAAACCGCGGGACACAGCTAGTATAAAATAAATTAAAAATAACAAAACACTGATCGGCATCCATCTGCTATGCCACCTACTTCTGTCAATTGGACTTACACCACTTTCATAATCGATGATTATGCAATTTCATTTACCGACCGATTTTAAGTTTTACAAAACATGGGATTTTTTTGAGAAATTAAACACGGACTAGTTATATATAAAAAAATTACATTAAATTAAGCATGAATTACGTAATAGCTCATTTTTCTCAAAAATGGACTTACACCACTTTCAAAATAAACGGTCCATATATTACAAATAGGTATTATTTAAGAAGAGTTACAAATAAATAGATATCATAGTAGTTTAAAAAAAGTGTAAATAAAATTAGCAATAAAAATAGGATAGGAAACATGTATAAAACTTAGAATATAAATTGTAAATAAGAAAATATTACATATAAAGAAGCCAGAACCTTGCATCACATACAAGATAGAAACAAAACAAAAGAAATTAGGATATAAGAGAATAAAAACGTATCAAAAATTATATATAAAAGAAATATAGAAATACT
Source organism: Dendrolimus pini (assembly GCA_949752895.1). Classification (NCBI taxonomy): domain Eukaryota; kingdom Metazoa; phylum Arthropoda; class Insecta; order Lepidoptera; family Lasiocampidae; genus Dendrolimus; species Dendrolimus pini. Next base: position 10,493,016 of record OX457146.1, read on the forward strand.
TTGTAATATATATGTTTATAATAAAGTAAAATAAATAAAAGTGCGCCGGTGTATGCGCGTGTGCGTGTGTGCGTGTCTCTGCGTGTGTGTGCTTGTTATGTGTGACTTGTGAGATCGAGAATTTGTACATATTAGAAAAACAATGTCATTGAACTGAAAATCATTTCGGGATGTACATAATTGTGTTATATATTTATTGTTAACAGTTGTTCTGTCCCATCGTAGTCAAGAGTTATAAGCCAATTATTTAATTTTAACTTACTCTCTTGAAATTTAAAATAATAAATTCGTTAAATCTTGTTAATTTTGTTGTATAAAAATATAGTAACAAAATTTGACGAATTTATGATTTATAATATGTGTGTGTGTCTGCGATTATTATTATTTTATAAAAGTATCAGAACTGTAAACAGATAATTTTCCACAAATGTTACTTACGTAATGAAGAAACGACACTAGGGATATCCTAAGAACAAAGTTAAAAAGCTGATCATAAAATCTTACACATTAGCAAACCGCGATAATTATCTAGTTCAACATTACGTTTCAAATTCTTTAGAAAAAAAAATCATTTAGTAAAAATGCGTTGTTCAACAATTTCTCATACATTAAGCAAACAATATTTTGTTATTAGCCAATTAGTAAATTACTTCATTTTGTTCTTTTAGAATATTGCTCTTTGTTAAAAAAATACAACATGAGAATTACCTTTTCGAAACTATCTACGTATAACTACGTAATCATGCAAAGAGTATACAAAGAAATCGTCTATAGGAGCCCATACACGATTCTGCATTGCAGTCCTGCAGTGGTCCGCTCACAGCTTGCAGGACTAAGAAGCATTTTGTTAGATGTTGACGGACGGAATGCAGGCTTCAGGTACTCACAGATAATAAATATACTGTTTCGACCTGAATGCCGACAAATGACAAATCACACCTGCGTAGACATTTTATTACCTTTTCGGCATGTTGACTTCTTTTGTTTACTTTGTGTTTAAAATTTCTTATTAGAAAAGCCCATTGTGTATTGTAATCTTTTATGTCATTAACCAGGTGTGATTCTTAGAAATTCAGTCCACGCGGTCGAGCAGACATATTGTGGTTGTACAGCATAAAGCATGACCCAATGGAGGGATGAGGCAGTCTAGCGATAGCCACAAGCGAAGCAAGACATTAGTGACGTACTTTGTTGCAAGCCTGATCCTGCTCATCAGTGCTTGAGAATACCCCGGGAAGCATGACAGACTAACTTCTCTATTAACTCAATTTAATCTGTAGTCTCTATGCAGCGACTTGTAGAGGCATAATCTCCAAACAAGTAATATCATTTTTCTACTAATGGTAAGATAAAAGGATACGTATTAAGATATAGCAACCCGTATTATATATATTTCGTGCAGCTGAAATACGCATGGGTACGCACGTCTTGGTACGAGATTCTCGAGCTATAACTGTACAAAACTGTGCGCGGACGCAGACGCGACCTGCCGCAATGCGCCCGCGCTCAAGGGCATTCGCAAAGATTAGATGGAGTCGATGTTTCGGCTAAAAATGTATGACTATAGTTGTACGAAAAGAAAAGGGGAGTGAAAATACAGATTTCGCCTTTTCAAAAAAAATTTGTATGCAAACCAATAACGTTGTTTCTATTAATCTACAAAATATTTTAAAAGATACCATATTATTCGTTCGGATATTCTTTGAAAGTTAAAAACTCTCTTCTAAAATTTTAATTTTCAGGATTCATTATCAAAACAAAAGAAATTTGAAATTAAAATTTGAAGAAGCAACATCGAATTGGTTTTTTAACTTTCATAGATTTCTGATTGGGGGCAGGTGTGAGGCGTTCTGTTAAAATGTAGTTTCAGGATTGTTTAAGTATGTAAGCTTGCTAAAGATAATTCGCTAAGGGCAAAAATTGATGTTTGTGTGAATACATTAGAATAGAGAAACTGAATAAATGATGTATACTCTTTTTCACATTTGTAGGAAGTTGGTCAAATTTATTTCAGCTCGAACTTACATAGTTTCGTACATACATATTTACATTCATGCATAGGTACATCCATTGCAAGTTAGATAAAAGCTTGTAATAAAAACATCCATAGTCTACTCTTAAATTATGCCGCCTCTCATCACGCGATATACCTTCTACCCCCTCGACGCGGCCGTAACGCTATAACGCGTCTAAATAGAAGTTTCACTTCAAAAAATATTTGTATTACTGAATCGTCTCTACATCTGTCGCTGTGAACAGTTACGAGTGGTGAATAACAATCGTGGTTGATCACGGATCGGACGTCAAGGCCGGACGTCTGTGTCCGCCCGGTGTTGTGCGACGGTGGGTTCTTTGTTCACGACATTAAGGAATTTGAAATTCACATTATATTTCATTTCTGTCACTGAGTATATTCTGAACCCTTTATATAACACTAGCGCGTTCCCCGTGGGTCAAACCCTAGGGTTTGAAATAGAGCTACTCTTACTACTAGGTTTCTTGTTGAAGTGAAACTTCTATATAGACGAATATATCGCTCACGAAAAAGAGTCACGGTCACGTGGTCTAATACTTACATTTTTAAACTCGTGATATCTTTCGAATGAAATGTCTGAATTGAATAATTCAAAAAGTTATATAAAGGTATTGAAGCAGTCTTGAATATGAAGTAATTTATTTTGATAAGGATTAATACCAAGATACATATAAAGAGTCTTTTCTAGCGGCGGCATTTTAATTATTTTTTTAAAATAAAAGAACTCTTTTTGTGGCATAACTATAATAGACATATGCTGCCGTGACACTTTTTATTTTTTTATTCTCCTCCTTAAGGCTCAGACGAACGAGATTGCCCGAGTAGGGGCACAACCAAACCAAATTACAGTTTTTTTGTTTCTTTATTTTAATTTTTACAATTTCCTAATATTATTACTACTACTTATGTTTCTTGATAAGGTAAATAATTTTTTGCTACGTGTATGGTGTATGGATGTTTGAGGGGGACGGTTTGGGTATTTGAGTGACTGGATAGGTAAGACGGGTAAAGGTTGAATGAATGGATAAGGAAGGGTGATTGGTTCGGAAGGTTGGTAGGATATGTTCTTATTTACTTCTTTTTTGTGTTGTTTACAATTATATCTAATACATTTGCTTACTACTAGGTTAACGTAGAACTACTGACTAGTCAGTAGCGCATTTTATTTACATAAAACTAAAGGTCTTTATACTTCGCATCAGGGCGAAGCTAATGCCACTGTAATTAAAAGGTTAGATATATAAATCTGGGCCACTAAAGTGAAAGACTACAAACGGCTCCACTCAGCTGAGATGAGAATGAATGAAAACTCTTTATTGTTCACCATAACTGAAACCTAGACATTTAATATAAATACATTTCCATTAGATTAGAACAAAGGGCGGCCTTATCGCTTATAGCGATCTCTTCCAGGCAACTCGGTGTCCAAGGATACATTACAAGAAAACTAAATAATATTTAGTGGTTTAACTAAATTAACAACTAATTTAATCGTAATTAAAAAAAAAAAAAAAATAATAAACTAATATAGATATACCTACATAATTAAATAGATTATCTTAAATATAAAATTCTCGAGTGGCGGTGTTTGTAGTTAAACTCCTCCGAAACGGCTTGACCGATTCTAATGAAATTTTGTGTGCATATTGGGTAGGTCTAAGAATCGGACAATATCTATTTTTCATCCCCTAAATGTTAAGGGTAGTCCACACCTATTTTTTTTTTTCTTTTTGATTTTTTTTTTATGATAAAGCATTAAAAATACCCTAAATTTTCAACCCTCTGCAATCAACCCCTATTTTTTTATTTGTTAATTATAAACTTTAATGCTGTCGGCATATCGATTGAAGCTTTTCCGGGCAGGAAGACGTCTGCCGGGACAGCTAGTAATGATATAAATTACATATACTATATGCGAACTATAATACAATTCCATTTACTGCAACAAATCTTATTTAATGGACAAATAATGGTCAATGATCAAGTGTTTGAATGTACAATGTTCATTAGTCTCTTTAAAACTCGAGAACGGCTTGACCGATTTGGCTACTTTTGGTTTTGAATTATCTGTGGTAGTCCAGGGAAGATTTAAAAGGTGAGTAAATATGAAAAAAATGCTTGGAATATAGTAAAAACAACGATTTCGCTTTCCCTTAGAAATACTCCATTGAAATGTTACATGAGCTTTGCATTTGTTAGAGGACGCAATTTTATTTTTGTGACATGTGTGGGGGGTCAATAGAAGCTTAACCTCAAGTTTGTGGGGGTCGCCACCCTTGTCCCCCGGCCGCCATCTTGGAAAAAGTGGTGAAAACACTTTTTCCGCGATATCTCGGAAACTATGCGTCTTGCAAAAAATTTGTTAAGTCATAATTTGTAGCAAATTGTTTTGCCTACAAATATGTTTATATAACTTTTTGCCCTAAATAAAAAATTAAAGAAGTTATAAGCAAATAAGTAAGATTTTTTTTTATTCATTCCTAACTTTTTTTTTACCATAGAACTTACCAAATTTAACTTATCGAATGTAAAGCAGGTAGAAAAGGTCCTCCGTTTTCCCCGCCACCTATGAGGTAGAGTCCATGGAGTAAAACTATTGTCAAACATTTGACGTTCGTCTTGTCGTTTAGAAAGCAACGTTTTTTATTTATTGATTCTGAGGCGGTACGAAGTTTGGGTCGGCTAGTTTTGAATAAAAATTTATAAATTTAAACTTTAATTGAATTTTGTCAAAAATATCTGCGCTACTGGTCACGTACGCAACTTTTAAAGCGGCACGTTCTGTCACTGGCTATCATAACAATCAGCGTCATACAAAGAACAACCTTCCTTATATTCTACAACTGGGCAATCCCAGTATTGTGATTGTATTTAAGTAACAACAGGTGTCGGTGGTTTTATATCAACCACAGTTCCTACAAAAAAATATGAATCAATTTACATACAATTATTTAAGTCACTGTTAGTATATTGATTTCGTAACTATTGTCATTATTTGCTGTTTGGTAATTTAGAGCAGTCATTTCTGAAACTTTTTGAAACAGAAGTCGTGGTAGCGTAATGGCTAGCGCCAGACTCAAAGGGCGCGGATTCGACCCTGACCGGAACGCATGCACCACTTAGTCAGTTTTCTGATCTAATGTGCATATTGTTACAATTACCACGTGCTAACAACGGTGAAAAAAGCATCGTGATGCAACCTGCACATCGAGGTAACCGATGTGTCAAACCTGCCAAGCCACCTTGGACAAGCGTGGTGGGTATACTGTCCGTTCCCCCTTCTATAAAGGGAGGGCAGCAGTGGGAGATTTATGGGCTGATATTATATTTCTGAAACTATATCATTCTTGGTGAATGAAATTACTGCAAAATAAGTCTGGTAAAGCCGTATGTCATTTACTTATTAAGATTTTATTGGACACGTTACCACTTACTCTGTACGCCGCTGGAAAAGCTCATGTTATGACTTGCCTCATAAAAATGTTTTAATTTTCCCGTTATTTGTTATTGTGTATTAAAAATATATAAAGAGACTTGGATGATAATTCTACGAAGTTTTAATAATTGTAAGTAGATAAGTAATAGTAGTAATATTCGTCACAAAGGCAGGCAATGGAATCTTTAGTCCATACAGCCAATACTGATGTATAAATCTTCGTATTGTAACGAGTTACAGGCCTCGAATTAAAATGCCGTTAGAATTACTATAGAGTTTATTAGAACTATACAAAAACGTACTATAACACAGGTACAAATATAATAACACGCGCAAAGTCCGTCACTTAACTAGATTACCGAATGTACACACGTCTTGCATCGCTTATGGTTATCGCTCGACTCTCTCAATTAGGGCATTGCTTTGTTTTACATTACATTACATTCGCAACATCAAAGGTGCTACAAATGCGTGCTGCTCTCTTAAGGGAGACTGGCACCTGGTCACTAATGCCGGAAAACAACACAAGGTTGTTATGGTGACATATTTTAGACCAGGAGTGGTAGCCATCCAGTCGAGAAAATACCCTACCCCTAGCTGTGGGTTGTTTTGTCGCCTCTTACGACACGATAGGCCGCCCGGCCGCAGGAAATTGTATCTTTCTCCGTTCCTGCATGGATACAAATTATATGTTCATTTAGTGAATAAATATTACTTTATTATTATAAATCATTAATTGAGATAATGACTTTTTCATTTAAGATAATGTTACAGTTATTGACTGTTTTACCCAAATGAAGCGATGAGCTTAATGCGTCATTTGTGATGTGATATTGTTATATAAAGACGTTAAATATTGACAGATATTAAAATTAAGAAGAATATATTTTTAATCTTTGAGCCGTTTTAGAACGTATTCGAGCATGATGCTCGGGCTTCATCTGAGATAATGTTAAAGTTATTGACTGTAGGCAAATGAGTCTTATTTATAGCATTAAAAAAATCGTATATCGTTTGAGTATACGGTAATGTAGCTATGATTTTAAAGCAATTTTCACTGTCAGATAAATTTTTACATTTATTTCGATTAAAACCGTTATAATTACTCGTATATCTCCATTCTTCTCCTTTCTCAGAATAGTATGATATTGTTACAACCTAGATGCCGACAAAGACAAATGCCATGTACAGATCTGTAGAAGCACATTTTATTACCTGTCGGCATTTAAACTAATTTTAATTCTTTTATGATCTTCTTCTTTTGTTCACTTATTTATTGGCATACATTTCTAGTGGAGAACAGTCTATTGTCCTATTGTACTCGCTCATTAGCATCATTAGCCAGGTGTTACAAGCTAATTCTAGGAAACTGTGGCGACGTTGCCGGGAGGGCACATTTACATTTGTGGAGAATAAAACGACGGCTTCATGGAGAGAGGAGTCAGTTGAGCTACGACTACGATACGAGCGTGATGTGTGCACATTCGGATATCTAATTGTGACGGGCTTTGCGCGTTTTATTGACTTACGACCTTCTGCAGTACGTTTGGATTTGTTGTGTTCGGTCATATTTGTACCTGTGTTATACGTGTTTGTATAGTTCTAAATTAGGACCTACTTATGCAAAATGGAACCAACTCACATACTGACAGTTTTGAGAAAAAGCCGTTTTTATTAAAATTTTGCATACAAAAAAAGTGTCTATATTTTGGAAAAAAAAATGATATTATATTTTGTCCTATATATTCAAGTAAACCTTTTAGGTTTTTGGATTACCATGGGTCATGGATCTTGTTTGTTTATTATACTCTTGGTGTTTTGTGGGTTTAGCTACTTTGTGATAAAAATGTTTTTATTCTGTAAATGTTGTCAGATCGTTATGATTCTTATTGAGTCGATAGTAGGTGCATTTTGAAAGCCTTCTGCATCCTTAACTCAATTTTGGCATGTTTGTGGATTGGTTCTGTTTTGCATAAGTAGGTCCTAATAAACTTTATAATAATTCTAAGGGCATTTTAATTCGAGTCCCGCTCACTCGTAGGAATATATATAAAAACCTAATTGACTTTTTAAGTACGTAACATAGAACTACTTCTTAAGGGCTTTCACCGGGCGTAGCTGCGAGGAGAACGTTGTTCTCAAATAAACTCCAAAGAGATAAATGCGACCCCCAATTGCCGGTCACTATAGCAACGCGAGATAAACCGCGACCAGGGAGGTCAATGGCATACAGTAACACAGTTTCTGAAAGCTGAAATTTCAGTACGTTGACCTCGGTATATCGTTTATGTTAACCCCTTGCGATTGTGTGCGTCTGACACAGATCGTATTTTTATAGCTAGACTAGAATAAGCCCGCGAGTTCGTCCACGCTTGACTTGAAATACCCGCGGGATTCCCGGGATAAAAGTAGCGCATATTTTAAGTCTCAGAATTTGCTGTCAATCAGCCAAAACCGCAACGAAATGGCCCCACTACTTTTAACATGGATATTAATAAGCTTTCTTAAAAAAGTTTTTACTTACAAGCTTTTGAGATCTTGGATATCATGTAGCAGCAGAGTGCTACCCAAGACAAGTAAAACGAGCCCAATCACGACGGGTATATCTTGTTTAGTACAGGAGTTCATATGACCACCTTGCGACTCCATCATCAGATCAGCTCCATGGTACCATATTATGGCATTGTCACGCGATATACAAATTCATGCAAAATTTTAGCTCAATCGGAAAGTTGAAGTTGGTCAAATTTAACTTGCTAGATTCCACCGGAACTTACATACATACATACATAGTTACATCCATTGTAAGTTAACTAAAAGCTTGTAAAAGAAAAGACAAACGGACAAGAAATGTAAAAAAACATGCATCCTGTTCTCCATCGTTTATATAGTCTATTCCAATTGTTTTCTTCAATAAAAAAATTCAATGTACAGATATGACGTGTTTAGAATTTTATAATAGATAATACTTCCGTAGATTATAACAGCCTGCACTATTATTATTTTTTCGCCTACTCCTCCGTCATGTTTCAAGACAGAGACTATTGTTTTTCAAGTCTTATTCTAGCTACCTTAAACTATTTCTATTATTATAGGGATGATAAGGGGTGGGGGGATCTTTTTTACTATTATTTTCTTTTCTTTCTTATTAATTACAAATCATATTTTCTATTACATTCTCTTATTTACTATTACAATTATGTATCTATCTTATTAGTTAATTTTATTTATTACAGTTTATACATATGCTCTATTTTCGTTAAATTTTATCTATGTACTATTTATATTTGCTCTAATTTAGAAATTATTTTTATCGGTAGAAAAACACAGACACAATCTACGCCTGTGTTATTAGTAGTATACAACGGACTACGCAGGGCCAATAATTCCCCTCCTAAACCATCCAACATCACTAACACCAAGTGAAATTTTTTCAACAACAATTTCCAGTCAACACATTGTCACAACAATTAAACAATAAATTAAAACATCACACAAAGTCACAAACGCACAATCGATCAATCAATATCTTTATTTGCAAGAATGTAGTTTATACAGGTTTTACACGATTAGGTGATGCACAGTACATTCTACTAAATAGTGGTGTACAAAATGAATGAAATCAAATTTAAAATTAAATTATCATAAATATTCTATAAAAAAGTCAATTTTCGATAAAATACAAGTAATTAATGTCAAGAGAAATAATAAAAATAGATCACTAAGCTTTATCGTATAGATAATAACGACAAGAACTTTTTTTAAAGAAATTCATCTACAGTCTATCTACACAACTAAAAAAACAAACATAGAAAGGAATGGATACTCGCTAAGCTGAAAGCGGGGCCGTTTTTCAAGTAGCAGGTATCAAAGGTGGAAAAACCATGCTAAATGTAGCAAGGCTAGTTTTTACATATATCATATATTGTTATAAACTATTGCACATATTGTTATAAACACACATAAACCAGACATATTGCCAGATATATATATATATATATACATACAATACACATGACTTAACAATCTTATAACTAGTACAATCGGCGGTCTTATCGCTAACAGCGATTTCTTCCAGACAACCTTCTGGAGATAATTTTACATTTTTAATAATGGGTCGGTATTTCGTGCGCATAATTTAAAATATATACAATCATATATATATATATATATATATATATATATATATATATATATATATATGTCGGAGGGAAGCTATGACTATGACGATATGACGATGTATTGTTGACTGGATGTATAACGCACAATATCATTTGTTTACATTATAATCACTTCTAAAATTCTTAATGTAATTTAATTAGATTTGTTAATGTTTCTATAACTTCAAGATCGTTCTAACCTAATAAAAGTTATGAATATTGTAATTTAATAAACGACCAATCAGAGCAGAGCATATGGCGGAGCGGGGTCGGCGCCCTCTATACTTTGAGTAATATCTACTTGGGTAGACTGAGGAGTTTTTGTGACACATTGAGTTGATGGCAGCAGGTCGAGTTGGACCTTAGAGTATTTTAAAGAAAGTGTTTTAAGTTAGAAGTATGAGCGGGTGCCCTGAACCCGCTGCTCGGTCTAAACTATGTCATAATGTTGATCAAATCTAAATTAAAAGTGTATAAACCGTGGCTATTGTGTTTTATGCTCGCATTTCATCCTGATGACGCCCACTAAACCTGAAATAACTAAAGATGATGTCGTGAGAACGAGGCCGTTCTGCGACATATATATATATTGCCAGACACTTCCTTTAGGCCATAAATGTGGGAACTTTCGTCATTTTAGGATGGCTGAATTTGAAAAGATTTTGAAGACTATTTTTATATGTCTAAAATTGATAATTTTGTTTTTAGCGCTGATTTTTATTTCATTTTTATTTTTGTCGTTTCGGCCAATTTTTAGAAGCCGTGTTCAGTGAAGACAAGTGTCAATAAGTAATGTGTAATTATAATTTATACTCTCCAACTTGTTCATTGCTTACTCTATGGGACCCTAAACCGAATGAGAATTAATTAAATTCAAAACATTTTTAACTAATTAAAAAACTGTCATTACGATGTCATTTAAAAATTACTTCCACATTTTGATATATCGTATGCTGCAGGTTAGGTAACTATGACGTCACTTCGTGAGTTCCGCGCGCTTTCCATACATTTCCGTCCGCTTTCCCGAGGGCGGTGACCGGGTGGCAATACAGCGAATGTTTTATACCGCGCCTTGAATAGCGCGAATGTACTTTATAATAAATAAACAAATATTTTTAATTGGACAATTGATCCCGCGGACTTAATAATATATCCATGTAAGGCGCAATAATATTTTCATTTAAAAGAACTAAGCAAGCAAAAAAATTACATCTTATTTTGATAAATTAAAATTCTTCTATAAATCGAGACCATGTATAATTTTTTGATCAAGTTTGTAAATTGAGAAGTCGTCTTGTTAATGAGAACTTGGAATTACGTTTTAATTAAAAACAATAACACACAAACCTGACTTACTCTAACTTCACAAGGAAATGCAAGCACATTGTTCGCATTAATAAATATTTATTAAGTACGAAATTTAGTTTTCTTCTAGTGTACTAGTGTGTAATAAAAGTTTACTAAAAAACCATTTTTTTTTAAATTGTTGTAATGTTCATATTTAGTTCTTTGGCTAAAAAGTTTGCCGGTCACTGGGATAGGCAAATAGATGGAGTGTGGTTTATCAGAACTCTCACTCATCTAATATTCTGTTAAAAAGTAGTGTCACATCGAAATGCCTTGCAAAATGGCGGTTTTGAGAAAACGCGGTAAACAGCTATCTAAACAATATTTCCATATATACTCTGTGTACATACATATATTTGTATTTAAATATGTATGTGCATTTTTATTTACTATTAATATATGTATATATTTTGAACTATGCGCACTGAATACCGCTCATTAATAAAAAAGTGAAATTATCTCCAGAAGGTTGTCTGGAAGAAATCGCTGTTTCCGATTGTACTAGTTAAATTATTGTTAACTCGTGCGTATTATTTTCTTGTATGCAATAAATAATATTCCATTATATTCTATGTCCACGATAAATAACTTTTTAGTGTATCTAAACAACAAGAAAAAAAACAAACTTCATACATAGATTAGCGCCTTAGGATAACATTTGTACAAAAAAGTGTAAAAAATCAAAAAACGTCGATTACTGCAAGTGCAATTAATAGGAGAGAGGTGTAATCAAGATAATTCCAGCTTGGCCACAGCAGACTATTGAATCCGTCGTATGAACGACCCGATTGGTGTTGCCTGTAAAATTAAGTAAATTATAAAAATAAATACAAATAGTTTATTTTTATAAAACTAAATATTTTTTATTTTTGCCGGGCTGTTTTAAAACAGGGTCTATTTTTTTTTATTTTCTATCTCTTTCAAGCTATCTAACTATCTTTATTACTACTTGTTTCTACAAAATAATGCTGCAAGTCGGGATTTGTTGGTTCAGGTTGGATTAGGTTGGAAGTTGGTAAATGGGTTGGAACGTGATGTGGATAGGATTGGTTTTGGTATTTGGGGTAGGATGGGTAGGGTAATTGTGCATTATTTATTTTACATGTTCTTAGTGCCTAATTTTACATTTCCAAACTTATTGTGATAATTATATCTATTACAAATTTTCTTACAACTATTTTGCAGGTTAAATTTAGATTTTTGTGTTTTACAGATTATATGTATATATTACTATTTTTAATTTTAGGTTTTTTATACAAGTAGTTAAGTTGATTCTATTTTACGTTTTCTGTCTGTTAGATGCTATCTATTAAGGACCTTACAATTTATACTTTCTGTAGCAACCTTCAATTTAGCTTAAACTATTATGTATAATATAGCTCTACATGTTTACTAACACTGAAATCCTATATACAAGCATATAGTGTCATTGTTATATTTTTATACACTTATCATATTTACGTTTAACTTAATGTCTATTGTGTTATGCTATTTTATAGTCTTTGTTTTAATACCATTTTGTTACAGGTGCCACCAGCCCCGGTAATCTGCTGGTCATCGTATGTTGCGCGATGCGCGGTCATGTATTCTGCAGAACTGTGTCCTGCAATGTTTGATGTCAATTGAGTTGTCTGATTTCTTATTGTGTCAAAGTGTATGTTTCGCATTACTGTGTGTAATTAAACTCGCTATTTTTACAATAAAAGTAGCTTGTTTCATGTTTGTTACATGGTGTATTGTTACGTTTGTGTGTATGTGATAGGAGCGTTTTGGTTGTTTGTCTGTATGTGATCGATATATGGTGGATATTCCACCTATAAGAACGAAGCGCTTCGAATCCAGCTTCATCATACGCACCGCAAAGGAATGGAACTCATTGCCGGAGTCTTGTCTTTCCCGATACTTATAACTGTCTTCAAGTCCCGTGTGAATAGGTACCTTCTAGGTAAGCGAGCTCCATCCTAGACCACATCTTTGCCCCACATAGGGCAAGATTGTGGTCAAACGCGAACCTATACTACAATAAAAATAAAGAAAATGTGAACGGTTATGTGTATGGTTTGTGTTTTGCCATGTGACTATGTATGTTTTGATTTTGGAGAGTTGTGTCATGATCAAGTGTTTCTTGATTGAGTGCGCTATGTGTATGAGTTATTCATGTTTTGCGTGTGGTTTCATGTTGGTGTTTACTTGTAGTGTGTATTTGTCCCGTGCAGATACCGGGGCCATCTTGTACTACACTCTCCACTCAAAGCGGTCTTCTAACCGAGTGACGCCGCCCATCACTGGATGCTACCCTCCGGTTCTACGCACGATAGCGGAGCTGTTGGCCTTGTCTCGCTGCCTGGTTATTAAGCCGATGTTCTACCAGTTTTCAGCGCAAATTATTCCACAGCGTGGCACGACGTCCGGCCCATTACTATTGTGTTTTCCCCGGCGGTGCATCTAACTGTAGGCAACGGTTGCGCGCGCTATGGCGTCCCATCGCGCCCTCACCGGGCACTCTTCGCTGAAAGCGTTGTGAGTCACTTCTGGTAACTAAATAAAAAAAAAACAATTCATAATAAATAATTAAATAATATAAAAATATAATTTAAATATACGTTTTATCCGTGCAGGGACGGAGAAAGAACACAATTTCCTGCGGCCGGGCGGCCTGTCGTAAGAGGCGACAAAACAACCCACAGCCAGGTGGTAGGGAATCTGCCCGACTGGATAGCTACCACCCCTGGTCTACTCTACTGGTCTGGTCTGGTGTATGTCGCCATAACAACCTTGAGTTGTGGTCCGGCATTTGTAGCAGCTTTGGTGCACAAATATGACTGGACACAGCCAGCAGAAACCGTACGATTCAATAACACGCGCAAAGTCCGTCACTATATCGCTAATCGAAAGTACTACACACGTCTTGCTAGTATCTTAATCGTCGCTTGACTGCCCCACCCCTCCGTTCGGGTATTGCTTTATACTAAACTGTATAATACCGACAAAGGGGCCGCGTTATGAGTTAATCCGCACATCTGGCAAGCTTCGACGCAATGCAGTGATTAGTTCGACACTAATGACGGCATAAAATAAGTACCATAACAATAGGTTGTTTTTCAATTTTAAACACGAAGTAAACAAAAGAACTCCGAATGCAGGAAAGGCAATAAACGGTGTTTTACGACAGCCAGGTGTGCGTTCTTTGTCGGTATGTAACATTATCTTAACAAGGCACCCGGTATACGTATGGTGTTTTAGTATTATAGGTTAGCAGTTGTTCAACCCGCGCCATTGGTTCTGGCAATGATGTCATGCCATCGAACTGGCGGTCACGCCAAACGCTATTTGCTTAATGCTCCTTTAAACGACGAGTGATTTATTGGACTCATTTAATTTATATGTTTTCGAACAAACATCGCCATTTAGCACTTAAGGTTCTATCTATGGAGTTCGCTATCTCACTCACGGATCACCTAATTTAAGGTATAAATTTAGAGAATTAGGAAGAGAGAACGAAGAAAGAAATAGTATTATGTAAGTCTCTACTGTAACAGCAGCAACTTTGAAATACAACTTTTTATTTTTGCATTTGCTATAATTTTTCCTTGTCCCGAATTTTCATTTAACGTAAACAATAGAAATTATTTTACATTAAAATCAACTAAGTGATAAAAAATTAGGAACAAGATAAAGTTCATTAATCACCAAATTAATTAATAAAATAAAAAATATACAATACCTATAGCTTAAAAAATACAAATACAGTGAAACTTGCTTTGAATAAAAACTTTTGAATTTGAATTTGAAGGGATGGGGTATGGGATTGAAATAGGGGAGGGGAGGGGATAGGGGAGAGGAGGGGAGGAGGGGAGGAATAGACGGACATAGCATATTTTAAGAGTTGTACGCCGCATTTTCAGCAAACACGGTTCGCATTCAGCATATTGTTGTGCCGGAATTATATCCGACACAACGTGAGAGACGTCAAAAAGACCGTAGAATGGAGTACTGCACAGCACTCTACGGTCCAGTACACCTTTGGGCTGTAGCACCTGCTTACCAACTTAATTCCCTGGACTGTATTCAACGTCGAGCCGTTCGCGTTGTTGATGATCCCATACTTACAGACGGTCTAGATATGCGTAGCCTTAGAAAACACTTTCTACCGACTGTATTACGGGGAATGTTTCGAAGCACTGTTTAGAATGGTGCCTTTGTTCTCTTTCTACCATCGCACCGCTCGCCATCGGTTGGGAGTTCACCCCCACTTCCTTGAGCCGCTTCGCTTCGCTCATGTACGCAATGGTTCTGTAGAACGTTTCTATTTGGAATGAGCTCCCAGCCGAGGTTTTCCCACAGCGCTACGATAAGAAGTTTTTCAAAAAGGATGTCATAAAATTTCTTCGAGGCCGGCAGCGCGTTGGTGACATCTCTGATGTTGCAAACGTCCATAGGCGACGGTAACCGCTTTCCACCAGGTGGGCCGTAAGCCTGTTTGCTGTACTTCAGCTATAAAAATATAAAAAATAACAATTTTTATATTTAGCAAATAGATAAATTTAATTAAATGCCAACAATAAACCATTTTCGTATTTCTAAGAATGAGAGCGTGCCCACTTCATCACAAAGACATCCGTCTTATACAGCAAGCGAGGCCGCGAGCAAAAGTCAGTGTTCCATAAATCGTCTAATCATTTACACTTGTGTTAAATATAACCATTACATGATTTGACGGTGACCGCATAAGGTGAAGCGCCTTTCGTTCGCGTGTTTGGATGCTATACACACAGACCTACTTAGCAAATTATAGACGTATCTATACATACAACGTACTCTTTCATAATACATATGTATAAAGTTATTGAACTTCTACAAAGGAGACGGGGAATTTTGGGGCAATGAAATAGATAGCGTTACAATATTTTCTTAAGTTCGCGACTGCTCTTCTTTATATATAAAAATGAATGTTTGTCTGTATGTTCTTTATAGCATCGTAAACTATACATTTGATCATGTGATGATGTTTAGCAAACTTGTTGTGCATGAGGTAAAGAAGGTTTCTAAGTTGGTTCACAATTGGACCCGGTAGGTGGCGCTGCTGTCGGCATATCGATTGATGCTTTGAGGCAGGACGACGTCTGCCAGGAGAGCTAGTATCCTATAAATATTATAAACGCGATACTTTGTAAGAATGTATGTATGGATATATGTTTGTTACTCTTTTATGTAAAAACTACTGAATGGATTTTGATGAAACTTTACAGTAATATAGATTACACATCACAATAACACATAGGCTATAATTCATAAAGATATAGTGTGAATTAACCAAAATAATGATTTTCCATTATCACCCGGGTGTAACCGTGGGCGCAGCTTGTACATAATAAAACTACATTTTGTATGTAAGCGCGGTAATTTATTTGATTTTTCCTTCTTCTTTGGGTCTTCCGTCGTCACGGCTAGTGAAAAATGAATGTTTGTCTGTATGTCCTTTATTGAATCGTAAACTATACATTTGATCATGTGATGATCTTTAGCAAAGTTGTCGTGCATGAGCCAAAGAAGGTTTCTGAGTAGGTTCACAATTGGACCCGGTAGGTGGCGCTACTGTCGGCATATCGATCGAAGCTTTTCCGGGCAAGACGACGTCTGCCGGGACAGCTAGTATCCTATAAATATTATAAACGCGAAAGTTTGTAAGAAAGCTTGCTGGAAGAAAACTCTTTTTAGAGTTAAGCTCACCGTTGTACATCACCATTATCTTTTCTCTACTTCACCATTATTTGTAACTATTTTTGTGTACAATAAAACGTAAAGAGAAATAGAAAGTTTTTGCTTCACGTATTATTATATTTATAAGACAATGCGTAAACATTGATTTGGTCAAAATCGTCGTTGAAATTCCTTTGAGTGCTTTTCGCTATTTCATATCGTTACATGCTGACAAAGATCGCACATCTGGCATGTTGTAAAAACAATTTCTTTTATTTACTTCGTGTTTAAACTTAAAAAACATCTATTGTTTTCGTACTTATATATAGCTGTAATTAGTGTTGAACGAATTAATCCTTATTTATATTGCATTGCGTCGAAGCACGATGTGCGTGAACCCTTTGTCGGTATTATATAGTTTAGTATAAAACAATGACCGAACGGAGGTGTGGCGCAGTCAAACGACGACTACGATACGATTAAGACGTGTAGTACTTTCGATTAGCGAAATAGTGACGGACTTTGCGCGTGTTGAATTGCATTGAATCGTGCAGTGTGAACTGGTTGCATCCAGTTTTATTTGTTTTATACGTGTTTGTATAATACATGTGTTTGTATTATAGTAATTTCAACGGCATTTATTTTAATTCGAGTCCTGTAGCTCGTAAAAATATATTGAAAAATTCACCTGAATATAATAGTTCCTGCACGTTCTTTATACGCAAATTGCTTAGATTTTAGTTTACTAAGCTTTTATTTTGAGTTCACGCGTAAAATACATAAACCGACATAGAAAAATCTATGTACAGACTATAATAATTGTAAAGTAGGTCTGTGTGTACGAAATAAAGGTTCTTCACCTTCGTGCCGTCATCGGGCAAATTAATCATGTAATATTTGACTAGTGATGTCACGTGGTGTTGTTCAGCACGAAAAAACATGGTGTACATTTAATTGAATATACACGGATTAACTCGAAAACATATTTTATGATGCAATACTTTTATCAATTACTAGCTGTGCCCGCGACGTCGTCCGCGGGGAATTCGTTGTCAAAACCCCCCGATTTTGAAACATTCTTCATTGGTACTCCGCTCCTATTGATTTTAGCGTGATGATACATAGCATGTAGCATTCCTTGCTTAATGGGCTATTGAACACTGAAAGAATTTTTCAAATCAGACCAGTAGTTCCTGAGTTAAGCGCGTTCAATCAAACAAAGAAACAAACTCTTCAGCTTTATTTACTAGTATGAGACTATTTGGGGTCGGCACAATGTCTTTTTCTTCCATACTCCTCTATTCTGACATACGTCCTCTGGTACCACAAATAAGCATATCATCCTTCAAACCATCCAACCATCTCCTTTCGTTCTACCTTTACATTTGTACCCATCCATCTTGTAGTTTAACATCATTTTTGTCACGTGACTTTCATCCCTCCTCATTACATGGCAATACCAGCTTAATCTTTTTCCTCTCAGTTTTTCAATCACTGGTGCACCTTTCAAAGATCCCCTTATGTACTCATTTCACACCTTATGTATTCTTGCAACACCACAAATTCATCGCAACATTCTCATCTCAGCTGAGTGCAGCCGTTTGTGGTCTATCACTTTAGTGGCCCACCATTGGGGCCCGTATAACAAGGCCAGTTGTATGACGTATCTACCCGGAGGTGCAAGGAGTGCATAGCACTCAGGCGCAGCGATCCAGGAAACGCAAACCGATCGCCTGTGGGTGTGTTAACCTACACATCCTACAACTATCCGTGCAGGAACGGACAAAGAATACAATTTCCTGCGGCCGGGCAGCCTGTCGTAAAAGGCGACAAAACAACCCACAGCCAGGAGGGAGGGCTTTGGCCCGACTGGATGGCTACCACCCCTGGTCTAAAGTATGTCGCTATAACAACCTTGATTTGTGTTCCGGCATTAGTGACCACGTTCCAGTCTCCCTTAAGAGGGCAGCAGCGCATTTGTATCACCTTTGGTGTTGCAAATGTCCATAGGCGATGGTTACCGCCTTACATCAAGTGGTCCGTCTGCCGAACCCGATCCCAGCGCCACCTACCGGTTCCAATTGTGAGGGGTTGAACTTAAACAGACAAAAAATTTCTTCAAAATCGGTAAAGTCGTTCAAGTTACCCTACACAGAATGTATCCCTATACAGAATGTATCCCTATACAGAATGTATCCCTATACAGAATGTATCCCTATACAGAATGATGAACTAACTCCATACGTACTTGTACAAAGGTCGACATATTCGCCGACTCTGCTCTTTCTATTAAAAACCGACCCAATGCTCTGTTCAATCCTATTCTTAACTTTGTCACAGCTACTTGTATTTTGTTTTTACCACTGTAAAAAGTACATAGATAATCAATTATATTAGTCATGCCGTATTTGCATAAACAGAATATAGTGTTAGGCTATGAAACGTTTGAGTTAAGATATAAAAAAAGTTTATAGTTATGTATAGATTATACATAATTTTGCAGACCAATAAAAAAAAATAGTCGCGTACATATATTTCTGCGATTAATTTTTATTTATATAGATTAACAATAACAGTGTCGCAACACAAATAACCACATTAAAACCCTTAGCTATATGTGCGTGACAGAGTCAAGAATACTTACTACATTGACTCAGACGAAGCAGGGATATAATAAATATGTATAAGAATAGAAGCAGTTAAATCTCTCACATCCTCTTGGATCCATTTCCGTGTTTACCTAATAAAAGAAATACGTCAGAATATTAGGAATGCACGTTAAAAATCGCCTTTACATGATATAAACCTACTGACACTATAGTTGCCACCGTAAACTAGCTTTTTCGTGTTGTTTTCTTTTAAAGAGAGATTCACATGAGTCGTAGCCGTAAACGCTGGTCTATTACAAATGCTGTAAGCCACGTCCAGCATGACCAATAGATGCTTATTATGAAAATGCACTAGATCAGGATTCTCTAAATTTTTTTTTTCTTAATACAACAACAGCATCATTTGCCACATATTGAATAACTGAAAATATACTAGGTACCGTAAGTAAAGATAAAATAGAGAAAAAAAATCGTAACTGAAAAAAAGAAATAGAAAAGAAGAAGAGAAGAGAAGAAGAGACCCCACCAAAACGCAGAACCGGAGCCAAGACCACACCGATTGCCCGCGACCAGCCGCAAAGAAGACGCTAGGTAAGTGTCAGAAATACTTGATAGTGATAGCGGTTTACTTGTTTTTCAAGAATTCAAGGAACATTTGTTTATAAGAGCTGGGCCTAGTTGCCGCTATATCTATTAAACTTTCCAGCCTTAGGGCCATATTGGTTAGTCCAGTAAGTATTAAGGGCAAATCGTTTTTTTTATCAACTCTTTAGTATTTTCATTATAAACTTTGCATTATTAGTGAAATTAAGTTGAATTATTTTTATTAGTATTATGCTTAAGATATAAGATAGTATAGATTATAACTCAATAATTTTATTAAAATCTGTGTTTTTATTAAAGTGAGTGCTATGAGTACGATGCTAGACGTTATGTAGGACACTTGAATAAATATAACTTCGATCTTAAAACTGGTTTTCATATAAACTCTTCTCACAGTATCTATCAGTAGTACAAAAGTCTCTGGTAACTGTTGTGTCTTTTTTACATTTTGAATTCCAGCCAATGGGAGCGAGTTTCATACACAGCTCTCATTAGTATCACAAGAAGAATAATAACAATAAGCCATTATCTTTTGCAGACCCGATTTATTACACTGGCGGGATGGATTTGACCCACAAGCCGTAGTTTGGAGACCCCTGCACCATTCATCCATTACCCTAATCTCAATTACACGCCTGAAGCGGCATACATAAGCTGTACGTACTCAGACGCTGCATCCGCAATTATTCTTGGTTTTTTTTTGACGTCAGTCGACAATTGTGTCTTATCGTAATTAAGGTATTGGATACATTGACGCCCGTTTAGTTCACTACCATGATGACCATCGGTATGAAATCCAGCCGACACTGGTGCAATATGTGTAACTTTTTATCCTATATAATATAAGGTAGTTACGAATATTCGGCAATAAATACGTCTGCTAACGGTCTGTTATATTTTATATATCAGTGAATCTTTCATTAAATATCAGCATATAGCGTCCCGTGGGTAACGACGTCTCTCGGGGCCCCGGAGACGCAGGTATGCGCAAGATCTCCTCCCGTAATACCGCTGCAGGGAGCGGAGGATTCATCCCCCTGTTGATGAAGTGAGTCTGTCCTGCTTCCCGGGGCACTCTCAAGCACTGATGCGCAGGATCAGCGGAGGTGTAACTGCGTTCAAAGTCTCATGATCTTCCTACCATAAACGCGGGGCACGTGGAAGGCGGCTGGTTTTAATGGAGTATGGCCCATGAGTTACTTCTCCACATAAAGGGGGGTACCTTGCTGAGTCTTTACACATGCCGGCGATTGCCTCTGTTAGCTGCGCTATCTTCAGTGGCTAACTCTCATCGCTTTAGTTTAATCCCTAGGAAAGGAACCGGTAGTGGGCGAAATGCATTTACTCCGGCTCAAAAAAATTGTCTCTGCCTCGCCTCACGCACCGCTTAAATACAATAAATTACTTGAAAGTACCGTCAATTAAATGTCCGCAATCTAAAATGTCCAGCAACTAGTTAATAACTATTACAAATGCCACCAAAACGTTTAGTAAATATAACAGTATAGTATTTGTCGGCGAACCATCGCCAAGGATAATATATTGTCAATGACACTTTAGCGGAGTGTTGCATCTATGGTTGCAAGCGGCCACCCTAATGATAGATAGACATGTCGGGACATGTCTCGGGGGTGTTGGTCAAAAGAGTACAATGATATTGGATATATGGGGCTATGACGAGCTTACATATTCATTAATTAACCTTGTTATGCACTGCAGGCGATCAATAAACATCTGCCTTAAAATAGCTATTGGTTCGTGATGCCTAACAAAATCGAATAAATTATGACATTACTATACAAGTAATTACTACAATTAGCTTTGTAATATCTCCTATAATTATATATTTATTATCTACCATAAATTTAGGTTGCCAACAATTGTTATATTTGTATGAATTCAGAATTTGTAACAATCCCACTAAAAATATGTAAAAAACTTCAACATACAGACAAATTTGGAGAATTTAATAGCAGTATACATCTGTTTGCACGTTATATTAGGCTTATAATAGGCACAGTTACAGTATTCCGGGTTCAATTCCCTCGTAACACAATTTCCAAAAGGTCAATGTTCAGCTGAAAATTACAAACCCTAGTTAACTCAGCATGAAAAGATATATTTCGGTACATCACAAAAGTTTTGGTTTGATCTCGATGTCATTGAACTCTTTGATTTTGGCCTCATTAAGTCAACGTTACACCGCCATTAAGTCAACGTTACACCGGACTCGGAGTCGCGGTGTTATAATGTTCGATTAAATTTTAATTGTGTCTTTAACATTTCGCGTTTAACTCATGGAGGCTTGTATCAACGAAAAATCTTCAATGACTTTGAGGATATTCCAGTACTAATTTTTGGGGCCATAGTGGAATAAATATATATTATTAAGCTTGATTAAATTTATATTTACTTATTTTTATTACATAACAACTCTGCGGTCTCTAGTTCCGTACCCTTTTTTTAAAATACAATTCAAAAAGAAGTTAACAAGTTGTACTGTTATTGTGTTTGACATTTAATGAATATATAAGTTTTTATGTACGTTAAAAATAGCTACTTTATTTACTACCCTCGGCGTAATTAATAATAATAAATATTTTTTTATGAATTCATAATAATAATTAATATAATAATAACAATGTTTATGGCCCGTGGTCATCAAAGACATACAATAGTGTTACTATGTTCCTCGAACATTGCGACGGGCAGACGCCATAGTCTCCATATTCCCAGACCCCTAGTACCACTAGCAGCTCACCCCCACAGCCCGGTACTTTTTGTTCTTATTTCCCACCATAGTCCTACACTGGCCGGGGTTTGTCCTTGGATGCATTAGTATATAGTTCAGACAGGGATAATCGCCGGTTAGTGTCACGCCACATTTACATTAAATTTGTGAAGGGGCCTCTACGTGTTGGCCCTCCCATAGCCCCACGCAAGCCTTCCAAAAGTCCAGGCCATCTTTATGGCCCGTGGTCTCTAAAGACATACTATAATAATTAATTGTAGCTAACGGTATAACTCTAGTACGATATAAAATATCCAAGTTTCAAATCATAACGATTCTAAAGAAGTTTCACTTCAAAAAGTGTAAAGAAGACGTACGAGTATTTCCAAATAAATATCTTCTTATTTCTATCTTCTTTTAAATCCCTAAGATACGCAAGAAAACATTCTTGAGAACCATTGAGTAAAAGAAAATTCTATGTACCTGAGACATAAATATTCCTATCCTTTTTTCACGAAAGGGCCACCCCGCCGTAGGGTCAATCGCGCCCTATTCAGGGCACACGAATGTCAAAGTTCAAAGAACGCACTTTTTTCGTAAGGCCGTTGACCCAACCACGCCTCCTAGCAAAATCGTTTTGTAGAAATTTACTTATTTATCGTATTAGATTTATTTACTGATAATATAAACATGTCGATTTACGCCTGAGATTGAACACGATTTAGGGCAGTTAATAATTTCAAATATAATTTAATTTATTATTCAAAAGTATAATAACATTTATTCTTATCTATTTTTAAATAGATTTGTACTATCTGTGGATCTAGCAAGCGTCAAGTATTCATGAATATTCAAATTGTGTAATAAATTTCAAGCATATAAAAATCATGAGAAAGTTGAACTTTTTAACCCCCCTTCTCCGCACTACCCCCGCATTGCATTACACGCACACTTCACAAACAAACCAAGACACACAAAGAGCCTAAAAATTAATAACCAATAACCCAGACACAGAAGGGAAAAATCAACACACATGGCACTAGGTAAGATAATATATATAGGTATAGTCATAAAGCACACACTGCACATGCACTTTCTCACAACACAAGCATGTAACAGATACACTTTACATTAATATAAGTTTAGTAATAAAATTAGAATATATTAATATAATAAGTTATTCATAAGGTACAACACCACAACACAAAAATCACCAAATTAATGTCACACACAATAACAAAAATAACCAATAAGCGTGTATAAGCCCTAAAAACTTTCTTAAAAATTAAGTTGTATAAAAGCGTACGGAACTCAAGTCCGTAGAGTGGTTAAAAACCCCCCTTCTCTAGACTACGCTAGATTATAGGCATTAGACTGACGTCAAACAATGTTGTTCTTATAACAGTGACATTTGACTAAATAGTTGAGAATATCCACATAACACGTAGTGTATAGGACGTTCTCTGGTACAGTGAACTGACGATCTGCACGAGGTTGATGACAAAGGTTGCATGAGGAAATTAGGGTTATGGAATATATTGCGCAAACTTGGGGAGACTAAGGGTTACATCCAGCATTGGGCTACAATTGTTTGACGACGACGAAATGTTGTTCATTGTTGAAAAAGAAACTCACATTCTCGGAAATGAAACTTCACTTATAATCACAGGAATTACCTGATCATTTGCCAACTAAGCTGCCAAAATTTATTACGCACTTCCAAACACGTCATGGGTCTTTATACGTCTTATATGTAATTCACACACATAACATGCGAGCCACACGGTACCCAACACGTACCAACGTCCGACGGTAGACGCCATGTTGACAATCAATTAATACCGCGTGGTCAGTGCGAAGCTTTCTAAACCACGGGTAATGTGCTGGTTCAATTTGTGTATAACGTAGATCCTCGCACTAGAAATGTAGAAACTCCACCAACCTTCTGATGCGCTCTTTGCTTGCTTGGTTCAGTCTTTACATTACACAGGAACAGCGCACGGCACTATGGTTTCACTTTAGAGCTAACTTCTGAGTTGTGGGCTGGCAGAGTAACACCAGTTCTTTTTGATGCACAGGTCACACACTTTTTGATATTCATTAGCGGTTATAAAATTATTATTGGAAACACTTTTGTTACGAATACAGCGAGACAGCGGTAACTTCACAACTACGAATATAGATAAAACATAGACCGACCATTAACACTGTCTTTTACCTTTTTAATTTATGGCATGGTTGTCAGATTAATATCGAACACTAACACTGCACATTTTTTAAGTCCTTTTCACGCCCAGTAAACACAATAAGTTTATGAATAACGTATATAAGCGGTTTTTCTATCGTCAACCTTTGTCAGGAAGTATCCAAAATGGCTGCCCTTACGTCTCTGTGCGCTAGCCGACGCCTCACACATAAAGACTTACCTACCACCTACTTTATACTACGCAAGGATACAGTCAGCGAGAGGATGTCCCGTGATCCACGAGTCTGCTGCATGCTCTGTCAGCGATTGGACAACTTACGAGCGATGTGATCAGGTACAGGTCGGTTGCCGAGTGGGGTCTATTGAGTCATATCTTTACGTGTAGGTTAGAACAATAGAAGGGCCATATTTCTTTACATCTGACAACGTTACTTATTTTTATATCTTTAAAGCTCTTGCAAGCAAGTTGAAATGACAGTTGTCCGGTCACGTCTGTCGCAGGACCGACGGCCGATGAAGCAAACGAGTCCTGGAGTGAAGACCAAGTCTCGGCAAACGTAGCGTAGGACGCCTGCCAGCCCGGTGGACTGACGACCTGCGCAAGATCGCCGGCAGAAGCTAGATGAGGAAGACGGGTGACCGAGATGAGTGGCGCCGTCTTGGGGAGGCCTACGTCCAGCAGTGGACTGAGATTGGCTGAAGAAGAAGAGAGCTATTCTTACCGTGACGAGAATGAACATAAGATATTTTTTTATACCAGGAAAGGACATACTTTACACAAAATAGTTTTAAAACTTATATAAACTAAACCACGTGCAAAGACCTCATTTGTATATTTTAGTAAAACTCGTTGATAATCTAATCATTGTTAATTATTGCAGGAATGCATAAAGAATACTAAAACCTCAAAACAGGTGGCCTGTCGCAGGGCGACAAAACCACCTACAGCCAGGTAGGACATTTGTCCGTCGGATTGGCTACCACCGCTGGTCTAGAACATGGTGCCATAAGAATCTTGATTTGTGTTCTGACACCTGTAGCTAGATTCCCCCTCCTCCGAGACTGATAGCAGATTAGTAGCACCTATGCGACGGTAAACATTTTCCATAAAGTGGGTCATGAGCCTGTCTGATGTACTTAAGCAATAAAAAAGAAAAAAATACATTGGCTGGTCTGAGGTCATGAACCTTTACGAATAATTATCAAAACGACTCATTGAATATTCATGTAACACAGGGGATGGTGCCTACCTTAGACACAGGTCAGTGTGGCAATCCAGTGAGCAAACGTAGCCAGCATTCTGGGCACCTTACCCACAGAAAAGAGTTACCTAGGTCCAGTTTCCTACTTATAGTCTTAAGGGATTATAGATTGACAAATTTACTATTGTTGGATTAGTTTATTATATATTAATATACATATTTCAATCATAAATTATTTACATATCTATATTTGAAATAGGAGACAAATTAGTATGTAACATTAAACGTGACGTCTAGTCCCCTGTCATGAATGATGAAATTGATGAACCCTACAAACATGACCCCTTCGAAGTTACACAAACATGCCGCCACCACCGGTTCACAGCCATAGGTGACTAAACTTCGCGAACTAGACGATCCACCAATCAATCGCAGTGTTTTGGTCGCGTAAGATCAACGACCAGGGAACGTTCGACGACCTTGTTGCTCCGACCTTGTCGTCGGGTCGGCGACCTCCCAATATTTTCAGCCGTTTTTCTCTTAGGAAAATTCTCTATCGACCAACCAGCAAGACCTTCCCTTCCCCCTTTGCTACTTAATTATACCGGTCTTGAAAGGGATGTCGGCATTAAGCGAATAGGTCTAGAGAGCTGGTCGCTCAGAGGGCAATGTTTCGCATGTCCGCCCGCCCACGCGAACTTTTTTATAGATTACAAGATTGTTCTGGAATGTTTTTTCGAACTTTTTTGCCATAGGATGATTTACGATGATTTTTTAAACGATCTCTGTTTTCGTGACCTCGTTTTTGTGATGGAAATAAAAGCTTGCGTAAATGGCATCTTTTTAGGGTTTCCTAGACATTGTAGAAATAACAGAACGCTTAACAATATATAAATTTTTAGTTGAAGAAGAAGAAAGAAAGAAAGAAGAAGAGAAAAAAAAAGAAAAAAAATTAAGAAACAATTAAAAATTAAGGGTCGCCACACACATAGCCTCGCTAAAAATATATGGCTACATATTGATTATTTTATTTTAACCACCGGTTAAATGTCGGTGCACACCAGCCTAAGTGTTGAAAGTTTTACAATCATCATAAGCATGAGTCTAACGATATCTTCGTTAGACCTTGAAAAGTCGTAAACGACGGGAGCGACGTTACTTAAGAAATTTTGTTATTATAAGTATGAACATGAAATGAAATGACCCGTGCATTATAAATAATACAATTTGCTGTTAAATATGAAGTAATGTACATCATAGCCAAAGCGATAAACAATTGAAATACATTTAGGAATGATTCGACTAGGTGGAGCAAAGTGGAGAGGCTATAGAGGTATGCCTCGCAAGCCTATGAAATTAGGCCTGAAATATGAAGTTGAAAATTCTAAAAACATTAGTGCAACAAAAACTTTAACAAATTTTTTTCAACGATATTTGTTGAGTACAATGTCAGTATTTTCTATCCATCCAGGCTCTTCTTCCTCGTTATTTGTAATGAAGAGGTTGGTGCCTCCAGCTTTTACCTCTTTACCCGGGCTGCAACTCAGCGGGCAACTACCCACCGGTAATTGGCTTTTGAGCTGCTGGAGTCTTCACATGGCGATGGCTTCACAGAAGCCCTTGTTGGCCAATCTGCGACGTTCGGTGGCCTTCGCGGGCTTTAGGTGGCCATCTGTGGCTTCTGGTGGCCTGTCAGTAGCTTTGTAGATTTTGCGACCTCACGCCATCGAGCTGAATAGGTGTGCGTATGAGATCACGAGCAGACGGCATCCAGGTGCATTGATGGTCTGGTGGCCATGCGTGTAGTGGGGCAACCCCGTGGAGTGACGTGTGCCCGCCGTTGTCGGCGTGGTCAAACATTCGCCGCGCTATCTTCGCCACAAACTCCTCAACACTGGGTATGCCCACATCGCGAGCGATAACGTCGTTCCTGACATACCGACCCGCTCTTGGACACACTCGCAGGGCGATGTTTTGTCTAGCCTCTATTTGGGACCTTCGAGTGGTCGAGCATATTAAAGACTTTTTTATTATTCCGTAGTCAAATGACAAAAACAGTCGGCATTTTTCATCTACGGAACCTTTTATATTTCGTGGACTTCACTCGCTTGGCTGATCTTTGAAAATTTTTTAGACTGCCAATTTAGGCTCGATTGTTTACTCGTTTCAGTTTTTGAAATGGTGTCTAGAGTTCAATGTCCTTAGGTATTTCATAGCGGCGTCTGTAACGCCATGCCAATTATGGAATTGAGATCATTATTGATGTGAAAAAACAGCCAAGTGCTTGGCAATGCACGTAAGATTGTGAACACTGTAGAGATTGACATTAAACAGTTATTATTTTTATAGCTATATATAGTATAATGCAAATGTATATTTTATAGGTATAATGCAAGTTAGATCTGAAAACTACCAATCTGAAATCACACCGATCGAGCTGGCCCTAATTACTGTAATCAAGATAATTATTCCAGCATGTCTCTATCACGTTGAGAATAGGATTGTTACGACATCCCGTCACATTCCCGGAAAGCATCCCTTTCCCGGCAACATTTCCTCGTCCACATTCATTCGGCCGGTTCTAACCAGAGGGCGCTGCGCACATACATGCGTCTCATTGGCCGTTCCTCGAAGTGTCAACTGTGTCCTGGACATCTGGTGTAGTGTTTATGCAAAACTAAGACGTGGGAATCCTGCATCATTCCTTACACAGTTCCAGTGACGGTAAACGTTAATTTTTTTTTCTAATTGTTTCACTTGCATCTTGTCTAACACAGAACAAAGAATCAGGGTTTGCTAAGTAGCCATTCATATCAAGGGTATTTTTGATTAAATGATTGGTTACATTTCTGTTTCGACATCAAAAAACAAGACTTCATAGTCCGTGGCCTGCTTCATTTGCCAAATTTTATATAATTTTAAGGACAGTATTGTACCATATATCTATACTAATCTTAAGTATAATAGTATTATAGTTAAGATTATTATAGACGATTATAAGTATGGTATGTAATGTAATTATTATGTAATTATTTGTGTGCTTAAATAATAATTTGATTACATAAAAATGCCTTCCTATAGACATATTTGTAAAATTAATAATGTTTATTGTAAATTACATTTTTTATAATGGTAATTATGACTACGTATTTCGGACACAAATGTTTTTGTTAAGGAATTAATGTAAACAAATATAAAGAGGTAAGGTTTGTGAGTTTGGATGTTCGGGGTAATCTCCGGTACTACTGAACTGAGTTTGAAAATTCTTTCACCAGTCGAAAGTTACATTATTCCTGAGTGACATAGGCTATATTTAATTGTGATTAATAAACAAAAAAGTTAAAATGTTTCACGCCCAGCGAAGTGGGAACGGGAACGCCTGTCAAATATGTTATAATAATAACGTTCAATGTAAGAATTGCGCACATCCTCGTGTGAGGCACTGCGAGTACATGCGTGGGTGCATTTGTATTTTTTAAAGATGCCCAGCAAAGTGGATATGGAGCAGCTAGTAATATATATATATATATATATATATATATATATATATATATATATAAATACTCAAGCAAACACACACATTGTATATCCTCAAGCTAAGCAAGTTACGCTCTAGAGCCGATCGTAGAAATCAAGAGAACCCAGACCATAGTAAGCAAGGAAAAGTTCGTTTACACTATGTACGAGTATAATTCCAAGAATCTCTCTTCTCTCTCTCTCTTTCTCTCTCTCTCTGCATTCCAGTGAGCTAAGCTGACAAAGTCTCAGCCCATTCAAACAGCCGTAATATACCTTTAATGTACAAAGTGAATGAATCAATGAATAAGAAGACATTTGTTTCAACTCAGTTCACTATGAATCATATTCAATTTAAAGCTGAATCTAGACGTTATTAAATTTAAAAAAAACACAATGAAAATGATTTTAATTGTTAACCAACAATCTCATCTTGAGTTTAAATTTTATACAGCTGTTTCTAATTCAATTTTGACGCAAGATATTGCATAGTGGTTTTCGAAACAGCATTTTGACACGGGTTGCTCAAAGCAACCTTGACTTGCCAGTAATAGTTGTAAAAGACATTGTGCTTTTATAAAAGAAACGACGAGTTGTGTAACTCTGATTTATGTGGTCGAATGAGTTAACAATTTTGAATAGTGCTGTACAGAAACATGCAGTTCACGTATAAAAAGGTACAGTTTTGCGCCACTGTTGCATGGTGGAAACACCACCAGTCAGAACCAAGCATTTTGCTTCGTCTTTTGTGCGCACTGCCGAAGAGTGGAATAATTTGCTGGAGCCTGTTTTTCCTGACAACTACAATTTTGAAGTCTTCAAGTCACGAGTGAATAGGTATCTTCTAGGTGAGCGTGCTCCATCCTAGACTGCATCATCATTAAAAAACTAGGTGAGACAGTGGTCAAACGCAAACCCATACTCCCAGAAAAAAAAAAATATTATGCTACGTACACACATACATATTATCATCCCTGTCTCCCATTGGGGTAGGCAGAGATGATAGAGGTCCACCTGCTATAATACGATCGTGACTAACACTTTTCGCTTTATCAACACTAACATTATCCAAAGACACATACCACTCAGAAATTATTGCGAAAAAAGGTTTTGTGTATGAAAGACTGGCCACTTATAATCTATTATGAAAATATCATTATTTATAACTAAAAATAAGTACGTTCCAATTTCAAAGCTTCCCTCCATATTGTTTGCGTGCTAATTTGAATTATCGTGTCTCTTTCTGAGTGTCCCACGAGCACATATAATAGATAGACATAAGAAACCACGTAAACAGCAAATAATACAAAGTTTTTAATACCTATATAAAAATAATATATCCAATAAAAGTATAAAATAATAGAAAATACATAACCGAAATATATAAGAAACTATATATACAAATAGTAGATACAACGAAGTTTGTTATAAGAACACATTGAAAAGTCTTGATAAGAACTAAAGATACAAAAAAAAAGAGAAAAAGAATCAAAATACAAAAAAGCAATAAGCCCGAACATATCAGGTTCGTCTGAAGATAGGATTGAATAGAAAAACAAGACGGAGGAGGTCGGTAACTCAGCATAAAGCTGTGTTGGAAATTCTTCTAGGACAGCATTGATTTTCAGTGCCAACATCGCCTTATTAAATAATTTTCACTCATCGTGGAAAATTAACTTAAATAATTTGAAATTTGAATGTGAAAATTAATATAAAGCTATAAGTAGGTCCCATTTGGCCACAGTCAATAACATTAACGCAGGTGGAGCAGGGGCATTAACAGTTAAGTCCCAGCTACACTTGGGAATAAGTGTCGGTGAAGCGAGGAGTGTTTGTCAGGAAGAGAGCATGTGTACATACAATATCTGTGTAAATTTATGGAGTATTTATTACTAGTCCACCATAGATTAATAAGTATACGTCGCTATGCCAACCGAACTTTCCATACGATAGGCTAGCGACCGGTTATTATATTCTAATCTACAACACAAGTTCATTAACATACTATCATTATCAGTTACCTATTCGCACTAAATTTACATGTTACGTGATGTTTTGTTTCTATACACGTGGTTACTGTTATCGTATTAACGAATAACGTCTTAAATATAATAAATAATATGGAATTTATTATCCGTGCAGGAACGGAGAAATAATACAATTTCCTGCGGCCGGGCGGCCTGTCGTAAGAGGCGACAAAACAACCCACAGCCAGGTGGTAGGGCATAACAACCTTGTGTTGTGTTCAGGCATTAGTGACCAGGTTCCAGTCTCCTTTAAGAGAGCAGCAGCGCATTTGTATTGCATCTTTGGTGTTGCAAAATTTTCATAGGCGATGGTAAACGCTTTCCATCAAGTGAGCCGTGTGCCTGTCTGCTGAACTCCTGCAATAAATAAAAATTAGCACTAACGTGTATTGAAATTAGGGATGTTACGAATATTCGGCTGCTATTTGATACTCTGCCTATTCGGCCACTTCTTTAACTATTCGGTATTCGTCCAAATAATGTGTACTTTTATGCCGAATACCAAATACCAAATAAGATACTCTTAAATCAATGAGTTGGGGTCGGCACTAAAAATCAGCGCTGTGCTGGAGGAAATTCCAACACAGCATAAAGCTGAGTTGCCGACCTCATTTGTAGGAAATGCGGTGCACAATATATTTAATTTTATCATAAAAAATGTATGTGTAAATATTTCTGCATCCTTGTATTGTCGCTTTCCTAGCAAATAAAATAAATTATTTCTTTATTTATTTCAAATTGTGACAAAAACGCACATATTGCTCAAAATTGTATATATTTCCATCAAAAAATAATGGTTAAGCTTTATTTTAACAAAGTTAAATGCGATTTTAGGATAAATATATATTTTATTATTACGACAATTTTTTTAATGTCAGAATCAAACAAAAAAATCATTTATAATTTCGCTTACAACCTTTAAAACATAGTTTTAATTGTGTGTATCATTCGCGAGAACGTAAGAAAAAATACTTCACGAATAATTTTTTTAGTGCTACCTTCTACGCTCGAATTGCATATATTTTACGCCAAACATTCTGTAGCCGAATATTCATCGCTTCGGCTGAGAGCGAGGCCGAATATTCCGTATTCGGCCAAACTGCTATTCATGACATCTCTAATTTAAATGTAATTATAATTAATAGATACAAATCAGTGTATTTGCTTATCACAATTGATATATAATATATATGAATAATATAATTTGTAACTACGATTTAGATATAAGAGGTACCTCGGTGATTAGATTTAGAAATAAACTGAATGCTATGTATTTAGGTTAAATGAATGAGCACGTTAGTCCGTAGTTTATGTATATATATTTTTTGTTTTCTGTCTTTATTTCAACTTAATTTATCTAGCTTTTTAATGCCTTATTTACTCAAAATGATACCAATTGGTATTTTAATATGTAACTTGTTAATCAGCTCACCATCACTAATTTGTTGTTATTGATATGAAAAGCTGATAATCAACCTAAAATATATAATATTATAAAATTCTAAAAATGCATTGAAGTTATTTAAAAACACTGCAATAGACTATAGAAACGACGAAAAACACGATGGCAATATTTTTTAATTTTCAACCAATTATGGGAGCGGTATACGTCTAGTGAAGTCTAGTCAATGCAGCGGGCAACGAACTACTGACTAGCGCTTTTTTTTTTATCTGACTTGACTTTATGTTGTTGGTCCGAAGACCTCACAACTTTACCGGGGTTTTTGGGGCGAGCGCCTTCGCAAGGCGAAGGCTCTCGAGCCCGGGGGCAACTTGCTTGAGGGAGCTCCCTAGGGAGTTTTACCTCGGCTGGACTGTTGCCATGAGAGGGGGATGAATCTGATGATGCCCGCCAATGGGCGACACAATGAACTAATTGAGAACGGGCGACGGGTAATATAAAGCCCGAGAAGAAGGATCCCGGCGGACCGGGATCGGCGGTTCGCGGCGGCCTACGCTATCTTACTGCCGTTTCGCAACGTGTTATGGCTGGGAGAGAAGAAACGGCGAAAGAAACTTCCCAACAACACGCCTAGTCTATCCTGTGGGGGGGCTATGTCTCCTTGCGTCCCTCTCGAGGACGTGGAGAGATCGTGATTGGCTGACTAGCGCAACACGGGAGCGCACTATTAATAGTTGCTTTATCTCGCTCACACATCATCCGTCCCGCTCACACACTGTGCTATACATTATACTAGCAGTACGACTTGTTAATATTAGTACATAAGATTACCGTTTCAAAAATAAATCAGTTTACATCAGCACTCGACAGTGAATACTACTCTCTGCCATCTGAAGTATTATTTAACTTTCTACCTCTCGCTGCTATACAATAAATAATTTATCTGCCCAGAAACATGGTACCATATAAGATGAGATGTTGTTTAAAAGGTTTCACATGTTTTTGTCGGTCCGGCATGTAAATTGTACATACCTAAAACTAGTTTAAGAATAGAATATACTTTATTGTACAATAAAATGTATGACACAATACACATAAACAGCTTAGAAGTAAGTACAAATGGCGGCCTTATCGCTGGCAGCGATTTCAGACAACCTTGGGATGCAGAGACAAAATGGCATAAAAACTAGGGCAGTTTTAATAATTATACAAGTCAATTTATAACTGCCATTACACGATTTCTTGTCTGTCTGTTTGTTTGTTTATCTGTTTGTATGGGATTCACCTAAAAACTACTGGGCCAATTTCAATGCGATCGACAGCAAATTGTTAGCCTTGAAGTTTGCGCTACTTATATCCTGGGAATCTGGCGGGATTTTTTCTGGAAATGATTTAAAATGACCAGATTTAAATAAAAACAAATTCCATTATAATTTTTGCACTGATCGATACCAAATGCCATGTTTTTTATCCCTGGAATCCCGCAGGAATTTTCCCGAGAGCGGTTTGTAGTTATTAATATGCATAAAAATTAGCCTATTCACACACAGTTTTGACTAAAACGATAGGTAACATTATTTTTAAATGCTGCAATACTTTGTGTTCCGGGAAACCCGCGGGAATTCATTCAAGGTAAGCGTGGTCGAAGTCGCGGGCAAATCGTAGTACATATATAATATATAAATACGAATTTACAAACATTGTATTCTTTTCTATAAGGGAATTAACGTCAAGGCATATCTGTATTATTAATAGCCAACGATAAGGCACTTTACTTTCTTGGAAACTCTTTCCAATCAAAGGTCACCTTACACTAGATAAAATTTCCCTCAATATTGTGCAATACCAAAGGTACATTGCCGAAAATTTAGCGTTCATTGAACTCTTGTATATACCTCACCAACACATACAGAGAAGCGTCGCGACGCTGCCTATCCATACATTAGACGCACACATAAACAATGAATCTATACTGAAAATAAAAGTACTACAGTATAACACATGTGTGTGTTTTTTTATAAGTGTGTTTTGTACTGAATTGAGGACGAATAGGATATTACTCGTAATTCACAAGTCATAAATTCACACCGTGATAATTTACTTAGGTATTTTTTTAAATTGTGTGTTTACACAATTGTTTTGCGATTTGACTTGTTCCAAATTTTTTTACATTGAAATTAAATTGACCATGTCGGTTCAGTTCACGTATATAAGAGGGTTCAAAAGAGATTTTTTATAACTGGAGTACCTATAGAAATCTGACGGAAAGCGGTTACCGTCGGCTACGGACGTTTGCGACACCACTAGTTTGCTATTTTATAACACCCTTTTTGAAAAACGACATATGATAGAGCTGTGAGACAACCCCAGTTGGAAGCTCGTTCTAGGAGCTGTTGGGAACCATTTCATGCGTGAGCGAAACGGTTCAAAGATATGGAGATGAACACCGATGACAAGCGGTTAAGTAGTACGAGAGACACTCCCCGTTATATAATGTAGAGTCTCTTTACCTAAACTGCGGCCCGCGGGCCATGTGTGGCCGCCGGGCTTTTGTGAATATCCTGACATACGACACAGTTGTACAAGATAATGTATTTGCATTGGTAACACCCGTGGCGTTGCAAAAGTCCATAGCCGATGTAACCGCTTTTGACACGTGGACGAGCGGCCCGTCGGCTGTGAATTTTTGTAGTAAAAAAACACTTTAATAAAAATATAGTTGTAGCCAGTGGCACCT
Source organism: Dendrolimus pini (assembly GCA_949752895.1). Taxonomy (NCBI): domain Eukaryota; kingdom Metazoa; phylum Arthropoda; class Insecta; order Lepidoptera; family Lasiocampidae; genus Dendrolimus; species Dendrolimus pini. The sequence continues at coordinate 10,528,727 of OX457146.1, forward strand.
GATCTAGTACCTCTATAGCTACGTTCTATTAGGGACTCGCCACGTTCACGACCGCGATTTATCCCGTTCCACTTGCTTGCCGGCGTTACAATCGTAGACCCAAGTGGAACGCCTATTCGACTCACCTCTTCACATGGGTCGTTGTGAGCGTTGTGTGATCGAAAATGAGACGTCACTAGTGACGTTTTTGCCATGACCACAACGCCATGGTCGCCATGTAGAACGGCTAACTTAGTATTTTGAGCGTTGTGAGCTACTAATGGAACGCCCTGTATGTAGCTCGTATAAAGAGAAATTACAGTATCCATACTTTTTTTGATTTTGTGACTTAGCTACAGAACCTAGAGATAAGTTTTAACGAAATAGTCACATATCTGAAGAGTACCTAAAGTATATTTTTATATTTAACTTCTAAAAAAAAGCAAAAACCTGAGGCAAATCACAGGACATTGATTGACGCTTAACAAGTTCTTGATAAAAAAAACTTTCAAGGTATTAAATCAGCTTACTGGGCAAGATATCCAAGTTTTCTTTATGGTCTTAGTTTATAATATTGTAGTTTTATTAAAACCATGATAAGTGTAAAAAAATTGCGTGAGCAGATAGGCGGTCGCCCCACCTGATGGAAAGCGATTATTATCACCTATGGAGTTTTGCAACACCAAAGGTGAATGTGCTGCCGGTCTCGACGGGGGACTGAAGCTTGGCCACTAATACCGGAAAACATCTCGAAATTCCTTTAACTGCATACTCTAGAAAAGGTGTGGTAGCCACCCAGATAAGAAAATATCCTATCACCTGGCTGTGGGTGGTTACTTCGCCTCTTACCACAAACCTTCCCGGCCGCAGGAAATTTTCGTTCTCCATTCCTGCACGAATTTATTTCATAACAAAACACATTTCTTCTTTAAAAATAATTATCATACAACTATTGTTTACTTTAACCAATACTATATATTGTTTGATAATAAAGCTGCTCAGTAAAACAAACTCTTCCCACCAATAACCCATCGCGCATGTTATTCAAGAAACACATATAAATCAAATTCCAATATTTAAATTAAACATTTATCTAATGAATTAAAATACAGAATTTCAATATTTCCTGCAACAAAAGGAAAAGATCGATAAATTCTACTCACTTATTAAAAGATCTAACATATATCATAGCTTTCTAATTCACTGTAAAACTTGTTCAAAAATTGGAGAAATAGAAATAATATTTTATTTTTAGAGACCAAGTGTCGCACAATTTGTATATTTAACTAGAGACAAATTGGTTTCTTGTAATCTTTTTTTCAAAGTGGGAATAGTTTTTGGTTACCCTACAGTTTGGGAACAGTAGTTAGGTTATGAGGAGAGAGTTTTTGACGGGAACTTGAAAAGTACTGTTTTGCTGTGTAGTTTCAATAGTTAAAAGTGAATATTAATTGTAAGATAACGATTGTTTTGTTGATCTTAAACATCTCAATACCTTTTTGAAAAATATCCACAATATTGGTTTAAGGGATAGGGTGACCTTTGTGGGTATCTCTCGAAATGACACATTCCCCAAAATCCCATGACTCTGACTGGATTTTAAAACGCTGAGAAATCATTGGAAACCCTGGCAGATTTTTAGCTTTTTACTTTTATGGCTAGGCGTGTTAATATTTGTCATATTATATACACAAATGCAGGTGGTTTTGATTTAAAGAAAGTTTTCACATATTATATGATCCCATTTATAAAAATATCCCAATAAAACTGTCAGTAATATTGCGTAATCTCTATTATTTATCTGTACCTACGTGCAAAACGGTCATACGTCATTGTCAATGTCATTTTTATAAATGGAATGTCGTTGAACCACGATAGATGAAAATTGCGTTCAAAATATTGAAGACTAATGACCTCTGACGACATTCATAGGACAGCCGTGTTTTCTTTGAGCAAGTTCAAGGATGTCGATCATATTATAATCAGTTAACAGCTTAAAAAGTATTTGATTGATTGTGTTGGTCAACTAACAAGAGACAGTGTCCCACCATTTCATTGATTTACTTTCTTAGTTATACATTGACCTTCGCAAAAAAGCGAGGATTTTTGTGATTGTTACAAGTTTTCATAATTGCTCTTTGTATCTAATATACACTAAGATTCAGTATACTGTTATATCATATATGTCTTTCAAGACCACGGGCCATAAAAATGGCCCGGACTTTTGGAGGGCTTGCGTGGGGCCATGGGGAGGCCAACACGTAGAGGCCCCTTGACAAATTTAATGTAAATATGTGGCGTGACACTGACCGGCGATTATCCCTGTCTACACCATATTAATGCACCCAAGGACAAGCCCCGGCCAGTGTAGAACTATTGTGGGAAATGAGAAGAGAAAGTACCGGGCTATTGGGGTGAACTGTTAGTGGTACTAGCGGTCTGGGAATATGGGGACTATAGCGTCTGCCCGTCGCAATGTTCGGGGAACATGGAAAAATGGGCAGACGGTGACTCGCCACTCCCTGCATGGGCCCCAAAAAATGCCATAAAAGGCAGGGGCAACATGGGTATGAGTGGCTAAGGGGTGTAGAGAGGTGGGCTGCAGGTTCACCGAAGCTACTTCCGACATTAGGCCATTTATCACTTCCACCCCTGGAGCTTGAGTCTTAGCTCTAGCGATCTCCACTCCGTGCCGGCTGGCTAAGGCAAGCACGGAGGCGGGGGCCTTGTCTTGGCCCCCGGAGTCAGGTACGAGGTGTCGCCACTCACCTAAGGCTTCGCCACAAAGCCCCCCTGCGGGAATATCATATATATTATTATAATATAAGTAGCTGTTACCCGCCCGCTTCGTGTGCCTTAAAATATAAATTTCGTAAAATCCGATTCGTAGCTGACCTCTACTTGGTGCAAGGAAGGTCCATGCCAAATTTGAAGTCTATAAGTATTATAGTTTCTGAGATATCGTGATGAGTCCCTATATACGTGGATTTGAATTGTAAATAACAGCCCATAAATGTCTCCCTGCTGGGATCGGGCCTCCCATTACAGGGGACCGGACAGTATACCCGCCACGCTTGTCCAAGGCGGCTTGGCAGGTTTGACACATCGGTTAAATTGATTTGCAGGTTGCATCGCGATGTTTTCCGTCACCGTTGACAGCAAATTGTAACAATATGCACATTAGGTCAAAATACTGCCTGAGTGGTGTATGCATCCATGCGCCCTTTGAGTATATGAGAAGCGTCCGCTAGCCATTACGCTACCACGACTTTTTATATATACTTAGTAACAATTACAATTAATTATTGTGTCTACAGGTAATAATGGTTTCATAGGGATAATCCCAAATAAAATATAAATGTTCTACATATATGAGGACCGCATTCATAGTAAATGGGTCACGATTGCTACAAAGTAACATTTAAGAAATTCGTTCTGTTTTTTGAAGGCCTTTAAAATTTTTGAGCATGTTAAACTCTTTTGAGAAAAAAAATTGTGACATACTGGCCATTGAAAGACTTTCGCATGTAATGATTTTAAAAGGTACAGTACCTTTGTTGCTAAAATGCTGCTGACAGCAGACAGACAGACGGCCCACTTGATGGAAAACGGTTACTATCGCCTATGGACATTTGCAACACTAAAGGTGCTACAAATGCGCTGCTGCTCTCCTAAGGGATACTGGAACCTGGTTACTAATCCCAGAACACAACTCAAGGTTGTTATGGCGACATACTTTAGACCAGGAGTGGTCGCCATCCAGTCGAGCAAATACCCTACCACCTGGTTGTCGGTTGTTTTGTCGCCACTTACGAGAGGTTGCCCGACCGCATGAAATTGTATTCATTCTCCGGTCCTGCACGGACAAAAACTAATGTAAGTAAAGTAAGGGCTGTACGACTAAAGGGCTCTAGTAATACTATTCCTTTCTGCGGTCAATAAATACCTGATGTCATTGATCTCTGGCATTGCAAACTCGAAAACAGATTAAGTATATTTCCCATGTACTTTATGGATATTCACAGAAAGTGCACTGAAGTGTATTACTCAACAATAGACTGATTAAGAATAATGTGACACTTTCCCCTAAGTTAAAATACTGTACTACATTTTAATTAATTAGAATAAATAAATAAATAAAATGTTTATAGACGACAGTTTTATAACCACTAGCTTGTGTTCTGTAATCCATAAAACGGTCTAAAATTCTAGATGCAAGTTCAACACCGTCGTTTATTCTTTTGACATATTGACAGAACAAATAGAATAGAATATAATAGAATAGCTATTCACCGGTTTTTCTAGTCAAAATTGGAATCCGCGACCACTCGATTTGTGAATGCGGTTTAGCTGAAGAAACACTGTCACATTTTGACTTTGAATATCCCAAACTTATTAACCACGTGTACGACATTTTACGTAAAGATTTCCCTCGCCTTATCAATTTGAACTTCCTTCTCAACCTAGCTATCATGAGATATGTATATAATTATGTAAAGTTATTATAACTGATAATATTTATCTTTAGTTAGTCTAACTCATATGTTTTGTTTTGTCCACAGATCCACAAAAAACCTTAACTGTAATATCAAACCGATATTTTGTTTATTTTTTACAAGTATCTTAATTTGCTGCTTATGTTCACCTGTCATTTAATATATTTCTTTTTTTTACAAGCTTTTATTTAACTTGCAGTGGATGTACTTATGTATGTAAGTTCGGGTGGAATCTTGATCAACTTCCCGGTTTCCGATTGAGCTGAAACTTTACACACATATGTATATCGCGTGGCAAGGCAATATAATGGTACCATGGAGCTGATCTGATGCTGGAGTCGGAAGGTGGCTATAGGAACTCCTGTACTAAACAAGATAGACCCGTCGTGTTTGGGCTCGTTTTACTTGTCTTGGCTAGCACTCTGCTGCTACATGATATCCAGGATCACAAAAGCTTGTGTTAAATACCTTTAAAAAAAAGGCAAAATCAATGTCAAAGGCGTTGAAGCCAACATCAACAAAAATAGAATTGTATATACTCTACACTACAAAAATGGTACATAACATCAATAACATTAATATCCTAATTCATCCGTGTTATTCTTCCAGACAACCTTTGGCTGGAGTATAAGAAAGACAAGAAAATTTGGTACTTGCTCAAACAAGAAATAACTCGCAATAAGTCGCAAATTGTTTCTACAATCAAAACATCGTGTAACCTTTGTAGTAGCAACAACATTAATATCCTAATACAATCGGTATTATTCTTCCAGACAACCTTTGGTTGGAGTATTTCTTATACTGACAAGACAAGTTAGTACTTGTTCAAAGAATAATTCACAGGCAATAAGTCGCAAATTGTTTCTACAATCAAAACATCGTCTAACCGTTGTAGAAGCAATAACATTAATATCCTAATACAATCAGTGTTATTCTTCCAGACAACCTTTGGTTGGAGTATTTCTTATACTGACAAGACAAGTTGGTACTTGTTCAAAGAATAATTCACAAGCAATAAGTCGCAAATTGTTTCTACAATTAAATCATCGTCTAACCGTTGTAGTAGACAATGATTACGTAAAAGCACTTTGTTTTATTTTGATTCGGGGTCATTGGTCCCAGATGATCTGAACGGTCTCATAAACTATAGGTTCAATAAACTTGGAACAATGATCCTAATGTGGTTTACATATTGCACAATCATCAATCGTTAATTTTAAATGTATTCTTATTGCCTACTCATTGAAGTTGTATGGAAATTTACAGCCATTAACTGTACTTGTACAGCCATTTTTAGGTGCAAGTTTGAGCACAACCTTGCCTGATTTTTCTTAGGGTTCCGTAATTTGCTAACAAAAGTGGAACCCTTATTATATCGAGCCTTTACCCGGCATTTTATCGAAGCGGCATTTGGACCCACGTATATTTGCCAGGTGGTATAGTATTTGCTCGACTGGATGGCGACCATACCTGGTCTATAGTATGCCGCCATAACAACTATCTAATTATTCATATCATATCATTGAACGGAATTTTAATTCCAAAAACCTCTGTAATGTAAAATGAACCTCAAATTTATGTCTCAGGTAATTATACTAATTTTATCGTTATGACTAATTCTTCGCAGCATGTTAAGTAATTATTAATGATATCTTAATTATTTTTGCAACTGTTTTACATTTACTTAATTAGATCAGGGTGTTCCGTATTCAGCACAATAAATTTTCAAGGGTATTTCTTAACTTTCATTGTTTAAATAATATATTAAAACAAATGCATCGCCTCCCCGTGTATGCTATCCACATCTTTGCTGCCCTCTTGCGAACTGTCAGTGCAACTTGCTACGCAGCAGGCGCCTTCACCTTCCTGTCTTTCGTCCATTTTATGAAGCGTGTGAAGAGTTCTCGCAGCACAGCAAACAAGGTACTCAGGTATATGTCCGTATACCTGTCCGTCTTTTTTTCAATATACATAGATGTCAATAGAGCATACATAGTACATACACGATCCATATATTGTATCAAGATTAAACTGACGTCATGGAAAGGAAATATAGATACTCGTAGCTTAACCATGAATACTACGGCTTACAAAAAAACAAAGAAAGGAAACAGGGGCGTTTTTTCCTTAACTCCCCTGTTTTGAATTTGCCCATTGTATTGGTGTACAATAAAGTATTCTCTCTTTCTCTCTCTCTCTGTCTCTTTCTCACTCTCTTTAATCTTCTATGTATATATATATATATATATATATATATATATGTATAATAAAATCCACGTATATAGTGGACTGATCACGATATCTCAGGAACTATAATACCTATAGAGTTGGAATTTATCATCGACCTTCCTTTCGCCAAGTAGAGGACAGCTAAGAACGATTTTACGGTACGTGAAGCGGGAGGCTATCAGCTAGTTAATATTATGAAGAATAGACAATAGTTAATAAGTGGAGATCTATAGTCTCTGCCTACCCCCATGGAAAAAAGGCGTGATAATATGTATGTATGTATGTATAAACAATAGTTACAGTATATTATATTTAAGTCACCAATATGTGACTGCGTGGAAAACCTTCACTGCTGAATAAAATGTGACTTTGTTTTTTGTTGCCTACAGCAGTTATAGATGCAGATAAACTACCTAGTGGAAAATGGTTAACGTCGCCTACAGATGTTTGCAACACCAAAGGCGTTGGTAATGTGCTGCCGGCCTCGTTAAAGGGATTGGAACCTAACCATTGATTCCAGAAAACAACACGTTGTTCTGGCATTCCAGACTAGTAATGGTAGCCATCTTTGTTTGTCGCCTTTTAAAAGGCCACCCTACTAAAGGACTTGGTATTGTTCCTCCATTCCTGTACGGATAAACTTATCCAGCTGCCATAAAACCTGCATTATTAGACATCAGTCAAAGACCACCTTTACATGAAGATAAGGTGAGTATGTTTCATAAGTAAGTCCAAAATTCGCTTGATATCTATTTGCTTAAAGATTGTTTTAAAACTAAATTAATTATAAATACTTGATCACCAATAGGTACTCTAAATTGGGGAATCTATTCCCATTTTTTTGGTCTCGTTTAAAAAAAATTAGGGGTAGGTCTCCGAGATGGATAAATTCGAACCAAGCATTAAAACGTATTCGATAATGACAACGGTCTGGATGTCGAATTACTTCTGACATAATAAACTCATCAAATTGGAATACGTTGACCTAGACTCATTATTCTCCTGCCAAGGCACGCGTTTCATTTTCACGTAACCCGCTTATCCGTGTAGGTACGGATAAAGAATACAATTTACTACGGCCGAGCGGCCTGTCGTAAGAAGCAATAAAACAACCCACAGCAAGGTAAGGCAGAGTATGTGCTCGAGATGGCTACCACTCCTGGTCTAGAATATACCGCCATAACAACCTTGAGTTATGTTCCGGCATTAGTAGCCAGGTTCCAGTATCCTTTAAGAGAGCAGCAGTGCATTTACAGCACCTTTGGTGTTGCAAATGTCCATTCACGATGGTAACCACTTATCATCGCTGTTAGGTAGTTTTAATATTGTATTGTTAGGAAACATTTAAATACTCTCTCTATTTCTTCAGCCATAAAACAAGTCGCACATTGAATTCTGCTATTTCAATATAAAATATATAAATAACGTCCAATCCATCCATCCTGCATATAAGTGGGCCGTCTGCCTGTCTGCTGAACTCGTGCAATATTTTTTTTAAAAGCCTTAGCATAAGGCGCAAGAAGGAACACCAAGGGATTTAAGTCAGTATCCCTAACTGTTGTTTAATGATAGGACTTATAGTTCTGGCTAGAGAAAAGTTAAAGTGGAGACCCTGAATTCTCCACTTTCATTTCATTAAGATTCATTCTTCTTCATACGTTCAAGTTTATCAAAACACCTAAGGACCATAAAGACCAATAAAGTACGTCACAGGTAAGGGGGGGTTTCGACAAAGTGTGACATTGAGTTAAACATTGGGTAAAACTGAGCCCAAATTTCGTGACCTCTATCAAAATCTAATCTATTTAAGCTTTAACATAGGAAATTTGAACTATTAACTAAACTTCAAACAAAATATTTCCAACAACATATTGTTAGGAGTCGCGAGACTCGAATTAAAATACCGTTGGAATTATTATAGATTTTATGAGAACTATACAAGCACGTATAACACAGGTACAAACAACCGAACACAACAAGTCCAAACGTAATGCAGAAGGTCGTAATTCAATAAAACGCTCAAAGTCCGTCACTTATTAAATTCCCGATTGTAGTAAACACGTCTCGCTTTGTTCGTGGTTCTCACTCGACTGCCTTCTCCCTCAATCGAGCCATTGCTTTATACTGCACAATAAGTAAACAAAAGAAGACGACTATAAAAGAATTTCAATGTTAGAAGTTCAAATGTCGACGGGTAATAAATGTCCTTTGTTTCAGATACGCAGGTGGATTTTGTTCTTGTGGGGAATTGAGTTGTAACAATATGTATGAGTAGGATTATGTGTATGTGATGTCACACTAGGGAGGGAGGAGTCTCACTATATGACCAGCTGTGACAAGGACGGGGGACGTGTCAAAAAATCATGAAATTCGTGTGACGTAATTTGTGGAAGGCCCAGTACAACAAAGAGCAGTAATTTAAAAACTTCTATTCTTCGCCAACCCTGTGCAGTGAGCTTGTATTAGCAGGCGGATTACGCAACGAGTCATTGGCCGGGCGACCTTCGCGGTGCGGTGGCGGGCGCCCGCGCATTCGCCGAACGTGACGTAGCCGAATCGCACGATAACGTTTTGTTTTCACACGCGATACTGTAATAGATAAATGTGCGATGCTACATTTATAGAATATCTTATTGTTCATAAATATAGTAAAAAATAAAAACTTCGTTTAAAAAAACGTAAATCGAATCATAAATCTCAGAGTAATCGGTGTACATATGGAACGGAGTGAAAATTATTTTCATGAAAAATGTTCATAAAATGAAAACTACTGGGCCAAACTATGTAAAATTTTTAGGGGACCAATTAGAAGCTATTCCGCGTCGAACAAAAAAAGAATCACGTAAATCGGATCATAAATACCAGTATACCCGCCAGCTTGGCCAAGGCGGCTTGGCAGATTTGATACATCGGTTATCTCGATGTGTAGGTTGCATCAAATGTTCACCGTTGTTAGCACGTGGTAATTGTAACAATATGCACATTAGATCAGAAAACGTGCGTGTGTTCCGGCCAGGATCGAACCCGCGACCTTTGAGTTTTGGACGCGGGCGCTAGCCATTACGCTATCACGCCTTTTTTTTGTCGACATGTATTTAAATCGCTCCTCTTATTTATAACCCTTTGCTAAATAATATTATAAACTTACCTCCAAAAAAATTCACTGTAGTCTTAAAAAGTGGCTGATCAGGGAGTGTTTCTATACTGTAGATCAGTGGTTTTTCAAGGTGTGAGTCGCGACCCCCAGGGATGTCGCAGAGCCTTGCTCAGGGGGTCACCGGCAAAAGGGAAAGGCAATTTAAGTTTATACCTCATACTTAGGTACTTTCTAAGCTCAGCAGCTTTTTGCAGAGCATAGGCCGTAATAATGAATATAGGTAACAAAATAAAACGTAAACGTAGTAATTTAAATTACTAACTTTTTGTCTGTTTTGTTTGTTTTGGCCCAAAGGGGTCGCCAAAATTTTTCAACCTGTAAAGGGGTCGCGTACCCAAAAAGATTGAAAAGCACTGCTGTAGATGAATTTCTTAAAAAAGTGCTTGTCGTTATTATCTATATGGAAAATCTTAGTGATCTATTTGTTATTTTGTCTTTTGACATTAATTGCTTATATATTAGCAAAAGTTGACTTTTTTTAATTAGAATATTTATGTTAATTTAATTTTAAATTTCATTCATTTTGTACACCACTATGTGGTAGAATGTACTGTGCATCTACAATTGTGTGACACCTGTATAAACTACATTCTTGCAAATAAAGATATTGATTGATTGATTGATACAACATGATCATATATATAAAAAGAGTCATTCATGAATAACTTGACACGTTAGCCCGTTTCCCCAAACGGAAGGGGTCGGTTAAGTGTGAAATTATGTTACAAGGGGTGGGACGGGTCCTAAATTTCGTAACATCATTTACAATTTTTTTATTGCAGGACTTCAGCAGACAGGCAGACGCCCCACTTGATGGAAAGCGGTTACCAACGCCTACGGACATTTAAAACGCTAAAAGTGCTAGAAATGCGCTGTTGCTCTCTAAGGAAGACTGGAACCTGGTCACGAATACCGGAACACAACGGAAGGTTGTTATGGTGGCATACTTTAGACCAGGGATGGTAGCCAGTCCAATAGGGCAAATTCCCTATAACCTGGCTGTAGGGTGTTTTGTCACCTCTTACGACAGGTCGCCCGGCCTCAGGAAATTTTTCTTCGTTCCTGCACGAATACGATAGGTAGTTACTACTACCCTCCCAAGGTTCTGTGCTTGTCGCGGCTTTTGACCCTCAATCGGATTTCCCCTGGCTAAAAAAGAAAGAAAATGATGACCACGTGAAGTGCACCAACTGTGGTGTGGCAATAGCATTTGTTGCTTGCAGTGCTAGTGCCACCCTAACGTGACGAACCCCACACTCCGCACTTTGTCTTCCCGCGATGGTTAGTCCTCAAACGGATAAAAAACTTCTAAAAAAACTTCGTTAAAAAACAACACGGCTCCTGAAAGTGGCCGAAACGTCCAAATAATGATCAAATAAATTGTCAAATTAAAATCATCAAAACGTAGTTTTAATTAATTAAAAACAAATACTTCTCAAATCTTTACAATGCCTCAAGACTTCATTACAGGACACACCTATAAATCTATATTTAAACGCGTTTTCCTAGAAATGATTAATATAGTTTTATAATAATTTACCATACAATATTCAATGATCTCAAGTTTCCTCCGGCATTTCCAGAAAACAAAGTATTTTACCTCCTTTTTGAAACATTTTGAACGATTGCAACATGTATGGAATAGTACGTTGTCGAGAATGAATTTAATGAACAATTTAAATATAATTCATTGACTGCTTATGGATATCATGTTCAATGTAATACAAATAATAGCAGGATAACATTTTGGAACGTAAATTATAATTTATCCTTCATACTGTTACGAGCTACAGGACTCGAATTAAATAAATGCCCTTGGAATTACTATAGAGTTTATTAGAACTATACAAACACGTATAAAACAAGTACAAAATAAAACTGGATGCAACCAGTTCACACTGCACGATTCAATGCATAGATTTCGCCAAGGCTACAATGTTAATTTGACTTTAACAATAAACAAAAGAGCGTATATGCATGTGTGTGTCCAATACATGGTAATGTGTGTAATGTTTTATGTATAATTAAACAATATAGCATTCGTCGCTTCTTTCTATATAAACTATAAGTGTGCGAAATTTCATACTCCTCAGTCCGCGCAATTTTCGTAAAAAGGGGTACAAAGTTTTTGCTTCACATATTAATATGATTCTATATGCCTTCTTCTACTACTTATATAATATGTTTTTAAGTAATATTTATCTACCTTTTACTATTTTTATTATTAAAGCTTTTCCCTATTTTTATACAGAAATTTACAAAGCCATCTCGGTTCGTTTTAGACATCAACTCTGATATATTGTTCTCCCTAATTTCGACTCTTAGCTCGGTTGCTAAGTTGTATCTCATTTATGAAGTGCTACTGCCACGCCACAATCAGGGACACTCACCAAAGCCCTGTCCGATCCTCGAACGTCCCTTGTCCGGGCTGTGGGCTCGCTCGCGCATTCACCTGCAACCTTTCACTAACTACTAAATCAATCATCACGAAATTTTGCATACACTTTGTCAGGGGTTTAGGAAAGTACATAGCGTATATTTTATCCAGAAAGAGTACTTACTGTTCCCGAGGGATAGACGAGTACTTATAGCTAAACAGATGGCGCTGAGATCGCGTTCTACCAACGCCACCATTGCAATTCTCTAACATCATAGCAACGCGAATAACAATATGTTGCTCTCTTAAGAAAAGTGTAGGTACTTTTCCCGAGGAAACTTTACGGATTGATAAAATCTACATTACAATGAGCGAAGCCGTGGAAAAAGACAAGTGTTCGTTATAAAACAAATAATAGCAGGATAATATTTTAGAATGTAATTCATAATATTTTCCTTCATACATATCAAACATTTGGTAAATGCCTAGATTTGAATGGAAATCCCCCGTAAATTGACAAAGTGATCGCATTTTGTCAATTTACGTTCAATATTAATATTTCGTTTATTTTGCAGCCATACAATATTATTGTATATCCGTGCAGACCACGGGCCATAAAAATGACCCGGAGGGCCTCTGTGGGGCCATGGGAAGGCCAACACGTAAAGGCCCCTTGACAATTTTAGTATAAATGTGACATGACACTAAACGTCGATTATCCCTATCTGCACCATATAAAAATGCAATCAAAGACAAGCTCCGGCCAGTGAAGGACTAATGTAGGAAATGAGAACAAAAGGTACCGGGATATAGGGATGAACTGCTAGTGGAACTAGGAATCTGGGCAATGGGAAGTATGGCGTCTGCCCGTCGCAATGTTTGAAGAACATGGAAAAATGGGTAGACGGTGACTCAGCTCTCCCCATACAATATTAGTATTATCGTTGTATGATTAAAAAATAACAAGGAAATATTAAGACTTATTTATTAATTTTTCAGGGTGAAAATCACTTGGTGCCAAAACTGATATAATTGCCCTTAATAAAAGGAGACGGGGACTTTGGGCTAAGGAAATGTTATTAAAGACCAGGGGTGGTAGCCATCCAGGCGGGCAGATACCCTACAACCTGGCTGTGGGTTGTTTTGTCGCCTTATACGACAGGCCGCCCGACCGCAGGAAATAGTTTCCTTTCTCCGTTCCTGCTCCGATAAAAAACTAGGTACCTAATATTAGTAACATCAACAACAAATTCAGAATAAAATGATTTTTGCTTTTTTTTTTTTGATGAATGAATATCGGTTTATTAGACGGTTCATTTCAGTCTTTCAATTCCGATGAATCAACCAAAGCAATTCATGAAGACACAAATTTATGTCATTCAATGTAATCGATCGTCGTGTACTTTCTGTTCTGTGCTCTTCAATCGAATTGATTCAATATGGCTAATTCGTCTATTATCAGCATTAGTACATAATAATATTCAAATTTCTACCCTTTAACAGATCTGCCAGTCATCTATCATATTTTTAACTAATGATGAATTCATCAAATGTCTAATTAAAGCTAGAACATAACAATTCATTGAACATTCATTAAAAAAACAATAGGTTTGAATAATCGAACGATTTTATTTTTAAATTTTAGTAGTTCAATTACCTTTGTAAATTGATTTGCCATATCATTGATTGAGAGGTGAAACACCGAGGGCTTTGGTTCCCCCGCGTGCCAGGATACGTGAAGTTGTTCTTTCCTCCACGTTCCTGTAGCCCAAGACGAAGGACGGAATACAGAGTCTTAGTAGGTATCCCAGACTCAGAAAGTCATAGCATTTCTTCGCAGGTGTCATTACTACCCTAATGTGGTGAACCCCACACTTCCCCACCGCGTTCCCCGCGGTGGTCAATGCTCGAGCAGATTTCCCCTCGTTAAAAAATGTGAGATGCTCTCTAGGACGGTGGACTGAGACACTCACTGAAGACGGACACTGGATGAAGAAAGTGGAGGAGCGCGAGCTTGAGAAAACCTAAGTCCAAGTGGCCTGCGATCAGCTGAGAACTAATGCATTTTTTTAACCATGGAGTACAGCAGACAGACTGACAGTCCGATAGAAGACTTGATGAAACATGGTTACCGTCGCCTATGGCCATTTGCAACACCAAAGGTGCTACCGCCGCCGGCCTTTAAGCGGAGACTGAAACCTGAACACTAAAGCTGGAGCATAAAACAGGGTTGTTATAGCACCTTAAACTAAGCCTGAGTGTCGATCATAGGGTTTTGGTACCAACACTAATATAATATGACAGTGAAAGCAAGAAAGTGGGATAAACGTGGTGAAATGAACGCCTTGGGAAGTATATGTAAGATAAATGTAAGTGGTAGGTATCATAAGAAACAATGTGATAAGGGAAAACTGTGTATTGAAAAAGGACGTAGTGACAAGAGTTGAAAAGCAATGATAAGGTGGTTTGGGCATGTAGAGAGAATGAATGAAAGCAGAATAACAAAAAATGTTTACGATAGCAATGTGACTGGTAGAGTCGGTGCCGGTACATCACGATGCACTCACCATGATCAAATTGAAGATATTTTGAAGACAGGTTAGGTAAAAAGCACTTAAGTAAATGTGTATGTGAACCCGTACAGGATGGAGGAGCGAGATGGAATGCTCCTCCGTCTCAACGGAAGATCTTCTAGGTAAGCTATTATTGCTCCTCGCAGGCCTAAGCCCATTAGTTTTTTTTTATTGGACTTGGCTTATGTTGTTGGTTCGAAGACCTCCCAACTTTACCGTGGTTTTCGATTCGCGAAGGCGCTCGGGCTCGGGGGGCAACTAGCTCGAGGGGGCTCTCTAGAGGGGTTAACCTCAGCTGGGATGTTGCCATGAAAGGGGGATGAATCTAACGATGCCGAATTGCCGACTAGAGGGCAAAATGTAGGTAATAATTGAAAACGGGAGACGGGTAATACAAAGTCCAAGGGAAAGGATCCCAATGGACCGGGATCCACGTTTCGCAACGTGTTGGCTAGGGGAGAAGAAACAGCGCAAACCCATTAGTTACTATTGAAAATTTGAATCTTTGATTGAATTTGTATCTTTCGGGAAATGTTTGCGACCTCATTTATTTTTACAGCGCCATCTATTGGCTTGCAAGTGTTCCACTACATACGTATGAAGAGATTAATGAAGTGAAACGTGTTTATGAGGATCGTCGCTGGTGGAGATTCATCGCTCTGCATACCCCAATGGGAAACAGGCGTGACAATATGTATGTACTCTAGACAAATGCCTGGCTCTCTAGGCCGTCCGGCCGCAAACATATATGTGTTCTTTGTCCGGTCCTACACGGATAAAATGTAATGATATGAAGTATTATATATTAATACCCATTCAAACAACTTTATTAATAAACATTGGTAATTGCATTGAAATAGAACATAAATAATGTAAATAAAATGTAATAATGAATTCGTGTTTCTACGTGAACCTTTTACCTCATTCATTGAAGCTGGGATCGGAAAACCATATGTGGTATACCCACAAATACAATTTCATATCACAATTGTATATCGTACTAGCTGTTGCCGGCGGCTTCGCTCGTGTAGATTAAAAAAATTTCACTTTAGGGGTAGATTTTCCAAAACGCCGATACACGCATTATATTTATTTTTAACCAGAAGCTATCTGCTTCTGGTTCTTCATTCTTCTTACTTTGAAAATGAGGAAGTTTCATACAAAATTTCAGCCCATTTTGCATCCCGCTAGGGTTTGAATTTGCCCATTAGGCTGTACGTTGATATTTCAGTCAATCAGTGAGGTGGCGAATTATATTTGTATGGATATTATATATATACCACCTTTGACACATCAAATATGTTTTATTCCTGCCTCAAGTTAGATCGCTTTTTAGCAATAAGACCGACAATTGTGCACTTTAAAATATTCTTAGGTTTGTAATACCTATACAATACAGATTTATCTAACTAAAATTAATATGAATAATTAAAACAAATATTTAATACAAACTGCTATTTAAACATGCTTAATAGGGATTCCTTGATAGCTTAGTAGTCGGCGCACTCCGCACTCCGGCTCATATTATCCGCGCAGGAACGGAGAAAGAATACAATTCTTGCGGCCGGGCGGCCCTAGGCGTGAGGCATATTTATGCTAACAGTTATTAACAACAGATATTCAAACACAACAGATAACATTTGTTATTTCAAGAACAGAATACCTGTTGTCTGAATAACAGGCACATAACATAACAATAACAAATTCCTATTTACGTCTTTTATTAACTGTTCTATTAATTACTATTTTTCTCTCGTTCTATTTAAGCAAATCGTTATTAAGCTAAAAAGAGATGCACCTATTAATTTAATTTATTGATATCAGTGTCTCATTTACACTTCAAGGATTTATACGGGCTAAAACGAGACGCACCTAATATTTATAAGGTAACAGAACAGAATTAACAAAATGTAAACTGTTCCAGGGTTGGTTTTAAAAGTTAGTGTTTGTAAAAAATTATAGTACACTTTATTATTTTGAATTAAAAATACCTAAACATTAAATCAACAGGAGTTTACATAAAATTTAGTTCTATTTCAACTTTATCAGTTCTGCAGCAATATGCAACTTACTGTTCGAACAATCAGAATGTCAGAAGAAAAAGTATAATTCACGGGAACTCCCCGTAAATAATTCATGGATGACGATTTACAATCTGCATTCTTCGACTACAGATTAGACAACGTGATTACATCCCAATGAACTTTTTTTTAAATGTTGGGTTAGCACCTAATGGTATTTAAATACTACTTATATTAGTCATATAGTTAAGGTATTGAAATTATAGTATTTTTTTCGTACTGTCGTTAGATATGGATAGTATGTAGTACGAAGCATGAAATTGTAGTACAAATACTACAATTATAGTAAGAAATCCAACCCTGAACTGTTCTCAAGTGTTTTGTTAATTACTATTTTTCTCTCGTTCCGTCTAAGCAAATCATTATTAAGCTAAAAAGAGATGCACCTATTAATTTATTCATATCTGTGTCTCATTTATACTTCAAGAACTATACGGGCAAGAACGAGACGCACCTAATAATTATAAGGTAACAAAATGTAAAAGCATTTAAGATACGCACACATTACGGGACGCGTGAGACGCGTCCGGAAATGCGCCAAGAATCGGACGCGACTTTTGTGTTGCCAATTTTCTTAGAGAAAACATGCTATATCAACTCATTTAAGCGTTAGATTGGCGCGAATTTGTAAAAAGCGCTGAAAATAAAGATATAAGCCTGGATACTTTTTTTGTTTATTATAAATACTTGTTTTTGAGGATAATATTCCAATACACATGTGTACATACTCCATGCCAGTGACCAAGCCCAAAATCAAATGAAAAATTTTAATTTAACTTTTCTCTAACATCCATTCACAATATTTAATACTTAAATTATATTATGTGGACCAATTTAGCAAAATTTCACTGAATAACAAATGCTACTCAAACTGCGACTATCGACCTCGCAGATGCATGCGGATATACATAGACAAAACCTTTTTGTTACAATAAGATTTCTGCCAGTTAACTTTTAAAGCTTTTCCACATTCTTGCGAGAATGTCCGCGAGATCTTGCAGCTGAGAAGGCAAGAAGTTCTCGCGAGAACTCTATGCTAGTGTAATGTATGTAGGCAAGCCGCATAAAGGAACTTCGTTCCAATAAAAACTAAATAACAGTAATGTTATTTAATAACAGATAATCAATGCTGTTATTTTTGGATAACAGTAACAGGAGTAACAGATAATTAAATTAACCTGTTATAACTCACCTCTAGGCGGCCCGTCGTAAGAGGCGACAAAACAACCCACAGCCAGGTGGTGGTAGGGCATTTGCCCGACTGGATGGCTACCACCCCTGGTCTAGAGTATGTCGCTATAACAACCTTCAGTTTTGTTCTGGCATTAGTGGCCAGTTTACAGTTTAGAGAGGGACAGCGCATTGGTAGCACCTCTGAATGAATGAATGAATGAATGAATGAGTGATTGAATGAATATGCTTTATTGTGTTTTAAAGATACAGTTAACAGAAACAAAATTTTACAAAACAGTAGGCGGTTCCTCCAGACAAGCTGTGGATGGACAAAAAATTTGATAAGAACAGGGGTATATTGCATTTTTCTCACTATCGAATCAGTATCTTATAAATATACATATCTTATAAATATACATATCTTATAAATACATACATGACTGGTGTTACATATATCCATAGTCGACGGTAACCGCTTTCCATCGGGTGGGCTGTCAGCCCGCTAACTGCTGAACTCATTCAATAAAAAACCCTTAATATATCTTCATCATCACCATCAGCAGATATTGACCAAGATTCAAATTTTCATCATTTGAATAAGACGCAAGTGTTATATAGGTGTTTTTTTATTTTTTTTATTCTCTTCCACCGGACGGACAAGGTTATCCGGCCTTATTTTTCTTTTTATATATTTTTATATTTCTTGTTTATATATTTTATTCTTATATTTATCTTTTCTTTATATTCTTTTCTTTTGTCTTTTTTTTCATTTTCTCTTTCTTTATTTTTTATTGTTTATTACAAAAAAACAACTTATTAATATAAGATTGAGTCCTTTTACAACTTCTTTCTTATGAACCTAGTTTTACAGTTTTTGCTTATTATGTCTATTGCTACGTTTTGTTTTTACTTTATTCCTGTTAGGTTTTAGCCACTGTGCTACTTTGGCTTTGATCCTAAGAAATGAAATTTAGAGTAGAAATTAAGACGAGCAAAACTGCTGTTAAGTTCCCTAATACACAGTTTATTCACACCTGATAAAATAAAATAGAAACGCTAATTAAAAAAGATTAAAATTGTAAACAAGCATTGTCATTGAGTAAAAAGACATTAAAACTTGGTTATCGTATGACGAACTCTTTGACGACTTGGATATTACTTAATCTACTTAAGTACACTAAATTATACTAGACGCGAGCGCGATGCGATGGCCGGGAGAAGGCAAAGGGACGTGGAAGAAGAAACAAAGAAGGACTTACCTCGCCGCCAGTCCGCCAACAACACTGCACTTGTCCCCCGGGGGTTCACACACTCACTAGGGTTATGGTTACGATCATTAAATGAAATTATAACAGTTTATTTTCTTTATTGTGTTCTAACAACAACAACCTAATATACATATTGTTGCAATTATCAAATGCTAACAACGCTGAAGGAAAACATCGTGATGCAACCTGCACATCGAGGTAACCGATGTGTCAAGCCTGCCAAACCGCCTTGCACAAACGTAACGGTATACTCTCCGTTCCCCTATAGTGTGAGGCCCGAGCCCAGCAGTGGGACGAGTATGTGCTATTATATATTTCTGAGTGAGACCAACCATAAAGCCAATCCAAACATTGACTTTAAATGAAACAAAAATAATATAAGTACCTACATTTGTTTTATCTAGCAGCATTGTAGGGAAAAACTAGTTTACTAGTTTTATGTCATATCGAATACATAGTTTACTTTTCCTATTGTTACTATTATAAAAATAGTATGGTATTTCCCAATAAACTTCCGCACATTGTTACAATACTTTATCTAAAGCAATAATAATTAAAATCATTAAATCAATATGCCTAAAATTGAGTTTAATTGTTATACACTATACAGTATTATTACAATCTAATACAAAACAAAATTATATATTATTACTAGCTGTCCTGGCAGACGTTGTCCTGCCCTGAAGAAATAAAATTTAGAACCCGACTGCAGCGCCATCTGCCGGGCTTATTTGTGAATCTAAGCCATCTGGGGACCTATTCGAACGGACACAAAAAATATCATAAAGATCGGTCTGGGTTTTAAAAGGAGTTCAGTGACATACACACTAACGTTAAAATTTTATAATTTTATAATCAAGATAAAAACTATCCTATCTTTCAAGTTGGATCCATCTGCACACGGTGTACAAATTTGATTAAAATCGGTTAAGTAGTTTAGGAGTTCATCGCGGACAAACAACGTGACACGTAATTTATATATTGTGGCGAACGATGGTGGAACCATCTAGTTAGTTTTCGAACTTTTGGAACAATCTAGAAAAATCTAGAACAAAAAGACAAGGACGGATATATTTAGAAAAAGATAGACGATAAACGAAAGAAAGAGATAGATAGATGTTAGAAAGAGATAGACGACAAAAGAGAGAAAGAGATAGATAGATGTTAAAAAGGGATAGACGTATAAACGAAAGTTCCCGAACAGAAGGTTCGGGAAAGAAAAGACAGAGATAGATAGACGGGTTCTAGAAAATTCTTCCGGGTATATAAACAGCGTAAGGCGCGCCTACCGGGCAGTTTTAGAGTTGAAAGTTGCAGTTTAAAGTTGAGTTCAGTCCAAGACGGTGAAACGACAAGTGCGATATTAGAGAACGTTAATAGAGGACAGAGACGAACTAAGTGGTGAATTTAGTGAGAAGTTTGGTGGACAGATACGCAAAGGAGGTGTGTAGCGTAGTTCGAGAGGGAAACCAGAAGCGAGCTACGCGCGATAATATTGGAGGTGCTCCGCGCAATATCGGCGACGGTATTGAGGGTGTGACAACTTATCGTCGGGACTGTGCATCGTTGGTCGTGCGTATAGGGGCAACCCTGCAGAGAGGTACTACGTGCGGCTGTGTAAGTTAATAAAAGCTTCTAAATTTAAAACTGGTGTTTTCTTCCAATCCATAAGTGCGTACCCCGCTCGTACGTAACAATATATTAAGATTATAGTAGTATAAATATTTTTAATTAAAATTACTTATATTTCTATCTAAAATATTAAGACTAAAAGTTGAATACTGACGTCACTATCTTCTATGGGTAAGTTGCCATTGGGCCACCACCCACCAGGGCCTCGTGGAGTGGTGAGACTATGTCCCGTAACCCTGACATTAAGGCGAAGGATGGAACACCGCGGGATTTTAGTGGGTATTGTTTAACAATAGCACTTACTAGCAGTACTAGTGCTACCCCGACGCGGCGAATCCCCACGCGTTTTCCCCACGAGAGATAGTCCTAAACGGATTACCCCTAGTTAACAAAAGCAGCACCGGAGAGCGGATTTCGACCTTCCACCAATGTGATTAGTCGGTGTAGGAGGATCCCTAGAGAAAGGTTCTCAGTCGTCAATAATGCCGTAAAGAGGAGAGCGCCTCGTGTTCCGCACGCGCTCATCTCTTCTCGCATGGAGTGAAAAACCTAGCCACCCCCCGCCGGATAGAGACTAACGATTCTTAGTAGATGTGGCTCTATGGCACCACGCCTGCCAGGGCAGGCGGAATTGGTCGAGCTTCCGCATTTTAATTTTTTTTTATTACAGGAGTACAGCAGACAGGCAGACGGCCCACTAGATATAAAGCGGTTACCATCGCCTATGGACATTTACAACACCAAAGGTGCTACAAATGCGCTGCTACTCTCTTAAGGGAGACTGGAACCTGGTCACTAATGCCGGAACACAACTTAAGGCTGTTATGGCGACATACTTTAGACCAGGGGTGGTAGCCATCCAGTCGGGCAAACGCCCTACCTGGCTGTGGGTTGTTTTGTCACCCCTTACGACAGGCCGCCCGGCTGCAGGAAATTGTATTCTTTCTCCGTTCCTGCACGGATAGCCAGCATACTCATAACCCTGGCATAAGGTGCAGGAAAAGAACACCGAGGGATTTTAATCGATATCCCCTACTCTGGTGGCAATAACACTTACTAGCAGCACCAGTTCCACCCCAACCCGGCGAATCCCTGATTTCCCCTCGTTAAAGAAAAAATGCAGACACCAAGCCCTCTTATCAACGTGTTGATTACGCGTTTTATAAATTCTTTTGCAAAAGATCAAGACCTAGAAAGAAGAAAGAAAGAAAAATATTTATTTCAAATAGCGACTTACACATTACACATAAATAAAATGACAATAAAAGAAAGCCGCAATATATGAAATGAGGTTGGCACTCAGTCTTTCGCTGTGCCGAAACATGTTTCGACACAACACTGGTTTTCAGTGCCCACCTCCATGACCTCATATATCCCAAGACCCACTTTGTAGATAACATAGTACATTCAAAAAACAATATATATATAACAATTATACAATAAGATAGTCTAACAAAACAACAAAATACTAAATAAAAATAAAAATACCTATAACTAAATCACTAACATTTAAATTATTCAACAAACTCTAAACAACTATGAAATACAAACCACAAATTACATTAATTAATTACTGCCCTCAAGAGTCCATGGTCCAAGCGTCTCAACAGCAAACAGCACAAACAAGTGACTCTCACTGAGGGTTGCTTAAATATACTTTAATAATCAATACTATGATATAATGAGCTGAACGTTGACACGTCTAGTTCATAAGAAAGCAGAGTTTCATGACTCATTTTCTGACATTGCAAATCTCAGCTGGACTTTACGTTATTTGTTACGGTCTGAGTGTTAGGATCGGCTCCAGATCGTTGGGTATTAGCCAAAACACAAGCGTCATTTGTTCAGCATGAGCGTACTATTATGTCGAACCTAAAGAATCGGCTAAGTGCGTGTCAGCCAAAGTAAAGTAAATTGTTCAGTAAAAGTGACAAACGCCAACAGCTGGATTTTGTCAGTTGGCCATGGAACTCTAAAAAGTATGTAATCCAAATTACTCCATGGGGAGGTATACTGTGACGAGAAAGTGTTTTAAAAGTATATATAGAAAACTATAAAAGCTCGGAAATGAAAGATGAATAGGATAGTGAAAAGTGACGTACGTAATAGTCATGCTGAGAACATTACCATGATTACAGCTTGATTGATAGTACATTATGCTCTCACAGAATATCGACGTGAAACGGTTAGCCTTCTACTAATTATGAGTGAAAGTTCCGATAGGCCACTTCCCCCTTCCCTCTATACCGATTTCAATCCCATATCCCATTCTTTTAGTGTGATCTGCGAATCTCATCCCCCGATCGCATCCTCTTCATCCTATCATAAAGGCTGACAAAGCGTTGGCTTCACTCTTGGTTACGCTAACGTCTGTAGTATATATAACCACTTTCCATCAGCTGGACCGTTTGCCAGTTTCGCAATATTTTTTTGTTTTAATTTATTTATCTATTAATACAAAAAAAATTACATCATAAAATAGTTGCAAAGCACCACTTAAACCTATGAGGTTTGCGTGTGATGCAACACACCCTCGCATTTACAAGAAAACTTATTTTAAATACAAGATTTGTAATCATACATTCTATGGTGTTCTGCAGCGTATCTGTAATGACGCACATGTATACATACACATATATACACATATCTATACATATATACGCACATTTATACATATTTACTCACATATATACACCTACACACATATACATATTTACCTAATTACATCGTATATGCACATAACATATACACAGTCACGATCGCTCACACTCACAGGTTGTCATTGCAGTGTTTCTAGATAATAGTGTTTTAGTTTATTTTTGGAATTTAAAGAATCCCTTAGTGTAGTGTAGTGTAATAAAAAAATTAATAATCCCAAAAGAAAAAAACAAATAATATCACTAATGATGACACATCCGTTTTTAGGTTAATTGCGCTATTTTACGAATTCTAATTGGTGAATACTATATTTATCAGGCATACGTATATTTATACGTCATAGATTCATTTTTGTTTGTACGTAAGTATGAGTCATGATTCTCAATTGGGTAAAACTGGATAAGTTTGCGAATTCGGGAATTATTCATGTGACAAATTCAGACTTTCACACTTTCGTTGATAGTGTAAATACATGTCTGGCAATTACGTCTCTGCCATGATAATCATCATCAGACCAAACAATTGTTGCCAACGTTTCAATAAAATATTACAATGATTTTTTAATAGAAAATAATTTAATTAAAACGTTTATAAGACCTTTCAAGGAGATTGAAAGAACTCTCGAGTAACAAAAGGGCTGGCCTATTTTTAGGGCAACGGATTTGTGTTGCCATACAACGTGGGAACGCGGCCAGCATTTTGGGAACGCTCCCCACCGACAGCGAGCTGGACCAATTATTGTTTACTTGTATATGTTTATAATAGTATTTAAGTAGTTTTTTTGTAGGGTAGTTTAATTATTCAAAAATAAATTTTATATGTATGTGTGTATATATATATACCTTCAGTGAAAATTATAAGTTTAGAAAAATTTAGCATATAGATACAGACAAAGACGAGAGAGACGCGAAGAGCGATTTTTTTTATACTATGTAAGGAAGATTGTAAGTTACATAACATTTCTGTTTATGTGAATTATTTTTGTTGATTCGTCTAAATTGAAAGAAAAAATGAAACGTCTAATGCTGATATTAGACAGTACTATCAGATTGGATGAATTTGATTGAAAGACACAGAACTCAACAGAAACGGCGGTATTCAATGACAGTGAATGACTCAAGTTTATGTTTCTAAAGGTTCCTTTGATTGATCCATCGAAATTGAAAGTAATAAAAAAATTAATAAAAACCAAACCGACTTCAAACTAAAAAGCAAAAAATAAACCGACTTCTTTCTACAACATCTTGAAGTAAAACATAAAAATGAACAACAAACCAAAAATAAAAAAATTCGTAATTTATAGACCATTTCATGAAAATGTAGCGATGGTTATAATGCGTTATTTAAATTGGGATTATTATGACAATTATTATTAATGACGTTAAATATTGTCAGATAATGTATATCGAGGGCTTCGTAACAAATGGGCGTAAGGACAAAAATGCCATTTTTTTTGTTGTTTACTAAAATAATAATAATTATCGGCAGACAAACACATATTGTATATCCCCAAATTAGACGAGTTACGCTTTTGTTATGGGTAATATACAACGGACTAGTCTGGGGCCGATCCCAGACACCCAGACCATAGTAAATAACGAAGAAAATTCGTTTCCGAAATTTACTATAACAGGAATCGAACCCGGAGCCTCTGCATCTATGCATACAATTAAGAAAGTCCTACCTAAGTTACAATTAACAAAGTCCTGCCAGTATGCTAGTGTACCTTAATAGAAGGGTAATCCTAATTGCAGCCTTATACAACCAACTAGTTTTGTTTTATACACAATTTTGTCCCTTGTGTAAAACTGCACTTTTGTCTGTACGCCCATTTGTTATGACTCGATATAAATGTATATACACTAAAGGTGGAGCCTCATCTGTTACAGATAAAGGCCACTTCACGCAGATATTCCGATGGGTTTAATGCGTTATTTAATGTGCGGCATTGTTAATGACGTTAAATATTAACAGATAACGTATGTATACACATTAATGCGGCTGGCGTTATTTTTTAATTCTTTAAATAAAACGCATTCGACCACATCTTTAACGTTAACGCAGGTGCAACCACCGTGATGCAACTATTCGATACCGGCGTTATTTTTTAACGCTTTAAATCACAGACGATAATTATCTTTAACATAGTCCCAGGTGCGACCGCAGCATAAAAAGCGGGTTTAATAATAATTAAACAATGTTGATTATGAAACACTATTCACAACTGATCGCCTAAGAGTTCTAAATTACGAGGTTTTTATATATACGTCATAAAGTCTACTTGGAACCTTCTTTACGTCACGAAAATGTGAATTAGTGACGTAAGCGGCCCCTCCCCTACGTAACAAAGGCTTTATAGTATGAGTCAAGTAAGCGCCATGTAAAACTTGCTTACTCACCAATATAATGACTAATCAGACTTCCCTGAGTTGATATTTTAGGGTTCCGTAATTAAAAACAAAAAATTTACTTGAAGTTTTACGGGCAGGTTTTCAAATTGGACAAGCACAATAACAATCTGCCCGTAACACTTCAAGTTAAAATTTTCTTGCGATTCATTTTGTCTCTTGTCAGTTGACGATTTTCCACTTGTCCGTTGCGATTCGTTTTTCCACTTGTCCGTTGAAGTTTCATTTCTAATATGTGTCCCAGCACACATTTCGAATTTTTTATTCTGCTAACTACTACCCCTAACGAAATATCAAACAAGTTTATGTGTATGTGGTTTGTGTGTAAGTGATTGTGAGCTTGAATGTGTGTTAATACTATCCTAAAGGCTGTCAACGCGTTGGCTGCGGCCCTGGTGTTGCAAACGTCTACAGACGACGGTTGTCACTTTCCATTAGTAGGACCATCATCTACTCGTTTATCAGCTTCTCAATAAAAAATAATCCCTCATTATATGTCCATACCACTTTAGTCTTCTTTCTCTCAACTTTTCAGTCACAACATAGTGTAGATTAAAACAACATATTCTACAAACTCACATCCCAGAAGAAGGAAAATGTTACAACTTTCTCATAAAAACAGACGCAGAAATTCCTTACCATGCTTATCATGCATATACTTCAAGTTCAAGCAGTTCACTGAACTCAGATTATCTAATATAGTTGAATCATTCTTTTTTCTTCACTAGCATCCGTATCCGGTCAGAAAGTGAGCAAACAATTTTCGCGGTTTCACCAAACAGAGGGCGCGCGGATCGCATACATAAGTGCGCACGCGCAGACTTGAAAGTGCTACGCGCACAGCATGCCAAGTGCTCGGAGGTTAAGGAACTGCGTCTAGTCGCACTCGCTAATAATGTTTAATTAAGTTTATTTACACTGTATCTACAAATGGATGTGTGGTGTTACAAGAATGGATATAATGAAAAATGAGTACTTATTATCTTTGACAGTTGAGAGGAAGTCGACTAAGGTAGTATGGGCATTAATGAGGAGGGATGAAGGTTACGTGACAAAAGTGTGTTAAAGTGGAAGATCAATGGATACAAGTGTTAGAGATAAAGGTAGACCACAAAAGAGATGGATAGATTGTTTGAAGGATGACATGATGATTTCTAGTGTGACAGCTGACGTGTGTCAGAATAGAGGATTGCGGAACGAAAGACTTATTATCGAGCAATGATGCGCAGGATCAGTGTGGGCGTAACTACGTTCTAAGTCTCACGCTCTCCCTACCATAAGCGCGGGGCACATGGGAGGAAGGTGGTTTCAGTGGGGAGCACATGGGTTACCTCTCTAGATAAAGAGGGGTACCTTGCTGAGTCCCCACATATGCCGTCAATTGACTCTGTTATCTGCGCTATCTTCAGTGGATAACTCTCGTTGCTTTGGTCGGTGTAGGAAGTTTACTAAAAAAAACGTTGCGTCGTGTAATAAGGCTTCTCGGACACATGTTGCTTAAATTTGTTTATTGAACGCTCATGAACGTTTTCTGGGATTTCATTGAAGATAATAATAAATAAATAAAGATAATTTGGCCCCACGAAACTATTGTAAACTTTATGGAACCTACATGTGGGAGTTTCTAATTTATTTTCGTTAGTAATTTATAAATAATAATTATAATTAGTAATTTATAAATATATTTATAACTGGAGTATAGCAGATAGGCAGACGGCCCACCTGATGGACAGCGGTTACCGTCGCCCATGGACGTTTGCAACACCAGAGGTGTCGCCAACGCGCTGTCGGCCTCGAAGAAATTTTATGACACCCTTTGTTAACTATTTTGTACTACAGCAACACTGGCGCGATGCAACAGTAGCGCCACCTGTTTGTCAGCCTTCGCATTTTCTACATGTACCACATAACTACTCTTACGCAATAAATCATATTATCAAAAAGCTAGTGTGTGTAATTGGAAATCTCTCAGAACAATCCCCTACACCCTTTTTTAAAACCCCATATTGTAACGCTATGGGAAAACCACGGCTGGGAGCTCATTCCAAATCCCCACGGTGGGAAAGAGAAACGTTCGAACCGTTGCGTATATACAATGTAGCTTTTTAATAACGCCATTATTTTCAACGCTATAAATGAGACACATTTGGCTACAGTCACCAACACTAACATTATCCGAGATGGAGCAGGGACATGATATTTACAAGCGTTAGAAAAAAATATTTGAATATGAATTCTGTAAATTCTAGAAAAATACGTTTGCATAACATTGATCTTTAGTTAACAACTCAACGGCCAATTTGCATTGTTAATTATGTTTTTAAACGGTCAATGCGTTTGGGCAATACACTGTTTGGGTCGAAATTTCAAGGTTTTCTGGTCACTTACCTCGCGTTACACACAACTGTTTCTTTCAAAATAATCGTTTTTTTTTTAAATACTGACGTGTAATTGTGAAAGTGTGTTAACAACTTTATTCCACGCTTGCACTTATATGGAAGCAAGACTTTAGCCGACATTAGACGGATAATTTCTATCTTTCAATTTAGATGAATCAACCAAAATGATACATTTATACATAAACTAGAAAATTAAAAACATAAAAAGTAATTATTTCTTCTCTATAAATATTATAAACGCGAAAGTTTGTAAGTATGGATGTATAGATGTATGGATGTATGCTTGCTACTCTTTCACGCAAAAACTACTGAATGGATATTGATGAAACTTTAATTTCCTAATAATAATAAAAAACTAAAAAATACACGCTCTCATAAAAAATCCAACTAAAAAACAGAAAATAAAATTTAATATATTTGGTTTCTGATGAATGGTGTCTTACTGTGGAAAAAAGAAATAATTAATCAATTATATTATTAATTGAATACACCCCACACTTTTTTACAATAATGTACATTAATATTTTTTTTAGACTGTACTTAATCAAATTGTATTAATTCTTTCTTTTTTGCACTCCACGGTAAGACCCCATTCATCAGAAACCAAATGTATAAAATTTTTATTTTCTGTTTTTTAGTTGGATTTTTTATGAAAGCGTGTTTTTTTAGTTTTTTTTTAACTGTTATTTATTTTTCATTTTTAAATGTTTTTTTTTTCATGTTTTTAAATACAAGCTTTTGAGATCCTGCATATCATGTAGCAGCAGAGTGCTAGCCAAGACAAGTAAAACGAGCCCAAACACGACGGGTCTATCTTGTTTGGTACTGGAGTTCCTATGGCCGCCTTCCGACTCCATCATCAGATCAGCTCCATGGTACCATATTATTGCACTGTCACGCGATATAAACATACGAGCCCAAACACGACGGGTCTATCTTGTTTAGTACAGGAGTTCCTATGGCCACCTTCCGACTCCATCATCAGATCAGCTCCATGGTACCATATTATTGCACTGTCACGCGATATAAACATACGAGCCCAAACACGGTCTATCTTGTTTAGTACAGGAGTTCCTATGGCCACCTTCCCCACTCCCACTCCATCATCAGATCAGCTCCATGGTACTAGATTATTTCATTGTCATCGACCTTTGACAGGTGTGCAACGTTTGAATTAAATATGATCGTTCAAAGTAGGACAAAATCGAGCTCAAAGGGGTCGGTTACAAACATACATACATATATTCAGGTGAAGCTAATAAAAGCGTGTTAAAAATACAAATCTATAACTTTATAAAAATCTAAACATGTCGTGTAGTCTGTACATTGAAGCTATTTAAAAAAAACAACTGGAATAGACTACATAAACGATGGAGAAAATGATGCATTTTTTTAGATTACTTGTCTGTTTGTCACGTAAAAACAAGACAGCAAATTCGACTTAAAAGCTGCGCTACTTTCAAATTGTAACCCCAAAGGTGCTACTAATGTGCTGTCGCTCTCTTAAGGGAGACTGCAACCTGGTCATTAATGTCGGAACACAACTCAAGGTTCTTATGGCGACATACTCTAGACCGGGGTTTTTTCTTTATTTTTGATTGCAGGAGTTTAGCAGACAGGCAGACGACCCACTTTATGGAAAGGGGTTACCATCGCCAATGAACATTTGCAACATTAAAGGTGCTACAAATGCGCTGCTGCTCTCTTAAGGGAGACTGGAACCTGGTCACTAATGCCGGAACCCAACTCAAGGTTGTTATGGCGGCATTCTATAGACCGGAGGTGGTAGCCATCCAGTCGGGCAAATACAATGCCACCTGACTGTGGGTTGTTTTGTCGCCTCTTACGACAGGCCGCCAGGCTGCAGGAAATATTATTCTTTCTCCGCTCCTGAATAAAATAAATGTTTTGTAGAAAGTGAAGAAAGACGTTTGGGAGGTTGTATTTCGGTTAAAGCGCCCAAACATGGATTACGTCATACGGGCATTGACTTCTATTACAATAGTTTTACTGTTAGTGCTATAACTGTTTAATACTAATGGCAATGTGCTTCATTATGGTTAGGGTATGTTCGTTTTGTAAATGGCTTCGCACGATTTTTCAATCTAGCCACTGTCGAATATCCATATATATTCAAATTTTAAAATAATCTATAAGCCTAATAGACTTGTAAACAAGTGCCTTTTGGACCAACTTTTTTCAGCAGTCTCCGAAAATTATAAATGAGGTGTCATTCGATTCGGAATGGCATCTAGATGATTTTTGAAAAAAATGAAGTTTTGCTTGCAAAAATTGTAAAAGTTATTAACAATTAACTTAAAAAAGGGGGGTTTAGTTTTTTGCAAATATCTCAAAAAAATAAAGATTTTTCAAATTTGAAATAAGATTCGAAAAGAGGAGGAATATTCCTAAAAAAAGTGTTGACTACCGAAACTGTAAGATCAATATTTATAATTTTCCCAGAGGGATGAATATACGGCCGAAAACGGGTACTCTGGCTGTATACATTTTCCAATTTTTCCAACGGGGTTCTATTCTAAAGCCTTTCAAGAATTGCTCCAAGAAAGGAAAATAATCTTAAATTTGTAGTTTAACAATTATCACACTTGCAATGTTCATGTTCAAGCAAAAAAAATTATTAATTAACTATTGAATAACTAAATGAAAAATTGTTATAAAAAAAATTTTCAAGCAGATTATTGTTCATTCATCTATTCAGTTAGTGCCTGAATTTTTTCAATTTTTTATTTTTATATTTAGTATGTTCAAATAATATTTATTCATTAAAGGGCCGATGTGGGTGTGGCTTGCGTAAGCCAGAGTACGCGTTTTCGGCCGTATTTTCATCCCTCTGGGAAAATTATAAATATTGATCTTACTGTTTCGGAAGTCAAATTTTTTTTTAGGAAATTTCCTCTCTTTTCGAATCTTTTTTCAAATTTGAAAAGTCTTTATTACTTTTTGAGATATTTGCAAAAAACTAAATCCCCCCTTTTTTTAGTTAATTGTTAATAACTTTTACAATTTTTGCTAGCGGAACTTCATTTTTTTCAAAAATCATCTAGATCCCATTCCGAATCGAATGACACCTCATTTATAATTTTCGGAGACTGCTGAAAAAAGTTGGTCCAAAAGGCACTTGTTTACTAGTCTATAAAACAAATTGTAGTTTTTTTTTGTAATGACAAAATAGAGAGTTCGTATGGCATTTCTAAAAGGGATATTTCACTATACTGTTGATATTGTAAACGCAAAAACACAATTTTTGTTTAATAACGTTCGATAGAATAGAATATATTTATTGCGTAATGCATGTACAAAGATGTTACGGTTGTTACAGTATGCGGCATAAATGGGCGTGCAAAATAACAATTACAGTATTGATTTATAATTCTTTTTTACAATCAATTAATCAAAACAATTAAAATTAAAAAACACATTTGTTTATCATTAATATGAAAATAATAATAACCTATACGTAATCTAAATAATAAAACGTCTATACTATTATAGCATGTCAAATATATTTATGTCAGTTCATAATGTTTTATCGTCCATAAACACGTTTATATTATAATAACATTTAGGGCCGCTTGCATAAGGTTGCTTCAATTTATTTAAGAAACGCAAAACGTATTTAACACCCTTAAACAATTAGCGTCTTGCACAACGCAAAATTTTCCCCTAAATATGTTTAAAGAACTGTCAATACGTTTTATGTGAAACGTATTTAGGCGGTTTAATATGATTAACTAATTTTATTTAAAGACGATTGTTATGCAAGCGACCCTTAGTGGTCAGTAGCAATTTTTTTTAAATAGTGTACATGGCAGCTCGACTCGGCTCGACTTTGGAAGCTTATTGTATACGAAGGGCTGCATGCAATAGACACTTTTGCGCATTATTGCTGTAATTGACTTAATGGTGCAGACTATAAATTTATCGCGTCTTTTACGTAGAAAGACCTCCAGACGCTGACTAAATAGCTGTGGATTAGTTTTGTCAAACATTGATGTTTCGAGTATATATATATAGACAGGGTACAGACAACATTTTATATTTAAAAAACAAATGTCCTAATCCTAAATATATTTTTAATACGCTTTTATTAGCTTCGTACGTATGTTATTATGTAACGGAATCTATGAACATGATTTTGACCCCCTTCAAAACGTCGGATTAAATCGAAATTTGGCATACTTATTGAGGACCGATGGCAATTCAATATATTCAAACTAGAAAATGAAAATAATAGTTTTAAAAAAAATACCCTTTTATAGAAAATCCAACTAAAAAATAGAAAATAATTTTTAATAAATGTGAATTAAAATAGTGTAAGAAAAAATGATTTTATTGTAAACAAAATGTGTTGGGTGCTTTTCAGAATATTATAAAATAACCCTTCTACTCATATCTGTTCATAAAATATTTATAACTATTGATACCATGCACCCCACGCTTTTTTTACAATAAAATCATTTTTCTTACATTATTTTTAATACAAATTTCTTAAAATTTATTTTCTATTTTTTAATTGGATTTTCTATAAAAGCGTATTTTTTTAGTTTTTTAAACTATTATTTTTTTAATGACATAACACAATGCTAGGAAAACTTCATTGCATTGTAACAGCGGCACTAACGAAATATGACTACAGCGCCATTTTTGTTTATCCCAGGGAGAATGACGTCATTCCTCGGGATATAAATATAATAAATGTTGACCCAGGATATACACTAGGATTCTGTTGGGTTTCATTTAAAACAGTCGAATAATTTTCACGTGATGCTAACAGACAAATAGACAAATTTAGTTTTTTATCCCGGGAATCCACGGGGATTTTCCCGGGATCGATCAGTAGTTGTTTAAGTGCGAAAAAATTAACTTATTCCGACACGGTTTTCATTACGATAGCTTACATTATTTTTCTAATACTGCGATATTCTGTGTCCTGGGAATCCCGCGGGAATTTTAAGACAAGCGTAGACGAAGTCGCTGGCGTATCCTAGTTATTATATTGTTACATGCCGACAAAAAGTGAATGCATAACTTCCGGCCATAAACCTGGTTTATTACCTTTTCCGCATTTGGACTTCTTTTGTTTACTTTGTGATTAAAATTTGTAATTAAGAAAAACATTCTACTGTTATTGCACTTGTTTGGCAGTATGTAGGTATGGCAGTCATTAGGCAGGTGTGTCGAACTTATTCTTGGAAATTATTGTTTTGCGTCGAGGCATATTGTATTTGTACAGGATAAAAGGAATGCCCGGAGGGGTGAGGCAGTCAAGCGAGGATTACGATACGAGCAAGACGTACATTCGATAAGAGATATAGTGAAGGATTTTGCGCGTGTTATTGAATCGTGCAATTTGTACTGGTTGCGTCCAGTTATGTTTGTACCTGTGTTATACGTGTTTGTATAGTTCTAATAAATTCTTTAGTAATTCCAACGGCATTTTAATTCGAGTCCCACACTCGTAACAATATCCTTCAAGTTTGCGCCAAAAACTCAATGCCATTTATATATTTGATACCGTTAACTGACGCAATAATTCGTAAAAGAACTTATATCATTTAAACTGGTATTTTAACATTATAATGTAAACAATAAATTTAACTTGTTAAAGCAAAGGTTACGCAACGCATAACGGTCTCAGAGTTCACCATTTCTCTTTATCAAAACACGTGCCATAGACAAAAGTAGGTATGTGAATAACTTTTTTATCTGTTGCCAAAACAAATTATGAAACTTTAGAATTATTATTGCATCATCAGGGACGGTTTTGAACCTTTGTTATATCGTTACTTCCGTCTGTCCATATATCCATTATTTTTTTTAATATAATTCGTAGAGCTATGCACAAAACATAGTAGGTATACATGCATAGCTGTATCAATGGGTGAACTGGAGAATCAATAATTTATACAGTCTACAATTGGCCAGGTCTTGAAAAATCATAATGGTGTTTCTTAGTTACTTCTTAAAATCAATGCGTGAACAGGATTTCCCCTTCCAGAACTCCTTAAGTGCGTGCGTATAAAGTGACCCTTTCTTCCAAATTTTTAAGTAGAGTTTGGAATCCAATACTAAAATTAACAAAATTAATAAACGGAGAGCTATATTTGATACTGGCTAGATACACAAATGGTAGAGAAGAGTAATTAAAAAGAAAATGATGCGACTTGTTCCTGACGTAGCTTCTTGTTACTTACCAAATACTTGTTCCATTGAACCTATCACTGCCTCACCGCGTCATGATGAGCCGCCGAGAGTTCGCCATAAGCATCTCGCCGTGGCATCTCGATGCAAACCATCGAACCTGGTTTGTGCCTGGGACCAAGACACCCTGCTTCAGACTGTGGCCCCCGACCCTAACACTCGTCCTCCGATCTCAACCCGGTTTCAATACATCCTGTATAAGAGGTGAGTGTAGCGGCGCCTTCTTCCGCAACATAACGTCTTCAAAGGTCAATATATGTTGGGCCACTAAAAACAACTCCACCCAGCTCTGAGGAGAATGATGAGATGTGTTAGAAGAATGGATAAGGTGCAAAATGAATACATACATCTTTGAAAGTTGCACCAGTGACTGAAAATGTAAGAAGAAGTACCCAACGTGATATGAGCATGTAATGAAATCACGTGACAAAAAGAATGTCTAACTGCATGACTGATGGGTAAATGTGAATAACTTGTTTTTAAAAAGATTTTTAAATACAAGCTTTTGAGATCCTGGATATCATGTAGCAGCAGAGTGCTAGCCAAGACAAGTAAAACGAGTCCAAACACGACGCGTCTATCTTGTTTAGTACAGGAGTTCCTATGGCCATCTTCCGACTCCATCATCAGATCAGCTCCATGGCACCACATTATTGCATTGTCACGCGATATACATATGCGTGCAAAATTTGAGCTCAATCGGAAACCGGGAAGTCGGTCAAATTTAACTTGCAAGATTCCACCCGAACAAACATACATACATAGTACATCCATTGCAAGTTAAATAAAACCTTGTAAAATAGGCCAATAAAGATGGATGGATTATGTCCAGGATGACATGACGATTTGTGGTGTGAATGAGGACGTATATCAGAATAGAGGAGTGTGGAAGGAGAAGACATATTATGCCGACCCTAAATGGCTGAGAGAAGTGAAAGAAAAGAGAGAGAAGGACAGTATATGCATTACCGAAGCAAATATCAACGTGAAACTTGACCGTATCAAGAAAACCGATTATATTCAAGCAGTGATGTTATATTAGGCAAATAATGTGCATCAAGCAATTTGCCGTAGTCCGCAGTTCAAGGCCCGGGTTACGTAAGCCGTTTGGTGCGTCACCGCGGGTTCGATGGCCGTACGGCCATTATGCTTAGCAAACTTTCGCCCGCGACGTGGTTTGTAAATATTTTACAGTAATGAAGATAGAAGAGCTCTGCGGTTTTACTGTTAGACGTTAGTTGTAACGTATCCACTCGGACACTCCATTTCAATGTTAAGTAACTGACAATTTAACGACATTTTTTGAAGTGGAACTTCCATATAGATGGGATTTTTTCTGTCACGGAAAAGGGTTACAGCCGCGTGGAGGGGGTAGAAGGTATATCGCGTGATAAGATGCGGCACAATATGAGAGTAAACTATGGAAGTGAAACTTCTATAGGCAGGGGGGTGGGTATTAGGATTTTTTGTGTCACGAAAACGGGTTACAGCCGCGTGGAGGGGGTAGAAGGTATATCGCGTCATAAGATGCGGCACAATATGAGAGTAAACTATGGAAGTGAAACTTCTATAGGCAGGGGGGTGGGTATTAGGATTTTTTGTGTCACGAAAACGGGTTACCGCCGCGTGGAGGGGGTAGAAGGTATATCGCGTGATAAGATGCGGCACAATATGAGAGTAAACTATGGAAGTGAAACTTCTATAGGCAGGGGGGTGGGTATTAGGATTTTTTGTGTCACGAAAACGGGTTACAGCCGCGTGGAGGGGGTAGAAGGTATATCGCGTGATAAGATGCGGCCCAATATGAGAGTAAACTATGGAAGTGAAACTTCTATAGGCAGGGGGGTGGGTATTAGGATTTTTTGTGTCACGAAAACGAGTTACAGCCGCGTGGAGGGGGTAGAAGGTATATCGCGTGATAAGATGCGGCACAATATGAGAGTAAACTATGGAAGTGAAACTTCTATAGGCAGGGGGGTGGGTATTAGGATTTTTTGTGTCACGAAAACGGGTTACAGCCGCGTGGAGGGGGTAGAAGGTATATCGCGTGATAAGATGCGGCACAATATGAGAGTAAACTATGGAAGTGAAACTTCTATAGTCAGGGGGGTGGGTATTAGGATTTTTTGTGTCACGAAAACGGGTTACAGCCGCGTGGAGGGGGTAGAAGGTATATCGCGTTATAAGATGCGGCACAATATGAGATTAAACTATGGAAGTGAAACTTCTATAGGCAGGGGGGTGGGTATTAGGATTTTTTGTGTCACGAAAACGGGTTACAGCCGCGTGGAGGGGGTAGAAGGTATATCGCGTGATAAGATGCGGCACAATATGAGAGTAAACTATGGAAGTGAAACTTCTATAGGCAGGGGGGTGGGTATTAGGATTTTTTGTGTCACGAAAACGGGTTACAGCCGCGTGGAGGGGGTAGAAGGTATATCGCGTGATAAGATGCGGCACAATATGAGAGTAAACTATGGAAGTGAAACTTCTATAGGCAGGGGGGTGGATATTAGGATTTTTTGTGTCACGAAAACGGGTTTCAGCCGCGTGGAGGGGGTAGAAGGTATATCGCGTGATAAGATGCGGCACAATATGAGAGTAAACTATGGAAGTGAAACTTCTATAGGCAGGGGGGTGGGTATTAGGATTTTTTGTGTCACGAAAACGGGTTACTGCCGCGTGGAGGGGGTAGAAGGTTTATCGCGTGGCGGCATAACTTTAGAGTAGACTAAGGATGTTTTTTTGTTCCGGATCGAATTCAGTTTTTTGTTTAATAAAATAAAATATGTTTCAATAAAAAATGCATTCATTAAAATGTACCTAACCTAACCGAATCATAAAATGCAGTAAAACTGTGAAAAATCGAAATGTGTGCTGGGACACATAGTATTTCACAATCTTCTACTGATAAGTTTGCGTATTAGGTTTGAAGGGACAACTCGTATATTCATAATTATTGCATAACAACCTTGAGTTGTGGTCCGGCATTAGTGACCAGGTTCCAGTCTCCCTTACGAGAGCAGCAGCGCATTTGTAGCGCCTTTACTGTTGCAAATGTCCATATGCGATGGTAACCGCTTTCCATCAAGTGGGCCGTCTGGCTGTCTGCTGAACTCATGAAATAAAATTAAAAATTACTTTGAAAAATGTATATCTATAGTTTATTACAAGATTAAAATAGATATAAGCGTTATCTTTCCATGACTTAATCTCTGTCTAGTCTCTATCTATAGATCAGTGACAAGCGGATA
Organism: Dendrolimus pini; assembly: GCA_949752895.1. Lineage (NCBI taxonomy): Eukaryota > Metazoa > Arthropoda > Insecta > Lepidoptera > Lasiocampidae > Dendrolimus > Dendrolimus pini. Next base: position 10,566,633 of record OX457146.1, read on the forward strand.
TCAACTCGAATTCCAGTTACAGCCTTTCACAAACCGGCTAGTTGGCGAACCAGGGTTCACTTCGCCTTATACTCATCAAAAGTCTAATAAAGAAGATTTCACATAATAATTTTGTAAGAAAAACATTACATTATATACTAAACCGCCAATATAACACAAAAAATTGTCTAAAATTGTCACAGGCAGCCTTCTAGGCACTAATTCCTATTGTTACATACCGACAAAGAAATGCGCACACCTTGCTGTCGTAAAACGCAGTTTATTACCTTTTCTGTATTCGGAGTTCTTTTTAACCGACTTCGAAAAAAGGAGGAGGTTCTCAATTCGTCGGGATCTTTTTTTTTTGCTTTTTTTTTATGTATGTTCGCCGATAACTCCGTGATTTATGATCCGATTTACGTGATTCTTTTTTTGTTCGACGCGGAATAGCTTCCAATTGGTCCCCTAAAAATTTTACATAGTTTGGCCCAGTAGTTTTCATTTTATGAACATTTTTCATGGAAATAATTTTCACTCCGTTCCATATGTTCGCCGATAACTCCGTGATTTATGATCCGATTTACGTGATTCTTTTTTTGTTCGACGCGGAATAGCTGCCATGTGGTCCCCTAAAAGTTTGACATAGTTTGGCCCAGTAGTTTTCATTTTAAGAACATTTTTTTGTTCCCGCTTCTTGGGACCTATATTTTTTAAGAAGCGCGGCACTATTCGTGGGTCCACCCATACATAGCTAGACACTAAAAAGTAACAAATAAAATTTAAAAACTTCGTTTAAAAAAACCGACTTCAAAAACTAAAAAACTAAAATGTATAAAATAACTTATTTCTTAAGCTATTATTATTAATATATATTATCTAAAACATCTTGAAGTCGGTGCAAAGTAAAACATAATAAAAAAACCGACTTCAAAAACTAAAAAACTAAAATGTATAAAATAACTTATTTCTTAAGCTATTATTATTAATATATATTATCTAAAACATCTTAAAGTCGGTGCTTAGTAATTTTCAAAATATAGTAATTTTTATGTTTTCCTATATATTAATAATAATAGCTTAAGAAATAAGTTATTTTATACATTTTAGTTTTTTAGTTTTTGAAGTCGGTTTTTTTAAACGAAGTTTTTAAATTTTATTTGTTACTTTTTAGTGTCTAGCTATGTATGGGTGGACCCACGAATGGTGCCGCGCTTCTTAAAAAATATAGGTCCCAAGAAGCGGGAACAAAAAAATGTTCGTAAAATGAAAACTACTGGGCCAAACTATGTAAAATTTTTAGGGGACCAATTGGAAGCTATTCCGCGTCGAACAAAAAAAGAATCACGTAAATCGGATCATAAATCACGGAATTATCGGCGAACATACATAAAAAATAAAAAAAAGCAACAAAAAAAAAAAAGATCCCGACGAATTGAGAACCTCCTCCTTTTTCGAAGTCGGTTAAAAATTACTATATTTTGAAAATTACTAAGCACCGACTTTAAGATGTTTTAGATAATAATATTAATAATAATAGCTTAAGAAATAAGTTATTTTATACATTTTAGTTTTTTAGTTTTTGAAGTCGGTTTTTTTAAACGAAGTTTTTAAATTTTATGTTTACTTCGTGTTTAAAATTTGCAATTACGAAAATCATCCTATTGTTATCGTACTTGTTTTATGGTCGTCATTAGTGTCGAACTAATCCTTGTTGTTATTGCGTTGCGTCGAAGCTTGCCAGATGTGCGGATTAACTCAGTGAACGCGGCGCTTTGTCGGTATTATACAGTTCAGTATAAAACTATGCCCGAACGAAGGGGTGGGGCAGTCAAGCGACGACTATGATACGAGTATGACGGCCATTCGATGAGCGATATAGTGACGGACTTTACGCGTGGTATTGAATTATGCATTACGTTGGAACTTATTGCGTCTAGTTAGTTATATTTGTACCTGTTTTATACGTGTTTGTATAGTTCTAATAAACTCCATGGTAATTCCAACGGCATTTTAATTCGAGTTCTGTAGCTCGTAACACTATCATTGTTCTGGTACAAAGTCGGAAATTAGATTGTAGACTTATTTTTTATGTTCAGATAGGATATTAAGGGCCGCTTGCATAACGTTGCTTAAATTTATTTAAGAAACGCAAAACGTATTTAATGGTACGTTTGTATTTAATGGTGTTAAATCCATTAAATACAATTAGCGTTTTGCACAACGCAATATTTGCCGCTAAATATGTTTAAGGAACTGTCAATACTATTTGTGTAAAACGTATTTAGGCAGTTTAATATGATTAACTAATTTTATTTAAAGGCGATCGTTATGCAAGCGGCCCTTAGACTCAGGGCCCACTTTGCTATTACCAGATAAAAGTTATTCATAGAATAAAATATAACAAGGAATAATTAAATACATGTATGTACATACATAGTAAGTAGATTTAAATTTTGACTTACATGACAAAACCTTTGACCTTCTAAAAGTGTTCTCCAGTGGAACTTATTTTGTATAAGAACTTTTTAATTTGAATAAAATGAAAATGTCAATTGCGTGAATAAAACTGTAGAATGGTTTCCCTTATAAATTCACTCAGGATATAATTTATTCGACTGATAACTTTTATCTGCTGATAGCAAAATAAGCCCTTAATTTTATTTATTAGTTTTATCTGTACATACATCGATTATGTCGATATGCAGGGAGTTTTTGGCGAACTGAAAGATGTTGTGCTGTGCAGTTTTATTTTCTAAAAATGTGTAAAATTACTCTAAAATGAACAATAGTTGTAGGATATTGATAGTTTTTGATTAGAAATTATTTGTTTTGTGAGAAATGTGAACTGTATAGTCAAATGTGGCCTTTTGAGTTGTCACAAGAACTCCGTTGAATGGCACTAGCTACAGTTCAGCTGTGCTTCACGTAGGCTTAAGAAAATGAAGAAACTATATTGTAAACTAAGATCCGGCTTAAAGGCCTAGTTGCCAAGCCATGAACCTAAATAAATAATAATAATGTCGATATACAGGTTTCATCATCTTGTTTTCTTTCACAGTTAGCACGTGGAAATTGTGACAATATGCACATTATGTCAGAAAATTGTTATGAGGTGGTAGGGTTTGACACGTGGCGTAGCCGCGTGACAAACTTCTATATATACAAATATATGTACAGTCCTGGCATGAAAAGATTCGCCAATTTTCAAATTGATTCGTATAAGGTGCCGCGAGCACATGTTCTAACTGTTTGACAAAAAGTTTAGAATTAAAGATCAAAGTTATTCGATTGTCTATCTTGTCTAAGAACTGTTTAGAGGTATAAATAAATCAAAATCAAATCAGTAAATAAATACTTTTTTACTGATTTGAATATTTATGATAACCGTAGTGCTTATATTCTCTGTGTTTTTAATCTCAGTGTCTGTCATTGTCAACATTTCAGTTATTTTTTTACACGTTTCTATATTTTATGAACGTAACTTTTATTAAAATGTTGATAGACTGTTTCTTATACTCGAGCAAGCAGTCGACTTTAAATTGATGAAACTTTTCATACCGGGACTGTACATACATAACGTCGTGTGTCATAACTACAGCTCGTTTCCATGAATCTTTCCCTCCCTCAGCATAAGTTGTTACGCCGGCGCTTTCTTAGTTCCTCCGCGTTCCGAGGTTCAAGGCCCGATTATGTAAACTCTTACTCGCATTTCTACTTACGTCACGTGCCTTCCTTAATAATTACCGCAATTTATATAGTGCATTGTACATAACACAATCATTCGCTGCACTTTCTTCGGCTCTACAATAGTTGTAGGAAACACCGTTATGTAATTAGTAGGAATTAAATGTTCGCGTTGTTGTTTTATGTAATGAATTTTTATATTATTGTCTATGAATAGGGTAATAAACAGGACATACAAATAGACAACAGATGGACAAAGAACATCTATGATTTAATTTTTCTTTAATTAAAAATAATTAAAATTAAGCTACAGTTGGGAAAAGGAAAAGAGGAATGCCCAGAAAGAGATGGGAAAGAAAGAGATTAAATGTAAAGATTAAACGTGAAATTCGAGCTATTATTTGCACCAATATATCTGGCATAGTTGCATAATAATTTTGTTACCTAACCACTGTAAAAATAATATAGTAAGTCATACTAATAACATTAACCCTTAGATATCTTGTCAATATTAATATGAATTTTCGAGATTACAAATATTTGACAGTTGTATGTAGAATGGACTCGCAATGGCATGGTTTTTCATTGTCAAAGTTACGGACTTGGGGCCCTGGTTTATACTTCGTACAGCAAATTGGCATTGCCATCATGCGTGGCAAAGCAGCCAGCCTTCTGGGTACGCTCCTCTCTGGTAGCGATGTGACAAATAATCTTTAAGTTGGCATATAATTTTTATTTTTAAAGCTAACCAATGTCCTAAGTTGGAATAAATCCAGCAAAATGAAAAAATATCATCAAAATCGTTATCCGAAATTAGCATAAATAATGATACCACATTTTTACCGGTTTTTCTAGCCCCGATTGGAACTGTAATACTTGCACCAACTAAGAAGTGTTTATGGTAATAAAACAACAGCAACTGGTCACACATTTGTTTATAATCAAAGAACCTTACGATTTAACATATTACAGACACTAACTCTTCACACTCTACAATCATCCCTCCAACAATTTTACAGTCTTAACAAACTTAGCAAATTGGCACAAGCGATAACAGATTGAAGTCATTGATAAACTTTTTTTAATTAAAGGGTTATTTATGAATGAAAAGAATTTAATATATTATTGTTTGTAAATTCTAAATAATATTTTATATAATGTATTATATTAACGTTCAAATTAAAATAACTCGGATATATTTGACTTTGTAAATAATTCACTGACATAAGAAATAATATTGCCAGCGGCCAAATTTTAGTTCATGTTCTATACGCTATGGTCAGATTATAATGATGCCAGCATGATTCTACGACGTAGAAATAGTAATGCAGTACCTAACACCGAGCACGTCATACAAACTGTAATTCACTTCCACAGTTATGCAACAGGAAGGGGGCTCGGGCCGGACGCAGTGAAAGTGCGGCCAACGAACCCACGGTGGCGCGGTGCGAATGTCAATGCGAGGTGCGCACACGCAACGCTGCGGGAAATTGGGTTACAAACGAAATGTAATGCCAATTTAGCGTAAGGTGCGTGTTGCTATGCTTCAGAAACCATGTTGTGATATTTTCTGTAATCAAATTAATAAAAATAGTTTTTTTTAAAGGTTTTTAAATACAAACTTTTGAGATCCTGGATATCAAGTAGCAGCAGAGTGATATAGCCAAGACAAGTAAAACGCGCCCAAACATGACGGGTCTATCTTGTTTAGTGCAGTTTCTATGGCCACCTTCCGACTCCATCAGCAGATCAGCTCCATAGTACCATATTATTGCATTGTCACGCGATATGCAAAATTTCAGCTCAAACAGAAACCAGGGAGTTGGTCAAGTTTAACTTGCAAGATCCATCCGAACTTACATACATATATAAGTACATCCATTACAAGTTAAATAAAAGCTTGTATTTTACAGATGGGCGTGTTGCTAAAGTTTTTCTTGTGTCGTTTCTTTTTCTCATATAATAAACGGTGTTTATAGTGCTTTAGTTCGGCAGACAGGTAGACGGCCCACCTGATGGAAAGCGGTTACCGTCGCCTATGGACATTTGTAACACCAAAGAAGCAATCTATGTGCTGACGCTCTTTTAATGGGCGACGGGAACCTGCCACTAATGCCGAAACACAACTCAAGTTTGCTATGGCAGCATACTCCAGACCAGTCATGGTAGCCATCCAGACGGGCAACTGCCACCTGGCTGAGGGTTGTTGTTGTCGTCTCTTACGACAGGCCGCCTTGCCGCAGGAAATTGTATTCTTTATCCATTCCTACACGGATATTTTTTTATTTTACGGTATATTTACTTTGTATAGTTATTGTAGGGTTTTATGAGTGTGGTGCGTCGATTATGTTCGCCGCGGGAGCTAGGCTCAACCGCTAGAGGGTAGTACAAAATTGTACTATAGACGTAATTATTGCGGAATTAATTTAACAGTAAACTTAAGACTATATACACATAAGACATATATATAAATCTTAATCTTCTCCGTGCAGGAACGGAAAAATAATACATATTCCTGCGGCCAGGCGGCCTGTCGTAAGAGGCGACAAAACAACCCATAGCCAGGTGGTAGGGCATCTGACTGGTTGGTTACTACCCCTGGTCTTGAGTATGCCGCCATAACAGCCTTGAGTTGTGTTCCGGTCGGGACAATATAAATTTCTGGACCAATAGCTTCACTAAATTGTCTCCCTGTGATCTGGTTATGTTGATAGTTTCAATAACTTTACGAACTAAAAGAGAACTTCTAAAAGAGCAGTGCACGTATATGAGTAAAGTAAATCTTTGACACTCAATCACTGTAGAAATGGCTGTATAACTAACATTTGAAATGGAGGTGACCGCGATACTTTATGCGCCCGCGCAGCCCACCCGGCCTCGTCGCAATGGTCCACCACAGGGTTGGCACTCTTATTTCTTTTCGGTTTTTCCTCTGCGCTATGAGATAGGGTTCTTTAAGAAAGGTTATAATATTTCTTAGAGATCGGCAAGTTGTTATCGCCCCCTCTAGTGTTACAATCGTCAGTGTCACAAAGTGGGCTACCCGCATGTTCCCTGCTTCAGCCAATGACAAAAGTAAGCAATCCATTTTCTTCCGAAATTGGCAAACAGACTGACGGCCCACCAATAGTTACTGTCACTTATAAACGTTCCCAATGCTAGAGGGGCAGCCAACGCGTTGTAGTCCATAAAGTTGAGATAGAGGAGATAGAACAGGTTTACTGTCTAACCATGCCGCCATGCCTCCTCCGCCAGGTCCTGGTCGGAGGGGTAGACCCAAGAAATACATGCCGAAGATCGAAGAAGAAGGCGAAGAAAATGTAGGAAAGAGGATCGTGGGCGTAGAAGCGATCACTCCGAACGCAACCGGGATTTAACACTTGGATGATAATGAGAGAAGATGAGATAGGAAAGGATGGGATAAAGGTCATGGAATAGGGGGATGGGTAAGTGGTCCATCGGAACTCTCCTCCATCGTGCAAAACACGCATAAGGAATAGACTACCCGTTTCACGTCCATATTCTGTGAGAGCGTGGTATCACACCTATCAAAGCGACCCTAAGGGCAGTAATCAAGATACTGATTCCAGTATGGAGGTCCTACCGCGTCAAGATAATTTACAATTACATATTAAATTTAATGGGGTTTGGGTAATTTTGTTCGGAGGTTGGCTTGATTTTTTTTATGAGCGGCCACCTTTTTAGCTATTGCTATTTAGTAGTTCTATACTTGAGATACATGACTATTAAAAAAACTTGGTCCTAAGTTATATCGGAGCTATTTAAGATCAAAATCGTGCTGCGTGAACTTAAAGTACTGTAAACGTAACTAAACTGTACGGGGTTAATAGAATTCACGGGGTGATTACACATATTGCGGTTTGGGTAAAAGTGGCTTGATTTTTTAAGTTTGTGGCCAGCGATTACATTTATACAGTAGATAGTATACAGTAATAAGTTTGGTAATCAAAATCGCGTATGTGTTAGAAAACAATCTAAACAGAAGACGGGCTCATTTTCAGTCTATAAATGCCGCTGATCTTGGCGGAGATGAGTTTCCAGATTTAAGTAATGATGACCTCATCATTTAGCCTGGGCACATATCAAGTAGAGCAAGCACGTAGCTATTATGGTGAACACATAAAAAACGGGACCTATTTAATTGAAATATTTAAAGAACCTAACCTGGAAGATTTCACAAAAGTTAAGTTAGATTGTAACGACCCATGACTTTTGAGAGGGAGAAACCAATCCAGGCATGTTTCGAGCCGAACTTACTAAGTCTATATTTTGTGAGAATGAGGGCTTCAGGGTCGGGATGCTATTTTTTTTTCATTATTGCTCTTGCATTGTTGGAAAACGTACATTAGGTTGTTGTTCCCATGTCATATCAATCGTGTGGTATTTGACATGGGGTAGGCACCAAAACCATTTGTCTTCTCCTGCTCAGTTCCTAGATACAATAATCAGGCATGTTGTAAAGAACGAAGCATATGAAGAACCCGATATTGAAAACTAAATAAAGTTCACATTTAATGTCATTATAGTGAGCGTTTTATTTAGTTTTCTTTTTTTTCGCGTGTGATTATAGATATATAAGACCTAATTAGTGGATTAATAAATATAATTGTAAAAAGGTTTTGTGTATTAAATATAATTATAAGAACAACTACTTTTTATTATGTGTATAAGTACCTATGTTCTAATAACAAACATGTTCAATTAGGGTAATAGTTCACTTTAATTAGATATGTTATATTATTTCAAAAGCCATGCACAAAAACATGAATCTTGCAACAAATAACCTTGCATAAAACTGATACCTTAAGTTCAGGCAGCACGATTTTGATCTTAAATAGCTCTGCTCCGATGTAACTCAGGACCAAGTTTTTTTAATAGTCTTGTATCTCAAGTATAGAACTATAAAATAGCACTAGTAAAAAAAAAGTGGCCGCTCATAAAAAAATCATGCCAACTTCCGAACAAACCCCCTTATATTTTGTGAATTTATTTCTAAATGCATGACTAAAAGCAATGAAATTATTATAAAATAATAAAATTAACAAAGACTCATTTGAATATAATGTAAGCGTTTATTCAAACATAAAAATAATTAAAGATAATCGAATCCAAAATTACGAAACGTGCCTATCGACCCCGTTTTACGGTACCAGTTTTATGCAAGGTTGTTTGTTGCAAGATTCATGTTATTGTGCATGGCTTTTGAAATAATATAACATATCTAATTAAAGTGAACTATTACCCTAATATCACTAACGAATAAACTGCAGATTAAAAAGTTTTGTGCATTTAAACCCAAAATCTAATATAAAATAATGTATGTTTTAATTGGTTCAATTTTTCCACATATTTCGGCTTCGATGTATGTTAGACAAAACGTTAAAACAAAAAGTGTTTTTATTACTGTATAGTTGTATACTATCTACTGTATAAATGTAAAGGCTGGCCACAAACTTAAAAAATCTAGCCACTTTTACCAAAACCCGTTTAAACTTTTCACAAAAAAATACTTAACTAGGATTTTTGTTGGGAAAAGTAGCAGAAACGTCGGATAAAAACCGAATAAAATTTCATGTTTAAAACCGTTAAACCGTAGTTTTTAACCGACTTCAAAAAAAGGAAGAGGTTCTCAATTCGTCGGAATCTTTTTTTTATGTATGTTCACCGATTACTCCGAGATTTATGATCCGATTTACGTGATTCTTTTTTGTTCGACGCGGAATAGCTGCCATTTGGTCCCCTAAAAATTTGACATAGTTTGGCCCAGTAGTATTCATTTTAATTAGTTAAGTAGTTCCTTAACTAACAAATTCGAGAATTAAATCCTTATTAGTTACATAAGGGCAAAAAGCAAGTTTCTTTATTGATGCAATATACAATATAAACTTAAAAATAAACTACAAACGATACGATATAAAAAACTAAATAAAAGCGGTAAGATAAAATATTGATACCAAACCACTGTCGCTTACCGGGAACGTTCCCAAAACACTCACGGCGTTGCCACGTTGTATAGCAACGCTTAATCTTTGAGCAAAAGTACGTAACTAATAAGATATCGATTAATTAGATGTCTGTCCAAACGATGATAAGGATTTATGCGCAATATAACACTCTTATAGAATATCGGTGTGAAACGAGTAGCCACCAAAATCCCTCGGTATTCCATCGCCCTTAATGCCTGCGGCTACGGATATATAGCCTAGCCCCTCTGCTGACCTTGGCAGGCGGTGGATCAACGGCCTAATCCACTGCGGGGGAGCTACTTTTGTTTCCCGATCCCATCTACCCTATTCTTTCAGATTTTCGAAATCTGGTGGCCCAAATTAGATCCCTGATTCTTTTTATATTTTCAAACGCATTATGCAAACTCGAACCATTTATTATTATATAGTATAGAAACGTTCCAAAAACACTGGCACACACATACATATATTTTGGGCAACGCTTGTGTTGCCCCAAATATATGTGAAATTGTTGTAATTTCAAGTGCAGCGCAATTTACCCGTCACAACCCTATCCGGTGAAATGGGAAAGCGACCTCGAATGCACATCTATGGACTAGCTGCATAACGGTAAACTGTGGATGTGTGTGGACTATGCGCAGGGGCAACCGGCAGCGTGCACACTGATAATGCGCGTGACGTATATCTGTTTGTTTAGTACGGATTTGACAACAAAAGTATTGTTTTTATTGCATGAATTTAGTAGACAGCCAGACGATCCACCTTATGGAAAGCCTTTACCATAGCCTATGGATTTTTGTAACACTGAAGGAACTACCAATATGCTGCCGCTTTCTAAGTGGAGACTAGAACAAAATTAAAGGTTGTTATGGTAGCGTATTCTCGGCCAGCGGTGGTAGACATCCAGATGAGCGAATTCCCTACCACCTGGGTTTATTTCCCACAGCTCTAATAAATTCTATAGTCATTCCAACGGCATTTTGATTCGAGTCGAAATTATTTCTTAAAAACTCTCTATAAGATTGCTCTGATGTCATTTTGTTGTAAAATGACCATTAAAAAAAAATAACGCCCAAATGAAAATTTGTTCAAAAATTTACAGTAATTTTTGTTTATAACGTTTTTTTCCATTTTATGATAAAAAGTCATAAGAATAAAGTTGTAGACAATTTAATTTGATACAGTTAATGTCTTGTATTTTTTTTCTATAGAGTTGCGTGAAAACTCTTTGTACCCCTTTTTCCAAGATGGCGGCCGGGGGACACGGGTGGCGCCCCACAAATTTGAACTTAATCTTATACTGACCCCCTACACATCAATAAAATAAAATTGCGTCCTCTGAAAAACGCAACCCTAAATGTAACTTTTCAATGGCCTATGTGTTTAATTTTATTATTGACATTAAAAAAATATATTAATTGTATCACATCACATTGTATCACACCAATCGAGCCGGCCTAAAAATTGACTAGGTGTCAAGCATCCGCTGGGGTGCCAACACTCTAGTCGGTGACGTAGCGTAGTGGGGGTGGCAGGGCGGCACTTTTAGGGGGCAGCAAAATTTCACAATAAATAATATACTACTAAATATATGAAACATTTCATATTTTTATCGCTACTACCAATTCAGACCGAAAAGAGCACAGAATTTTTCATTACTTATTCTACGACGAATTCGGGGACTCCCCTTTCTTTCAATGAATGATGTTTTGTAGCGACTGCTGGCAACACGAAATAAAAAGAATTTTCAAAATCGGCTCAGTAGATCCAGAGATTACCCCCTACAACGACGACTCCTACGATTTTTCGCTCACAAAAAAGCGTCACGGCCGCGTGTTCTAATATTCGTATAGATATAGTATACATTAAATTGAAATACGTAAATAAAAGGGCGGCAAAATGGTCTTCCGCCCCGGGCGGCCGTCACCTACGCTACGCCGCTGGGTCTAGTTTACCTTATAAAATATTAAGTGAAGAAATCATGTTGCTGGGGCGGTTGATATACCATGACATGATGATATGACAGTAACTATGATACTTTAGATTAAAGATTTGATAGTGTTGTTTTCATTTATGGACCTTTTATATTGAAGTTGCCATTTATCACAGTTGTTTATCTCAGGAACAACTAGACGTAAGATAAGGATTATTAGACGCATGTAGAAGTACATCTACATTAATATAAAATTTGCGAAACCAAATAAATAACCCGCGCAGAAGGTTTGCCGATACTCTCTGCTCCTCCCCTCCCAATACAAACGACCACGTCCCGCGCTCGTCTGCTTAGTATCTTTAGCGACTCTACATAGGACGCACGTCGGTGTTATCTTTTACTCTCGCGCCTATTATTATTTTCTTGTTAAGTTATCGTTGTTGTTTTATTTACAAAATGGGAAAACCCTATCCCGATGGAGAACGTAAGATTATATTAAAAGTGATCAAGTATTTTGCGAATGAAAAACGAAATGGAGCTCCATTAGTACCCGTAGACCGAGCGTTGGATCGCACCAGTGCGGCCACAGGCGTGTCTATTCGTACCCTACGAAACATAAAGAATGAAGCAAAAGAACTTATAAATCAATTTACACTAGGCACGTCCACTGATATAAAATCATTGAAGCTTAAAACACCAAAAAAGAAAAAAAGAAGTGGAAGAAAACTAGAAATAGATGATTCTGTTAAATGTGCTATTAGAGATATAGCAAAGAATTTCTATAGCTTAAACAATGAAAAACCAACTCTCGAAAAAATATTACATATTGCGAAAACAGAATTGAACTTTCCAGGACAAAAAACCTCTTTAAGAAAAATATTAAAAGAAAAAGGGTATAAATTCAAAAAATGCAAAAAAGACTCAACAAAGACTGACAAAATTGATTAACTGCTAGAACAAATAAGAATTTTAATTCAGGCTAAGAATCGATTATTCTTTATACTGGGGGATATAATCCTCCATAGAAGCAGGGAACTAACAATAATTATTCATAAATACAAGAAATCAGCAGATAACGCGCCATGCTGAAGTTGACAATTTTAGGAAATGATTAAACGAAAAGAACAAACAGAATTGATTACGTAGTCAGGAGATTAGTTAAATTATGATTGTCATATTATAACAACACATTTGAAAAATATATGATATATATTGTCTATGCTCAATGCTCTATTGTCTTTGTTCAATATACGAGTCTGCTGCCGAAACGTGTCTTTTATTTAAAACTTATCTACATCAAAAACTTTCCAAAACCACATCGGCATGGTGTCAGAAGAAGTGTCAGAAAATATCATAAACACATAAAGAAAACACAATTTAACCTTCAAGTCAAGTCCTAGGAGGTAAAACTCGCGAGCACAAGTCGAGACACAAAATGGCCGAACCAAAAATCATAACTTCAGGTATTCTGCCGCCAAGCGGGTTTTCACTAGATAAATTCATCTAATATGCCTCTCGAATGGAACGTTTTCGCTATGGTTCTGCAAATACTGTTACATATAATGAGCCAAGACGCGTTATAAATATTTTATTCCTTCGATATAGATATACAAAACTAACCTACAAAGACCTCAAACAAAAATTTGAATCTTATTTCATGCCAAAAGGCAATGCTACAATCAAAAGACAAATTATTTAACCGCAAACACCTAGCGAGGACATAGAGACCTACGGAACAGATCTTTAAAAAATGGGGTTGTCTGGAAGTGATCGCTTTTTAGCTATAAGACCGCCCTTTGTACACAACTAAAAGATAGTCTAAGTTCATGTTTGTATTGGTGTTGTACAATAAACTGTTATCTATCTAAAACATTAGTTTACAAAGCAACATGGGTACAGCCTAAGGTGGGCAAAAAAAAACTTTGAATATTTTTTTTTAGCTACCACGAAATTATCGTCCAAGATGACGAAAAAAAATTCTGATAAAGTTTGAGCTCTTAATATTAATTTTCAGAGGTTTCTCATCGTGATTTTCGATTTCCCATTTAAATTACACGGGGTTTTTTTCGAATTTTGATGTATCTCAACGAGTTATTCTGTGCTAAAAGTAAATACATACTTTTGTAGGAAATTGAACGGCCTACAAAAAAGGTCTGATATAATTTTTCGCTAAGTCAACTGAGTTAAAAGTTATTCGCAGTTAAAGTTCAACCTAAAATAATACATGATGACTTTCACAATCATTTATAGTTTTTTTACAAAAAAATGCCTTAAAGACATAAAACAACATATGGTTCGTGATTTTTATCATTTTTATTTTTTAATCGAAAAAATAAAAATGATAAAAATTGACACCTCTGAAAATTAATATTAAGAGCTTAAACTTTATCAGAATTTTTTTTCGTCATCTTGGACGACAATTTCGTGGTAGCTAAAAAAAAAATTCAAAGTTTTTTTGGCCGCCCACCTTAGTACAGCCGTCGATGATCTTAATTTGAATTCATCTACATTGTATATCAAAAGACTTGCTTGCTTATGGAAAAACCAAAAGCAATCAGAAATACAAAATTCAAACTCAAGCTATTTCAGAGTCAAGTCTCAGTCACATTTGCATGGACAAGCAAGTCCTATCAGATACAAAGTCCTATCAGATACAAAAGTCCTATCAGATACAAAAGTCCTACCAGATACATCATGGGCCGTAGAAGTCTATAAAGAAAATTAACTGCTGATCCAGTCATTAAGTTGTGTGACACATGTGGTCAAGTTCACTGAGTACGCTGTCCAGCTTGAGGAGTCACCTGTAGGAACTGCAGAAACAACAAGGATAAGTATTGGTTATGTTCTTTATATTTGTCTAATATTATCAATGTCACCGGACAATCCATATGTGATTATAAACCTATAAATAATTATAACAAGGTTTTTCCTCGATACCGTGTTTTTCAGTTCATATAAAAAATTTAATTTGTTTTTAGATAATATTCACAAGAGTACCTGCACATAAGTTATCAACTCTTAGTGGACATGTTTTATCCAGGGTAGGTTAATGTCAAATAAAATTCTATATAATAACAAAACTTGAGGCTACACTTCATATTGTTGATTTGTCATGACAAAATGTCATCATAGGTCGTAGAACTTGTGAACAACTTAAATTGATAAAAAGAATACACAATGTCCAATTTAGCCATGCTCTTGATAACAATCTGCTGAAGGAAAATGCTGATCTTTTTCAAGGTATGGGCTGTCTTAAAGATTTTTATGGTCATTTAAAGTTAAAACTATGCAATTCCATCTGTAAATGCTTATTGTAGAATTCCATTCAGCCTACTTGAATAATAATAATACTTAGGAATAATATAATTTAGGAATTTTAGAATAATAATAATATCTTAAGAAAGAATTAGGTATTCTAGAAAAAGACAATATTATCACAAAAGTCAATAAAACAACCAATTGGGTGAGTTCCATAGTCCTTATGTCATAAGAGAAAGAAAGTGATAAACTAAAATATAGCCACCCTTTTAAATAGCACAGAATGAGTGTAGCCTATTTAGGCGTGTAGCCTATTTAGGCTCATACATGGAAAGTCTATCACAAAACACCTCTAATTTGAGATCACTTGTCTAAGAATACAGAATGGCATTGGTCAGAAAAACAATCTTGAATATAACAACTTAAAAAGCATTACAAATGCCCCAGTTCTAATATAAACATAAAAATATAATTTTGTCAGTCTACTTGTTGAAAGATGCCATAGGTGCTGTCATAAGTCATGACAGACAGCCATGATATGCTTCTGCATCACTCAGACACAACTCTCCAATAGAGAAAGAGCTGTTATCCGTACTGTTTGGATGTACTTAATTCCACCAGTATATTTACGGTCACCATCTCACAGTCCAAACCAACCATAAACCAATTGTCTATTTAACATCCTATTTATAAAATACCAGCACAACTTACAAGAATAATGCTCAGACTTCCACATCAAGGTGGACCCTTTTAGTCCAGTCCCCATTAGTCAAATCTTAGCTAAAAATACTGTCTTTGTCATGTATGTCTTACTACCATAGAAATAACAGTAAAGAGATACTCTACAGTCATGAGATTCAAATGATACCATGGTACAAAGTCAAAATTGATTTATTTGATTTTAATTCTTTTTTATCACAGGAGTTCAACTGACAGGCAGATGGAACTTGATGGAAAGCGGTTATGATCGCCTACGGACATTTGCTACACCAAAGCTGCAACAAATGCCTGCTGCTCTCATAAGGGAGTCTAAAACCTGGTCTTTAATGCCGGAACACAACTAAAGGTTGTTATCGCATCATACTCTAGACCAGGGGTAATATGCTAAGTAAGTATTTATGTGACCATTTCACATAAATACTTATTTATCATAGACTATTATTCAAAATATGTAGAACTAGCTCATCTCAATAATAATTCCACAGCAAATAGTGTTATTTTACAGTTAAAAGTAATTTTCTCTCATCATGGTATATCAAAAAAGTGTCTGAAAAAATTTGCAATATTACTCAATGGTGGATTGAACATGAAACCCACATCATAGATGTTAAGAAACATCAGATCTAGATTACCAACACTTGACAAAATACTAAAGTCTAAAGTTGTTAATGTTAAGAAAATTCAGGATAAAATAAAACAACATAGTGAGTACTCAGAGATGTATTACAATAAACACTTTAGAGACTTACCTAATGTTGCTAAGGGGGATAGTATACTTTAAAAAAACAACCAGACAGTACATGGACACCAAGTATTATTACAGATGTTGGTCCACAACCACGGTCATACATTATTCAGTCACCACATGGTAATTTCAGTCGAAATCGTGTTCATATACTAAAACCTAAATTCCCAACATCTTCATCTCCAAACTCTAAAACTCCGTCTCCTTAGCAGCAATACTTTAAAACCTGTAAACATATAAAACACAAATTACATTGAACCTGACATACAAAAACATATCATAGAACAAAACGATACTTACTTTTTATTTGGCCGATTAATTAGAAAGCCAGTTCGATTTAACGATTAATAATTAAGTAGTAATAAATGTCTTTTCCTAATTACAGTTCTATTTACTAAACATGTTATATTGTATTGTGATTTTGTAAACATAACATTGATGATAACAAATGTCATGTGATCATGTCAATTGTTAACTATAGATTATTAAAAAAAGGCGGGAACTGCTAATTTGTGAAGGCGCTTTTTTTCAAAACTTAATTATTAATTAATTTTTCGTATCTTTTTACCTTAACTTACAAATAAAAAGTTCGTTATTACTTTAGGGCATAATGCCCAAAAAGAAAAAACGTCCCTTAACTGGGAATTCCAATGATTGGCCGGACGAGGTTTCAGATAGTAGCAGCGTATCTGAAGAAATTGAAATTTCGGAAAAGGATAAGTTTAAACCCTACTATGTTACTGACTACACGCGACGGTACCCCGAGGATTCACCTCTGATTGATTTTGTTGTTTTCCTGGAGTCTGCAGATCAGGGTAAACCTATCGGAACTAGAGACATGATTTCTTTAGCTAGCCACCTAAAGCGATTCATTAAGGGTATTAAATACCTCCAATCAATGAACAAATACAAGATTGGAATTCATTTTGAAAAATCTAATTTAGCAAATGCATTTCTAAACAACAAGACTTTTCTTATGGATTATAAATTTAAAGCTAGTATCCCAGCAGTCAGCACAGAAGTCTCAGGTGTTATTAGAAATGTTCCCTTGAATTTATCCAATTTAAAAATCTTTACTCTGTTGTCCAGCCACAGGAAGATCATATGTGTACGCCGAATTATGAGAAAAATTACTACGGACTCAGGATTTTCTCTGGAGCCTACAGGTACTGTAGTAATTACCTTTGCATCATCTGTATTACCAGAATTTGTGGATATTCACGGTTGGCGTTTTTCATTGTTTACTTATATACCTCCAGTCAAACAATGCTTTCAATGTTTAAGATATGGTCATATGGCTAAGTTTTGCAAGAACGCCATCAGGTGCTCGATTTGCTCTGGACCACACACTTACAAAGAGTGCTCAATTTCCACTGATAAAGCAGTATGTGTACACTGTAAGGGACCACATGTTAGTGTGTCTGGTAGTTGCCCAATCAAAAAGAAAATGATTGTAGAAAATAAAGAGCAGGCTGAGAAAAGAAAGTTTAATGACCTCTTCAATGAGAAATCTTTTCCCTCATTACCCACTAAATCCAAATCTGAACAGTTTCTTTCGTTAATTAATTCTGTAGATGTAATGGACCTCATGACAAAGTCAATAGTCAAAATAATAACGGAAAATAAAACTAGTAACAAATCAATCTCATCTCAGTTTATTAAAGATGTTCTCATGGATATTTTTAAAAATACTAAATAAATATCTTTATGGATTGTTTAAAAATCATACAATGGAATGCACAGAGTTTAATTAGTAATCGCTACTTGTTTACACAGCTTTTATATGAGAATCAAATACATGTTGCTCTTATTTGTGAGACTTGGTTACTATCTCATCATAACTTTTCTATCCGTGGTTACAATATTGTCCGCCTGGATTCTGGTAATAGTCATAATGGTGTTGCTATTTTAATTCATGATTCATTAATTTTTAAAAAACTTGACACTTTTTACGATGATTCTTTACAAAATATTGCCATACAGTTAAGTTTTTGCAATAAACTTATTACTTTAGTTACTTTTTATAGTCCTAAGCAATGCTCCCCTTCCTTTAGTAAAGTAAAATTAGATAATTTATTTAACAGTCTCCCTGAACCAATGATCGTTGCTGGTGACTTTAATGCATTAAATACTGCGTGGGGTTGTGATTATACAGACGCAAGAGGAATTGATGTTTTGCAAAGTGTTGATGATTTTGGCCTTGTTATTCTTAATAATGGAGATAAAACAACTGTAGGTTCTCATAGATGGCGTCAAAATGCTCTTGATTTAACTATAGTTTCACCATCTTTATCTCTTTCCTCAGAATGGTATGTTGGTGATGACCCCTCAGGGAGCTACCACTTCCCTGTATTTTCCAATTTTTTCTTTAACAGTGTAAGATTTAATAACTCTAATACCAGTCCAAAATTTTCCTCAAACAGTCCTCTGATTAATTGGTCTGATTATTCTAAACATGCCCACAAACTATTACATGATTGCAATTTTGATAATAGTGATCCCCAAAATACTTATAACACTCTTACACAACTATTTAAAGTGGCTATTCAGCAGTCTATGCCCTTACAACAACATTCCTGCAATTCTTCCAAGTCTAACAAAAAACATAGGAAACTTACTCTTCCCTGGTGGAATCACAAATGCTCTGAAGCAGTATTAAACTCAAAGTCTGCTTATGTTAAATTCAAAAATGACCCTACTGAATCTAATTATATAAATTTCAAAAGGTTACAGGCTTTTAAGAAATTAGTACTAAAAACAGAGAGAACTCTAAGCTGGAGAACTTTTTGTGAATCCATAAACAGACAGACTCCACTGACTTTCATTTGGAATAAAATTAGGAAATTTAATAAAACTTACATTCCCCGTGTGAACTCTTCTTGTACTGATCTCAACTGGGCTTATGAAATTTTAAATAAGTATACTGCAGATACAGTTGAATTACCTCTGACAACATCTTCCACAGCTTATGTTGCAGACCTAGACTATCTCATTAAACCTTTTTCTATAAATGAATTCAATGCTGCTTGTGACTCAAGGAAAGATACTACTTGTGGATTTGATGGTCTTTCTTATAAAGTTTTGAAAAAGCTCAAACTTTGCTGCAGGAATGTTGTTTTAAGCATCTTAAATTTATTATGGGACAAATCCCTTATTCCAAGTGACTGGAAGATTGACATTATTATTCCTGTTCTAAAACCTGGGAAAGAATCTGGGTTTCCAGATTCTTACAGGCCTATTACACTCACTTCATGTTTGGGTAAGATTTTTGAACAGCTTTTAAAATCACGTCTAGAATTTTATATAGAGAGTAATAACTTATTGCCTTCCAATCAATTCGGATTTAGACGTGGGAAATCAGCACAAGAAAGTATTACGCATCTGCATCTAGATATTTACAATGCTTTTAGAAATAAGGAAGTTTTAATTGGCATATTTTTTGATATTGTCGGAGCTTTTAACAATGTTAACCATCATATTCTTGCATCAGAGTTAGGTTCTATTGGTATACCTATAAAATTAATAAATTGGATTTTTAATTTCTTACATCAAAGACAAGTTTTTGTTAAAATAAATCAGAGTGGTGAGTTAATTGGGCCTAGATTGTCTCACAAGGGTGTCTGTCAGGGTGGGATTCTTAGTCCTTTGATTTTTATTTTGTATATTTATAAGCTTAATTCAATATTGAGTCCATCTGTCTCCAATCTACAGTATGCTGATGACTTAGTTATTTACATTTCGGGGGAAAATGTTAACTCTCTAGTTGTTACTCTTAATAACTGTTTAATTAAGCTTTATTCTTATTTTTCTTACTTAAATCTTGATATTAGCATAGATAAGAGCAAGGTTGTAATTTTTAATAAACATAGACCGTTTAATGTAAAATTATATTATAACCAAAATCGCTTGCCTATAGATAGTAATGTTAAATTTCTTGGTGTTATTTTTTCTAATAATCTTTCTTGGACAAATTATGTGGATTCCATTGTTTGCAAAGCATCCAAAGCTTTTAATATTTTAAAAGCTATAGCTAGGACATACTGGGGTGCTGATCCAAAAATATTACTCATGCTGTATAAATCTCTTGTTCGTAGTCATTTTGAATATGCATTTTTGTGTTTTGGATCCAACAAAAGACTATGTAATAAACTTGAAGTCTTACAGAATAATAATTTGAGACTTATCACTGGTGCCATGAGAACATCTCCTATTATTTCATTGCAAGCAGAATGCAATATTCTTCCTTTATCTCTAAGATTTAAATATCTTAAGTATCGTTTTATAATCAAGATATTTTCTTTAATGGGCCATCCTTTGTTTAAAAAAATTCTTCATTTTTATAATAGCTTCTCTCCTTTGAATGATTCTAGTCCCTTTATACTTCAAGATTTCTCTGAAATAATACAGTTTGGTCAGAATTATAATATACATAGAGCAAATACTAACTGGCCTTGCTATAGAGGCTCATTTGAAAGTAAACTTTCCAAAATAAATGTCGTAATTCAGAATCATCTAAAATGTAAAGAAGAAGTTCTTGAACAGATTAATCAATATAGCAATTATACTTCCATATATACGGATGGTTCGAAGAAAGGAAACAATGTATCTTGTGCTTTTTACATACCTCATATAAAAATTGGACATGGAATTAAGCTACCAGCGGCCATTTCAATTTTTACAGCCGAATGTTTAGCAGTTCTATTTGCACTCCAGTATGTACAACAACATAAAGAAATTTCTTCACATTGGTTGATTATCTCGGACTCCATGAGCGTTTTATCGGCGATTAATAACTGTAAATTGAGCACTAGTGTTAATTATATTATTTATGAAATCAAAAGAACATGGTTGAACCTTTTAGAAAATAACATTAAAACTATATTTATGTGGACTCCTTCTCACATTGGTGTACAAGGAAATGAGCACGCGGATTTCTTAGCCAGGGCCATTGTAAACAGTAATACAGATGTCATTGCTAATGCTAACAGTGACAACAAGAACGTTTCTGATGGTATTGCCATCCCTTATACAGATTTTTATAACATTTTGAAGACCAAAATTAATGAAAATTGGGAAGCGTTAAAATGGATCAAATCAATAATGGAAAAGGATTGTGGCATTCCTACATTATTAATTCTACTAAGCCAATTACTCCGTGGTTTTCGAAGTCTAATGTATACTTGGGACGAAAGTTTTATACAACTGTCTGCAGGCTAAGAATTGGACACTGTAAAGTCAATGCATTTTTGGCTAGAATGAAAATTGTTTCATCACCCACATGTAATTATTGCAATGCAGAAGATCAGACAATTGATCATATCTTCTTTAATTGTATTCATTTCTCAATGGCTAGACTTGTGATGATCGATTCACTCCTCAAGATTTATAACGACCCTGGAGAGATCCCGCGCTCCTCCCAGGACTTATTAAGAAACCAGGATACTTATAAAATTATTTATAAATTTTTGACTATGACTGGATTGGACTTGTAAAAATGGAAATGGACACAGAGTACAATACATTATAGATATATTGGATAAAATTACATTTGACTTGGCTTAGGCCTTTTATAATAACCATGACTTCTTTATAATGAATACAACTGACAAGGCTGTATGGACTACGTCCTTTGCCTGCCTTTGTGGCAAATTTGAAAAACAACAACAACAATTAACTATAGATTAACGAAATTGTCTTGTTCAGACGTCGCGTTCCATTACGCTTTTTGTGAAATTTAACATTTGTTATCAAGTGTCTTAGCATATATTTTGTATAGCTTACTTTACAAATAAATAAAGGTTCCACTTATACTTCAAAGGGAAATATCATGTAGCAATACTATTTAACAAAATATAATATATACTGTCTTTGTTCAATATACATGTCTGCTGCCGAGACGTCTTTTATTTAAAAGGCATCTACATCAAGAAAACTCCAAAACCACGCACACCACACCGACAATGTGAACAAATAACCAAAATAGAGGTTTACTATTTAATAAAAAGTTCAATGCTATCCAAAAAAAAATTGACAGGCTATTAAAAAGTAAGTCTAGTCACAAAATTACATATTTTACTAAGTGCTTGTCATTCCTAGCTTGCAAACAAAACAGCAAGTTTTCTTTTGCTTTTTAAATACTTCTTTATAAATGCACTCTGTATTCGATGTAAAATATTTTAAATACTGGGGCCACACCTGGAATAATGTTACAGATATGTCGTTTCACGCAGATTTGGCGATAGATGTAATGCGTTATTTGTGATGCGATATTGTTCTTAATTGTTAATAATGTTACACTGTTATTGACAGATAAACGTATGTATATGTTACGGGCAATTTGATAAATCCGGACACTACGAAGAATGACCTGTCTGTACACATAATGCCTGTATCAAATGGGCAATATAAGTAAAACTGCATGATTAATCACTGTTCCTCGTCAGTATGAATAATGACAACCTTATCTTGGGCAATATAAGAAAACACTGATGGACTGTAGTTTTTTGACTATTAAATGAGGTTAGGGTATAATTAGTTATACAGTGTGAGTCTTCATAATGTGTACAAATCGAAATTAGGGAATCTATGCTTAATTTTATTGACGGAAAAGATATAAAAAAAATCTAAAAAAATTATATTATTTATTAAAGAATTTTTAAAAATTTTGTTCACTACTGTGACTCCTGTGTAAACAACTAAACGGTGTAACTTTTAAACTAAATGATCTATCACGATGAAACAAACTCCATCATGATTGGAAGTAATTAGGCGGCCTAATAAAATGAAAATTGTGGAAAAAAACTAGCCTCAATTGAAAATAAACATGTTTTTTTTCATCAATTTTTACAATAATCGTAAGTTTCTCAATAAGACGCCCCCATTACCGATCTTTTTTATTACGTATAGCACTTCCATTTATTATAGCTTCTGCCTGCGACTTCGTCCGCGTGGTGCGGTTTTTTAACTATCCCACGGGAACTCTAATTTTTCGGGATCAAAAGTATCCTATATGTTGACCAGGGATATAAACTACCACCATACAAAATTTCATTTAAATCGGTCCAGTCGTTTCAGAGATTAGCCGGTACACAGACAGACAAACAGAGAAACAAAAAAATTTAAATAAATCTAAATTAGTTCTATTTCACTTCTTACATCCCCCTGACTCGGTTTTTAGCATTTTTTTTATTGTACAGAAATTCGACATCTACAATTTTATTATATGTATAGATTAGAGATGTGAATTTTGGGTGATTAAAAAAAGTAACTTATATTTGAAAGAATCGGATCTGTTCATAATAAATAAAAGTGACATATAACTATACCCCACCCTTTATGGAAAGGTAACCGAACTTACCATATTGTCCGACTAGAAGTAGGGAGCTATTCATACTGCCGGGTCCAAGAAATAATTTAAAGTTATCTCAAACCATGATTTTTAAATGGACCACGGGCTGTCGTGTCCTATTAATATGGGCCGGCCAAAGTCATTAATTTATCAAACTGACCGACGCTCTTGGTCATTATTCATAATAACCGGTCCATATTAATAATGCCCGATTAATCAAATTTCCCGTAACATATATACCACCAATGTGGTTATTCGTTAACGGCTTTATTTTTAACTCTCTATGATGCATTTGGCAAGCGACAACATCTTTAACCTAATAACGCAGGTGCGGCCTCAGCAAAATAATAACATTTTGTACATAAAAATGCTTTTCTATAATTTTTCTAAATCAAGTCCATAATTTATTGAATTATGCTTGCCGATGAAGTGTGATTTTTTATAGAAGGTGGACGGCCCAGAAAGGTGATTACCGTCGCCTATAGACGTTTGCAACACCAGGGGTGTTACCAGCGCGTTGCCGGCCTCTAAGAATTTTTATAACGTCCTTGAACGACCCCATATCATACCGTAGTGGGAAAACTTCGGCGGGAAGCTAGAATTGTGTGACAAGGAGTGGGAGGAGTCCTAAATTTCGGTGGTCACGTTTCAAAATTTAATATATTTAAGCTAACGGAACTTCTGTTTTAGTTTAATAATTTCTTGATGTAAAAATATAAGTGACACTAGGAAAGGAACGAATCTGCTGCTGTGACAAAGACAGGGAAATATTTGTGTGACATAATTTGTGGCTGACCCGTTACTATCGCTTATAATTTGACATAACCGCCATATAAATAATGCCAATATTCAACTGATGGTCAGGCAAGTAAATGAATAAGTAAGATTAAGTAAGGAACCAGCCACTAATGGAGAGTTTTTTTCGGATGTTATAGCTTGGTTTCTAGATTGTTAAGCCAAGTCTAATGAAGTGTAGTTACCGTCGCCTATAGACGTTTACAACAATAGGAGCGAAACGAAGGCGTTGCCAGCTTTTGGTATATGATATTGGAATAGAATTGGAAGCATAGGATAGGGGAAAGGAACAGCGGGATAGAATAGGGGGAGGGGGAAGTGGGTCATCGGAACTAACTAAATATTCATTATTAGATAGATAGATAGATAGATAACACTTGTCTACAGTGGTTTTGTGGCCATAGATATTATAATGGCTTCGAATTATCTCTCCCATACAAAGTCTATAACAGAGACTTCTAAACTATTTTGGTTAAGAGAACCCTTTTCCATAATGAACTGATCCCCATAGTGAAGTTACTTTCAAAATCCTATCTCTAGTTTTATACTATGTATACAAAATACTTACCAATTTAGAAACATTGCAGTTGGTTAATTGAGTAAACTTGACATCATTTTCTGAACAAAATTTAACAAATTAAGTAGACATACAATTTAGTAAATATCAAGTATTATCCGTGCAGGAACGGAGAAAGAATACAATTTCCTGCGGCCGGGCGCCGTGTCGTAAGAGGCGACAAAACAACCCACAGCCAGGTGGCAGGGCATTTGCCCGACTGGATGGCTACCATCCCTGGTCTGAAGTATGTCGCCATAACAACCTTGAGTTGTATTCCGGCATTAGTAACCAAGTTCCAGTCTCCCTTAAGAGAGCAGGAGCGCATTTGTAGTAGCACCTTTGGTGTTGCAAATGTCCATAGGCGTTGTAACCGCTTTCAATCAAGTGGACCGTCCGCCTGTCTGCTGAACTCCTGCAATAAAAAAATAAAAAAGTCTAATAACATAAATTACTTTAAAAGACTTAAGTAGGTAGTACCAGTCGCTTACGCTGGTACGGAGACCGGCTAATGGCCGCCTCCGAGAATACCGGTCGAAGAGGAAGACCCAAGAAATGGCTGGCTTGACGTTGTGAAGGATGACATGCGTACCAATAGTAACAAAACGGATGCTGAAGACCGTGCGACAGGGAGTAGAAAAAGTTGGAAAGCGGACCCTAGGTATCGGAGTGAATGCTCCGATCGCAACCGGGATTTAACGCCGGGATGATGATGACTTAAGTAGAGAGGGATAACACTTAATTGCACACCAAAATATACAAGACCATATTTAGAATGTTTTCTAGGCAATACAATAGGCAACCTTATCGCTGAAAGCGATCTCTTCCAGGCAACCTAAATATAAAACAAAATTAAATCAGGCGATGTAGGTAGTGCCGCAAAATGCAATAGATACATAAATACTTGAACTAATTTAACAAATAAATATACAAATACATACATATATACATGTCATAAACATAACCACACGTATACGATAATATATTTCAAAATACATAAGTTATCATAACAAATGTGTTAGCATGATTATATTGTGTTAATCAAACATAGCATTTATGGATATATATAGATATTTAATTAGATAATTATTTTTTCAAAAAAACCCCATTTGTGCAGTAACTAACTTATACGGTATCTTGAATGTTTCAAATAAGAACTTGTGTTCATTAATAGGGGTCGATTTTTAGACCTCGTCGACCCCCAAAATCAGTTTTCGTTTATGTGGACTTCTGAGAAACCGATTTCGACCCCAGGGGGTCGATATTGACCGCTTTGGGAATCCCTGCTCTATAACATATTGATTTAAGAGTTACATTAGCATAACATCAATAATTATCCATAACGGCAATTGAGTGATATATTCTTGTAATATATGGACTATAATAATAATTATGTTATGACTTTATTTACAGTTATTTATTGGATTTTAGAAAATTATAATTAAGACGAATATTGATAGATTGAAGTTTATTATTAGATTTTATGACGTGTGATTTCGAAAGTAGGCACTTAAAACACTATTTATTGTTTAAAATAATCAAAAAGAGCCTTTAAATGTATAAATTATACCTCCTAGATGATATTAGTCATATTTTGATTATTTTCTCTCACAAGCGTAGTATTCAATATCCAAATATATATTTTTGCTCTGACACTACATTGATATAGACACATTTTATTTCTACATAATATGTGCCAAATTTCATATCTCTGGTTGATGTCGTATCATTAGTTGTATCCAGCTTGAAGGACCAATGTCTATTTAAATATATTTTTAAAGTGGAATCAAAGTTAAAGAATGAAGAATGTTACGTGATGTCTAAACGCGTGTTATTTTACAGGATAGAGATAATAATTTGACATAACGAAAAACCAATAGCAAAATTTAAATTTAAAAAATATAACGAACAAGTTTATTTCCAAGGAGATTTGCACACAAGTCTTAATAATTCCTGAGACAATTACCTATTATACACAGAAGACAACGAAGTTCTATCACAAGGGTCTATTAAATTTAGGTAACTAAACTCTAAAAATCATCCCAGTCCCTTACAGACCCATGATACAGGGTCTTAGCCTTAAGCTTCCTCTAGCCTTAGCTAGAGGCTGGGGACTTTCTTGCGTTGCGAAGCGGTGTAAATAAAATAGGAAGTAAAATTAAATTTTAACTTATATGTATGACCTTCAAAAAGTGTTCTCCAGTGGAGCTTATTTTGAATTAAAACATTTGAATTTAAAATCAAAATGACAACCGGCCAGCGTGATTAGTGATCTCTTGCCAAAATAAAGTCAAGGAAAGTGTCACACCGCTTCACACGTAATGGCGGTAACTGTGACCCGCTTACGGTCACCTTTCGCCGTACTTTCTCCACTGTGGCCTACTTAGACTGAAGACACTAGCGCCAATGTCCAATGTGGCCATGAACTTAACATTTTATTACTCTGAGAAAGTAACGAAAAACAATCGCTTCTAGAAGCAACATTAATAAAGAATAATATTGGAAGTAACCTGATAGGTATATCATCAATAAGGTTTTGGTTCTTAGGTTAGTAAGGTATATCAGCTGAGATTTTAGTCGTACCAGAGCCGATATAGAATCAATCTCGCACCAGAAGCCTTCGTCTAAAAAGTATGTAAATCCAGCACGGGCCAACCCCGCTTCCGTCAATACGCATTATAGCGCATCAACGTAAACAACACAACTTAATTTTGTTTTTTTTATTGCGGAGTTCAGCAGACAGGCAGATGGCCCATTTGATGGAAATTATCCGTGCAGGAACGGAGAAAGAATACAATTTCCTGCGGCCGGTCGTAAGAGGCGACAAAACAACTCACAGCCAGATGGGAGAGCATTGGCCCGACTGGATGGCTACCACCTCTGGTCTAAAGTATGTCGCCATAACAACCTTGAGTTGTGTTCCGGTATTTGTGACCAGGTTCCAGTCTCCCTTAAGAGAGCAGCAGCGCATTTGTAGCACCTTTGGTGTTCCAAATGTCCATAGGCGATGGTAACCGCTTTCCATCAAGTGGGCCGTCTGCCTGTCTGCTGAACTCCTGCAATAAAATTTAAATAAAAACGGTTACCATCGCCTATAGACATTTGTAACACCAAAGGTGCTACAAATGCGCTGCTACTCTGTTAAAACTTGAGACTGGAACCTAGAATAATTATATAATTAATAGATATGCCAATTTGAGCCCTTACTCTCAAACGCCTCGTCGTTCGTTTTCGTCCGATCAGTCCGAAAAAGTCAATGAAATTTTAGATTTAAGAAAGAAGGAACAACGATTTCTTAAAACTACAACAACAACAACAATACTCTTTATTGTACACCAACTTAAAACAGTGACACATTAACATATCTAAAAATTAGTAGGTAGTAGTACAATGGTCTTATTGCTTAAAGCAATCTCTTCCAGGCAACCTTTAACAACTACAATAATATGGTGCACATAACACACAAATAAATGGAAAATGCTTAAATACAAAATAACCAAGCAAAAATGTTCTAAAATAAAAACGAACTACGAAAGCCGTTTGAAAGTAAGGCCTACAAAAACGTAAACTAAACAGAAATGGGTGTTATGGTAATAAGTATTTAATTGATTTGATTGATTGTATTAAATAATAATTTGTATTACGAAATGGAAATTCAAAAATCCATCGCCAAATTAAATCATGGTTACCGTATTTATAAGACAAATTTAAATATTTTTATAATAACAATAATAATTAAAAACAAAACAATTAAATGAAAAAAAAATGTTCTAGAATCCAAAGACAACTGCTACAGATAAAATCAGTACTAAATTTGTAGTGATGGGAACAATGCGAATAGTGCGGGCGGATGTCCCAGTTCCGCGTCCCGTTAGCAGGAGAAAGTGGCTGGCAGAACGACACGCGCGATGCACCGCACCGTCTATGTAAATTATGCAATTATCAACGTCTGACTCCACAACGGGCCTACTAACATCGACTGAAATCGGTTTAATGTCGAATTTTCAGTTATTTTGTTAGCTATATCCTTTTTTAGAATTAACAGAGCAGCCAGTGCAGCGGTACATCTATGAAATTGATTACTGCCACCTATGAACGACGTCGCTTTAAATCTCGGATGTGTTAAGAAAGTGCTGCCGGCTGCGACGAACTTTTATAAATGCCCCAAACGTACTGTGGGAATATGATAACACATAAATTCTATTTTGTAAACAAATTTAAAAAAGGAGGAGGTTTTTTAAGCATGTTCAGTCATAATTTCTTTGTTTCTTAACCGTTTTTGATCATTCATTTTGCGTTGGATTCAATACAGATTCGTAATAGTTCCATGTAAAATTTAATTGTAATAAGGTAGCATAAAGTGAAAAATATACATTTTCTAGCAAAAAAAAATACAAGCTTTTCAATATATTTAGTCTTTCTTTTTAGTCACTTTTGAGTGACTAAAAAGAAAAAACTAGACATATTCAACAACATCTTGAAGTTAGTGCCAAGTAAAACAAAAAACAATAACAAATTAGCAACATGTAGTAATGTTTATGTTGTATATACTGTATATACATAAAAGTTTATAAAATATTAATTTTTTGCTATTCAGTTATTCTTGACCTTTCTTTAGATTTGTTTTTCATTTATGACTTGGTCATTCCAT
Source organism: Dendrolimus pini (assembly GCA_949752895.1). Lineage (NCBI taxonomy): Eukaryota > Metazoa > Arthropoda > Insecta > Lepidoptera > Lasiocampidae > Dendrolimus > Dendrolimus pini. Next base: position 10,596,289 of record OX457146.1, read on the forward strand.
ATTTCTACTTGTAACTTGTAGATTTCATTGAACTTTTGCCCTTTAAATCTACCGTAAAATACCTAATTTTAACATAGTATCATGAGAATAACGTTAACCATTTTACTGTTGACTGTTCTATTAGCATAATAAAGGATGCTGATAATTTAATCATTTCGCCATTCGTTGAATACAACGGTAAAACAGACTGGTCGTCAAATCCCAAATTTAATGAACGGAAAATAACTGTCTCATTTCGTTATAGACCATAAACGGTATTTTACAGGTGAAATAATCGCATGGTCTCCGCATATTGACCGAGATTATGTTAGAATATTACTGAACGCCTTTCAAAGTCAAGGCGCGCATTCATTCCAAGCAGTCTTTCTCCTGTCGATGACGCATTAATGCCTATTGTGTAGTCATTATTGTAAGTTACATAAAACCAATTTACATTATATATATTTCTTTCTTCATAGATATTTTCTAAGAAAAACGTACAAACAATAAATCGAGTTATCAATTACATCATTTCCTCACTCAATGTACTGTTATGCGACTTGTTTCCAAGAAACAGAACACAGCTTTCGAACATCTAACAAGAATGATCTAACGTGACAGAGCGAAAAAATGATGCCACCCGCCATATTGGTGTAATGGCTGCCACAAAAAAACTAACGGAATAAAATACCTAACCGCTAAACGGAGAAAGGCTTTCGATTGTCCCACATATTAACGCACGCAAACTATTGCACGCGACTACAAAAAGGCGCAACACTAGTATATTGTTCCGCACTAACAACAGACCTTATGCCGTCTGTGGAAATGTCAAAGTGTTTTGGCGGCAAATTTGACGAATGTTACACTTCGGATAACTAATACGAACTAGTAGTTCCGGTCGTAAGTCACAAAAGTATACCTGTCTCTTTCTTTATTTACGAATAAATCTAGCCATCCCTTTCATTGGTCGACATTGAAAAAGAAAGCATTAATTTTTTGCCGACAACATTCTAGTTAGAGAGTATGTCGAAGAAAGCAAGACAAAATGCATGTATGTTACATTAGAAACGCCTCGGTCTTTTTCGTAGCAGTTGCATCGCATTAGAATCGTTGCATAAGAAAATGCTTTTCCCTCAACGGCGACATGAAGGAAATTACGTTTTCACCAATCATGTAATTATTTACATTGTTTGCTTTTAAACTTTATCGTTTCTTGGAAGTATTGAGGCAAGTACGCAAAACTTACTTTGTAGGGTTTCTGTTAGTTGTAGTGTAGAATTTCTTCGCTATAAAATAATAATAGCAATTAGTTCGATCGATAATATAACTTAAAACTTTAAAGCTGGAGCTATTTAGTTCCAGCGGCTTCCACAAGAGTCAAGTACCTCTTCGTTAATCAAATCCAAAGAATAGTTGAAAATTAAGAAGTATTTCGACTTAGATGCATTCAGTGTATGTCAGACCCAACAAAAAATGTAGATCTGAGACTGCTTCCGCTACTTCTCTTCCTTTCCATGCATGCCTTTTAAAATTACAGTAATCTTTAAGTGCGCCGTCTGTCGCACAAACTTGGAACTTCAACAAAAGTACAAAAAGCAAAATACAAATATGACAGCGCGGAATGGAAAGAAGTATTCTAAATTTAAAATTAAAAGACAAAATTAGTATATATATATATATATAAGCCCACCCTCCAACATGCTAAACGACTGAAATGGAAGTGGGCGGGGTATGTGGCACGTCTCTCAGATTTTGGTAAGAGAAAGAGATGTCGACCCAGTGAACGCTGGATTGACAAAATTAAGGAAAGCGCTGGATGTGAATGGATGTGTAAGGTAAAGTCCAGAAGCCATGGAAGAATAAGCTGGAGGAGTCTTTACTGGAAAAGGGGCCAAAACATTTAAAAACCATTTTAATATTCCACTTTTTTATTACTTATCTCTTTATTTAAATTGAAAATATAACTTTTACAAATAACTATCCAGTATAAACTTAAAAATAAATTACAAACTATCCTATATTAAAAACAAGACCTAAATAAAATAAAACTAAATAAAAAAGGGATTTCTTTTTAAAGATAAAATACTGATTCCAAACCTCATTCACTTACCAGGAACGTTCCCGAACGGTTAGCGGCGTTGCCACGTTGTATAGCAACGCTTAAACTTTGAGCTAACAACCTTTTGGTCACGTGTGATGTCTATTAAACATTTGGCAACATCACGGTAGGGCTTTAGAGCGCTAGGCCTCTATGGACCCCGAGTTTCCACCCCAAATGTGTAACCATTTCCAATGGCCGCCTATATGCGGCGCTAGAGGGCCTGCTGTTTAGCTGCAGCAGAACCGGCGGTAGCGGTACTTGCTTGAAAAATGGGACGCCGCCAGAGCGCCAACGCACACTAAGGGACAGCCCATCTTCCAAGGAATCAGTATGATCTCATCCGGTCTCCTGCCATCGTCACGACGACGTTTCGCAGGTGCCCCTGCGGTCACAAGAGCCCGGAGGTTTATTTAATTAGGTTTATGGCTTGGCAACTAGGCCTTTAAGCCTGATCTTAGTTTACAATATAGCTTCTTCATTTTCTTAAGCCTATGTGTAGCACAGCTGAACTGTAGGTAATCAGCTAGTGCCATTCAACGGAGTTCTTGTGACAACTCAAAAGGCCACATTTGACTATACCGTTCACATTTCTCACAAAACACATGATTACTACTCAAAAACTATCAATATCCTACAACTATTGTTCATTTTAGAGTAATTTTACACATTTTTAGAAAATAAAACTGCACAGCACAACATCTCCTTTCAGTTCCCGCCAAAAATTCCCCCGCCCGGAGGTTTATGTCGTTGAGTACCGTGTGTCGGGAAATTCTAACGGCGCTTCTGCTGCAAGATATTATTCTTTTAATTTATTGTTTTTTCAATTTATATGTTATATGTTTTTTAAGGAAAGAAAAGGGCTTCATTATTATTAAGAGCTAGGCCTTCCGATAGTTTGAGAGCTTCGCAAAAAAAGTTTTACCATTAACAACCTTTGGATATCGAATAACAGTTGTAAATACGTGTTTAAATTTTTTTAATAATTTTTTTTTTTTTTTTTAAATCGGCAGACAAACACACACATTGTATATCCCCAAATTAAGCAAGTTACGCTTGTGTTATGGGTAATATACAACGGATTACTCTGGGGCCGATCCCAGACACCCAGACCATGGTAAATAACGGAGAAAATACGTTTCTGAAATTTACTATACCAGGAATCGAACCCGGAGCCTCTGCGTTGCAGTGAGGTAGGCCGGCAAAGGCTTTGCCCACTCAACCACAGAGGCCGTCAACAATTACTTTGTACCCATAGATAAGCTTCACATCTTTCTATATTTGGCCTAAGCAACATCACCCTCAGCTACGGTCACAGGCAGTGATAAACAAACTTTCTTTTGCACGTGCCGTTACTCCGTAAGTGTGGCGCGGCCCAAAAACGCGCTCTAGTTACTCTGCGCAGACTCAGATCCGACACGACAAAATGGCGGTCAAACATTTCTCTTGCTGTCATCGTTTCGTCAGTGTTAGGGTCTGTGAGATAATCATGAGAAGCGTTTTCTATTTTTATTAGCTGATTATTTATGGTCCAGTGATATATGGATTTATTTTCGTTGTGAGACGATATAAATGGTGCTGTTTAGGAGTTTGGTGGCCGGTTCTTTAGTTATATCTTACCATTAATTTACTTGTCCTACCATTAGGGGAGCCCAAGATGCTAAAGTGTATTTACTCGAGCGTCGCGGGGACTTTTTGGATTGTGAAGATTAGGTGCTAAAAAGAATAAAAGGTGTACAGGTTTACAAAAAAAAGAGTCGCAAAGAAATACTCAAGCGCGTCAGATATATACAAAAGGGATGTTATGTAAACCTTAAAGGAACTCCTATTCAAAAGACTGACGATTTGGACGCGACCAAAAGTAATGACCGATTTTTGAAAATGCAAAATTCTTTTTGCATTTTCAAAAATTACGTTTCTACGTAACATTGAAATACTCGAGCGCGTCAGTTTAATATACATCGGTTCAGCTTGGTGTTGTCGTACTGACCCATAATCTAACTATTATGTGGAGGAATTTCCTTAATGTGACGGTTTAAAAAAAAATTGAAGAACAGAAAATATCCCCACCCTATATAAAGGGTTCATACATGATAGGGTGCAAGGTTTCTCACCTTATGTTATTCTGCCACGCTCGAGTAAATCTCTAAATCGCGGGAACGCGGGACCCTAACCTTCAGAATGACGCAGATACTTACCGGGCACGGTTGCTTCGATAAGTATGTGCATCAGATTGCAGGTTGTCAGCCTTCACCCCAATACCACCAGTGTGGCGCGCTTGACACGGCGTTCATACGCTCGACGGGTGCAAAGTAAAAAGAGATATCTGCAAAATAGCTACTTTACAGGAGATCGAAAAGATGTTCGTATTAACTTTGAAAGAACATACGTAGCTGGCTTTTTTTACGTACGAAAATTTATTGAAATAATGTGATATATGCAAAACAAATAATGTCATATTGTAAAGAATTGTTTTATTAAAACGATTGTACAATAAACTAAAAATCATCATTTTGTAGATAACTTTATTTACTTTGCACCCGTCGCGCTAGTCGAGTGTGCAGCTTGGTCGCCGCAGAGGTTTCAACTCGTGACACTAGTAGGTCGATCGATTCGCCCGGCAGCTTGGTGCTAGCCATGCTGCATAGCGAAGATCCTTGGGTGGGTGCGGCCAATTTCTGCGAGACAGTGATGTCTCAAAAGGAGGCTGCGGAACGAGATAGGGAGAGAAATGGAATTGCGCGTATTCATGCGCCGCCACATGGGCGCCGGCGTCAGCCGGGAGCTCGGAGGCGCAGATATGCGCATGATTTCCCTCCCTGAATAATACCGCTTCAGGGGCCCTCTTGCATCAAAGGGGCAGAGGAGTCTTCACCCCTGTCGTCGAAGTGAGTTAGCTCTTCCAGGGGCTTTCTCAGGCACTTTTGCGTTAGGATCTGTGTGGGCGTAACTACATTCTAAGTCTCATGCCTTTCCTGTCATAAGCGCGAGGCGTCGGAGAAGGGTGGTGTTAGGGGGTATTAGCCATTGTACGTCCGATGGTTCGAGTCTCCACACAAGCCGGTCAATTACTGTTTGGATTGCCCTTAGTGGAATGCCTCCATGATTGACAACAGTCTAATCCCTTGCAAAGGACCCGGTATGTGCCAAATGCATTTCCCATGCCTGAAAAACAAAAAATGGGTTAAATTTTGACATTACCTGTATGGAGGTGGAGCTTATGGCAAATTATAACCGATAATAAGCCAAATTAACGATCTGTCAGAGATACCAACTGGCCATAAATAGTGTCTTTCTCTAATTCATGTAGTTTGGGGTTTTGCTTCGAAGTCCCACTATATAAATTCAGCTGAATAATTTTAGATTTTAATGTTGTTTAAGCAATTAAAACTACAAAACAAAAAGTTCTCTAGTCTTGTATTTTCTATGTTTGCATGTTTATAAATATTCATTATTGCAATATAACAACAATTTATGTGTAAAATAAGCTCATGTAAACGCACTCGAATGTTCTTAAGCGTCTGTAAACGAGCCGCGAAGAAAGTTCTTGTACTAAACATGATTTACAATTAGTGGCCAGATTCCTGCTGTTCGAGAATTTTCTACAAGATGTAATGAACAAGTGCTATAGGCGGATCTAGACCGGCTTCTTAGGATTCCGTAGCCGGTTATCCTTAAACCCTTAATCGTTTAATTCTTGATTGATTGCTTGTAATCCGCTCATCAGATCTTAACATGGTGACAATGGGACAAATTCGGGATACCTTTCGATTAAAAGAAAAAAATGGAAAATTGGTTCACAATTGGTGAGATGGTAAAATCGAGTAACGAACATACAAAAAAAAACATAAACGAATTGAGTGTGCGCAGCTCGTCGCACATATAATAAATATTGGTTGCACGCTGATGTGGTGGGCCTAGGATACCCAGGTCAACTTAAACCAGGTAAACTTGTAATAAAATCACTTATATACGAAGGCGTCTGCCTTCGGATACAATCCGAACGGAAGAAGGACAAAAATGCAACTACAATGTTGCAAGTCATAAAAATAAATAAATTTTTATGTTGGTGTTGCCAACATTTAGAACCTCCTCCTTTTTGAAGTCAGTTCAATTCATGTAAATATCCTTTACTTAGATCTAATACCATTAACATATGCGTAGGCGCAACCATCCAAATGTCCCCATTGAAGAAAGCGTTGACTCATACGTATTACAAGGCGGTACACTATTTACAATACGTATTATACGAATACATGTATAATAACTGTACTTTATGTAACTTAGCTGTTATAAGTTGGCAACGTGAGCCACTTATGACATGTCATATTACTCTAACTTACATGACCCAAAACCATGAGTCTCATTTATTGAATAATAAATAATACATTTTGAATAGCTTTGTCTGATTAACACAACATAATCATGGTAATACATGTATTATAATAACTTATGTATTATTTTATATATGACTATGTATATATGCATGTATTTGTATATTTATTTCTTAAATTAGTTTGAGTATTCATGTATCTATTACTGTTTTTCTGCACCACCTATATCAACTGATTCAAATCTCTTTCATTTAGGTTGCCTGGAAGAGATCGCTTTTAGCGATAAGGCCGCCTATTGTATTGCCTAAAAAATATTGTAAATATGGTCTGTTTTTTTAATATTTTATTTTGATGTGCAATAAGGTGTTATCATTTCTCTCTCTCTCTCTCTCTCTTTTTTATTTATGGGTAATCAAGTCTCGATAACTCTTATGCTGCGGCCGCACCTGCGTCAGTGTTAAAGAGTTGCGGTCTTATTCATATTCAGTTACAGTAAGATTGAAGGCTTCTTACAGAACTGTAGCAGCGAGAGGTAGAGGTTAAATAATAATTCAGATGGCAGAGAGTAGTATACACTCTCGAGTGCTGTTGTGAAGTGAACTAATTTATTTTTGAAACGGTAACCTTAAGTACAACTACAAATGTTAACAAGTCGTACTGCTAGTACAATGTATAGCACAGTGTGTGAGCGGGACGGATGATGTGCGAGCGAGATAAAGCAACTATTAATATGTGCGCTCCCGCCTTGGGGTCAGCGTGACCAGATTTAGTAGATTTCTACTTTTTTGGTAGATTTTGAGGTACTGGCAACAGAATTTAGTATGTAAAAATTATTTGGTAGATTTTAGTAGAATTCACGCATTTCAGTTATTCTAGTGCTTTTTTGGCATATCTAGGGAGGCAACATCGTTCATAAAAAACATCGATGTTAGGATATCTGTTTTCAAAAGTGAAACATCGATGTTAAAAACATCGATGTTTATGAACGATGTATCGATGTTTATGAACGATGTTTTTAACCAACTTCAAAAAAAGGAGGAGGTTCTCAATTCGTCGGGATCTCTTTTTTTATGTATGTTCACCGATTACTCCGAGATTTATGATCCGATTTACGTGATTCTTTTTTGTTCGACGCGGAATAGCTTCCAATTGGTCCCCTAAAAATTTGACATAGTTTGGCCTCGTAGTTTTCATTTTATGAATATTTTTTATGAAAAAAATCTATTCTGTTCCATATGTACACCGATTACGCTAAGATTTATGATCCGATTTACGTGATTCTTATTTAGTCTGATGCGGAAAAGTTGCCATTTGGTCCCCTAAAAATTTAACATAGTTTGGCTCAGTAGTATTCATTTTACGAACATTTTTGTTCCCGTTTCTTGGGACCTATATTTTTTAAGGAGCGCTGCACCTTTCGTAGGTCTACCCATACATATACATATCTAGACACTAAAAAGTAACAAATAAAATAAAAAAACTTCGTTTCAAAAAACCGACTTCAAAAACTAAAAAGTATAAAATAACTTATTTCTAAAGCTATTGTTATTAATATATATTATCTAAAACATCTTGAAGTCGGTGCAAAGTAAAACATAAAAATTACTATATTTTGAAAATTACTAAGCACCGACTTTAAGATGTTTTAGATAATATATATTAATAATAATAGCTTTAGAAATAAGTTATTTTATACATTTTAGTTTTTTCGTTTCTGAAGTGGTTTTTTTTTCTAAATAATTAAAGAAACCAAAGTTTTTTTTTAAATTAAATTGTAAAATTTAATTTAAAAAACCATTGGTTTCTTTATTTAATGGTAGTTTCTTAGTTGTTTTTATTATTTTATCGTTTAATCAAGAAAACATTCATGTTTTACGTTGTAACACGACAGCAAAAAAATCTAGTAGATTGTTAGTATTTTCTTGTTCTCTTTTGGTAGAATTCAGTAGTTTTTAACCTCCACAAGCAGTAGATTCGTCAAATAAAATCTGGTCACACTGCTTGGGGTAGTCAGTAGTCAGTCGACAGTCAGTAGTTCGTTGTCCACTGGGATGAGTAGACGTATGCAGCTCCCATAGAACCATAAACAAACCTAGATACTACGTAAATACTCTAACTAAATATGAATAAGTCCGTAAGGCTGTGGCCGAATGCGTTTTATTTAAAGCATTGAAAAATAATCCCTTTGCAGCGTTACGTACTTGGGAGCGTAAGAGCTCAAAGAAATGAGGGTGAACATCTCGTTGATGGCAAGTGGTGCGGTTGTAAAAATGAGGCATTGAGACTGTCGGACAGTAGGACTTTTGAAGTGAAACTTCTATATTATTTTATCACGCGTGGAGAGAAAGCGTAATTTTAGAGTTGACTATGGATGTTTTTTTGGTTCCGGATCGAATTCAGTTTTATCAAACAAAATAGGTTTAAATCAAAAAATAATTAATTAAAATGTACCTAACCTAAACAAATCATAATTTGCAGTAAACCTGCGAAAAATCGAAATGTGTGCTGGGACACATAGTAGAAGTGAAACTTCAACGGACAAGTGGAAAACGAATCGCAACGGACAAGTGGAAAAACGAATGGCAACGGACAAGTGGGTAACGAATCGCAACACAGTTTCAACTTGAAGTATTACGGGCAGGTTTTCAAATTGGACAAGTACATAACCAATCTGCCCGTAAAACTTCAAGTTAAAATTTTGTTGCGATTCGTTTAGCCACTTGTCCGTTGAAGTTTTTTAAGTATCCGCGTTTGCCATAAAACCTGCTAAACTCTAAATAACACATAATAAATTAATATTATGTCGGCTAAATACGCTCGCAATGTTTTTAAATAACCTACGACACATTGGCGGAATTTCGTTACGCCGCGTACAGATCCTTCAGACGCCGAACTTTCCGCGCGGTACGTTACGCAGGTGTGTCGTTAAATTAAGGTGAAAGAGCTATGTTCTTCGGCATACACTGGTAGAGCTCGAGTACTAACATGAAGTATACGCGGGTGGAACGGCGTTGAAAACTATAGTTAATTATAATATATGAAAGTAACGTTACACTTAAAGTATCAATCAAACACGTTATATGAAGTTTAAAATGAAAACGGAATCGATTGGTCGATAAAATAAACTAATTACTGACAATCATTTACGATTTTATCGCTGCAATCGAGACCAGACATCCGTTGTCTAACCATTTCAAATAAATAAAGAAATATTCACTGTCTGTTTGTCTCTGTGTTCTTAACTATTGTTTCTGTATAGTATTTGATGAAGAATACCAGTTCACTAGATAGATATGACCAGTGTTAGAAGGCATTTAAAGAAATAATTGTTACAACAGAGAGAGATCTATGCTACTACTCTACATTTGCTTATTTTCTGTTTATATTGTATTCACCCTTTTGTTTTATAAGAAATAAAACTGAAAACTTATTAATTAAAGTGTATTTATTAACAAAACAAGTATATTTAATTTTATTTATCAAGTAAGAGTTCATGTCTGTAACAATGTTCAAAGGCGCGAAGGAGAATGGAAATATAATTTTGTGCTTTTTTATGCAGGAGTTCAGCAGAGGCAGACGGCCCACTTGGTGGAAATCGGTTAGCATCGCCTATGGGCATTTGCAACACCAAAGGTGCTATAAATGCGCTGCTGTTCTCTTAAGGGAGACTGGAACCTGGTCACTTATGCCGGAACACAACACAAGATTGTTATGGCGACATACATTCTTTAGACCTGGGGTGGAGCCATCCAGTTGGGCAAATGCCTACCACCTGGCTGTGGGATGTTTTGTTGCCTCTTACAACAGGCCGCCCGGCCGCAGGAAATTGTACCTATTCTTTCTCCGTTCCTGCACGGATAGGTGTTTTCAACCACTAATAGTTGTGCTGAGAGAAAACGAATTATTTTGGAGCACCTAAACAGCGTTCGGCTGTCCCGGGCAACATACTCGGACTGATCCCCAGGGAAGCTATTTTTTCGATTCCCCTCTAGGGTTATTGATTTTGCAAAAATCTAATGATTCTCCTTAAAATCGGTAGCGAGACTCCTCTGAGTATTTTTCGCTATTTCGTATAATTTTTCCAAGTACGCCTTCGGGATACCTACCTACTTAAAAAAATCGCCTGTGTGTAATGGTACACTATTGTATAAAATTTTACTTTTTTATCTACTAACGAATTTAAACCATATTACATAGACCAAGTACTTGATTATTACTGAAGGAAATGACAGACATACACAGTCAGATATGACGATATTATTATGGTTCTATTTTTCCGAAATTGCCCATCGCGTTATAAATCGACGGGTGCAAAGTAAATAAAGTTATCTACAAAATGATGATTTTTAGTTTATTGTACAATCGTTTTAATAAAACAATTCTTTACAATATGACATTATTTGTTTTGCATATATCACATTATTTCAATAAATTTTCGTACGTAAAAAAAGCCAGCTACGTATGTTCTTTCAAAGTTAATACGATCATCTTTTCGCTCTCCTGTAAAGTAGCTATTTTGCAGATATCTCTTTTTACTTTGCACCCGTCGAAATATCCCAAGGACACGTTGTACATTTTCTACTACTGTATGTCTTATTTCATTCTGATCACTTGTGTAAGTCTTGTAAGCAATGAAAAATTGACTTCAGCGGCGTCATACAGTGTTATCATACAACTACGTAAGTGGGACCACAATAGTTAACCTCATTTATTTTAAATAAAACAACCCAAATTGCAAACACGATAATTCCAATAAGACGCCACATAATAAATAAATTGCTCCATCCTACGTAACAAGCTATAAGTAGGTACGTGACTTTGAAATGGTTGCCAGATAATTTCTCGAGTCAAAATCAGAAAGCGCGGCAAACTTACACCGGCCGCAGTTTGTACTGTCTACAATGAAAAGAAGTAATATAAGCGACATTTCAATGTTTGGTATCCATTGCAAAGTTTGCGAGGTTATTTGAAGTGAAAGTATGGATATGAACAGTAATGGATATGGTATAAAAGATAATAACAACAAGGTTATGGACTTAGCGCGAGGCGGGATTAAGGCGAAAATGTTGTCAAAGAGATGTAGGTCACTGTCAGCGTATAACGGCGCGCGCTCAATACCCGCCCGCGTAACGTTACGTGTGAGAAATTATTTGAATTTGGAACGCCACTGCGTGCTTTTTTTACTTTTTTTCATAGCCGCCATTTTGCCATTGTTCTTTTATTGTTAGTGATCTAGTTTGGACAGATTACATTTTGTGATGCCAAATTTGTACCGTTGTGATGGCATTCTGCAGCCGTTCAGATCCGATAGGTTACGGATTAATTTCGCCATTATGTAGACCGGATAGGCTGTTTTGTTAACAATGGATGATACTGTTGAACAATTCAGCAGACGATGTAACAGTTAGAACGGTAACAGAAATAACCTTTAAACTTGTAAAGGTGTTTCATTATGCAAAATCTTCCCATATCAAAAAAGTTAAAACGTTTGTCTATGATTTCTAAATTAAAGCTCTATAAAACCGTTGCATAGTTGAGCCTGGTAACTTAGAAAATGAGGGATAAATATCTATTCGATGTCAAACGATTGATTGGGAAAATGTAGTAAATTATAATTATATAAATAAGAAAAAAATAATTCTTATTAACCCTTTATTTGGAGACTTAATGACGATCTCACCATGCCAGCTTCAGCATGCTTTACCTATACGATTTAAATGTCATTGTGTTGGAAAGAGCTGCAGCAGAGAGAGATATGTAGTACATTATACCTCATTGTGGAAAAAAAGGGTATTATGATATGGATAATGAATAAATTGTGAAAAGTGTATTGAGCATATCTATAATTTGATAAAAATGGGAATTTGTTCAAAGTCAGTCTTATTAGGAGTTTGTGTGACTTATTATTCTTTCTTTTGCTTTACTATTGATTTAAAAAAAATAGCTTTTATGGAGTTTATATCAAATTTTAACCAGTAGTAAGGTTTTTTTATTGTTACACAGGCTTCTCTACCTTTGGTCAGGGCAGAGTTCTCATTTCTTTTATTTTTTATCTATTTTGTTGATGCTTTCTCAAAAAATTACATTTTTACATATTTTCGTTACTGCGAGTAAATATCTATAGTTATATTATATATAGGTACATATATATTTTTATATTTTTACTTATCTAGTTAGTAAGTACTAGTTCTTTTAATCTAGTTCTAGTTTTAATCTTTTACTATTTTCTACGTGCAATACTACTGTTTATTCTATTTATTCTTTCTTATTCTATGTAACAACTATTGATGCTGTTTCTATTCTACATATTGAGTTTATACGTTTTACATTGTTAGTTGACGCTGGGAGAATATATTATATAAAATATTTTCAGTGTCATTTAATAGCCAGTTTATCACCTAGTATTTTGTTACAAGTTGGTATTATTGTAAATAAATAATAAATAAATTATTTATTTATTTATTTATTATTTATTTATTTGGTATTATTGTAAATGTATGTCTTTCAAGACCACGGGCCATTAAAGTGGCCCGGACTTTTGGAGGGCTTGCGTGGGTCCATGGTGAGGCCAACACGTAGAGGCCCCTTGACAAATTTAATCTAAATGTGGCGTGACACTGACCGGCGATTATCCCTGTCTACACCATATAATAATGCACCCAAGGACAAGCCCCGGCCAGTGTAGGACTATTTTGGGAAATGAGAAGAGAAATTACCAGGCTATTGGGGTGAACTGTTAGTGGTACTAGCGGTCTGGGAATATGGGGACTATGGCCTGCCCGTCGCAATGTTCAGGAAACATGAAAAAATGGGCAGACGGTGACTCGCCACTCCCAGCATGCGCCCCTAAAAATGCCATAAAAGACAGGGGCAACATGGGTGTGAGTGGCTAAGGGGTGTAGAGAGGTGGGCTGCAGGTTCACCGAAGATACTTCTGACGTGATGCCTTTTATCACTTCCACCCCTGGAGCTTGAGTCTTAGCTCTAGCGATCTCCACTCCGTGCCGGCTGGCTAAGGCAAGCACGGAAGCGGGGGCCTTGTCTTGGCCCCCGGAGTCAGGTACGAGGTGTCGCTACTCACCTAAGGCTTCGCCACAAAGCCCCCCTGCGAGTGTATTATTGTTATTATTATGCATGTTTTAAAGTGTTACATCTACTTTTATTTTCAGATTCAATCGTGTATCCGGGTCCCTACAAATTCCCATGGAGCCTGTTGAGGTGACCAGTAGTAAGGTTAATGGATACATGGTTAGATATTATATAGAAACCCGGTATTAATTAATAGTACGTCAAACAACACTGACAATATAATACTGAGCTGCATTACCGACAGTCTGTCAATAAGCACCCACTTGCGGCTATGTCAACTTTCCCCAGTTTCAGTGCAGTCTTCTAAAGCGTTCGAGAAATTAGTTCGAAGCTAAACGGTTTGATACTTGAAATAATTGCCATTTTGCTTTAAAAACATAGAAATAGACTAAAAATTGTTTCACTACGTTTAAACGGGACCTGAAAGTGGAGTATGTCAACAGCATTATCAGGAAGTACGCGGAAGCCGATCTTCATCATCACGTAAATTTTGAGGCGATCCAGCTCCTCGACAACACGGACATAACGAGAAGGCTCAAAAGGACAAACTTTGAACTAGTGCTATAAACAAAACAAAAGTGTAGTGTAATGTGCTAGCTATTAATAAAGAACACATGAACAAAGTGTCTTCGCCTTAATAGAGACAATAATAAAAGTGTTAATGGACACTTCTTTAGTAAGAAATAAGAATACTTTTAGTTAATTTAGGTTATATTTAAATTACTTATTGATCTTTTTAGATTAGATGGTGATATTAATAAGGTATTTTTTCTAAATACCTTATTCATAGAAAAAAACTACGTTTAAAATTGGGAGCGCTTTCAAATGAAATAATATAAAGCTATTTTTTATAAGTATCCTCATAAATCAATGATGCATGTTGGGAGTTTTCTGATTCCTCGTAGAAGACGACGAACAGAGGGAGGTGCCGCTACGCTCATCTCCTCTCATTGACGTAGTGGAACTGTAGGTAGTCGGGGACACCCTAAAAACACGAGGTGATCTAATTTGAGGGCATCCCAATTTACCCGATTGCGTCGAAGTGTCGCGGCCAACTGTTTAGGACAAATCTCGCGGCGCCTTACAAAGACACGGAATAACGTTGGTAGAAAAAAGTCGGTTTACTGACGATAGTTGAACGTGACAACGTCATAAGAAAATACTGATGGAATGGTTTCATTTTTGAAAAGAAATTTTTAATTTTATTTGTTTGATTGATATTTTGTATGGATATAGAGAAGGAGGTAAATGGAAATCACAATTGAATTGATCAAGTTACATTTATTTGTACGCATAAATACAATTATGTCAATTACGCTGCCAAACGCGGAGGTCGATTGTGCCTCTGTCGCTCGTTCCGCGCTCTCGCTTGCACTTCAAGCCTTAAATGGAACGCCTCAGAGCGAGGTAACGCCGCATGAGTCATGTTTTTTCGTGCGTGCAGCCGGCTCCATCGAATTATAAGACGTTGTCACGTCAAAAAAGTTTTGTTATCTCTAATTGAATAATTTTCAAATTAATGGCATAAGATTTATTTTCTAAGTCACTTGTTGAGATTTTTCAATAGGAAACGTACACGTTGGACACTCTTTCATTTAATGCTACAAATCCGAATCTAATATTCAACATTGATATTCACGTAATCAATTACTTAAAATAAAGAAATCAATGTAAATATCGATTCTCTACAAATATATTTTTGCATTTCAATATGCTCCAAAATATCAAAGGAAATTATATATATAAATAAAATATTTTTCTTATGTTGTTAATTTGTTTTATTTTGTTCAGTATTGACCTAATGTACATTAAATAGACATTTTATGTTATTTTCGTATAATTGTATTTCTTTTTTAACTAACTGTTTGAGCCAATTTTTATTATTATTATATAAATTATTGTTTAGTGGAAACTTGATTGATGTATGTATTAATTTTGTGTTCTATATTTAAGAATATTAATTATTGTATGTTTCCCAAACAAATTAAATAAATAAAAATGAAGTGGAGTACATGTTTTTGTTTATTTTCTACCGACACTATGTCTCGTGTATGGACTATTGTGACAAGCAATTATTGTTAAAAATATAGTATTGAAACAAGAGATTGCTGTGCATTTCGTAAAAATCGCATACACAGTAGCCGCCACGATCAAATTGTTGCAACCGTCGTATTAGCAATGCACCGCTCGGTGGTAGCTTTCACTGCACTGCAGAGCTACCGACCTCCCAACACCAACAGCTTGTCTATGATTGGCCTACTATACTATCCAATTATAAAAATTAATAACTTTCAACATTATTAGTCATCACAAAAGTTTCATATACAGTGTTTTTGTTGCTGCTTTGCTTGCGCAAATTATGAATATGTATGAGGCGGAAACTATCCTATATTTCGGAATGAAATGTAGCCTATTAAATATTATCTACCCTTTACAAAACCAACATATAAAGCTAATTTTATATTAATCGCTCCATAATACCTATATATTCTGAGTCGTTTGTGTAATGTTCGAATTTGCAGTTAGCCGTTTAGCCGTTAGATTAATTTAAAAAAATAGACATTTTCTAATCTGTTTTTTTCTTCGTTATCTGTTTTTACTATACATATATTAGTATGGATTTAAAATATTCATTTGTAGAGAAGTTTATTTAGAAATTAACAAATATCCATCCTCATAGTCATCTCATCGTTTTTTTTTAATCTGCCATATATTTGAAATGCTATTCGTCCTCCGTTATCATAGAATTTGCACGACGGAAGGCATTTCATACTAAGGCCTCTGATACAACTAATTATCCAGAACAAATCATATCCCAAACTGCTTATACTTACACCGAAATTTCGATACAAAGTCAATAAATTAAAAAGTATTTTGTTTATAATTATTATAACAAAAACATTCTACCAATCATCACCTAAACTACCGGTAGACTTCCTTTAAACGTTTTTAAATTTACAAAGAAATTACAAATAGATTAACAAATAAAGTAAAAAAGTTAAAAGTACGTAATTTCCTTTCATTTCAAGAAAATTTTCCGGTCATGTAATATTACCGTAAAAGTTGAAAAAGTGACTTCCCGCGGCGTCGTAACTGGCAATGGCATTGCATGCGTATACGCAACGACTCACACAAATTCAAAAATCGAACAGACAGATACGCGACTCTAATTGGCTGGTTCCGTTCGCGTGGGGCATCAATAGTGTTGCCAGGTGTTCCGATCTGCGCGAGACGTTTTGATATTCAGGGGTCTGGGGACGCGTCCCGATTTACCGCTTACTAGGACACTGAATGGCTCGATACATCAATAAATTTACTATAAGAAGTATATTATTAGAATTAGATTATTAGAAATTTAAGTTGTTAGACGTTAATTTAAAAAAAACTTTTTTTTTGTTTTGTCCCAATCTACAACCATAAATCCTAATTTGTTTTATATTCTGCCCCGATTTAATACAAATTGGACCTGACAACACTAGACATCAAGCACGCACACATTGTCAAATTTGCGTGAATCTCTTGCATTCTACACTGTAAAAGTCAAGCACACTGTGACAAATAGACTGTTACTTTTACACTGTAGAGATACGTTTTGTGAATGTGTGAGTAAAGAAAGGTGTTCGATTGAAATGAGCACACTACGCACCGCCGATTCTTATAAACGGAACAAGTAATTAAACATAACTTTACGTTTTTGTTGTTGTGCATTTTATTGATTTTACGGTTTGAATTTTTCTGTCAATTTCGCTACTTTAAACTTAATGCTGGGGCTTCATCTGCGTTAGTGTTAAACATTTACGCTGTGGCTAAATGCGTCGTACTTAAAGCGTTGAAAAATAACGTCGTTAACGCAGAGCCACATTAGTGTACACACAAACGTTATTTGACAATATTTAACGTCATTACCAATGTCGCATCATATAACGAAATACACGAATATAATTCATTAGAACCATCGCCATATCTGCGTGAAACGGCCTAAACATTTAAAACTAACTTTGTACGTGCAGACTGTTTGTCTTTGGAACTCTTTACCCATAGATGTCAGAACAGCTAAAATACTTGCCATATTTAAAAAATCTGTCAAAAGTTTATAATATAATGTATATTTTCTATTCTTCTCAACTTAACTGTTTACTTTCCACATTGTACTTTTCTTCCTTTTTTTTACTTCTTCTTATTTTAATTATACCTAGACATTAATTCTTAAAAGTATCCTCTTAAGTCAGGTTGCTGGAAGAGATCGCTTTAAGCGTATACGCCGTCTTTTATTTTGCCGTAAAATTATTGTAATTTAATTATTCATTTTGTAATTGATATTGTTTATTTTGTTGAACAATAACGTGTTTTCTATTCTATTGTTAAACGCCGACAAAAGTGAATGCACACCTGCAGTTTATTACCTTTTTCGATATCTGGACTTCTTTTGTTTACTTTATATTTAAAATTTGTAATTAGAAAAACAGCCTATTGTGTATTGTTATCCTAGGCATTAGCCAGGCGTGATTCTTGGAAATAATTGTTATGCAGTCGAGTATTGTGTCGAGACATATTGTATTGGTGCAGCAGTATAAAACAATGCCCCAACTGAGAGATGAGGCAGTCTAGCGAAAGGCACAAGCGAGACAAGACGTGTGTACATTCGTAAAGCTATATAGTGACGGAATTTGCACGTGTTATTGAATCGTGTATTGCGTTTGTACTGGTTGTGTCCAGTTATATTTGTACGTGTTATACGTGTTTGCATAGTTCTAATAAATTCTATAGTTATTCCAACAGCATTTTAATTCGAGTCCTGCAACTCGTAACACTAGTATTATATGTTTGTTAATAAAAGATTTAATTGTCTTCGATGGTTTTATTTTAGCTTACAAAATACAGGTATCTTAATTTATCATTGTTAATAATATGTCTACAAAAAACATCTCGATTCATATAACCTTGTAAGTTTCAAATTCACCTTCTAAATTATCTTTCAAATATCGGATTTACGCATGAATAGTTCTTAAATACGGGTCTGAGTTACCGGAACTTTGTTCTATCCACCTACCAAGTTATCGAGTTACCGGCACCGATCTACTATTAATAATATTATTTTAATCTAAATCAATGTTATAATATTACGTTTATCGGTCACGGTTGGACTGAGAGCTGGCCCTTTCACTAGCTAAGAGAAAATCGTGAAAAGTGGCGCGCGCACTCTAATCATGAACCATCCCTTTACATAATGTCAGTACATAAAAACTGTGGATATTTATGTTGGGGGTGAAAGGAACATAAGTTTTTTTATTTATTTTTTTATTGCAGGAGTTCAGCAGACAGGCAGATGGCCCACTTGTTGGAAAGTTACCGTCGCCTATGGACATTTGCAACACCAAAGGCGCTGCTGCTCTCTTAAGGGAGACTGGCACCTGGTCACTAATGCCGAAACACAACTCAAGGTTATTATGGCGACTTACTTTAGACCAGGGGTGGTAGCCATCCAGGCGGGCAAATGCCCTACCACCTAGCTGTGGGTTGTTTTGTCGCCTCTTACGACAGGCCGCCCGGCCGCAGGAAATTGTATTCTTTCTCCGTTCCTGCACGGATAAAGATTTTTTCTCATTCATCATCTATAATTCTATACTTTTTACTGTTACACTCGTTCCAATTCTTCAATATCCATTGGAGACACGGTTTTTATAATAATTTTGACATTGATATTTCACAATCCTACATTTATGAGCATTATTTACAATATTCATCTTTCTTCCTTCTTCTGTTTGATAACTTCGATGTTTATTTTACATGTTTACTTGTAATGCTTTCTTAGGCATCAGTCCCCATGGATTAAATTTAAAATAAGACCTAGGCGCTGTTTGATCGGTGTTTAATCCTGCTTATCACCGCTCGAGTTCTGGGTCCACTTTCCTACACGTTCTACTCTACTTCGTGAGATCTTTCTTTTCCACCAGGGCCGTATCTATTATCATGGTAAGATCGCTACGGATCTCCTTGACCCTCAAGAAGATACGTGAAGCCACTGAACTGTCACTTGTAAAGATCCCAATAATAATACCAGCATACTAAAACTCGTCGTCAACTAACTATTGTCCGCTGCTGGACTTAGGCCTCATCGCCGCTCCTCGGAAGATCATCGGTCCACCGTGTTGGAAGGCGCCCTACACTACGTTTGCCGTGACGCGATCTCCATTCCAGGACTTATTTGCCTGCCCCATCAACCATCGGTCCTGCGACAAATGTGACCGGCCCACTGCCACTTTGGCGGGTTTAACACATAGGGTATCTCAATGTAGATTTTCATCACGATGTTTTCCTTCACTGTTAGCTTAATAAATTATGATAATTGTAACAATATGCATAATTGCACATTAGGTTAGAAAACTAAGACGTGCCACGCTCTTCTGACCTAGACTTGATCAGACGTTATTTGAGATTGGAAATGTATACTAAAATTAATTTCTACATTAAATATAAAACACTGGATAAATTCTGCCACGCTTCTCTGCGGGTTGCTCTCCCATTCGGAATTTCCCGATCCTATTGGAATATCGGAATAAAAAGTGTATAAAAATCCTCTTCTATTAAAATACAATGTTACATTAAAGTCAATCCATTCTCTATTTCCGGCCTCAAACATACAGAAAATAAACTTTTATATAATTATAAATATTACATGAATAAATTCATGTAAACAACAACAGTTAGCCTCGTTCGTCCGCCATCATTCAATGTTTACCAAGATCGGCAGTACATGCGCGGACGCCGGCTGCGGCGATTATACAAACGCACTTACATAAACATGGCCGATCGTGACCCAGAACTTGAGAGAAAGGTCTAGGTGCTTCTCCCCCCCTTTTCACTGCCGTCTGGCGATACCCCTCCCCGTTTGTTGTTTATAGATTTATTAATAAGGTCTCTAAGATTTGGTACAAGAATTTTCGACTCTGTTTTTTTTTTGTTTTTGTACAACGAAACAATATTATAGGTATATTTTTGTAAATTTTTTGTTGTTCTTTTATATTTTACATATGAATATATGAAACAGACCGATTTTGACGAGACTGTCACTGTCAGATTGCTGCTGTTATAATAAGTAACTTAGGCATTTTTTTTTACTTTTTTTAGGTTTCCGCGAAAAAGAAAATTCACGCAGACATCAATCATATATAAGTCATAATTAAAATTATTATTTAAATACTTAGGGCCGTTTGCATAACGTTCCTCAAATTTATTTAAGAAACACTAAACGCATTTAACATCCTTAACTACGATTATCGTCTTGCACAACGCAAAAATTGCTGCTAAATATGTTTAAAGAACTGTCAATTCGTTTTGTGCAATGTATTTAGGAAATTTAATATGATTAACTTATTTATTATTAACAAATTTTATGTAAAGGCGATCGTTATGCAAGCGGCCCTTTATTAATTATTTATAGACTTACGTTATTTTGTAAGTATAGTTTTATTTACATTATAGTTTAGTTTATATATTTGATTGTTAGTTTTATGGTTTCAAATTCAAGTTTTTGTTTCTTTTTAGTAAGACTTTATTACAGTTTATTGTTGTTGTTTGAGTACAGATTGTTTGTTTGTTCCGATTTCAAAAATTATTTCAGTGTTAGATAGCCCATTTATCGAAGAAGACTATAGGCTATATATATATATATATATATATATAGCCTATATATATATATATATATATATATATATATATATATCATCACGCTAAGACTAATAGGAGCACCAATGAAGAATCGGGGGTTATTTCACTTTAAATTATTCCACGCGGGCGAAGTCGAAGCAGAAGCTAGTAATTAATATAATGAGTACAGTGAAGGAACTTATACTTATTTGTATTCTACCTATAATCCCTTCAGACTATAAGTAAAATACTGACTAGGTCATCGAATATCAATATAATATAATAGGAATCAGAACTGTCTTCTCCCGAAGAGTTAAATCGTTTGTAATAATACATTAGTATTGTCATGATATTGTTACGATCGAATGCCGTCAAAAGACCAATTCACAACTGCAGTTTATTACCTTTCCGCACTTGGACTTCTCTTATTTACTTTGTGTTTAAAAAAATTAAGTACGTACATAAATAGACCATTGTGTATCGTAATGTTTATGATGCTCATTAGCCAGGTGTGATTCTTGGAAACAATTTTTATGCGGTCGAGTATTGTGTCGAGACATATTGTATTGCTGCAGTATAAAATAATGCCCAAACTGAGAGGTGAGGCAGTCTAGCGATAAGCCCAAACGGAACAAGACGTGTGTACATTCGATAAGCTATATAGTGACGGACTTTGCGCGTGTTATTGAATCGTGCAGTTTGTACTGGTTGTGTCCAGTTATATTTGTACCTGTGTTTGTATAGTTCTAATAAATTCTATAGTAATTCCAACGGCATCTTAATTCGAGTCCCGTAACTCGTAACAATATGTATTTCGAAAGTTGACAGAAAGGTACTTACGAGTAAACGCACAGTCTCTTTTATCTATATTGTTTTAGAATTTATTGTCAAATACCCAATGACTATAGTACATTAGTAAATGAATATTAGAAACTTCTCATTAAATCATAATAAACAGCGAACCTTATACAAGTATTAGTGTTTCTGTGGTGATGTGAAAGCGGGCCCTTGGCCAGCTTTCGTTTCGCGGCCCCGGTTGCGCGTGCGCACCGCGCGAAGCCCTTTGCTATTTTAACAGTATAGCATTTGATGCCCCAAATACCAACGGTCATGGTGAAAGTTATAAAAAATATGCAATATTTATAAAAAAAACAGGAAATCGTAAAAGTTGACATTGGATTTAGAATTAGCCGTCAACATTATATTTATTACATTTTTTTAAGTAAACTTAGTTCTAAATAAATTAATATACTCTAAAGTAAACTATTTTTTTTTCTATTGCATGAGTTCAGCAGACAGTCAGACGGTCCACTTGATGGAAAGCAGTTATAGCCTATGGACATTTGCAACTCTAAAAGGCTACAAATGCGCTGCTGCTCACTTAAGGGAGACTGGAACCTGGTCACTAATGCCGAAACACAAGGTTGTTATGGCGACATACTTTAGACCAGCGGTGGTAGCCATCCATTCGGGCAAATACCCTGGCAAAAAATATAACTATACTTACAAAATAATAATCTATAAGTAGAAAATAGACCCCAGATCACTGTCGGCGGGGAGCGCGCCCAAAATGCTGACCGCATTTCCACGTTGAATGGCAACGATCATGCATTGCCCTAGGTGCAAGTTAGCCCTTTGGTCTAGATCAACCGTCAAAAGAATTAAATAATGTTAGAATATTATTGTAGTAATACAATTACTTTATAAACTAACTAGCATTTTCCCGCGAGTTTGTCCACGTTGGACAGGTAACAAAATTTACAGTTGTTTTGCTAAATATAAAATCAATGGTTATTTTCAGCAGAGCAGTAAATTTTTATTATGAAATAAATGAACCCCGGAAATTCCCAAAAAACTCAGAATAAGTAATGTTACTAAAGGCGTACAATTGTTTTAGTAAACATTTTACGATCCGTGAAAATTTCGCATCGCAATGTTTTTTTTTTTAAACATCTCTCATATAAACTCTCAGGATATAAAGTACCGCAGATTTTAAATCCGGAAATTTACAATCGATCAGCGAACACTGCATCGAAATCGGCCCTGTAGTTTTTAGTTGAATCCCGAACAAGATCAATAACGTGTTGTACTAGATTCGACTAGGAAAGCGTACAATGGCAATCGATGACGATAAACAGCATGACCGTGTAAATTGAGGTATGACTTCTGTCGTATTTAGTAAACGTCTACGATCGGAGTTGAGCTTGAGATTGAAACGAAAATGCTGCCTGGTGACACCAGACGAGGGGCGTAATCTTTTAATTAAACACTTTTCGTCAAGCAATTACACCAATTCGACTTTTAAAACTATAGACAAAAAAGGTTTTTAAATACAAGCTTTTGAGATCCTGGATATCATGTAGCAGTAGAGTGCTAGCCAAGACAAGTAAAACGAGCCCAAACACAACGGGTCTATCTTGTTTAGTACAGGAATTCCTATGACCACCTTGCGACTCCATCATCAGATCAGCTCCATGGTACCATATTATTGCATTGTCACGCAATATACATATGCGCGCAAAATTTCAGCTCAATCAAAATCCGGGAAGTTGGTCAAATTTAACTTCCAAGATTCCACCCGAATTGCAAGTTAAATAGAAGCTTGTAAAAAAATGGGTTGCGACACGCGGCCGGAGGTCTCGTCGAGCATTTGGGTTTCTGTAAACCCAAATGCACGAGCAGCGCCACGGCAGCGGCCGAAGAGTGCCAGAACCGACTGATATTCATTATCAATTGAGCAGTATATCGTAGCGATACTTCATTACTTAATTTATTAATTTGACGACATTTATTAAAAGTTCTTAAGTGCACATTCATGATTTATATTCGAGCTTGGCTCAACAACATTTTCTAAATACGGTTCCGCTATATCAGCTATAGTTTCTGCATTCGAGAAACTAGCTTATTAAAGATACCATATTTGTAACTTAAAAGTGTAAAATAAAAAAATTCTAACAAAAAAGAAACCTACTTCAAAAGTAACTAAAAAGAAAAATAAAATTTTCTACAACATCTTGAAGCCGGTGCCAATAACAACAAAATATTGCATAAATCCTTTAAAAAAATTGACTTCAAACACTAAAAACTGTAAAATAACTTAATAATAAAAACCAAAAAATAAATATTTAACCGACTTCTTTCTACAACATCTTGAAGTCGGTGCCAAGTAAAACAAAAAAGAACAACAACAAATTTACAAAATATAGGACTTTTTATGTTTTACTTGACACTGACTTAAAGATGTTTTTTTTTGTTATTTATTCATGACCATAGAATCAAAGTCTTTCAGTCGGAAACATGTTAATTAATAGGTCTTCGTATAGTAGCGCAGTTGTATTGCAGGCTACAACCGACGCCATTCAATGGAGTTCTTGTGAAAACTCGAAAGATCACATCTGACTATACAGTTCACATTTCTCACAAAAACACATAATTTCTACTCAAAAACTATCAATATCCTGCAACTATTGTTCATTTTAAGTAATTATACACATTTTTAGAAAATAAAACTGCACAGCACAACGTCTCCTTTCAGTTCCCGCCAAAAACTCTCACTTAAAGATGTTGTAGATAGATGTTGTCTCTTAAATATTAATATTCTATTTTTAATATTAAATTATTTTATACTTTTTAGTTTTTGAAGCCGGATTTTTAAATGAAGTTTTAGTGTTTTAGCTATATGGGTAGGCCTACGAAACGTGCCCTTAAAAATTATAGGTCCCAAGAAACGAGAACGGAAAAAAATGCGCGTGTGGCAAAAAGCGCGCCTATACGCGCCTACATACGCTTCCAAAAACGAGCTTATACGCGGGTATAAAGCGCTAGTCTGAAACCGCCCTTTATGTTAGAAAGATTGAAAAACGTCTTGCCAAAAACAATTACATCGTCCACGTAAACAAAAAAACTCTGTTAAATTTTTAGGGAACCAAATGGCAACTATTCCGCATGAAATTAAAAAAAGAATCACGTAAATCGGATCATAAATCTCAGAGTAATCGGTGTACATACATAAAAAAAATACCAATCAAGTTGAGAACCTCCTCCTTTGTTCCAATTGGCACCGACTTCAAGATGTAGTAGAAAATTCTTTTTTACTTACTCTTGAAGTCGGATTCTTTATCGTTATTATTTTTTTAATACCTAGTGTTCAAACAATAATATTATTGTTTAAACAGCAATCCGATAAGCCACTTGACTCGTTAGAATTAGGATGTCATAACGCAATAAACCCGTAGAAAATCAAAGACGCTGTGACATTTTTAATGATGAATCGTCTCAGGTGATTTTTGGAAGTAAATTGTATTGGGCGGGCTTTTATAGCCCTATAAACTATGTGTAATATAATCGCACTGCGGTTATTTGTATCGTGCCTGATATGTAACTAATAGCAAAGTGTAGAGAAGAAGAGTAAAGAGACTAAACTTTTGACTGCTATGTTTATGCAAGGTCAATGATATCTAGGGTCGCTTGCATAACGTTGCTTAAATTTATTTAAGAAACACAAAACGTATTTAACCCGTAAATACAATTAGCGTCTTTCCCAACGCAAAATTTTTCCGCTAAATATTGTTAAGGAACTGTCAATACGTTTTGTGTAAAATGTATTTAGGCAGTTTAATATGATTAACTAATTTTAATTAATTACTAAATAAATAACTAACTGACTTAATTTTATTATTTTTATTTAAATGCAATCGTTATGCAGGCCCCTAATTTTGTTAATTGTTTTTAACTAAAACTGCTTTTTAGGGTTCCATAGCCATTTTGGAAACAGTGAACCGTTATGTTTTCAACTTGTCCGTCCGTCCTTATATCATCACAGTCGTTTATCTCAAAAACTAGAGAGTGTATTTATAGCAGGAAACATAGTAGGATTATGGTATCTATATGCTGATACACAACGCTGTGCTAAAATCGCAAAATAATTAAAATTATAGCGATTAGCTGTACAATATTATGTAACTGAAGGTTGAAAAAATGTTTATATATAATTATATCACATTCTCAAATGTTACTTCTTAGTTCTTTGACAAGGCCATCTATGAAGTAACTTGAAAACCATGTTCTTTTCTAGTAAACATTTGTTGTTTATTTTTGTTTACTTTTCCATGCTTGTCTACTTAAAATAATTTTACCTTTCAATTGCATTCTATCAAGTTCATAATTAACATACTCTGACTGACTCATTGATTCTTCGGGTGATCAGAAGGCTGGTGCCTACCTCGGCCAACGGATCAGTATGGCGATCCAGCGAGGAAACGTAGCCAGCCTTCTGGGCACCTTACCCATAGAAGACGGTGATCTGGGCTCAGTATTCTACTTATAGTCTTGAGGGACTATGGGTAGAATACAATAGGTACAAATAAGTTAAGTTTTCTTACATTGTATTCAATAGTATGTAATTTTATAATTAGTTTAATTTCAGTTTTTAGCTGTATAAGTTTACATACTCTGTATATACTTGTCATATCATATAATAACGTCCTTGTATTACGAAATGAAAATTATCCTGAACAAATATTATAATCCATAGATGCCATGCCATCTAGGTATTTAATGGTCTAAGAGGTATCTGATTACCCTTAGTTAATTTTATGCCAGTGTTGCCATTACCGTTTGAAGTTCGATAAGTTATGTTTGGTTTTGATTCACTACACTCGACGCTAGGTATAAATTTTTAATATTTTTAACATTCAAAAATACGGTTGAGATAGTTAAAATTAATGAGGACTTTTCTCAGTATGATGATATTTTTCACTTCAGATTTTTCGTATTTGCCAGCATAATTTACTATCAGCAACACTAGTTCCCCAGGTCAAGGAAGTGCAGGGGTTTTCTTGCAGTTTTTTTTATTATTTTTTAAACAAATGTGATTATGTGAATTATTCCTTTACCGATTTTATAAATGAAAATGAGGCTATGTGTGAAGTTAAGAAAGATGTGGAAGGAAAGTCTTTGTGCATTTACGAGAACGAAAGTAGGCGGTGTGACAGCAAATACCGCATAAAGGTTTCGAGCTGGAATAAGAATATTTATTGAACCAATTTGGGGATAACTTTGTACAATATGAAAATCCATGGCTCGAATGTGAAACTCGCAAACGTTTCATCGGAAATATTAGTGATAAATAATCGTCATAACATTTGACCCAATTACGTTACCGTTGACCTATGGATATGAATGCGGACTAAAAAGATGTTATTTTTAGTACAGCTTTGCAGATAATTAATTATTTATAGATGCCCTTCGCGACAATCAATTTTGAACACTTGCTTACAGTAAGTAATAGACACGTCTTATTAGCTTGTTCTTTGTTTGAATCTGTTCAATACTTCTTTTTCTAATATGCCAGCAGTTTCAAAAACCTATGCAACAATAATAATTAAACTTTGCAGTTCTTATTTTAAAAACATGACAATATTTATTAATTTATTAAAATTAGCTAATTTTCTTATTTTTAAGCATAGCTGCATGCATCTCAGTTTTAAATAATATGTTCTCTATAAATATTCCTTCATTATGAATAAATACATGTCTTATTTTCAGGTATTACACACAAAAATCACTTGTAAAATAAATCAATAAGACCCTAATACAAATTTATCATAGACATAAATCCAGCTTGCTTATAGGGAGCAATTTTTTATAGAATTTATTTACTGTTCAGCTAAAACACATTCACATTTAAAGATGTTAAAAATACAACAGGTTGTGAAAATAATACATTCCAAGTTAAATTGAAAATAGATTTGTTTTAATGCATATCATCTTCTGTAGCTGAAATATACAGATTCAGTTTCTTGGACAAAATCCTTTATAATAAGATTAACTTTTTCCAATGTTAAAATAATGACAGTGCTATAGATAAATGAAGTAACATAATAATTTTATGTCACAAGAAGCAACTGGTCATAAAGGTGTGCCAAAGAATCAAATGTTTTCCAAACTAGTTATAATGGTTACATAAATGCCAAAAAGGGGAGAAATGGAAGTTTTGTGCTAAGCCAAATAAAAAATTGGGTGGATTGACATAAGGTTGGGTTTAGATACCTGGGCCTTATGCCCTAAGGCCCAGAGGAGACGGCAGTGATGAAGAAGCAAAATGTTCGCACTTTATCATTGATTGTGTGCACATTTACTTACTTGCTAGTTGGTGCAGCTGTCTTTGATGCCTTGGAATCAACTACAGAGAGAAACAGATTTGAAGTTTTACAAGGTATTAAAAATCTTAATCCCTCACTAATTTACCTACATAACTAGTCCATAATTTGTTATGTATTTTTTATCTATATTCACATAACAATTATAAATAGCTTAGATATGTTAGTATGATGTACAGTACTGGGCAAGAAATAATGCACATCGACCTCTAGAAAGAGACATTCGGCAAATTTCGGCTTTGTAGAGCTTTGTCCCTTTCGCACGAAATGCTAATAGTCCGGTATCTATTAAGAGCTGTTAAAACAATTATTGTGAGTTGCTTATTTTGATTATTCTTTTTATTTATTTATTTATAAAACAATTTTTTTTCTATAAGTGTTGTCCTTTGATTATAGTAAAATAAAAAAAACACGTATTTTTACGTATTTATTTATTTTGAAAAGTGATACATTCTGACAAAACAATTATAAATCCTCAATTCCCTCCGATTCACTATCAGTGCTCTCAATGAAGTCGATATCACTGTCGCTATCAGCCGCATTTATTACCAGTCTATCAGTGTAATTATCTAGACTGTGTTGAAATCTTCGAAATTCATTCTCACATTTAATTGCATGATCGCAAACTTTTTTCCACTCTTCAGTCCCAATCATGTTTACTTTTTCTGCCAATAATGTTTTTACTGTAGTTAAATTCATACCCACATTTCTAGAGGCTACATAACCTTTCAGTTGAGACCATATATTTTCAATTGGATTAAAATCCGGATGATAGGGTGGCAATCGCAATACAGTGTGCCCATGTCCAGCGAGTATTTTGTCCACGGAAAACTCTGTATACCTCTCCTTATGCTGACTTAAAATACCGTAAATCTGGGGTTTTGTCAATTTTGGGTCTACTGGAATTTCATGCCTGTTTAACCAGTTGATGGTTGATGACCAGGAAATGTCCTGTTTAATGGTGTTTGAATTGGGGGGTCTTTCAACATATTTATTGTGATAGGGTGCGTTGTCGATAACTAGAACAGAATCACTGGGTATGTTTGGGACTAATTGATGAACCAGCCATTTCTCGTAGTTATCGTTATTCATTTCATTGTGATACTCACCTATAGTGTCCGTGGATTTATACATTAAAAAGGCTCCAGGAACAAAGCCTTTTTCATTTCCCGCATGAACTATTATTGTGAGTTGACCTTTTGAAATTTGCCTTTTTACACCCTTTTTCTTATCATCACTCCAAGATTTTCTTTTAGTGTGTGATGTGTGTATGTAAGTCTCATCCATGTAGATTATATTTTTTCCTGTTTCGCGAAATTCGCGTATTTTGTCAAGGTATTCCATTCGTTTGAGACTTACATCGTGCTTTTCCATTAGAACTTTTCTATTATCTGCCATTTTAGTGAACCGAAATCCCATCTCATGAAGTATTTTTCTCAATGTCTTTTCAGATCCATTGTAATTAATAGCCTCTGATAGTTTAGCTTTTAATGATTTTACCGTAGGCAGTTCATTAAATCGTAAGTGAAAATCATACACTACACCATTCTTCGCACAACATCATAATCAAAATCATCCATATCTAAGCGAAATTGCTTTTTTGGTCTACCTTTTTTCGGGGTACTGAACTTAATTGCACTAT
This sequence comes from Dendrolimus pini, assembly GCA_949752895.1. Lineage (NCBI taxonomy): Eukaryota > Metazoa > Arthropoda > Insecta > Lepidoptera > Lasiocampidae > Dendrolimus > Dendrolimus pini. The sequence goes on from OX457146.1 coordinate 10,626,238, forward strand.
AATCTGTTTCAGTACCGACTTCCTTTAATATATTGTTCATGGTTCTTCTTGAAATTCCACTGGCATTTGCAACTCGCTCTTGTACCTTCTTAAAATAGTTACAATACGTCTTTATCTTCATGATTTTTAAATTTGGCGGCTTCAGTTAAAAAATATTTATACACATTGTAGACAATTTCGCGTGACTGACCATGTAAAGGCTTCCCTCTTTTTCCTAAAGATGCCATAGTACAATTCAAAATTATTTAAATTTGGGAGTGTTAACAACTCTCTATATATATTTTGAACTGGACGCGACCGTACTCCACCGTATTTATCGAACGACTGATAAAACGTAACACATGTAGTGTGCGAAAGGGACAAAGCTCTACAAAGACGAAATTAGCCGAATATCTCTTTCTAGAGGTCGATGTGCATTATTTCTTGCCCAGTACTGTACACTCCTAAATTAATAAGAAAGTGTTACCTACCACTATGTTTCACTGTGAGTAGTCCACATACACTGGGCAGATTTTAAAATAACTAAACAGACAACTGTTATAAATGGTGAAGCCTGTAGTGGACAGTGTCTCAGTACATGTAGTGGACAGTGTCTCAGTACATGTAGTGGACAGTGTCTCAGTACATGTAGTGGACAGTGTCTCAGTACATGTAGTGGACAGTGTCTCAGTACATGTAGTGTAAGTTGCCAATTCAAATATACCAGTAGCTGACAAGTCACCAGTGAATAAATAGTGTGCTCCATCCTAGATTGCCTCTTCACTTAACATCAGGTAAGACAGCTGTTGAACACAAGTCTATTTTTTTTTATTGCAGGAGTTCAGCAGAGAGGCAGATGTCCCACTTGATGGAAAACGGTTACCATCGCCTATGAACATTTGCAACAATAAAGGTGCTATAAATGCGCTGCTGCTCTCTTAAAGGAGACTGGAACCTGGTCAATAATGCCGGAACACAACTCAAGGTTATTATGGCGACATACTTTAGACCAGGGGTGGTAGCCATCCAGTCGGGCAAATGCCCTACCACCTGGCATATACCATGATATCAATATTTACCATGATTTAAAAAAATATTGCCTAGCTGCTTGACAATGTGAGCAAAGTGGTGCAGGCTGAATGAGAAAATCTGAATACCAGGATATGTAGAACTTAGGGTAGTCAATAACCAGCATGGGACCGTAGTTGACTGAAATGAAATTTTAGCATTTTTTTATTTTATTTTTTTTAAATTTATTCATGACCATAGAATCAAAGTCTTTCAGTCGGAAACATGTTAATTAATAGGTCTTCGTATAGTAGCGCAGTTGTATTGCAGGCTACAACCGACGCCATTCAATGGAGTTCTTGTGAAAACTCGAAAGATCACATCTGACTATACAGTTCACATTTCTCACAAAAACACATAATTTCTACTCAAAAACTATCAATATCCTGCAACTATTGTTCATTTTAGAGTAATTATACACATTTTTAGAAAATAAAACTGCACAGCACAACGTCTTCTTTCAGTTCCCGCCAAAAACTCTCATTTTAGCATTAAATTATTTGAATTTCCAGCAATTGAAGGCATGATAATAAGGAAATATAATATAACTGAAGAGGACTTCCGAGTAATGGAAACTGTGGTGCTGAAATCAGAGCCACACAAAGCTGGGCAGCAGTGGAAGTTTACTGGTGCCTTTTACTATGCAACCACTGTGCTCACTACTATTGGTGAGTTAATATTTATAATTTTTTATTCTCAATTATTTTTGGGATTTTGTCCACATGTATATGCCAACCATGTCAGGAAAATTCTATTTAGAATATCTGTCATGGTATATTACCTGTGAGCAATAATATTGTTACATACCGACAAAGAAATGCGCACACCTGCCTGTCGTAAAACGCCGTTTATTGCCTTCTTTGATTTAGGAATTCTTTTATTTACTTTATATTTAGAATTTTTAATCTAGAAAAACATGCTATTGGACTTGTTTTATGGCCGGCGAAGCTTGCCAGAAGTGAGGGATTAACTCGGCGAACGCGATCCTTTGTTCTATTATACACTTTAGTATAAAACAATGCCTGAACGGAGGGGTGGGGCAGTCAAGCGACGACTACGATACGAGTAAGACGTGTGTAGTACTTTCGATTAGCAATATAGTGACGGACTTTTCATGTGTAATTGAATCAAACAGTTTATACAGTATGAACTGGTTGCATCCAGTTTTATTTGTATACGTTATACCTGTTTTATACGTTTTTGTACACTTCTAATAAACTCTATATATTTTATCTATTTATTTTAATTCGAGTCCTGTAGCTTGTAACAATATCTAAAATCTATTTTGCTAATTTAAAATTAGGCTCTGTATTTTACTGATATTTCTGTTGTTGCTTTCACTGAACTAACTCTGTTCCAGACTCCACCAAACACTGCTGATTGTTGTTGATGTTATTGCTATGTCTGTCACACTCTTTGCTTGCTTGCATAACATCCTTCACAATTCTATTCCACATATTAGGAAAGCTTATTTATTTTGTTCCAATTTCTACTATTTATTATGTACACTATATAATATTTACAATTTCACAGTAAGAGACTTTAACTCTATGGTTGAGTTATACAGCCTAGCTGGAAGGTGCCAGGGCCAGGGTACCAGGGCTGCAATGGTGATCCAACCCTAAAAATTTTATGACACATTTTAATTGCTATTAAACTTAATTATCCTTCAATCTCTGAGTATGGCATATACTTATATTGAATTACATTTGTAGGCTATGGACACTCAACACCGGCTACAATTGGTGGTAAATTATTCACTATGTTCTATGCGATAGTGGGTATCCCACTTGGACTCATTATGTTCCAGAGTATTGGAGAACGAGTCAACAGGCTAAGCAGGTACAAATTTCTAAAGTTCTATAAAATAAATTATCTTTTAATTTTTTTTATATTCTCTTTTTATTTTTTTAGTTTATTAGAGAAGAAAATGTTCATAAAATTACAAAATAAGTATACATCTTAATACTTTAATTTTTGTTGCAATTAGCTGGTACTCCACGAAAGGTCCATGGCCAGCCTTTTAACATATTATGGCATGTTCCTCTTGTAGCTCACAACATCCAAAATGCTCCTTCAGCCGTTCCACGTAGCGACAACCAAGTTATGGTCGCCGCGAAAACGTCACTAATGACGTCACGATTTTCGCTCACGCAGGCTACATTCCACAAGAGGCTCACGACGACAACGTTCAACACCAGTATTTTTCCCGTTCCACATACTTTCGTGCGTTACAAGCATAAACTGTAGTGGAACGGATTATGGAGCGTTGATGTCATAAACGACGAGATACACAAATGTCATTGGTTTATTTGAAAATTGCGCCTTTTTCAATGTCAATCGATAGAGAGAATTAATGCTCTGTGGTCAACGCCCATTTCAACCCACCTCTTACACGATGCCGTCATTAGTAACGGTTTCGCCACGACCATAGAGACCGTCGTCGTCATGTGGAACGACTGACTGAGCATTTTGGGCGTTGTGAGCTACTAACAGAACGCGTCCGCAGCGCTCACAACAACCCATATCAAGAGGTGGGTCAAGTTATACATTCCACTTGAATTTAAGATTGTAACTCCCGCAAGCAAGTGGAATGGGAAAAATCGCGGTTGTGAATGAGGTATTTGTGGGCACCAAGAGGAACGTAGCCCATGTAGACGATTCAATTCTATTTTTGAATTTGGATGAAACAACCAAAGTAACAAAGTCGAATCATTCAATATCATTGAATACCGCTGCTTCTTTTTAGTCCTATGTCTTTTAATAAATAAATATATAAAAATAGCCTTTATTTCCTGACATTTTTGTTTTTATACTGTTTTTTTAACACAGTGACAGCAGCCAGTCAGGTTACTTCCTTGACATAAGCCTCCTCCATAATATGCCATTTTGTGCGATCTCTCGCTAATTTTCTCCAATCCTTTGGGAGATCATATTCTCTCTAGTCTTTCCATCCCGCGCTGATTGGTGCACGTATTTTTTTATTATCAAATTAATTTAATTTGTATATAGAACCAATTTCTTTTCTTTCTTTCTTGAGGCCAACGACCGTGATGGAGGCCCTGGTTTTCCTCTATACGCCCCATGTCTGGGCTGTGGGCTCGCTCACGTATTCACCTCCAGCTAAACAAACTCTTATTGTTAACTAGGAGTTCTTCGCGACTTAATTCACAATGTGCTCATATAGCAGAAATAAAAGCAGTTATTTTACCGATATTTAAAAAGTAAATGTTATTTCTAGCAGGACAATTGGTTAATTACAATGAGAATACATTAATCCTAGAAATTTTCGTAGAACCCGGAATAAGTATTGTTACTAAAAACACGCAACTACAACTGTTCTATTAAACAGATACATAATGCAAGTCATAAAACCATTTACCAACTTGAGGAAAACTACTATATGATTGGGTCTACTCTAAATCCCGCGCGATTACCAGGCTATAAAGTAGCGCAGATTTTAAGTCTGGGCATTTGCTATCGACCAGTGAAAACTGCATCCAAATTGGCCCAGTAGTTTTTAAGTGAATTCCTAACAAATGGACAAAGACAAAAAATTTAAAAAACGAAAGATTACACATTTACATCAAATATATTGCAGCATAACATCATCAGTACGTCACGTCATTATTATAAATATAATAATATTTTTCTATCCTTTTATTGCGTCTTGGTCTTATTAGTATAGTGCATTTCTACAACTCCATTAATTCTTCAAAAAGTAATTCTGTAACATACTTCTATATAAAATTGATAAATAATTAGAACTTGATATATATATACTAGTCTGGCCATAAATACTGTTACATAAAAGCTTTTATATACCTGTATAAAAGCCAAAGGTAACCATTTCGAATAGAATAATTTTTTTTTGCTGAGAGATAATTATTGAATAATTATGTAGGTATAAATTTTAATAATATTACATTACTTCATTTTTTTTTAAATGCATTTTCATTTGTAACAGAACTTATGGCTGGTCTGTGTAAATAGAATAAGAAATATAAAGAAAAAACAATATTTAGCTAGACGTGTTGCTGGGGAGTTTCTTGCCGCTTCTTCTCCTTAACAGCAATAACGTGTTTAATATTTAATATAATATTTATTTATATTTAATATAATATTTTCTTAAGTTTTCGCGACTTGTATATATAATAAAACTACGTTTTAACGGTTTTAAGCGCGGTAATTTATTAAGTTTTAATTTGTCCGACGTTTCGGCCGCTTTTCACTCAAAAAAAAGCGAAAGTGAAGACAAATTAAAACTTAATAAATTACCGCGCTAGAAACCGTTAAAACGTAGTTTTATTTTATATGTATGACCTTCAAAAAGTGTTCTCCAGTGGAACTTATCTTGAATAAAACTTGAATTTTTACAAGTTTGTAATGTAGATCAGTGTTTTTCAACGTGTGGGTCTTTAAGGGGGTCGCGAAGCTTCTATAACGGAGTTGCAAAAGGTCGGGCAAGTATTTATCCGAACCCTAATTATTATGAAAATAAATAAATATGTTGGATTGAATATTTGACACAAAATAAAATACATGAAAAAAAAACAACGGGTAGGGGTCGCGAAATATTTCTTCATACTAAGGGGCCGTGTCAGGAAAAAGGTTGAAAAACACTGATGTAGATAATTGGTGTTTCCAGTGTAATAATAAAATCGTTAAAACGCGCGCTGAACTGCAAGCAAACGAGCGCGTCCGAGGTGGACCTGATATGCGTGGTGACGACGCTGTCCTCGTTGACCATCGCCGGGGGGGCGGCCGCCTTCTCCACCTGCGAGGGCTGGAGCTACTTCGACAGTGTCTACTATTGTTTCATCACCCTAACCACTATAGGTGATTTGCAAGTCACTACATACACACATAACTTCACGCCAGGTCCCTTGCGGGGTAGGCACGAACAACAGAGCGCCATACAGGCTTATTCTTACACACCTCACTTGCTTCTTTGACATTCATAGCTCTTGTCATGCAATTCACTCATTCTTAAATATTTTTGAAGTTAAACTTCTTTAAGCGCGTAATTTTTTTACGGATGAAACGCAATCATAATAATATTAGCGTCACGAAGATGTGCAGCGTTTTTGTCTTTTGTCTTACATTTTTAAACTCGTGATATTTTTCTAATGGAATGTCCGAATTGAATAATTCAAAAAGTTATATATTACTATAGCTAACTTCAGGGTGTCGGTTGACTATAGCTAACTTCATGGTGTAGCTTTTTCGTGTGACGGTGCGCGCGCGCATCGTAAAAATTTACTCTCATCGCGCCTAAGTATAACTTCAAAAACTTTTGAATTTTGAATATCTCCATTATACAAGGTTTCGGCGACATGGTGGCGTTGCAGAAGGACAACGCGTTGAACCGCAAGCCTTCATACGTGATGTTTGCGCTGATCTTCATACTATTCGGGCTAGCGATTGTAGCCGCCTGCCTTAACCTGCTCGTGCTGCGTTTCGTCACCATGAACACCGAAGACGAAAAGAGAGACCAGCAGCAGGCCGAACAGGTATGTTTTCAGTAATTTCAGGCAAAGGAAAGAAGAAAGAAAATAATTTTATTCAGGACAAATATATAGATTTTGCCATTTGGTAGGTCATTTCGTCCGACTGTATGGCTACCACCCCTGGTCTAAAGTATGTCGCCATAACAACCTTGAGTTGTGTTCCGGCATTGGTGACCAGGTTCCAGTCTCCCTTAGAGCAGCAGCGCATTTGTAGCACCTTTGGTGTTGCAAATGTCCATAGGCGATGGTAACTGCTTTCCATCAAGTAGGCCCTCTGCCTGTCTGCTGAACTCCTACAATAAAAAAATTGATACATTATAATTGCTGACATATTTAGAAACTAAAGTAGATTTTGTCCCAAAAGAGGCATCAGTCTCAGCATAATGCCGGTTGGTTAAAACCAGCGCTAATTTGCTAGGAACCAAAACTTAATAATATTATTATCAGATCAGCCAAATTGTAGATTGTTTATTGATACTAATTTCTTGTGGTTACTCGAAAGATGTCATTTTTTAAAGTAAATAAGCTCATCCAGTCTTGTCAGATATTTTTTTATATATACTATAATTATTATCAGTATAATTTCAATTATAACCCTTTGTCACACAGAATTCTTGTGGCATTTCACTGAACAGTTTACATTTGGCACAATTTTTTTTCTTAAAAGCAATCAATATCTGATAATAAATTCTGCCATCTAGAGACAGGAATTTGGGAGGTTCAAAATGGCTAAGCAGACTGTGATTCTATGGAATAGATAATAATAATACCCCACGGCTGCTTCCCGAGTCAAACTTAACTCGAATTTATATATGTCGGCTCACTCACACCGGGAGCGAATGACACTCTGGAATATCATCCAATAATCTGGAATGCTATAATCAAAGTTTATTACACCAGAATTATTACAATTACAATATTAAATACAGCACAATAATACACAGGAATATTAGGACAACTCCAAGAGTTGTCTCCACGCTTGTCAGGTGTCGAGCAGCAATCCCCTTCAAAGAATACTGCGATTATCGAACAGTAACTATCGACCACAATATACTATGTGCCTCTTGCCCAACCCAAACTCTTGTTCAACCGATGAACGTAGAATGACGGTTGAAGACTGTTGGCCGAAGACTGCCTCCTCTGCCCGAACACCCAGTATTTATAAGGTCCTGGTAGTACGCTGCAGTGATAACATCCGGTAATGCTTTGGCGCCACTTCAGTTTCACTTCCTCCATAACACCAACTTCCGCCATCCGTATAATTTCCAACTTCCGGTTACTCCATTTCCGATATCCCTTGGATTTATAATAAATGCTTCTACAATAACATCCGGTTATACGACTTCCGATTACTACATTTGACTACTTCTGTCAAATAATATTATAATAATAGATTTAAAGTGTCGTTGGCTGATTATTCCAGGCACAGCAAGTGGCAGTCCGGCTTGAAGGTGACGTGATAACCGCAGATGGAGCAGTTCTCAGAGGAGTCTCCAGGGGCACGAGGCTACCGGCCGATCCAAGGCAGATCACCACAGGTAACATCAACTTCTCTATAAAGAAAAAGATGCCCATAATCCTCTTTAGCATTTGATAATAACAAAACCCTGACATTTTTGCATGTCAATCTGTACATCTCTCTTTGTTTCTGTCATTTATTTTTCCACAGGATCTAAATAAATGACAATTTATAGAAGATGTAGTCTATGGCCTATATGGCGGTTATAACTCTAGAGCAGGGGTCGTCAAATGGCAGACCGCGAAAAAATTTCATTTTTCTCCTTAATTTATAAAAAAAAATACCTTTGTTATTTCCCTCATTACATTTGTTTAATTTCTTTTCTATAAAATATTATGTGGATCGCGATTTACATTCCATTTCTTAAAACAGACCCCGAGCGAAACTAATTGGTACCCCTGCTCTAGAGTGTCAAAATTTTTTTTGGAAAAATAAGTACCTCCTCAAAAATATTTATACAAAACTCAGAAAAAGAAAACAAACTTCCAGAAAATTCACACAAAAAACCGGAGGCAAACTTCAAAATTGCACCATGGCTCTAAAGTTGATCCATAAACTTTAAAGAGAACTACATAACTAAACTAATAAATAACGCAGTGTTTGAACTGTTGAGATGCCAATACAAATATAATGTACTCTGTGGACTTCATAGTGTTTAGGAGTGGCCGCCTTCCATTTTACTACGGGTTGAAACTTTTTTGCCACACACTTGTCCAATTTTATTATATACCTATACATTAGTGAAAGAGGAAGTATGGTCATTACAAAATATAAGTCTCTAACACACTATGCAGATATCTGTATCTGAATGCATATCTTTCATTGTCGCTCTCTGTGTAATTCAATAAATTAGCACACACAGCACAGATAATTTCTATTATCGTATAAAGTATATGTAGGCACCGACCGATGTCATAATATGGCGACAATATTATCTGCATATACAAATATATCTCCAGGTAAATGCTCCGCATGAATCTTATCATGAAAGAATGGTCAGCGGCGAGATGGACAGAAAGGAATATCTTCTTTAATCAAATCATGAATCGCCATAAAATATTTTGCCATTGGATATCGAAAATATATTCTAAATTAGTTATCTAACAAATCCTTGTAAATATTAAGTTAATTTTGGTCCTTCTTAAGTTTTATATGGCGCTCTATCGAAATTCGTGGCATTTTAGTCAATACTCGTGCAACACGCGCATCAAATTCAAAATCCTCTTCTGACAAGTTGTCCATCAACTCCAGAAACAATATACGCCAACACATTGTAACACTGTATAAATAATTCGCACTACCAAACTGGTCTAGTTAGTTTGAAGAATTTCATTTCGTATATTACCGTATCTGCGTAGTGTGTGGTACTTTTTGCTGATTAAATTTTTATACGCTGATAAAATATTATCGTATCTGCGTTATGTGTTAAAGGTAATCTAAATTTGTTTTTAAGGTGATACTTCACTGATTCCTCTATACATCGACGAAGAATACGCTCCGAGCGTTTGCAGCTGCTCTTGCAATTGTTTCGGACCAAATAGGTAATATAATATTGTAATTTTTTTATTCAACTCACTGCATTGTATAATCTTGTCTTTTTTATTGCATGAGTTCAGCAGACAGGCAGACGGTTCACCTGATGGAAAGTGGTTACCATTGCTTATGGACATTTGTAACACTAAATGTGCTGCCACTCTAAATGAAAACTGGAACCTGGCCGCTAATACTGAAACACAACTCAGGGTTGTTATGGCGGCATGCTCTGGACCAGAGGTGGTAGCCATCCAAACATTCAAATACCCTACCATTTAGCTGTGGGTTGGCCCAGCTGCAAGAAATTGTATTCTGTACATGAGATCAGAAAAACTACTTAAGCATGATTTTTGGCCAGAATTTGAACCCAAGTCATTCAAAAGATGTATGAGTTTGTTAGCTACTAAAGCTGTTACGATTTCTCTAAAAGAATATATTGTTTAAATTGATGTTTTTTTATTATGACATCTTTCAGATCAATACCATATCGAGATCCTCTATCACCAGTGCCAGCAACAAACATAAGACAAATGAAATCCAAAAATTATACAGAATTCGGTGGCCTTCCTAGATACATCGAGAAATCAGGCAACACACATTCACAGTCTCTACGTCTAAACTCGGCTTCAGGCTACCTATATATGAATGCTAGGAACGACTTCCAACTGGACCCAGAAGATTTTAGAGAAATGGTTGCAAAAAGAAGAGAACAGTTACGTAGAGGCATGATGATGTACGAAATGAGATGTAACAATAATGAAGTATTACACACATACAGACATAGTATTAGCACCAAATTGGAAAGTCCTCATAGTTCTTCCTTATATTCTATGAACATAAGATCCGAGAACCGCAGCAACGATCCGTTGGTCGACGACTATGATTCAGAGAAATCTAGCTACGCCAAGAAGAAGTTAATGAAGAATATAGCGAGGAATACGAATAACAGAAGGGTCGAGAACTATTTCTACGATGATGCAGTGTTGCATTTCGATGAAGAATATGCGTTTGATGGGTCCATATTATTCGCTAAAAGAAGAAAATCTATCGATAGGAACTGGGAAGGTTTTGCATGGGAGATTCCTAAACACTACGGACTGGACGCAGTGTCAAACGATGGCAGCTACGGATACTATTTGCCAGATGAAAACGAACAGGAACAATATTTTATAAACGATACTTTAACATTCAACCTGCCGCCGCACAGGGCGAGCATATAGTGACAAAAGTGAAAGTTGTGCCAAAAAACTGTGAATCAAGTTATACTATAATCCGTTCAAGTTAAAAAGTGAAAATAACGTGAAGTTAGACGAGTTTATGCTGTTGGTATCTCATGTACATAAAGGCAAGTAAACTATCGTTGAACTATTTTAATAGACCACATCTGTCAAACTGGATTTATGGCTAGTTCTTATATCATACTGATCATTCACTTACCATTGGTTGAATTTTGACTTTTTTTTTGCACTCGTCTAGTGGTAAACTAGATGGAAAGCGGTTACCATTGCCTATGGACATTTGCAACACCAAAGGTGCTACAAATGCGTTGCTGCTCTCTTAACAGAGACTGGAACCTGGTCACTAAAGCCTAAAGGTTGTTATGGCGACATACTTTAGACCACGGGTGATAGCCATCCAGTCAGGCAAATGCCCTACCACCTGGCAAAACATTAGACATTACTTGTATAGAGTTTTATGTCAAACTTTAACTTATAGGAAGGCAAATTAACGATTGAGATTTAGGAATCGTTTAGGCTATTAGAAGTTGTGTGACCTCTCAATAACCATATGATTACAAACTAGAATAGGAAAGCATATATTACTGAATCAAGCCAAATCCAAAAGCTCTTACCAATTTTTTTTTTTTTCACAGAACAGAATACAACCATAAATACATTAAATGTTTTTAACACAATTTTAAAATCTAAGTCTTATTCCTAAACATAATACAGGAGATTTTAATACATGAAAGCTCACAAAGGCCTTCATCAATATTCATATAGGGCATGGTTGAGTATTGTTTAAAATTAAAACTAAAGTTTCAATCAGCACATATACAGTTTTACTCTCCTAGTTTTGAATACACTTCAAATGAACCCTAATAACTTTCTAAATCACAATGCACTTTGATAATAGCGATTTGTTGCAGGCTTGATGCCCTTGCAACCAAACACACCATCCAAAACTTGTCCCGACATATCTATATGTCATTAAGGTTTATTTTAATAATATTTATGGCTTGGCAACTAGGCCTTAAGCCAGTCTGTCATTAAGGTGGTCGCTTCCTTCCATAGATGCAATACTCCACTAAAGTTTCATTGACAACATATTATTCTTATTGATGGTGCGCAGACAGATAGATATAGCGATACATAAAGAATAATATACCATGCAGTAGTCTAGATTCTATATCATATGTTTGTTGATAACAAAAAATTAATATATGCTAGAGAAAGTGGCTCTGATCAATTGCTTAATCACTCTCCAATGAATTATTTATATAAAATACAAAACGCGGTCTTATTGTATTAAACAAACTTTCCTAGTCGTCCATGTAAATTTATCTCACACAACTAAAGTTTTCTAAAATTGTAAGCTAATGAGGGTGTTTTAATTTGATATAAGACAGCCAGCCGGGACTGATTGAGCCTTAAGATATTCCTGAACAAACGCAGGTTTACTTGAGGCATTGGCCGCCTTGGCATGTCTGCTATCCTCCAGGTTGTCCCAAAGTTGTTGATGTAGTACCCTTGTCCTTCGACAAACCATGTTAATCAACATAATTATATGAGCAACAATAAAATAATTGACCAAAAAAACAAGTTAATATAAATCAAGTACTTTAACACATTCTTATATGGTTAAAAGAAACTTAACAGACATTTGAGTAATAGTTTAATTCAGTGCTTTTCAATCTTTTTTAATACGTGACTCCTTTACAGGGGGAAACATTTTAGTGACCCCCTTGAGTCGTAAGACAGACAAAAAGTCAATAATTTATAAGACTATGTTTATGTTTCTTTCTCAATTTTGTTACTCATATTCATTATTAGGGCCTTATACTCTCCCTTTTGCCCTCGACCCCCCGGGCAAGGCTCTGCGACCCCCCTAGGGGTCGCGACCCACAGGTTGAAAAACACTGGTTTAATCGTTTCTTTTTTAACTTGAACAGATTAATTAAACGAATAGTGTTAAAAATAAATGGGCCAATTAAAACTACGGTTAAACTAGAGATTTTACAATTTTCGCGGTAGTTTCGAGGTTTAATAGCTTTTACACGTAGTTAGGGTAGACAATCGTGTTTTTAAAATATTCCATTTATTACAATCCGCAAGAGTTAACTTGAAACTTGGCTCGGATGACGTAAGCGCGAGGTACTAATGCGTCGATGGCGAGAGCGGTCAGAAGGCGGGGGTCGGGAGGGGAGCACACATTCCGCTTAGGTCTCAAGTTAACTCTTGCGGATCATACATCATTATGGTTGCAACATGTCGTATGTCGACGAAAAATTAAAATTTTAATTAAAATAGTAACCCTTGTAACTAAGGCTGTATTCAAACCTGTATCGTTTGTTTCATCTGATCATTGTGTTGCATTTATTCTCTAGTTGACAAATTAACCACAAAAAAATACTAGAATGTTTTTTATGTAATCCTTAAAACATATTTGTAATTGTAATGAATTCTTTTTATTACAAATATCAATATTTCCGGCAACTTGATGGAAAGTGATTACCGTTGCCTGCGTAAGTTTGAAATATAATTTTTTTTATTCTAATAACAACTTACATAATTTTTATATATCTACATCTTAAAACCCGAAAGGGTTTGATGAAGATGCGAGACTGCGTTTTAAGTATAATTAATAAATAGGAGGCAGTTTGAGTTATTACATCTACAGTGTCTCCATTTCTTGTACCAAGTGAGAGGGGGACAGCAAACATTAATATGTGACATTATACTCTATTTTTGCCATGTACATACAGGTGACATACTCATCCTGTGTTTTAGTGTTGTTATTTTATTAGTAAATAGATTAATTAATTAATTTAGTAAATAAAACAAAACTGTTAAGGCGTTGGCGACCTCGAAGTAATTTTATGCCTTTCATAAATTACCCCATGACATAATGTATGAAGAATACTGATCTAAAATATAAATAATTATAAGTTGTGACTCTCACACAATAATTAGCCACCCTAGAGAGCTACTATGACATGTGTATCTGACCAAAATCAGATTGAGAATGATCTCGTCACTACACCCGCTCGTTTTTATATAGGATTAGTGAACAAACACTACTACCTGCAAACTATTACAATTAGTACAATATAAGTGACATTACTTGAAACAAAATTTCTTAACAGTATATGTATACTTCCATATTTTAATATGTATATGCGATCATGCAACACAGTGATGATATTGTCAAATAAATGTATGTATGCAGCGTAATACACATATTCTATCTTTTTAGATGTAAAACATGAGCAATCAAATTAGAAGCATTTAATAATTTTTCAATAATTAATTCAATCACATTACATACAGCATTTTGCAGTCGCCATGATGTATTGTTGCTGTGAACCAAAATTGTGATTACTGTTTAGATTTTGACTTACCCTTAAATATTTCCATGGAAAAGGTGTTTGTTAGCTTAGTAGCTAAAGTAATTGGACAGCTCCAATGATATGGATTCATATCCTGTATGGAGAGCATGCATTAGTATTTCAGATGTAATGGGAATATTGTTATTATTACCAACATTTCTTTCTATTGACAAGCTGAAAAATAACAAGCAACTCGTCTAGGGGTAGTCTTGTAGTAGATTCCTGCTTCCTTAGTGTGACATCACGTATTTTTGAATTTTACGTCAAGTAATTATTCAGTTCAAAACAGCAGTTCCTCAATTAATTTAATTTTCGTTTAAATTATTTTTAATAATTTAAACTTAAACTATTTTTAAGAATTTAAATTATTTTTAATAATATAAACTTAAATTATTTTTAATCATTTAAACAATGTGCTCGTGCAGATAGTTATTTTATTATTGCATGAGTTCAGCAGACAGGGAGACTGCCCACTTGATGGAAAGCGGTTACCATCATCTATAGACATTTGGAACACCAAAGGTGCTACAAATGTGCTGCTGCTCCCTTAAGGGAGACTGGAACCTGGTCACTAATGCCGGAACACAACTCAAGGTTGTTATGGCGACATACTTTAGACCAGGGGTGGTAGCCATCCAGTCGCGCAGATGCCCTACCACCTGGCTGTGGGTTGTTTTGTCGCCTCTTACGACAGGCCGCCCAGCCGCAGGAAATTGTATTCCTTCTCCGACATTTTTAAACAGTTGGAAATATTTTGAAGTTTTTCGTTAATAGTTCAAATTTAGTGTTAAAAAATTTGAACTAATAACAAAGAAACTACCTAAGCAGTGTATGCTTCTAGACCAGTATTCGAAGTTACATTATTGTAATGAAACATCAGTGCTTTAACCACTAAGCTACCATAAATATTATTAATAAAATCACAAAGGAATATTAATTTAAAATTCACTTATTTACATTAACTATTTCCAAGCTAATTTCAAGTCAAAGTAGAAGTCTAAACAATAACTTAATTTAAGGTGTTTACAGTAACATAATAGTAAAGAGCTTGGCTTCCTTGTAGATATTGTATAGGACTTGTTCTGATAGTTCCATACATAATTGGATAAGACTGCATACTATGTTGGTCATTTGTCTTCCTTATATAATGTTCTCAATAACTCCTATATAAATATATACTTCATTCTCAGCTAAATATACATACTTTGTGTATTCTATTTTTGTTCATAGCTTTTTTTATTTATTTGGCTTCAATGCAAATGGCACTGATTTTGCCAATGTCAAAGTATGAAGAGGCAGTTGGAAAAATAAAATATATATAATAATACACAAGTATTAGTAGTATTAAATTCTTTATTGGTCAATACACTTTATTAAATATTATACAAACTACAAAGCTAGAGAACATTATTACAAAACTAATAATTAACATCTAAAAATTTACTTAAAATATATGCATAGATATGCATTGTTTACTAATGCTTGCTTTCCAAGTTGACTGCCAATGTCAGTGTCTAACTAACAGTTGCATAACAATGACAGCTGTCATAAAATTACAGCAGATAATATAAATGATTATTAAATAAAAGAATGATTTAATTGTCAAAAAAATAGAAAAATACATAATTTACATTGCTGTAAAAATTAATACTAGCTCAATGTTGCCAGACTACTGAATACTGTTTTGGTACTAGTAGATCTAACAATTTATAATAATTTTTATTTTGTTACTTTTGTGGCATTTTATTGATTCTTGCTTAACAATAAACTATTATTAAATAAGTAAAAACATTAAATATCGCATTTACTATGTGATCTAGGTGTTGGACAGTTTCATTCACTGAAACTTAATAAATTTTCTAAACACACCATTCTTTATTCTGGTCTGGGTGTCTGGGATAAATGCAATTTATGTCCAAATTTATTACCTATAAAACAAGCTTAGATTTGGAGTGTACGATTTGAATTTCTTTGCCAATATGTGAGCTAAATGAGAGTTTAATTTATTATATTATTATCACATAAAATTCATACGTATTTTATTTATATACAGACATAACATTAACCTGTTAGGTTCGATACAAGCCATACAGGTTATTACACTGCATTCATAATAATCACAATGCAATTACATGTTTTACAGAACAAAAATATTTTATAGCATTTTTTACTTTTTTTCATCTGGTAACTCAAAACTGTCATACATACTGTATGTAATAATATATAATTATACTGTAGTATTATCAAAATCTTCCACTTTTATAACCAACATAGTATGTATCATAATTATATTAATTTTCGCGATTCATAAATCGATAAATAAGACTTGTTGTAATATTACATAGTAAATATGTAAAACTGACTAACAGTATTAAAACTGATTCATCCAAAATGTTATTAATTAAATTATTTTAAATACGATACGTATGCAGGTTGTGTGCAGTATGCGCCATACTTTGCCGCCTTTAATGATTATCTGCAGAAGGTTGCGCCATAATCGTTTTTGTATGAAAAAGAGTCACTTGTGCAGCCATCTGTCGCTATATAGAAGCGGCCATAAGATTTGACGCGGACTGTACTAATAATTATTCATTTAATTATTATATATTTAATGTCCTTAAAGGAAGGAAATTACTGACAAAAGAATATTAACTTTAATTGATATCATATCGATGGATCAAAGGCTATTTGTTTTAAACGACATTTTTTTATTGTCGGGAGATAAAGTTTGAAGTTTCAAATGACCCAGATAAACACATCACTAACGAACTATGTACCATACTTAAAAAAGAACATTTATAGTATGAATGAACATTTATAGTATGAATGAACATTTATAGTATGAATGAACATTTATAGTATGAATGAACATTTATAGTATGAAAAAAGAACATTTATGGTAGTAACTAGTTTCAATACTAGTCCTCAAGTTCTTTATATTTCTTTAAGTTGAGACATTAGGATGAAAAACCCATCGTGTTAAGTCTTACACAAAATGTCGCTTAAAACAAATAGCCTTTCACCCCTCGATATAACACATGATATCAAGATATACTGGCTAGTTTTGCAAACCTTGTGAAGCCAAATTAAAAATGAAATGAATAGGGAATTTTTATACTCTGAAAGAGGTATGATGTGATTACTTTCTAGTCAAACACTATGCTTTAAGCCAAAAATAATGTAAAATTTTCAGTGTCTTATTGTAAGAACAAAGTAACATTGTAAACATGAGAAATTCATCAATCTACAAACGTCGTACTATTTTTATGTTTACTGTTTATAACTTGAAAAATACGTCCTTTTTTATAAAATGAAATACCAACTCAATTTTTTTTACGAAAACTTGACTTCAAATGCATATAGGTACTATCAAGAAAAAAAAGACGGGTTGCGTCTCGGGACGCCCGACAGAAGTGATAACTTAAAATAATCTGACGTGAAAGAAAGAGAAGCTAGAGAGTCTGGCGCCGTAACGCGTTATGTAACGAAGCGGTGTACCCTCCCATAAGAAGTTACCACTTCAAAAATTGATTTCGGTCCAGAGAGTACCAACAATATAGTTGGTATAGTTGGTTGTCACTAAATTTTTTACAAATTGTAACATTGTTCTTACAAAAAGATGCTGGACAAAACTCCATGTGGCTTGGCCATATTGTTTTAAATTATTTAAAAGTATATGTGTTGTTTTTGATAATTCACAGGGATTTCTTGTTATTTTATGGTACAACCATACTGTTCAGCTATAAGCTGTACGGTTAAATTTATTTGAAAAATACTGTTATCTTACAAAAACTTATTAAGACGGAAATCAAATTTTGCTTTTTCACGTTAGCTGCAGAAGGCTGTGTAATACACGATGTTGTATGAAACTGCGTTTATTATACAACCACTAACTCTAACCAAGAACTTGGGCTGTAAAGTTGTTTTTGATATTTCAAAATTCAAATATTTATTCAATGTACAGTTTGTTATAATTTCGTTTTTCTCGTGAAACCAAATTATATTTTTATAAATTTGTTACATCTTATAAAGATATTAATGTTTTTTTATAGTTATTTTTAATAAAAGGGAATACCCGAGTTCCTCAGTGAAATCTGCCCCCGCGGCTTTTTCTACTTATGGGGATCATTTTAACTAAAAGAAAAACTGAAAATTTAGGTGACTTAATTTTGTAACGGTTTTAAGCGCGGTACTTTATTTGATTTTTGTTATACCGACGTTTCGACCACTTTTCAGTGTCCGTTAAAACGTAGTTGTATTATGTCTACAAGTCGCGAATACTTAAGAAAATATTATGACTTAATTTTATTTAATAATAAAATAATCCGCACAGTAAAAGTGGATAACGCCGCGGGGGCAGATTTCTCTTGGAAATCCGTCAATACCCTTTGAAGATCTTTGTTTGATTGTTAGTATTAATTTTTAATTTAAATAAAAAGACATGTATAAAGGATTTCAAAGTTTTTAGTATAGAGCCTGGCCTTAAAGAAATTGAATTTGTATATGACAATGATTGCAGGTTATAGGGGCCATTTAGGTTTTCTTTCACACACTGCTCAGTGTTGATCACGGCTATTTGTTCAATACACATCTGCCGATGATGATGACAAATGTCAAATTTTCTAAAAATAAATTCACAATTCTCTAGTAGATAATGTGTGAAATTTAACAAACGATTATAAGCAAGGTCATAAATATTTAAACAAAAAAAACATTTTATATGCGCCTGCTATTTTTGAGAAAATAATATTTTGAGTAATAAACAAGCCATGTTCTATACTTTAATAATTGAAATTTTATAATTTATTAATTTTAAGATAAAAATGTGAGCATTGCATAGCGTTTTGTGATGCCATACCTCACGTTACACATATTGCCATAATACAGTATTATTTAAATTGCTCTGTGATAATTTTGCCAAATCATATATAATTTTAAGTGTTCTCTTATAATTTACACCTGTTACTATATCTTAATTAGTTTTTAACTGATTCAGTGTGTGTTCAATTTGATCTTTAATTTTTATACTACTTTGTTTTTTTTATATTTTTATGAATTACGGATTGTGTAAAAGCCATCGGTGTATAGGTGTTGAGGCAGCATAGAAACTTTTATAACAGTAATTTTAGTGAATTATGAATTAAAAGTTAGCGAATTAAAAAAAACTATTTTATAAATAAAAGGTACGATTTAGTCTGGTGTGCACCGACATTTAACCAATAGTTATAATGAAATAATCGCTAAAAATATATGGCTAAACATTGATTATTTTATTTTAACCACCGGTTAAATGTCATTTAACCAACGGTTAAAATAAAATAATCACTGTTTATGTATACATTTTTAGCGATTATTTTATTATAATCATCGATTAAAAGTCGGTGCACACCAGCCTTAGTCCCACTGCCTCTGATCTAGGGTTGCCAAACATATTTTATATTAAAGTATATTTATTATAGTAAACTTTATTTTTTGTAAATATACTTTACACTTTTGCATAACAATTAAGTATGTGAAAATACGCTTTCTGATGTATAAAATGAAATACTTATAAACTTAAAATAATTTATCTTCCAAATACTTAATCTTTTTTCTACTTAAACAATGTGATATACGTTATTTTTCTCAAAAACAGTTGGCAACCCTATTCTCATCCAGATCGGTTTTTGCATTCAGATAACATAAAGTATTATGCAAAATTTGACATTGCTAGCTAGATATACTGTTCTAATAACCATTATAATTTATATAGTCTGTGCTAAACTTTATGACCGGTTTAGTTAACACAACAATAAAGTTGAATTAAAATCATATAATAGAAAGAGGACTTCTCCTCACTTAAAAGAAGACAAACTGGAATATTTCTCGATATAAGTTCCGCATCTATGACGTGTTAGGGCGCGTTCCCACTATGTCGTAACGTAATTTATCGTTAGAAGACTGTAGTCTCCAGCTGTTCCCATTATAACGATTGTTTGTCGTCAATTTTGAAGTGAAACTTCTATATAGAGGGGGTCTTATGGAGTTTTGACTCACGAAAAGATGTCACAGTCACGTGATCACCGTCACTAATGTCCGAATTGAATAATTCATAAAGTTATATAAAGGTATTGAAGCAGTCTTGAATATGAAGTAATTTATTTTGATAAGGATTAATATCAAGATACAAATAAAAAGCCTTTTCTAGCGGCGGCATTTTAATTAATTTTTTATAATAAAAAAACGCTTATTGTAGTAGATTGTTAATGTACTTGTCCAATTTGAAAACCTGCCCGTAAAACTTCAAGTCAAAATTTTGTTGCGATTCATTTTATCACTTGTCAGTTGAAGATTTTCCACTTGTCCGTTGCGATTCGTTTTCCACTTGTACGTTGCGATTCGTTTTTCCACTTGTCCGTTGCGATTCGTTTTTCCACTTATCCGTTGCCATTCGTTTTTCCACTTGTCCGTTGCGATTCGTTTTGCCACTTATCCGTTGCTATTCGTTTTTCCACTTGTCCGTTGCGATTCGTTTTTCCACTTGTCCGTTGAAGTTTCACTTCTAATATGTGTCCCAGCACACATTTTTTTTATCGTTTAGCGACTATCGTATCTGGCTGTTCCCATTGGATCGCGACGACATTTTATCGTTTCACGGCAGTCACTTTGTCGTTTACACATCATTAGCAAGCTACTACAGTCGCGCGGGGGATGGGAAAATACGTGTAAACAACGAGACGATATTTTTATCGTGGTTACGATAGATTTGCCGTCACGATTTAGTCGTAACGATTTTTTATCGTTTTACGACTGTCCTGCTAGCCCACTGTCATGACAATCTGTCGTCACTGCAAAAAATGTGGTAGACGACAGTAAATCGTGTCGTGTTATATGTGAACACATCCATTTAAACATATAAGCAACGACACTTAAAACTACACGATTATCTGTCGTCACGACAAAGTGGGAGCGCGCCCTTAGCTATTATATCATCCATGCAGGCCATAAAGTATGGCACGGACTATACTTAAAATATATTTAAATGAAAAGATCATTGAAACGATATGGAGTTATGGTCTATGGTCCATCTTAATGGGAAATGGGTGTGATAAAATAAATTTCAAGCCCCGTCTCCTGCTAGTACTTTGACGCAAATATCACAACTTGTCACTAATGAATATTGATTATTACAAACGAGCTTCAATGAAAATATGTTAATAAGTGTTATAGTAGAGTAAGTCAAAACCTAGTTGGTTTCGAAAAAGACTCAATACAATTCATATGCATATTTAGCTAGTTTTTTTTAAGTAATGCTATCTAACGATCATGCATTAAACGCGGTCGATTGTAAACTATATAATCTACCTTTTAAATGATACGGTTTATATGAATAGTTATTACTTACGCTGGTATCGTGATAGATAGATAGCACTTTTTTGCATACCAGAATAACCCCAGAAAAGTGAGTGAGAATTCCAATGACCCACTTCCTCCAACCCCTCCCCACTTATCCAATCTTGCCTATCCTATTCCCTTATATTATTCTCATATTCCATTCGCCCTCTCTGCAGGGCCGTTTTACCCAGGGGGCAAGAAGTATTTGGCACAGGGCCCTAGGAGACTCAAACCAACCTTCCTACCTGCTATAATTATCACAAAATAATAAGCTCGATTTGACAGTATTTATTACAACCTATTTAGAGATCGAAACTTGTAAATCGTTAACCAAGTTAATCGATTATTACAAGATATCGATTAAAAAAATTTGATTGCTTGATTTACTTCAAGTTAATTACTTTTTATGATGTTAAATATCTAATAAAATCGATAATGAGCGCGAAAGTTTTCTCTCACATCGCCTTTTGCGTATCGCATGCATCTATCACATAAATAATAAAATTTTATTTATATTATATTTATTATATATATTTAATAAAGTTTTTTCCTGAATCGATATGAGCTAATGAGAATCAAGAACCCTTTGGTAGCAACACTATTTCTGTTTTTGGGATTTCGTCATAAACTAATACGACATTATAAAATTAATAAACTTCGGTGTTTGGAGGAAAACAATAATTAAAATGTGTTTTATAACATTATATAACACACCAGTAAAAAAATTATCAACTAAAAAACTGTGTGTCTCGGGACGCCCGACAGAAGTCATAACTTGCGTGAGAGAAAGGGAAGCTAGACAGACTGGCGCCGTAACGCGTTACATCACGAAGCGGTTCACCCTCCCATACGAAATTATCACTTCAATATTTTTTTGCTTTCAGTTTTGTTGATTTCATTCAGTTACGTCCTACTATACGTACTATACGTGTCAAATTGGGCTTTTTATTTTGTGATTATTATAGAATTCAATGACATAATATAGGTAGAAATATCGTTCATAAATAAGCCTAATACAGCTTTTGAGTCTTGCTTTTAGATCTTATATTATCTATACTATAATGCGAAATTATTATTTTAACAAAAACTTGCCACAAATTCAGAGAACTAATTTTTATTGCTGGCAAGGGGTGCAGTCTAATTTCTTCACCAGTGCGCCTAGTACAATTAACGACGGCCCTGCCTGTCTGATCTCTAATCTCATCCCTCTGTATTATCCTCTATATTCCATCCTAAAGGCTATAACACGTTTTTGTTGCAAACGTCTATAAGCGGCGTTAATCACTTTCCATGAGCTCGGCGGTCTGCCTGTTTGCCAGCTTTGCTATAAAAAAGAACTTTCTAGGCGTTACAATAGGCAGCCAAATCATTTAAAGTGATTTATTCGATGAGGCGAATATGCGAAGTATTGATGATGCTATAATATTATGTCGAAGCATTAACTAATCTGTGGCCCACCTGTGGGATAAAATAAAACTGTTTAGTTATGTCATAGTGACAGTTTACTCGGGAAGTTTTCATTTGCCAAAGGGGTCCGCATGCGCGCCGAAGCTATTCCTCCTATATGCTCGCTTTCGGTCAACCATCTGCCAATATTTCAACAACAAAAAGGAGTCCCTTGTAGCTATAGGAAGGAACCCTAAGAGCCATATCATTTAAATGGGAGGTCAGTTTAATTATTTAATAAATTGTTAAAAGACGAGTTACGTAAGTGCGGAATCTAGTTAAATTGTAAATCGTGATCCTGATCTAAATAATTGTAATTTTAATAATGACAATTGTAACATACATCGGATTTCAATAAAAAAGTATTAAACAACTTTGTTTTTTTTTGCCTTATCAATAGCTAGGAAAGATTGTGTCACGAATATCTGGGAAGCAAAAGTTTTAAATTATAAATCTTTTTAAGAATGATAAACATACGATTTTAAGTGCGGTACTTATTGGATTTTTAATCTGACGTTCCGGCCACTTCACTAGCCGTGGTCACGGAAGAAAAGTGGCCGAAACGTCGGCATAAAAATTAAATACAATACCGCGCTAAAAACTGAAACTTATTGACATTCAGTCTCAAATAGCATATCATGTTGCTAAGTGATCTCCCAGGGGCCTGCAATCAAAGTACAAAAATAACCATATATAATCTGAAAGGATTCTAAATTGATTCCCAAAGTGGACTGTAAGGCCTGAGCCTGTTGAGACTCCGGTTATGAATTCGTGGATTGTATAGTTTGTTTGATTCTTGAAGAATAATGAACGGTTTACATATATGAATATGGTTTTAGTGCTAGACTGTTTTTACAATTGTGTGTACGGTGCACGCGTTTATGAAAGAGGATCGTTAGCAAAAGTTGCTTGTAATGAAGTGTGAAACTGGTCTGGATGCTGGCTGCAGCCGTAACCGGACCATCAGGCTTACATATGCAGACCAGACACTAAAAGAAAACCATATACTAGAATGATGATAACCCCTCCTGTATAATCAAATCAGAACCATTACTCGCCTCTGGTACTTTTTTTAATATACCTAACTATATTGTGTACACAACTCCTGCGGCACTAATAAACCCATGCGGTTTCTGTACCACATTCGAATTTCTTCACAAAGCTATAAGTCCAAAGTGATATATTTTTTTGGAATGGAAATTCAATTTATAGAAAGAAGAGTGAATTTGGGGAATAGTGTGAATGGAGCGTTAGGTAAACTTCTAGGCGCTAAGAACCTCAGCCAGAAGGCCCAGCTTGCCATACACAACGCGGTGCTGGTACCTCCGCTCACGTATGGAAGCGAGAGTAGGGTATAGAACAGAGAGCATGAAAGTAGAGTAAACGCGGTCGAGATGCGAGCACTGCGCAAAATCTGCGGAGTGACGCTCGCGGACCGCGTTCGTAATACCGAAGTAAGAAAGAGAGTTGGTCTGAAAGAGAGTGTCGGGGTGAAGGTAAGGAAAGGAATGCTCCGGTGGTTCGAGCATGTGGAAAGAATGTATGATGAAAGAATGATTACACAGATAT
The DNA here is from genome assembly GCA_949752895.1 of Dendrolimus pini. Lineage (NCBI taxonomy): Eukaryota > Metazoa > Arthropoda > Insecta > Lepidoptera > Lasiocampidae > Dendrolimus > Dendrolimus pini. Next base: position 10,650,845 of record OX457146.1, read on the forward strand.
ACAATGCAAAAGTGGATGGATGCAGAAGCCGCGGAAGGCCACGACACACCTTCCATGATCAAATTGATCGTGTACTAGCAGAAGGTGATGTCAGGAGTCTTAAGAACAGACGAGCGTGCAAGAGCTATGAATGTCAAAGAAGCAAGTGAGGTGTGTAAGAATAAGCCTAAATGGCGCTCTGTTGTTCGTGCCTACCCCGCAAGGGACCTGGCGTGAAGTTATGTATGTATGGAAATTTCAAAATAATTTTTCATCAACTCTATGTTTTTCTAGTCTCTATAACACGTGTAATGTAATAAATTCCATCAAGACTGAAAAATTCATCTTTTTGCCCATGAAAAAGAAAGTAAAGAACACACAAGTTACAAATTTATTTTCACGTTATACATTGGAATCGATTCCAAGCCTAGGAAATAAAACGTTTAAATAAAAGACATTTTTAAAATAAATCTTTGTTTTACTGTATTACTTACTTAAGTCACACAATTAAATCACAATATTTCTTGAATTCTAAAAGAATGCCCGTGTTATAGGTAACTAAACAAAAAAACAGGCATTATTACAGAATATTTTATTAACATAATAATTATTAAATTAAAGTTAAAGCACCGATTCCCAAAGCGGTCTGTACCGACCAACTATTTCGTAAAAGAAAGTGTTTTTGTGTGTGATGTATTACAAAACATTCACAACAAAATTATTTAAAAACAAAACTACAAAAAATTCCTTGAAATTCCCGACGAGAATTTTTTTTCTTTTTTTGAGGCGAGCGAAAATGCTGACCGATTTACGCACACTAGGAAACGGCACGCATCCATCGGGGGCGATAACGCTAGCAATAGTATGCTTTGTTTGCGCTCCGTCCGCAATGGCGTGGCACAGAGGAGTGTGGAAGACTCAGAGCGATGCCGCACGGGCGAGCAACCTCAATACCCACTAAAAAACCCCCTCCTTCCTGTCGACCCTGCGCTTTGTTTGTGATGGAAAGACTGAGATATAGAACATAGTTACGCAACAGTCGATTCAGCGCAATAAAGTGCCTGGAGTGTGCCCTGGGAGAACACACCCCACTTCGAAACGGGGGCAGATAAATCCCTTGCGTTACCTAGTAGCAAGGGCCCCCCGTACCGGAACCTAACTCAGGGAGGGAAGTAATGCGCGTACCTGCCTCTCCGGGTGCCAGCTGAAGGCCGGCGACCTCGAGTAGAGACGTTAGCAAGCGCTGCAGGACTTCGCTCCCTGTCCCTTTCTGCGGCCTCTTTGAGAGACATTACTGCCTCACAGAAAGTAACCGCAGACTCCCAGCGGTCATCGCTGTGCAACATGGCCGTTACCAAGTCGTTCCCGACGAGAACTTGATGCAACCTTCATTAGCTATTTACATTAAAAATACATTTGACGGGTCGTTGAAGAAATAAATACCCGTTCATTTATAAAATATGTAATTTCGTACGTAATATTTACATATACGAAAGAAATAACATTAAATATATAATGAGATTTAAAGGGATGAAAATATGTACATTTTGTAGACGACTTTTCTCTTGTCTCCTATGTCACATCACAATTGACAATCCCTCACTCTAAAAATCTCGCCTGCCAGGCAGTGGGCGAAAAGGTTCGTTTCGCCACACATTGGTTGGCAACCAAACCCTCCTTTAAATAAAAATCCGATAAATACATTACATAACTTCACAGTCTGAATTTGGATCTGCTTTTAGAATCTTGTTATCACATATATTTTTAAGAATATTTTTGAATACAAACTTACGCAATTTTTTTAATGCTAAAATTTTCTTCTTACCAAACTCCAAAATCACCAAATAAAACCATCATGTCAGTAGATTTATTTTCCGCAAACCAAGCGATATCTCATGAATGTGATGAAAGATTCTAGCAAGATTTATCACATATAGAGAAACGATACAACGGAAAATGGTCAAAATGATTACTTGCCGATATTTGTTACTCGATTCGCCACAAAATTACAATAGAATACACGAAAATGGAGAAAATTTGAATGATGACATGCGTACCAATGGTCTCAAAACGGAGGACGCAGAAGACAGCGCGAAGTGGAGTAGAAAAAGTAGGAAAGCAGACCCTGGGCGTCGGAGTGAACGCAACCGGGATTTAACGCTCGGAGGATGATGACAATGAATGAAAATGGAGAAACTACAAACTGAAATGACTATCAATAATTCGACATAATATATACTTTTGATGATTTTAAACGTCACCGGATGAATTAAATCAGCTATTGTCATAATAACTAAATATATGTTTTGTATATAAAGAAAAAAAAACAACGCTTAATTTATCAACTACAAAAATATGGAAACGGTATAAAGCTTTTAATACTATATTTATATTTAGAAGTGCCTAAATTTAAAAAAAAGTTGTTTTTTGCCGATTTACTTCTTTCATTTTATTTTATTAACAACTCTACGGGCTCTAGTCCCGTACGTTTTTTTTACAATTAAATAAGAAAAAGTTTAGAAGTTGTACACGCTTATTTGTTACTGTTGTTATTGTATGTGACATTAAATGAATGCATGTCTGTGTTGTGGTGTACCTTACGAATAACTTATTATATTAATTTATTCTAATTTTTAATACTAAACTTATACTAATGTAGAGTGTATCTGTTACATGCTGGTGTTGTGAGGAAGTGCGTGTGCAGTGTGTGCCTTATGTTTCATATTATTTGTGGTCTTCATCGCCACTGTCATCTATACATATAATAATACTGTAGAGGTCGAATTTCTGTACAATGAAAAATAATGCTAAATACCGAGTCAGGGGGGGTAGTAAGAAGTGAAACTTTGGGTGGAATCTTTCAAGTTAAATTTGACCAACTTCCCGGTTTCCGATTGAGCTGAAATTTTGCACGCACATAGGTATATATACAACATAAAATTACACCAAAACGTGACAATATTAGCGATAAGAAACGTGCTGTAACCAACATATTGCCAGCTCCAATGTACCGTACTGGCTTTCCAAGACGGCAGCAATGCTATATATCTGTGACACTATATAACAAGATAAATAAACAAATCAATGTATATGGACTCACAAGTCGGGAAGTTAAAATTAAACAAAAAAACTGGCTACTTATCCTTGACTATGCTACCACCGGAGCACTGTTTTAATTTATATTATATTATTTCCTTTAATAGTAACCGTACAGTACATACATAACTCTCACACACACACATACGATGTGCGCAGTGTTGCCAACCCAAAAAACTAAAAAACAACAGCTCGCCAATAAAAAAACAGGAGAAAACAGTAGGTAAAGTAAAAAAGGCAGATTTCATATTTTCGTTATATAATTAAATCAATATCCAATATTAAAAACAATAACCGCCTTCTTAGTTACTAGGACTCACATATATTGTTATATTAATAATCACAACATAATAATATGTAATAAAAAAAAACATAAATGAAAGTAAAAAAAATTTCCACTTTCACTCTCAATTGCCGTATCTACAGTATTTTCTTTTTCTTTTTTTAAATCATACATATTTCTATTAAATTTCTTCATGTGCCTTTCTGTGGCTTCAAATGAGTAGCAATCGGTTATTTCGGATTTAGTATGTAATACTCTTTTAATAGTTGTAGTCGATATTCTGTTGCGTAATTTGGTTAGTAATATAGTGTAGGTGGCACTGAACGCTAATTGAAAAAACAGTAAAAATTAAGAATGAAACAGAAAACAGGGACATCAATGTGAAAACAGCAAATCTACTGTTAAAACAGTAACACTGGTGAGAGGGCACTGATTCCCGAAACACAGGCTTCATGCCTAGCTCAGGAGTTAGGGACTTCCATAAGTTATTGTATCAGATTTTTGGCAATAAAGATTTATTATTTATTATATTTATATCGTGTGACAATGCAATAATGTGGTACCATGAAGCTGATGTGATGATGGAGTCGGAAGGTGGCCATGGTAACTCCTGCACTAAACAAGATAGACCTGTCATGTTTTGGCTTGTTTTACTTGTCTTGGCTAGCACTCTGCGGCTACAAGATATCCAAGATCTCAAAAGCTTGTATTTAAAAACCATGTTTAACAATTATACCAAATAAGAACATATTTTTGGTGAGCAATAAACTGTTTTCATTTATTCATTACCGGTTAGTATCTTTATCTATGTTCTTAGGACCAGAGGCAAAAACTCTGGTAACACTGGCTGGTAGTCCAATACCACGTGCCACTTTCACTGTGTTCTCGCTTACAACTGAGGAACAAGGCCCTTTCGCAGGCGGGTGCATTTATAAAAACTTCTTAAAATATCTTATATCGACAATAAATCTTCTCTTCTTTATGTCTTTAGGCATTTTTGCTGTGCTCAATTTTCTTGAAACCCTGTTTAAGACTAGTTTTAGGTTTGGTTTCTGAACTGGCAGCGAAGGGTCGGCCTTCCCTTTAATGTTGCTCTGAATCATTTTAGGTTTTGCTTCAGTAATATTTCTTATAGGAGTTTTTTTCATAGCTGGTATATATTTTGATGAGTTACTCGGGTTGTCCAAGTTTGACTTTGACGGTGTCCATCCGGATTCGCTTTCATCCACCTAGAACAAAATTACTTGCATCAGTTGCATATAGGGATGCAAACAAAACATAGATATTTTCAAACATTGATGTATCATTCATAAAGATCGATGTTTTAACATTGATTTGGAAACCAAAACATCGACGATACATGATTGTTCAAGAACAATATTTTATCTTACATAACGCGCCATCTTGCACTCTATCTGTGATCTACACAGACTTCCATTATATCATTTTTGAAGTGAAAGTTCTTTATCGGTGTTGGAAAAAATTTACTTTCACATTTTTCGGCTGTGTCACTTTTTTCCGTCAACAACTATTGTGTAGCGACACGTTGTTGATAGATGGATAGTGAGATGAGCATTGTAATATTTCTTTACTTTATTGTGTTTTAATTAATATACGAGCGAGTTTGATGATTTATAAATCATTTATTTAGTATCCTACATATATATATTAAAGTGATCAGTGAAATCATAATTTAACTTTATTTAACCAATTTCTATTAAGTTGCATGTAGTAAATCATATTTCGAAAAATAAGGTCATAAAGAAGTTTCACTTCTTACATGTGTACTAGTACACGCACACATTTTTTTTTTAATTTTTTCTTATTGCCAATTAGCAGATTTGTTAACAAAACCATTGTCTAGAAATCAATTTAATATTTTAAAAGAAAAGCTTAGTTTGAGTTATGTTAGACTCTACTTCTACTACTTTGATTCATGTTTCTTTTATGAACAATTAGAATTTAGAAGTTTTTTTATTTTCTTGTTATGAATAAGGTTAAATATTTAGTTTATTTTTGTTGTTCATACTAGAATACTGATACTGCAATGTAAGTTTAGAAAAGTTTTTTAGTTATATAAAGAGAAAAATGGTTCAATTTCTATATAATTTATGATTGATTTAAGTGTTTTCAATGGAAAGATGTGCATTGAGGGAGAGTGTTGGAAATCGAATCTATTCGATATTTTATGTTACAATGCACATCACTAATATATGTCGACATCACTAACTTCTCTTGCACAAATGGCTCCCTACAGAAAACTGTGTTCACATAAGTATTTAAATATTACACATTCAAAATTTTGTTAATTCTTTCATTGATCCACCAAGGATCTCAAAACATAATAAGTTGCTCTTTTTCTTTTCTGAATGCGACATATGATATCAATTTGTCTATAGGTTTCTCTGTCTATGGGAAAGTCACTATTACAATAGCAACTACAAAGATATTATAAAAGAACTAGATTGCACACTTATGAATGAAAAACAAGCTGAGCTAGAGCGCTTATATGATATGCCTCCTTGTCCCACAGTTTGGTACTTCGAGAACAATCTATAGCATGGTGCTTTTGAGGTATACTAGCTATAAAACAACCGGTTCAAACGAAATAAATAATGAAACATTGTTATCAACCTTTATTTACCGTGTAAAGTTTCATCAGGGTTGTAAAATTCACCCTTATATTTGTTTGTTGTGATTTATTAATATTATTAATTATGTAATACCTGTATATTGTGATATATCTACTTACCATGTGAAAAATGGAAGGTATAGCATTCACTTTCAACACTTTTTTTAATGCAGCAGAATGGGACGCGAAGTCTTCAGCTTTAAAGTGCAAGCTGCAAACAGCTGAATATTTTGTGATATTTCCATGTACAACATCAAGCCATCTATTTTTAATTACTTCATCTTTAGGAAACCTGAAACAATTAGTGAGTTGAGCTATGGTAGTCTGGCAGAAAAACTCTACTCCAGTCTGTGCGTACAATCGACCTGGACACCCTACTGTATATTAAAAAAAAACTAATATACTACTTACTTATGAAAAGATAGACCGCATCCTTTGTATGCTTCGCTTTTGCATTCTTTCACGCAACACATCAAAACCATTTTCAAACATATAAACACTGTTTCATCAAGATAATCAGGATCTGCACTCTACTGAGCCCTACTCGTTCATCAAATCATCAGCATTCAGCACTAACAGCACTTCAGCTGTCAGCAGTGATCGCGAATGACTTATGACATAGACAGTGTGACCAGATTTTATTTGACGAATCTACTGCTTGTGGAGGTTAAAAACTACTGAATTCTACCAAAAGAGAACAGGAAAATACTAAAAATCTTATATTTTTTACTGTCGTGTTACAGCGTAAAAACATGAATATTTTCTTGATTAAATGATAAAATAATAAAAATAACAAAGAAACCACCATCAATTAAAGAAACAAATGTTTTCTTTAAATTAAATTTTAGAATTTAAGCACCATAAAGAAGTGTTCAAATTTACTCTAACTATATATGAATAAGACCATTTAGTTAGTACAAGTAGAATACAACATAACTAATAATAATGCGAATCTATATGCGGAATTGTTATTTGAACAAAAACTTGTGACAAATTCAGAGAACTAATTTTTATTGCTGGCAAGGGGGTACAGTCTAATTTCTTCACCAGTGCGCCTAGTACAGTAAGACGGCCCTGCCTGTCTGATCTCTATATCTCACCCCTCTGTATTATCCTCTATATTCCATCCTAAAGGCTGGTAACACGTTGGTGTTGCAAACGTCAATAGGCGGCGTTAGTCACTTTCCATGAGCTCGGCGGTCTGCCTGTTTGCTAGCTTTGCTATTAAAAAAAACTTTCTAGGCGTTACAATAGGCAGCCAAATCATTTAAAGTGATTTCTTCGATGAGGCGAATATGCAAAGTATTGAAGATGCTATTATATTATGTAGAAGCAGTTTTAATTAATTAGCCCCCCTGTTCCAATTTTTAATACTTTTCCGTCAATAATGACTCGTAAATATTTATTTTCGTTTTTTCGTGCATAAAATACGTTTGTTCTATTTCGAAATTACTCATTTGTTTAATTAACTATTTTAATTATTCTGATATAATATTGTGGCGACCGAGGGTGGAACTCCCCAGCAGCGTAAATCAGTTTTAGAACTTTTAGAAAGAACTAGAAATTTCTGGAAGAAAAAGACAAGGACGGATATATTTAGAAAGAGATAGACGATAAACGAAAGAAAGAGATAGATAGATGTTAGAAAGGGATAGACGATGACCGAAAGAAAGAGATAGATAGATGTTAGAAAGGGATAGATGTATAAACGAAAGTTCCCGAACAGAAGGTTCGGGAAGGAAGAGACAGAGATAGATAGAGGGGTTCTAGAAAATTCTTCCGGGTATATAAACAGCGTAAGGCGCGCCTACCGGGCAGTTTAGAGTTGAAAGTTTAAGAGTTAAAAGTTGAGTCAGTCCAAGACGGTGAAGCAACAAGTGCGATACTAAAGAGTTGTTAGAGTACAGAGACGAATCAAGTGGTGAATTTAGTGGCAAGTTTGGTGGATAGATACGTGAAGGAAGTGTGTAGCGTAGTTCGAGAGAGGAACCAGAGGCGAGCTACACGCGATAATATCGGAGGTGGTCTACGCAATATCGGCGACGGTATTGAGGGTGTGACAACTTATCGTCGGAATTGTGCATCGTTGGTCGTGTGTTTAAGGACAGCAACTCTACAGGGAGGTACTGTGCGCGGCTTTGTAAGTCAATAAAAGCTTTTAAATTAAAAACTGGTGTTTTCTTCCAATCCACAAGTGCGTACCCCCGCTCGTACGTAACAATATTATGTATGCAAAATATGTGCACTGCGCATGCGTCAACTATAGGGGTATATTACACATTCAATAATATCGTGATCCTGGAATCTCGATATTATAAGATGGCAAATACTGAATTAGGCTATTACACTTATCAGTATTACCACTTCAGTAAGCCGTTGACCTTACTGGAATGTAGTTGTGTTTCTTGGACGACGATTTACTGTAAGGCCAGAGCCTGTTGAGAATCCGGTTATAAATTCTTGGACTGTATAGTTTGTTTGATTCTTGAAGAATAATAAACTGTTTACATATACGAATATGGTTTTAGTGCTAGACTGTTATTACAATTGTGTGTATGGTGCGCGCGCGTTGATGTGAAAGGATAGTTAGCAAAAGTTGCTTATAATGAAGTTAAGTGTGACACCGGTCTGGATGCTGGCTGCAGCCGTAACAGAACCATCAGGCTTACATAAAGAAAACCATACACTAGAATGATAACCATTACTCGCCTCTGCTCCTTTTTTGATATAACTATATTGTGTACACAACTCCTGCGGCACTAATAAACCCATGTGCTTTCTGTACCACAATCGAATTTCTTTACAAGGCTATATGTCCAAAATGACTTGAATGAAAATTTCAAAATAATTTTTTCCCCAACTCTATGTTCATCTAGTCTCTATAACACGTGTATGTAATAAATACCATGAAGACTGAAAACTCATCTTTTTGCCCATGAAATATAATAAATAAAAGACATTTTAAAAATAAATCTTTGTTTTATTATTTCCTTAAGTCACACAATTAAATCACAATAATTTTTGAATTGTAAAAGAACGCCTGCGTTATACGTAACTGAACAAAAAAAAACAGGCATTATTATAGAATCTTTTATTAACATAATAATTATTTATTATGTTAATAAAATTAAATTAAAGCACCGATTCCCATGGCGGTCTGTATAAGTAACCTATTTCGTAAATAAGTATTTACAAAACATTCACAACACCATTATTTAAAAACAGAACTACAAAAATTTCCTTGAAATTTCCGACGAGAACTTGATGCAACCTTCATTAGTAGCTATTTACATTAAAAATACATTGGCTGGCAACCAAACCCTCCTTTAAATAAAAATCCGATAAATTTAAGGTTGGGGAAAAAGTTTCTTTGCATTTTATATAAAAATTCAAAAGGTTTTGTTAAGTTTATTTACACTTGACTAAAATATGTAGGTGCCATTTTGTTGGATAACGTTTTGCCATCTTTTAGGTAGGGTCGTGATCCCATTGCTATAAAAAATTTAAGGCTTCTGATCAAAAAACTGCGACAAGTGTCGCAGTTTTGGCAGTCCTCTCGTGATTTTGAATCCCACATTTTCCTAATTTGAACTTGGAATTGTCTTCTTTAAAATTAAAATTTTTTAATGATACCAAAACCAGCCAGATACAAATGGTATAGCCAAAGAGATCTTATCACAAGTTCATACATACTATATGCGAAAAGACTTTTCCCCTACCTATTATTAATTTATTATTTATTCTAATTTTAATACTAAACTTATACTAATGTAGAGTGTATCTGTTACATGCTGGTGTTGTGAGGAAGTGCGTGTGCAGTGTGTGCCTTATGTTTCATATTATTTGTGGTCTTCATCGCCACTGTCATCTATACATATAATAATACTGTAGAGGTCGAATTTCTGTACAATGAAAAAAAATGCTAAACAGAATTTAGATTTTTTTCAAATTTTTTGTTTCCCTGTTTGTACGGGCTAATCTCCGAAACGATTTAAATGAAATTTTTTACGGTGGTAGCTTGCAACCCTAGTCAACATATAGGATACTTAGTTCCCGTGGGATAGTTAAAAAACCCGCACCACACGGACGAAGTCCAGAATCTAGTGTTTTAATATTTTCCATTTTCCTTAGTTTAGGGGTTTCTTGGAAGAGATCGTAAAGTCGGCCCCTTTTTTATTACAAGCTTTTATTTAACTTGCAATGGATGTATGTATGTTAGTTCGGGTGGAATCTTGCAAGCTAACTTTGACCAACTTCCCGGTTTCCGTTTGAGCTGAAATTTTACACGCATATGCATATCGCGTGACAATGCAATAATATGGTACCATAGAGCTGATCTGATGATGAAGTCGGAAGGTGGCCATGGGAACTCCTGCACTAAACAAGATAGACCCATCATGTTTTGGCTCGTTTTACTTGTCTTGGCTAGCACTTTGCGGCTACACGATATCCAAGATCTCAAAAACAATTATTTAAAAACTTAAAAAAAAAACATGTTTAACAATTACTATAACTAATTTTTAAGAACATATTTTTGGTGGGCAAGAAACTGTTTTCATTTATTCATTACCTGTTAGTATCTTTATCTATGTTCTTAGGACCCGAGGCAAAAACTCTGGTAACACTGGCTGGTAGTCCAATACCACGTGCCACCTTCACTGTGTTCTCGCTTCCAACTAAGGAACAAAGCCGTTTCACAGGCGGGTTCATTTTTAAAAACTTCTTAAAATCCCTTTTATCGACAATAAACCTTCTCCCCTTTATGTCTTCAGGCATTTTTGCTGTGCTCGATTCTCCTGAAGCCCTGTTTAAGGGTAGTTTTAGGTTTGGTTTCTGAACTGGCAGCGGGTCAGCCTTTCCTTCAATGTTGCTCTGAATCGTTTTAGGTTTTGCTTCAGTAATATTTCTTATTGGTACTACTTTAATGTAATCTATAATAGGTGTTGTTTTCATAGGTGGTATATATTTTGATGAGTGACTCGGGAGGTCTTCGTGTCTATGAGATGTTTTTATATTGTCCAAGTTTGACTTTGACGGTGTCCATTCGGATTCGCTTTCATCCACCTAAAACAAAATTACTTGCATCAATTGGACATAGTTACGCAAAGAGGATTCAACCCACAAAATGTTATTTTTGAATTATTAAAGATTAAAATTTTAGCTGTATTTCCGCATTGATGCAGTTAAAATTTTTTTTTTTTTAAAGATGATACATTTGCGCTTATATTTTCCTAAGAACCCATAGACACAAACAAGTACATCCATCAATGTGGAAATACAGCTAAAACTTTAATAATTCAAAAGTAACATTTTGTGGGTTGGATCTTTCTTGCGTAACTACGTCCAATTGTATAACACCACCGCTGTTCTGGCTTAAAGGCCTAGTTGCCAAGCCATAAATATTTAAAAAAAAACCACCACTGTTGTTTCTAGTAACTTAGAACAAACTTGTTTAGTAACATTTCCAGGAGAGAGAGCCATCCAAACCCAAAATAGTTTTCCGAAACATACACCTATGTGTACTGGCAGTATTTGCGTACTGCTCTTGTATGGATTGGAAGAACTTCGTAAAAAACTTATTTCCAATCTATACGTGATTAGTTTCATACCCTTGCGTTCTGGCCTTGTACAGAATGGAAACACGCCTCGGCTACACCTAATACTAGCCGTGAACAAATCTTTTACACCTAGGTTTAACCAACAAAGTGCGGCTACACTTTAGCCGGCTAGAACTAGGTGTAGCCGCACTTCCGGTATTAGCCGTAACACACACATACACATACACACACACACACACATATATATATATATATCCGCAACACATGGCTAATGATGCTCCTGATCGGCCGTAAACGAGTACAATAGGACAATAGGCTGTTCTCCACAATAACTAGAAACGTATGCCAATAAATAAGTGAATATGACGATCATAAAAGGATTACAATCAGTTCAAATGCTGACAGGTAATAAAATGTACGTGGCATTTGTCTTTGTCGGCATCTAGGTTGTAACAATATCATACTATTCTGAGAAAAGAGAAGAATGGAGATATACGAGTAATTATACCGTTTTAATCAAAATAAGTGTGCTATAGTAGCATCATGCTTTTTTATATTAAAACACATATTTCCAACTTTTGATGTGGGGGAGCCAATCTTTTCTTTTATTGCACAAGTTCACTAGACAGGCAGACGGCCCACCTGATGGAAAGCGGTTATCATCGCCTATGGACATTTGTAACACTAAAGATGCTGCCAATCAGCTGGAATGTGGAATTTATGTTTGTCGGAGCCTAAGTTGTAACATTATTATAAATGCTTACCGTATCAGTGTCTGAACTGTTGTGACACAAAAGTGGGTCCTTCTCCTCCTGACTGCCCTCTACCCCGTCTTGACTCATCTTCTGGTTCTCTTCTCCATTGCCAGCTTCTGTCTCGTGTTGCAGTCTTCGAGGATCCGCCTCAGCAAGAGGCGATTCCTCATACTCTTCTTTCACCTCCGGTTTTATACTAGAACACAATTCCTACAGTCAACGATTAAGATGAAGGTCGAATTATTTGCCATAGTTTTTAACCGACTTCGAAAAAAGGAGGAGGTTCTCAATTCGTCGGGATCTTTTTTTTGTGAATGTTCGCCGATTACTCCGTGATTTATGATCCGATTTACGTGATTCTTTTTTTGTTCGACGCGGAATAGCTGCCATTTGGTCCCCTAAAAATTTGACATAGTTTGGCCCAGTAGTTTTTATTTTACGAACATATTTAATAAAAAAACAATTTCCTTTTCGTTCCTTATGTACACCGATTACTCTGAGATTTATGATCCGATTTACGTGATTCTTTTTTGTTCGACGAGGAATAGCTGCCATGTGGTCCCCTAAAAATTTTACATAGTTTGGCCCAGTAGTTTTAATTTTACGAACATTTTTTTGTTCCCGCTTCTTGGGACCTATATTTTTTAAGAAGCGCGGCACCATTCGTAAGTCCACCCATACATAGCTAGACACTAAAAAGTAACAAATAAAAAATAAAAACTTCGTTTAAAAATTATAAAATAACTTATTTCTAAAGCTATTATTATTAATATATATTATCTAAAACATCTTGAAGTCGGTGCAAAGTAAAACATAAAAATTACTATATTTTGAAAATTACTAAGCACCGACTTTAAGATGTTTTAGATAATATATATTAATAATAATAGCTTTAGAAATAAGTTATTACGCCTCATTTACATTATTACGAAAGTGGTTAATTCATTTGAAGCGAAACTTCTTTAGAATCGTTGTGATTTGAAAATTGATGAAATGAAAAGCGACACCGGAAAGAGATGAACACATAAAATTCAACCTATGTAATTGCAAATAAAACATATTTCTCTTTATACCTTAGTGTTAGTTTTCAATTGACCGAAATGCAAGCGGCCAGAGGCGACGGTAGCCACCTTCCTTCAGCTCAGCTCCTTCGTTGCCAACGGAAACTGCGGAAAGTACGCATACCTTACGGTGTCTTCGTCAACTTGTTTGGGGTCCATCACCACAGTGAGGTGCTCCCTGATCTGCGCCAACACACGCTGCACTTCACTCTGAAAGACGGAAAAACTTTATTTGTAGAGGAATTTTTGGAGGGAACTGAAAGGAGACGTTGTGCTGTGCAGTTTTATTTTCTAAAAATGTGTATAATTACTCTAAAATGAACAATAGTTGCAGGATATTGATAGTTTTTGAGTAGAAATTATGTGTTTTTGTGAGAAATGTGAACTGTATAGTCAGATGCGATCTTTCGAGTTTTCACAAGAACTCCATTGAATGGCGTCGGTTGTAGCCTGCAATACAACTGCGCTACTATACGAAGACCTATTAATTAACATGTTTCCGACTGAAAGACTTTGATTCTATGGTCATGAATAAATTTTAAAAAAAAATTATTTGTAGAAATAGCGTCATTACATTCCTTATACATTTTATTTTTTATACACAGAGCATATTTTGAGAATTTGTATGCAGCATTTTCGGCAAACATGGTTTGCACTCAGCATATTGCTGTGCCGGAATAATTATCCACGCAATTTGCTAATGCGCTGGAACCTTGTGAAATTAACACTCACGTGACGTCATCCGCAACTCGATATGTACGCGTACTCGCCGGCCAGTGATGAGAACAGTACTGAGTGTTCGGCTACGATTGCGTCACCAAAATGGCGGCCGGGCGCAATAGCAATTTGCGGGGATAATAATTATATCCGACACAACGCTGATTTTCAGTGTAAACTTTCCTTTTGCCGTAAAACGAAAACGTTCCAATTTTATTAATAAAATAATAATTAATAAAACTAATTCTGCTTATGTAATATTTAATACGTAAAACAAATAAATAAATTTTAATAAAACCAACAATAAATACGTTATTTCAAAATTAAAATAAATACTCGTGTAACAACTTGTATCGAATCATTTATTCCAGTGGTTCCCAAACTTATTTTGTATACCGCCCACTTTGAGAATAAATTATTTTTAGCGCCCCCATTTTATCACCTACTTAAAAACCACTATAACGTCAAATTAAATTAATTGATTATTGAGAGCTACATTAGCGGAGATTAATCATTCATTCTAAACAAGACTTTTACTATAGCCCGCAAGAGTTAACTTGAGACCTAAGCGCAGTAGGTATTACACAACGGCGCTGAGGTCTCAAGTTAACTCTTATGGGCTACACCTGCCAATGCCCATTTTTTCTGGATCTCTTACCACCCCCTTTTAGGCCTGCAGCGCCCACAAGGGGGCGTTATCGCCCACTTTGGAAACCACTGATTTATTCGAGTACAATTCGTTAGAGTGCTTGACGAGTATTACCACATTCTGTGTGCCACGTCAGTGACTTGCAAATGCGACTATCCGTGCAGGAACGGAGAAAGAACACAATTTCCTGCGGCCGGGCGGCCTGTCGTAAGAGGCGACAAAACAACCCACAGCCAGGTGGTAGGGCATTTGCCCGCCTGGATGGCTACCACCCCTGGTCTAAAGTACGTCGCCATAACAATCTTGAGTTGTGTTTCGGCATTAGTGACCAGGTTCCAGTCTCCCTTAAGAGAGCAGCAGCGCATATGTAGCACCTTTGGTGTTGCAAATGTCCATAGGCGACGGTAACCGCTTTCCAACAAGTGGACCATCTGCCTATCTGCTGAACTCCTGCAATAAAAAATAAAAAAATAAAAATAAAAATGCAACAAATGAATGACATTTTACTTCATAACCTATAAAATATGTTATTTAACTGTAAAAATATGAAATGTTTAATCTATTTTATTTTCCTACTCTATATAATAATATATAGGCCGTGTACAAGACTGTAGTACTACTCCTAGTAGGGGAGGCCAAGCGGGGATTTTGTGATTTACTCGAGCGTGGCAGAATAACATAGGGGGAGAAACTTTGCACCCTATTATGTACCCCCACCATATATGAACCCTTCATATGGGGTGGGGTTATTTTTAATTATTCAATTTTTTTTCAAACCGTCTGATTTAAAGAAATTCCTCCACGTAATTGACAGATTACATTACATCATGTCAGGACATCGAACTGAACCGTTTGTATATTAATCGAATCGCTCGAGTATTTCCATGTTAGGTTTTTTTTTGCATTTTCAGAAATGAACAACGACAAGGATATAGCGGTTGGGAAAAGGTGATTGGATAACGCATTTAGGTAAGCGGGTACTTGTGGAAATAATATGACAGGACAGGATTTTAAATCAAATGGTGCGATCAGACAGAAAGCGTAAAACTCTATAATCATGATAATAATCACAGTATAACTCTATCACTATAGCGGGTAATATAATAATACGACTATATTACTGCATACATATTGTGGCGAACGATGGTGGAACCATCTAGTTAGTTTTAGAACTTTTGGAAAAATCTAGAAAAATCTAGAACAAAAAGACAAGGACGGATATATTTAGAAAAGGATAGACGATAAATGAAAGAAAGAGATAGATAGATGTTAGACAGAGATAAACGACGAAAGAAGGAAAGAGATAGATAAATGTTAGAAAGGGATAGATGTATAAACGAAAGTTCCCGAACAGAATGTTCGGGAAAGAAAAGACAGAGATAGATAGATGGGTTCTAGAAAATTCTTCCAGGTATATAAACAGCGTAAGGCGCGTCTACCGGGCAGTTTAAAGTTGAGTTCAGTTCAAGACGGTGAAACGACAAGTGCGATACTAAAGGGTTATCAGAGAAGGTTAATAGAGTACAGAGACGGATTAAGTGGAGAATTTAGTGACAAGTTTGGTGGACAGATACGCGAAGGAGGTGTTTAGCGTAGTTCGAAGGAGGAACCAGAAGCGAGCTTCCCGCGATAATATTGGAGGTGGTCCGCGCAACATAGGCGACGGTATTGAGGGTGTAACAACTTATCGTCGGGACTGTGCATCGTTGGTCGTGCGTATAGGGGCAACCCTACAGGGAGGTACTACGTGCGGCTGTGTAAGTCAATAAAAGCTTTTAAATTAAAAACTGGTGTTTTCGTCCAATCCATAAGTGCGTACCCCCGCTCGCACGTAACAATATATTAAATTTTAAAAAACACGACATAGTCACCCCGAGTTTTACTTTATCGTGGCGGTACTGGCCTGAAGCGTCTGCAGGTCTAGGAGCGGTGCCGACGGTGCTATGAAGATTCCTCCTTCCAGTCCAATAATTTCACTGGCGCGAAGAGTAAGGGGGTGTTCCACAACCCAAGGTCCAAAATAGGAGTAAAAAGGAAAAACCCAAAACGTGGGTTATAAACACTAAATATAATGTACTTATAGTAGAAACATTTTCTCTGTGCAGTTTGGGTCATAAATCAAACTCGGCCTCAGCCCGGCTAGGGCGGTGAGCATTTTGCGCGGTCGCAACGCCATTATCTTCTTATAAAAAACATTATTATCCTTTTTGCTGTTAATTTTAAACTTAGACATAAGTATTTATATTTATTTTTAGTATAACTTGTTACATTCTAAACTTTTGTACTTATAGTTTTTTAATACATAGATACCTAATCAATAATTTATTTTTCAACACACTTGCTCATAAAGTGGCTCTATGGTCACCGCAATTAGGCACAGAATGACACCCATAATCAATCTGTGACTAAAAAAATTATAACTCACTAGTGAGTTGTCGATTTTTTTTTAATTTTATTGGTTGAGTTGCTTTGTTCTTAAAAAAGTTTTTATTAAAAAAAAACGTGTTCTATAGAACAAATAAATTAATGTTCCTATTGCTTGCTCATTTCATGCAACTTTTTATTTAAATAGATAATTTTAACTCGTACGTGTTTAATAAATAAAACTTTCTCATATATAACTTTTTTTTTCTCTGTAATAAAAGAGAACTTTAAATTCCCCATTTTGTACGTGGCAGAATAGGCGCAAACCCTATGCGCGGAAAAAAAAACCTCATCCCTTTAGTCTGTGGCCGATCGCAATCTACTAAATAAAATGAGTTTTTGTTGTTATTTTATTCTTTTATTTATTAAGTGTATTGAAAAACGTCGTATGATACACGTGTGTATTGATGATTACCGTCCTCGGCTCTCTTAAGACCCTCGCCTACGGCTCGAGTCTCAATGGCGCCTCGGCGGTAATCACCAATGTTACACACTAGTACCATAATGTACTATTAAATCATTATTATTCTTATTTTAATAAATATGTTGTTTTATCTATTTTTTTCTTTCATTTATATCACTAACCCACAAAATGACAAAAATAAATACACTGTCGATAACGCTTATCGACAACAATAATGCGTATCACTATGGCTGCCCACAAGGCCCGTGAGTGGAAGAGAGAGCGAAATACTCGCTTCACTGCTCCGATTATTTATGACTCAAACTGCACGGAGAAAATAATTCTACTATAGATTTAATCAAAATAATCTTAATAAATGTTAAGCTTTATAGTTAATGCCCGAGCAACGATGTGCTGTGTCGCACGCGCCGCCCGCGAGCCGCCGACCGGTTTCTTAGACCACTAACAGTTAGCAAATCACTCGGCGATGCTCGCGTTTATTTAATTATTATTTTTAAAATATATGTAATATTACGATACATCACGTCAAATTACTCACATATGGCCTGGGTCCCGGGACCCTGAGCACGTAGTGCTGGTCGTGGGTCCCTTGGGCCTCGCAGCCGCCGCACAGGTCGAAGTCCGAGCACTGCACGCATACGTATCGGAAACTGGAAACAAAATATAGGTCGTCCAAAAAGAATAGAAATTAGTAGAAGGCGCCACATTCGCACATTTACCTGAACTCTAGCAACGTCGTTGCTATCCGGATAGGAACTGAGAAAGAATACAAATCCCTGCGTTGGGGCGGCCTGTCGTAAGAGGCGACAAAACAACCCACAGCCAGCTGGTAGGGTATTTGCCCGTTTGGATCGCTACCAACCCTGGTCTAGAGCAGCGTGCGAGAGCAAAGTATGTACCGCGGCACACTGGTGTACCGTGGTCGTTGATTGGTGTGCCTCGGAAAAATGAATTTAAAAAAAAAAAAATTATTGTAAAAAAAGCGTGGGGTGAATTTTCTATAAAAGCGTATTTTTTAGTTTTTTTTAACTATTTTTTTTTCATTTTTTTGTGATTATTTAGTGATTTAACTCCCTTCTCCGTGGAAACTTTGAAAAAAAGAATTAAATACACTGTTATGATAAAATGGAATGTTATGTAAAAATAAGGTTTATAAATACAAGCTGTTAAGATCCTGGATATCATGTAGCAGCAGAGTGCTAGTCAAGACAAGTAAAACGAGCCCAAACACTTTAGTACAGGAGTTCCTATGGCCACCTTCCGACTCCATCATCAGATCAGCTCCATGGTACGATATTATTGCATTGTCACGCGATATACATATTCGTACATAATTTTAGCTCATTTGGAAACCGGGAAGTTGGTCAAATTTAACTTGCAAGATTCCACCCGAACTTACATCCATTGTAAGTTAAACAAAATCTTGTACAAAAAAAGGCAAAAAACGATAGGTATACGAACTTACTCCACTAACGGACTTGCCCACCTTGGCTATAATTTAAACTTACCCCAAGATCACTGTGTTGCAGACATTACAGTGGAAACCGGCATGTTCATTGGGGTCTTCATTAATGTCTGAAAAAAAAACACACAAATTTGATTTGAGAAAGAAATTAATTAACCTCGGCCAAGAATCTCCGTTCATGTTTTTGAAAGCTTTAAGTAAGACCATTGCGTTTCCGATCATTTAGAGTAAATTATTGCAGTCGAACGAAATTGACAAAAAAAAACTTGAGAATATATAATGAAACAAGAGAGAATATACATGAACAACAATTCGGTAAATTAATTAACTGGTAAAAACAAACCAATTCCTAGTCCCTCGGTGGCTAAATCAATAAATAATAATAAATAGTGGCTAGAGAATATGTATGGAAACCAGTGTTGCATTTATCAATAGCCCGAGTATTAGTAGTAGTAGGAGTAGTAGTAGTAGGAGTAGTAGTAGTAGGAGTAGTAGGAGTAGTAGTAGTAGGAGTAGTAGTAGTAGGAGTAGTAGTAGTAGGAGTAGTAGGAATAGTAGTAGTGGTGGTAGTAGTAATAGTAGTAGCTTAGGCCATCGATTTTAGAGGTAGCAAATTTGGGAACACTTTATTATGTCTTACTAGTGGTCCTAGCAGAAGTTGTCCTGCTCTGAAAAAATAAAAATCTATGGACCCGATCCCAGCGCCACCTACCGGTTCCAATTGAAGCTTTTAAACCATCCGGGGACCCCTCAAACACACAAAAACAAAATCACCTAAATCGGTCCAAGTGATTAGGAGGATTCTAGAACCCGATCTCAGCGCCACCTACCGGTTCCAACGTTAAGTAGTTTAGGAGTCCATCGCGGACAAACAACGTGACACGTAATTTATATATAGATGTTATTTTTGGTCAATGAAATAATTCAACATTATAATTTAAGTATACAGATAATTCAAAAATCTATTGATAACACTTCAGTGTTCGTCAAAATCGGCCTCGAGGCTCCTTTAGAGTGTTTTTCGCTATTTCGTATTAGTCATGCGCATGAAAGTAGGATAAACGCAGTTGAAATGAGAGATATAATAAGAAACAAGTGTGATAAGGAATCATTGTGGTATGAAAGAAGATGTAATAACAAGTGTTGAAAAACGAATGTTAAGGTGGACATGTAGAGAGAATAGACAAAAGTAGAATCACAAAACAGGTGTATGACAGTATTGTGAATGGTAGAGTGGTTACCCGCAGACCGAGACAAACACGCCATGACCAAATATCAGAATTGTTAAAGAGAGGTCAGGTAAAAAGCATTTCAAATTAACTTGCATGTATTAAGAGGTTAATGAAAGTAGGTGAGGCGAAAGTGGTTTGTCAGGATCGTCGCAAGTGGAGATCCATAGTCTCAGCCTACCCCCATGGGAAACAGGCGTGATTTTATGTATGTATCGTGCGCAGAAGGTTTGCCGATGGTCGCATCTCCCGCTTCCTAAGTCTGAGACTAGGGCTTGTTTAAGTAGTACTAAGAACTAGACTAGACTTATATAGTTTAGCATTTGGCCCTGAAGGCCGACTTGAAAAATTCAGATGTACATGTACTATAATAAAACACACTGTAGTAATAGCTACAATAATCAATTTCTTCAGCCCACTAACCTAGAACAGGTTTTCTGTCTTCATCGTCACTACAGTACAATGACAAGTCGTCTTGTTGGTGTTCAGCTGCCTCTTCAGCAACGTCTGAAATAAAAACATCTATGAATCCTGGTAGAATTGGGTAGCTGACAGCAGGTTCTCCGGGTTGAGTTTTGGTAGTTTACCCAATTTTATGAATTTAATATTCTAGAAGTAAAAAATTAGTGCTTGATTCCAATTTTTACGCTACAGAGACAAAATTATGACAGTCCAAAATCTTTTAGCCCCAAAAATGTTTTAGGGGAACAGTTCCCCAAATCTGGAGACCCTGATTGAAAAAGAATCAATCGAGATACTTTTGAAGTGAAAGGTCTATATAGACTATTAGGATTTTTCGAAAAAGCGTTACGGCCGCGTGCACGACCGGCATAAATTTAGACTAGACGTGGTGAGAGGCGGCATAATTTTAAGAGTAAAATATGGATGCGTTTTTTGGTTCCGGATCGAATTCAGTATATTTGTTTGATAAAATATGTTTAAATAAAAAAATGCATTCATTAAAATGTACCTAACCTAACCAAATCATAATTTGCAGTAAACCTATGAAAAATCGAAATGTGTGCTGTGACACATAGTATAAGTAAAACTTCTATGGACAAGTGGAAAAACGAATGGCAACGGACAAGTGGCAAAACGAAGCGGTTTTCAAATTGGACAAGTACATTAACAATCTGCCCGTAAAACTTCAAGTTAAAATTTGGTTGTGATTCGTTTTGCCACTTGTCCGTAAAAGTTTCACTTCTACTAGGTGTTCTAGCAAACATTTCGTTTTTTTTGTTAAGCTTGCCAACCACTGTTACATTGAAATGCTTAAATTCAATACGGTCTTATTATAAATTTTTGTCTCTTTTAAGCAAACAACTTGCTTAATATAAATAAAATACAAAAAAAACAGTAAAACGCTAGACTATTTCATTTTAAGCTTTATACATTAATACTGAGTGAATGTTATATTTTTTAAATATGTATGAATATAAATTTTGAATGAGATCAGAACTTTAAC
Source organism: Dendrolimus pini (assembly GCA_949752895.1). Taxonomy (NCBI): domain Eukaryota; kingdom Metazoa; phylum Arthropoda; class Insecta; order Lepidoptera; family Lasiocampidae; genus Dendrolimus; species Dendrolimus pini. Next base: position 10,672,582 of record OX457146.1, read on the forward strand.
GAGTCAAATAGCATATTAATTGTGGTTTAAACAGTAATTAAAATTATTTCTATAATGACATTTTAAAAGTTATAACTGTTTCCAAACGTTTATTTTACTTTCGACGGTTGCACGTATCAAGTTACATATTTCTTGACAGTAAAGTCCACATGAATCAAATGACATAATTGTCATACTTTATTGTTGTGGGTGACGAAATAGTCATCTGTGAGTCATGTAACGCACGGACTATTACACAATGGACACTATACGTAAATAAATGGAAATTAATCGATTTGAAAAAAAAAACCCATTATATTTACTTTATTACAAAAATAGCTTATTTAATATATGTTCATTGTAATGTGGGTATAAAAACTAAAATTAGGATGTATAAAACCGTCATACGGCCCATCCCGATGTACGGGTGCGAAGCTTGGACGCTTACCCTCAAGGAGGAGAACCAGCTTTTAGTAGCAGAAAGGAAGGTTCTCCGTAACATTCTGGTTTCAACAAAGAGAGAGGATGGTAGCTGGAGGGTCCGAGGCAACCTCGAAATTGAGAATCTCGTGACTGAGCCTAGCATACTAGGCTCGGTCACGTAGAACTGCTGGGAGTGGATCGCAGCATGAGGAAAGCATATTTGGGACGGCCGGCAGGTCGGCCGTCCCGAGTGTCGTTGGAAGGACAGACTGGAGGCTGACCTCTCCGAGCTAGCAGCCAATAATTGACAACAAATCGCACAGGACTAAGAAAAGTGGCATGCTCTAGTTTCGGAGGCCAAGACCCACTTTGGGTCGCTGAGCCAACGGAGTAAGTTAGTAATGTGGGTATAATTATAACACGATATAGACTTATTAACAAAATAGTTAATTGATTAAAACTTATTTATAAATATAGATTTATTATATAAAATCGAGTCGGTAACGCATAGGACATTAATAATAGATCCGGCATCGACCTGTCAAAAGTAAAATACTTCGGAAAGCGAAATTGTGGTTTTTACTACATTCCAAGTATTTTTTTCCTATTTACTCATCTTTTAAACCTTCACCTGAACTTACAAAAATAATTCAAAACCAAAATTAGCCAAATCAGTTCAGCCGTTCTCAAGTCTTAGCGAGACTAACGAACTGCAATGATTTTTAATATATAGTTGTATTATAATATATGACAAATAATCAATTGTATAAGGACCAATTTTGTCAAAATACCTTCAAAGCCAAAACAAGAGTGAATAAATATTATTAACCTTCCTCTGCAAGGTCCACCGTTGCTTCTGGTTGCTGCCAAGAGAATCCCTTCGATGACTCCGGTGGTAAATCTTCAACGACGAAATTGGAAACCTCACATGGTTTGAAGTCTGCATTATCTAAACACAATATTTAAATTAAAAAAAGATTTTTCTAAAATATTCACATATTAACCTTATGCTCGGGCTTCAACTATGATAATGTTTTATAGTTACTGAATGTGGCCAAAAGCCTCTTATTTATAGCGTTACAACTAACGCCGTTAACAAATAACTACATTAGTCTATATACATAATTTTTTTATTGCAGCAGTTCTTCGTTCCTGCACATTTTAATTAAATTTGTTCAATTAGTTAAAGTAAAGATAGGGAATGACTTCCCTACATCCCTCTCCCCTGAAATACGGGTCTGATTTTTTTCTGAAATACTAGTTATACCTATTAATATTATAAATGCGAAAGTAACTCTGTCTTTCTGTTATGCTTTCACGAAAAAAGTACTGGACCGATCTGGTTGAAAGTCAGTGTATATATATATTTTCGATGCCGAGGATGGACATGGGATACATTTTTGGTTACTAGACCGATTTGGTTAAAACTCTGTAAACATGCGATTTCTATATCTAGGATGGACGTAGGATACTTCTCATTCCGGAAGAGATAGATTTATGGAAACGTTATCCCAGAAAGAGTACAATAGATTTTTTTGTGATTTGTCTTTTTTGTCATTTTGGTCGTTTCGATCGTTTTCGTCATTTTGGTTATGTTCGTCAGTTTTGTAATTACAGATGATAGACGAGGCTTGACAAAAAAGGTTACAACTTTTACTCGGAAAAACTACTGGAATACTGAATCGGTTTTGCTGTTATTTTGTACATATATAGTTTTTTACCGAAAATGAACATAGATGCTTTTCATCCCGGGAGACGAAATAGTTTGCGATACAAAATGAATTGAATCTTCCCGGGGCAAATAGCACAAACATAAAATTGTAATACAATCTAACTTGTATGTTATGCTTGCTCTATAAACTAGAGGCATACACTAGAGTTTGAAAACCTCTAGTAAGGTAGTAGCAGTAGGTAGTTGGTAAATAGCACTTACCTCCAGTTTTTAAAGAACCAGGAACACATGGTTTCACAACACCAGGAACACATTTTGTCATAACACCGGAGGCATGTACATTCTGAAACAATAACTATTTTATATTATTCTTATATTAACTATAATTTAATCTAAGTAACAATAGATAAGAAACATTTAGTTCATTTATATTTTTGGTTTGAATTTTTATCGTGCCATCCATCAATTAAAGCATATATAGGGGTTACTCAATCGAATTTGATGGCTCAACGATAGATATTATTTTCAACTTTTTAAATGTTCATGTTTTAAACTTTTCTTTTTTTTTGGGTTTTTTTTAAAATTTAATTTTGTAGCAAACATGTCATCCCTCTATAAGTTTATAGGAGGATACGGAATAGATTGTTCAGTACCTCGTCATACTGTCTCATAGATATTCTTTAGAAAGTATGGGGGCTGATCACTACCCAAATGTCGATACCAAACATGATTGTCCAAACTTTGGGATTACTTATTTATTTAATACTTTATGTATCTACACACAACTTAAAAAGAATACCTAATCAACAATAGAGATTTTCGGTAAATAAAACTACAATTAGTTTTTGCTATTTCTAGATTTAATTGATAGAATACCATAATGTAAAGACACGTACTTAACCCCTCCGCAACGCCCAATAAGGAACTTCGTTCCAAAAACTATTTACACGTGTGAAAATAAAATATATTTTTGTAGTTTCTGTCGTTTTGTGCGTATAATATCCCCTAACATTTTTTGTGAATGATTTTTCAAATGTGATAAAATTCTAATCTTTAGAAAATTGTTTGCAATATATTTAACAAGCTCCGTCTTGTGTAAATCATGACAAACAATCGATTCTGTGATGGGGTGTCCTGGCTTAAACAGGTCTTGTAAAACTGGATGAAATTTTTGCAACATGGCCAGGATTAATAAAGATTTTATATTCTCAGTCCTTATATGCCCTATAGCAACTGTTCATTTAAAAATAGAATTAACAAATAAAACGATCTAAAAAGCAGCATCTGAAACAAAACACAATTTACCTCTATTAACAAAACTAGTAACAGCAGAAAATTTATTTATGTTTGATCAATGTTAAGACCGAAGATCTAACATACAATACACTTTGCTGGTTCCATTCATGTGAGGGGAATAGGGTTCAAAATTATTTTCTTGAAGAAAGCAACCGAGGGACTCATATGCTGAAATGTTAAATCTTGCGCCATCACAAGTAATAAATCTAACTATGATTCCTATTTCATATAGCATTTTAATTGCTGTATATATTAATTATCCAAGTAACTCACCACAGAAGCAATTGTGAGTAAAAAAGTAACCTATAGGACATTTAAAATAGTGAGTGTATGATACAATCTGAAACACAAGAGCTTCTGGCCAAGATCGACATACCTAAATATTCCACCTAATTTTGGAGCATATGCTATACCTTGCTTGAGTGCCATTGAATCACAAATTAGTGCTACATTCTGCAGATACTTTTTCTTGTGTAGTTCTAATTTTTAGATATTCATCGTAAAAAATTGTATGCTTTTGGCGAATAAAAGTGCAAAGTCAATGCAAAAGCTTTGATGTCATCACTATATGTAATTTTTCTTTTCTTGTTTTCTGCACTAACTTTCTGAAATTTTTCACAAATATTAGCAGTTACCCCGCAAAATATTTTCAATCTCTGTGATGTACAATCCCGGACCACATTTATGAGCGATTTCAAATCACTAATTTTTCGCTCTTGTCTCTTCACCTTTTGCTGCAATATTTTTTTACTCATCTCTAAAGATTGTTCACGTGATATCTTGAAGTTTACTAGAACATTAAAATCTTTCAAAGCACACCATTTGTATGGTGGTTCATATTCAATATCCTGTCGATAATTAATTTGGAGTCAAAAATGTCCAATGGAGATTTCACTTTCATTGTTTTCATTTTCATGAGTGGAAATTTATAAAAATGTAATTCACAGAATACTGTCTATCTAATAAGATAATATGCTAATATAAAAGTTTGTTCACTTACAACATCTTGTTTTGGAAATAGCATTAGGGGAACATTATCATTGACAGCTGTATGTGATTGAGTCCCATGAAGTTGGGACTTTAACACAATCCTGAAATTAAAAATGATTTATAAAGGTATAGTCGGTGCAAATTATCAAATGATAACATAAAAGTAATAACAGGTTCTTTAATTTTATATTGATTACTGAGCATTTGTTTAATAATTACCGACCTGGACCAGTTGCAATGGACACTGTGCCTCGGAGTCTTGGAGCAGAGAGCCCCGAATTCTAGTCAGTGTTCACTCATTTATTTACTTTGTCTACTTATAATTATTATTTTGTAACAATCTTTAATATGTAATCTTTAATAGATTATTTGAAATGTTCTTGTGATTTATTATTTGGAAGTAGTAAACTACTCTGCTATTACTATTTAAGGAATTACTGACGTTGGCTTTAAAAGCCGACGTTCCTTATCTTTAAAAAAACCCAGTACCGCCCTTCTATTAAAACATCTAATTTTCTTGCAGAAAAGCACTATAGCTTCGATATGTTATTATTATTTATTATAAATCATTGTTAAAGTGTCGCATTTTTAGAAATAAATATTTTTTCTTTCTTTTCTTTATTTCTTCTTTCTTTTCTATATTATGCTAATTTTTCGTAATTAATATATAACAAGATAAGAAGTTATAAGCAAAAAGTGAGATTTTTTTTATTCATAACATTCATTTATTAACTTCTTTAATTTTTAATTTATGGCAAAAAGTTATATAAACATATTTGGAGGCAAAACAATTTGCTACAAATAATAACAACACATTTTTTGTAAGACGCATAGTTTCCGAGATATCGCGAAAAGTGTTTTCACCTTTTTTTCCAAGATGGCGACCCGGGGGCCAAGGATGGCGACCCCACAAACTTGAGGTTAAGCTTCTATTGACCCCACACATGTCCCAAAAATAAAATTGCGTCCTCTAAGAAATGCAAAGCTCATGTAAAATTTCAATGGACTAAATAAAGTAAATAATTTAACATAAATATTTGAATCAACAAAAGTCTTTGCTTTAAGAAAATAATTTGCCATTTTTCCTATTCATTCTAGTCTTTTTACTTCTAACTTTGGCTGCATCATATATAGCACCTATTTTCAGATTTTGTCAGAAAATTAGTGTGCATCACTACAACATATATATCAATTATTTTCTTAGCTAATTTATTTTCGTACTCAAAGCGTCCAACTTTCAATAAAACTTCTTTCAATATCTATTAATATCTCAGAAACTACCAAATTGGTGAGATTTTCACTAATAGCTCTGAGAACACACTTTTCTAACTGCTTAGTTAGACTAAACAATTAATTACTTGCAAAAAGTAATCCTCCATATAAATCCATTTTACAAATTAATTACATCAATCCTCTGGTAATTCTTTACCAGCTTCCGCACTTATTAGTCTCCCTTGTAAACAATTCACACACTTCACAATTTTTTCTGCTTGGGGACAATATAACCAGCAATATAGTAGGAGTGCACGATATATATCGATATTGAATAAAATATCGATATATGTACACGATATATCGGTACCTGCCGATATTATCGAATAATCTAGTATCGATATGTACACTCGATACATTTTATCCGATACATCAAATATCGGTAGAAATTATAGAACAAACTTTTACTTTTTTAAACTGATTTATGGTTGGTAACTTGAGTAAAAATAAAACGTAAAACCCTGAATTATTGAATAACTAGCCTTACCAGTAACGAAAGTTTCGTGGTTAACAAAATAGGTACTCTAAATGACTTCAAATTAAACTCCACTACATACCTAACCTACAATGTATATTCGTCTCAACAGCTAAAGAGCGATTTCTGAGTTTCTCCAATAAACTCTCAGTTTTATTTTTTTGTAGTTTTCAGCGCTGGTCGATTATAAGATATACTAATGAAATGATTCGATTATAAAATAAGTAAGCTACTAATTTCATAATCGATTTTCAATATTAATATTCGAAAATAATTCGATTATGACATTAGTCATAATCACCCCCCGCTAAACAACATACTACTCCTACTCTTAGTAAGGGCAGGACTAGTATTAAAAATGGTATAATCTGTGTCTGTGGGTACTCGTTTCGGTCTCAGTACAGAATAACTTACAAATAAAAGCTATCTGTTTTGATTGTTTTGTTTGATACATTTTAAATGTAAATACAGTTATATAAAATCTAACTAATATAAATAAATAGCACAATATATAAAAGCGGCTACAATTCAATTGTATAGAAGAAGCAAGCTGTGGCAATAAATTGATTACCTGTTTTATATATTACATTTTAATTAAAATTTTGTTTGAGCAAGGACTCGACAATAAATATTGGGAATTATAAATAATTAAACTTGATTTGTTTCTTATTCCTAGCTATTTTTACTTATATCAACCTGATCCCTATCAAATACTTAATATTAAAAACTAACTAAATAAGAAAATTACATTTTGTTACGATATATCGAAGATATCGATATATTTCTACGATATATCGCAAAGTATCGATACAACATTACGATATATTATATCGAAAATAATATCGATATTTTTTTTGTATGAACATCCCTACAATATAGTATGTATATACACTGAAGTATGAAGCCTATGGAAATGAAACATCAACAAAAAATGTGTGCCACTGTGACGTCATCTGGCCGCTAAACATGGCGGTTTTAGTGCTGCCCAGAAGATTTTAATGTTATTAGGTTTTATCGATAAACATTCTTATTATTATTATTTGTAGAATTTATACTTTAATAGGGAATAAGTATATTGTTATGTGCAAAGATACTTTGATTTAGATGTGTGAAATCTAAGACAAGCTCGTGCTTCAAATTTGCCGAGTAAATGATGACCATTTTTAAAAGATGCTATACTGATTTTATAAAGTTGTCATTTGACAACTCAGTGACCGCAAAACAAACATAAATGGCGTAGTACAGTGCCATCTGCCCATCTCTAGCATGCTAAATTTAATCGTCTGTCGTTTTATATGTTGCCGTTTCGCTCACACTTGCATATATGCCGGAAAGGGATGGAAGCTTTATGTCGGCGATAAAACGGTAGCATGCTAGCTATGCTGTATATCAATACTAACTATAAAAGTATATACAGTATTAACTTACTTACTCTTACAAATTTGAAGGGCACTGCATCATCTCGTAGTCTAATCACATCCAGAGTTTTGTTGAAACATTTATCATCAAAATGTAGGGAGCAAATATAAATATGTTTTACATTTGTCCTTATATTTCCCATTCCAATGGCTTCCAGCCACTTTTTCTTTTTAAGCTCATTTTTTGGGATCCTTTAAAATATGTTTTAATTATTATTTTTGTATGTTTTAAGCGGGGTAACATGATAAAATAAGAAAATTTATATAAGCAATCATATTAAATCGATATCAAAGTCAATAAATAATGTACAACCCCAGCTAATAAATTAGCACTATTTAAGCATAAAAAAAATAAAGACTTCGTTTAAAAAAATGACTTCAAAAACTAAAATGTGTAAAATAACTTATTTCTAAAGCTATTATTATTACATTACCTAAAACATCTTAAAGTCAGTGCTAAGTAATTTTCAAAATATAGTAATTTTTATGTTTTACTTTTCACCGACTTCAAGATGTTTTAGATAATATATATTAATAATAATAGCTTTAGAAATAAGTTATTTTATACATTTTAATTTTGAAGTCGGTTTTTTTAAAGGAATTTTATATTTTTTATTTGTTACTTTCTAGTGTCTAGCTATATATGGGTGGACATATGAATGGTGCCGCGCTTCTTAAAAAATATCCCAAGAAACGGGAACAAAAAAATGATCGTAAAATGAAAACTACTGGGCCAAACTATGTAAACATTTTAGGGGATCAATTGGAAGCTATTCCACGTCGGATAAAAAAAGAATCACGTAAATCGGATCATAAATCACAGAGTAATCGGTGAACATACATAAAAAAAACACAAAAAAAAGATCCCGACGAATTGAGAACCTCCTACTTTTTTCGAAGTCAGTTAAAAATAAGGTGACCAACTATACTCATTTATTGAGTTTTGTACTCTTTTTTCGCAAACCGTACTCTTTTCGAATCCTGTACTCTGAAAGTACTCATTTGTATATTAATTAAATATTTAAAATTATAATGGAAATAATAGAAATTTCCTTATGTTGTCCAGACACTAATGCTGCTGTTGAAAGGGTATTTTCACTAAGGAATGATTATTGGAGCAGTGAGAAGTCGCAACTTTCTGTATAAACATTATCTGCCATCTTAACAGTCAAATGTAATATGTAAAATGAAAGTTGTTCGGATGTGGCTACATTATTAGACGAACATCATCATTTAGCAAAAAAACATCCACTCTGAAGAATAGTATATTTTTAGGCTCAACTTTACAATAATGGACACTGAATTTTACGAAAATCAAGTTTAGGGGTATACATACGCCTTATATATAGACACTAGACCTCTTATTTGGGCTAGGAAACAAGTTTTTAGGGTCCACCAACAAGTTTTGAATGAATAATGGGAAAAACAAAAATATGTTTGATAAACAAGGTTATGTCACTTTTGTTGAAAAAAACTTTGATTTGTCTTTAGGAATACACTTACACCTGATATATAAGCACTAAAACCGTTTTTTTTTAGTTTAGTAAACTAGTTTTGTTTTAAAAGTTTTGAATTAGTTATTATAATTTTAAAGTACATAACAATAAATCACAGTACTGTCACTTTTTTCACTTTACAACGATAAATAAATAAATGTTACCAAATCAGTATGTCAATAATATCGATTTTTTAATTCGAATATCATTCGATATTCCAATAATATCCTTTTTTAAATACGAAAATTATTGTTATTGCTTATATATTACGAGTTTGAATGAGTAGTATTTGTAATCGATTTATTTTTATTACAAACATTGAGCATTAAGCGCGGCACTATGAATTATGAATGTTTTGCCGCCTTTTTATGAAATGAATGTGAATGTAGGTATTTGAGTTTTGTTTTCTGAATTTTCAACACCAGAACCGACTGGTCACCATTTTACGGTTTCTCGCAACCAGTGACTTAAACGGTGAGTTGGTTGGGTTGGGTTAGTGTTTAGACCAAAGCGCACGAGCCGAGCGAGCGAAGCGAGCGTGCCGCGGCAGCGGCCGGCGAGTGCTAGAACCGACTAGTTACCATTTATTTATTGATAACTATTTAGATGGTGGTTACAAATCGGTTGCGACATTTGTTGACCGCTGTCATGGTACACTTGCTTTGCTCGCGAGGATTGCGGGCTTTAGTCTGCGTTTTTAGACTGTATTAAATGTTTTTTACATTGACCACTAACTTTTCTTCTGCATTTCTGGTCTTTAGACACAAGAAATAAGTACACCATTTTGAAAAATTTTTGTAAAGTTATGTTTACAAAAAAAATCATATCTCGAAAACTACACGTCTCCTAGACATGGGGGTTGCAGGAGGGAGAAGTACTCTTCCCCCCCTTCCCCCTCCCCCCCTCCACTACTTAAAATTCAGTGTCCATTATTGTAAAGTTGAACCTATTTTTAAAAGAAAATAAAGTTTTTATCGTTGTTCTTCTTTTTTTTCCACCTATGAAATACTTGCAGTGTACTCTTTTTGAACAAAAAATAGTTGGTCACCTTATTAAAAATATAGTTAAATAAGTCAAGTCCATTCATGACCTATAACTGCACATAAGAACCTTGCTAATTATAATGTAAATCTTCCTTTATTTTCCCGGCAATATTAACACTAGGCACTAACCAATACTTTTAATGTTATTTATAGCGTACCTGTGTATGGTTAAAGATGGCTGATTTGATATTTTTCTTATGCCGCACCCTATTACACTACATATTGGCATATTTGCGACGTAATTATTTACATTTGGCTTCAATTAATTAAATTACAAAAAAAAATTGAAAGATAATTAGTTATTTTGATTTATTGTTGATTTATATTTCGTACCACGACTTTTTGACAAGACACGTACCGGCTGAACTCTGAACTGACTGACAATGACATTTTGTGCGCTACACATGGCGAATTTTCGGCCTCATTAGGTATTTAGTATTTTCGTATATTCATGTTTCACTTTATGTACGCACTGAAATACTGTTTTCTTACGAGTTACAGTGCTGAGTAAGAACGAGGTAGATATATGTTTATGCGTGTGCCTTCAAAATGGATGCTATTTATATAAGCAATTGTGCGTATAGAACAATATGTCGCGTCCGTAGACAGAGAATCCTATAGACACCGCTATAGCACATGAGTAAATAATCGTTACACATGAGAAAATAACCCGTTTATTTACTCATGTGGCTATAGCGTGCCGGAGAAAGGGACAAAAAAGATGACGTCACTATATTTAGGGATACCTTGTGAGGAAAAATAATTGTGATAATTAGAAATTTGTATTTAAGGAAGCCTGTAAAATGAACCTGACAAAGGTTGCTATGCATGCTGCGGAGAAGACATGCTGCGTAACTCAAATTAATTGCAATGAGGGCAGGAGACTGACGGTGGATGATGACGATGTGGTCCTAAATAACTGCCGTTTCTTATGTGATAGTAGGTTCTGGCTTTGTGGATAAATAATAGAACATATACATTTTTAATTGGCATTTATTGATTAAAAAAAAATCTCACGCGGAACAAAGCTGTGGAGCAAAAACAAACGTCAGCTTTTGTTGTGTAGGAATCTCACTCCGAAGAGACTTTTAGAATCATGTGTTCAGCTCGCGGCCGGATACAATATCAAAATATTATATTTCTTAATATATATGACGACTAAAGAGGTTAGTCGTTACATCCCACGGGCCTCGGAGAAAATTTTCATCACGGTGAATGTCAATTTTATCACGCTGTTACTAATTTTGGCAACTTAAAAGGCAATATTACTTATTTGTTGTCGTTATTGAGAGTGGGTGTAACTAGATAGAGTGTATCATTGCATGGAAGACAATCTAAGCCAACCAAAGCCAAGTGAATTCGACGCTTAAAGGAGTTTGTCGTTAAATCGAGTGACGTTACATGGAGTTCACACTGTAGTTTTAAAAACACTAAACATATAACAATCTTATAAAACCTCGTTCGAAACAATATATTATTAACAGAATATTTACCAGAACAGGTACAGCATTAGGGAATAGCAGTGTCACTTTCTTCTTTTTTATTAACATTTCTTTCTCGAAATGTCTACTGCAGATTCTCGTAGACGGTGATGGCATCCACTTTGCCCGTCCTGTTGCTAAAATCCAATACCGACGTAAATTATCAGCTTCCGGAAAACTACAACAAGCCATTAAATTTTTCAGATATTTCATTAATACACGACGCAGAATAAAATCCTAATTGTATTTCCTATAATAGTGTGAAATAATTAAAAAAAAAGTTGGCCACACTAAATTTTAGGTTAAAATTTGTAATTGTTATTTTTGTGCTATTTTAATGATGAATTTACGTCTAGAGTACATTATACACAATATATGAACATAATAAAATGTTACTAAATGCCTAGTAGCTGATAAACAGTGGTATACTTACGAGTGAAAAGACAATCCTGGCGTTTTCGTTCCCCTATCACTTTTACACCCTTTAACGCTACACCGCACCATGTTCTTAACAAAAAACAATAAGTTGAGAACAAAATATAATATGAATTACTTCACATAAAGCACGTGAAAACTGTATTTTATACGAAGACAATAGCTGCTGCGCTTCAGCTGTCGAACTTTGTTGGGAACACTAGTGGTCTAAACCGCGGCACGCTCAGTGAAACAAAAAATAGTATAGTATCGTTCTGTCTCATTCTTTTATACGACATCGGCATAAGTTGCTCTTTCTCTTGTGTGAATGCGACAAAAGCTATCAATTTGTCTATAGGTTTCTCTGTCTACGGTCGCGTCCCTATTATAAAGGTCTATGGCAATATATCATTGGTCAGCCAGCATCAACCTCATACAACCTCCTTGTTTGTAATCATGGTTTGAATCAATTAAAGAGCCTTCAAGTATTGGCCTAGTGCTTTCCAACATACCATTGATGCTTTGAAGCCGTAAATCATTGCTTTCTTCATTTGAAGCAGTTAAAACTTCCTTAGCTTCTACTAACTTCTTAAAAGAGCCTCGTCCGAAACATTACACCCTCTTAGACATATTAGGGAAAAACAAGATGGTAAGTGATACACTTGGGCAAACATTTTCGGTTCAGTGCTTCGATCAATAATCTCACAAGTTCACGGCAATAATTTTAGGTTATGTTTACAAAATAATGTTGGACTAGGTAAATTACCCGTATATGTAAAGTAGTTACTCTGTGAGGTAAATAATTAAGTGGGGTATTGCTTACATCGCGATATAACAGGATTGTATGATAACTGGACAGTCCGTAGACAGAGAAACCTATAGACATTAGACATGGACGTATAAAGAACAACGGACGGAATGTTGTCACTTTACTTACAGATTGAGGCACCGTTATGGCGGCGCGTTTCTATGAGTGCGTGTTTCCAGAGTTGGCAGTCAAAGAAACTTTACCTTAATTTTGATATATTCACTACACATTAGTATATGATTACATAAGTTCGTTTGACATTGTACATAAATATTAGTTTCATAATTTATGAATTATTAAGGATACATTAGATTATAGTATATATGTTAAAATAAAACGACCAAATTGCCAAAATGTTTTTATTTTACATAGGTTTTTACTTAAATAAAAAATAAATAAAAATCAGACATAAGTATTGAAAACATAACATAAACCTTCAATTACTCAAAGAAACTCAAGAATTACCTTTTGTGGAACGGCAAAAGTCACAACGCGTACCAATCCTCTTTTTGTGGTGTACAAATCACTTGTTTGAAAATGTTCACTACAAACAACACTAGATTTTGTTGGATTCCAATCCATTTGTCTTCTACACTCTCTAATAATCTGAATCCAGTCTTTCCTCCATTCGCTTTCTTTTGGGAACCTAAAAAAAAAACTTCGTTTAAAAAAACCGACTTCAAAAACTAAAAAGTATAAAATAACTTATTTCTAAAGCTATTATTATTAATATATATTATCTAAAACATCTTAAAGTCGGTGCTTAGTAATTTTCAAAATGTAGTAATTTTTATGTTTTACTTTGCACCGACTTCAAGATGTTTTAGATAATATATATTAATAATAATAGCTTTAGAAATAAGTTATTTTATACATTTTAGTTTTTTAGTTTTTGAAGTCGGTTTTTTTAAACGAAGTTTTTATTTTTTATTTGTTACTTTTTAGTGTCTAGCTATGTATGGGTGGACCTACGAATGGTGCCGCGCTTCTTAAAAAATATAGGTCCCAAGAACCGGGAACAAAAAAATGATCGTAAAATGAAAACTACTGGGCCAAACTATGTCAAATTTTTAGGGGACCACATGGCATCTATTCCGCGTCGAACAAAAAAAGAATCACGTAAATCGAATTATAAATCTCAAAGTAATCGGTGTACAGATGGAACAGAGTGAAAATTATTTCCATGAAAAATGTTCATAAAATGAAAACTACTGGGCCAAACTATGTCAAATTTTTAGGGGACCACATGGCAGCTATTCCGCGTCGAACAAAAAAGAATCACGTATATAGAATCATAAATCTCAGAGTAATCGGTGTACATATGGAACGGAGTGAAAATTATTTCCATGAAAAATGTTCATAAAATGAAAACTACTGGGCCAAACTATGTAAAATTTTTAGGGGACCAATTGGAAGATATTCCGCGTCGAAAAAAAAAACACGTAAATCGGATCATAAATCACGGAGTAATCGGCGAACATACATAAAAAAAGCAACAAAAAAAGATCCCGACGAATTGAGAACCTCCTCCTTTTTTCGAAGTCGGTTAAAAAAAGTAAATGAACATACTTCAGAATTTCGGTAATAAGGGAGATGATTTATTTTGCACGTTGGTAACACTGGAAGTAACTTTGTACCTATCAATTATGTCAATTTAATTTCATACTAACTTATTTTTTATAAAATTGGAGAAATATTATTCCTAAAGCTGACAACACTAATTTCGTCAAAGAAATGTTTGTTTACAAAAACTAATAATAAATATGGTTACAAATTAATTAAAATAAAGCGTCAAAGAGTATTTTACCTGTGGAAAGTTATTCCTTGTTCTTTTTTATCACGTATTGTGCTTCGGGAACAACATTTCACAACGCAGGTTGGCATAATTAAATAGTTATTTTAACAACTCATTATGTATGTACTCTATCAACGCTAGCCGCGTAATGGCGGACGCCGAGCTTACTTGCTTTGTATGTGTGCTGTAAACATAGGCGACCGAGCTTACTATGTGTGCTTCAGTGTTTTAGTATAGAGTATACAACATTCTGTCCGTTGTTCTTTATACGTCCATGACATTAGACCATGGAAGTAATAAGTACTACAAACAACAGGAATGAACTGTTGTCGCAAAATTAAAGCCGAACGAGAGCTCAGTATCTGTGCCTCTTATCCCTCTCTGGCGATGGTGACTATATTGAAATATAATTTAAGGACAATAAAAAAAAATGTGTTAGCCGTCACGGGCCGCCTGGCAGATGTGAAACATCGAAATTGTTTTGTTTAAGTTATATGAATAAAAGAACAGGTTACGACAGGAATCTATTTTCACAGAAATCCTTTTGTTCATCACATAATAAGTTTTTTCTTTCTGTGTAATGATATATTTGTTTATAAATATATTTCTTGTATAATTTTAATATGACAGGTATAAGTAATATTTTCATACAGTTTTGCATTTTTTGACGACTGTTGTTTTTGTATATTGGCTTTATCACAGATACTTTTAAATGATCAGGAAATATTCCCATGTTACTACTTAAGTTAATAATGTGACTTAGGGGATAACTAATTTCTTCTGCTACCTATTTCATAACTTTTGTTGATATTTCATCGACGTAGCCTACACTATTCAAATTTTTTAATTACCTGATGATATTAAAAACATCTAGGGGTATACTTGGAGTGATTAAAATAGAATCTTTTTGAGAGTCAATAAATGTATAACCAATATCTGTTTCCTGCGTAGGCGTAATTTTGTCAATAATAATAATCGTTAAAAGCATGAGCAAGGTCTTAGGTTTGCTAGTACTGTTATGGTCATTTATTGGTATATTATTGGTGTGGTCCTTTGGTAAATTTACTTTAGAATTATTAATTAGGTTCCATGTCACTTTTGATTTCTTGTTAGCCCTTTTTTTTTTTTTATTGCCTTAAGTAGGCAAACAGGCAGACGGCCCACCTGATGAAAAGTGGTTACCGTCGCCTATGGACGTTTGCAACACCAGGGGTGTCGCCAACGCGTTGCCGACCTCTAAGAAATTTTATAACGCCCTTCTTAAAGAACCCCATGTCATAGCGCAAAGGGAAAACCGCGGCGGGAAGTTCCCTCCAGATCATTGTTGTACGCGGAATAAATGTTCTAGAGAACCGTTGCGTAGTAGAGCGTGGGAGCTCAAGGAAATGAGGGTGAACATCCCGTCGCTGGCGAGCGGTGCGGTGGTAAAAGTGAGGCGTAGGCACCAGATCAAACAGTTCCTCGGAACACTCTCCGTTGTACAGGCGGTAGAATACGCAGAGAGACGCAAAGTCTCTTCGAAGGCTAAGCGATTCTAAGCCGCCTGTTAGTATGGGATCGTCGACGATACGAACGGCGCGACGCTGGATGGAGTCGAGGGGGTCAGTCTGGTAAGCTGGTGCTCCAGCCCATAGATGTGAGCAGTAGTCCATATGCGGTCTGATTTGCGCTTTGTACAGCGCAAGTCGTTGCCGCGGAGTGAAGTACTGCTTGGACCGGTTTAGCACAAAACGGTTTTTTACGCTATGGATTATTTTGCACCTATTGTGTATGTTTCATATTTGTTTAAAACATGCTGAGTAATTTTTGAATGTTAATTTGTTGTGAGGAGTGGGATTCCTACACCACAAAAGTTGTCGTTTCTTTTTGCTATACAGCTTTGTTTCGCGTGAGAAGAACAATTTGAAAAATCAATAAAAGATATAAAATAAACATCTTCTACTATTTATCCACAAATCCAGAATCTACTATCACATAAGAAATGACAGTTATTTAGAACCATATCATCATCATCTTCCATCATTACTCACCTGCCCTCATCACAATTAATCTGAGTTAGGCAGCATGTCTTCTCCTCCGCATAGCATGTGTGTTTATCAGCTTTATTTTACAGGCTTTCCTTACATACTATTTTCTAATTATCACAAAAGCAATCTAAGAATTGTTATGCAATATTATGAACAATGTTGATAAAATAAATGAGATATGTGCAATAAATGGCGACATGACTCAGACTTGACTATGATTAATTAAAAAATTAGAATTAATATGGCTTTAGAAGTAATGTTTTAAATCTTATAAAACCTGGATCGTAACTTAAAATATTATTAACAGAAATTTTACCAGAATAGGTACAGCATTAGGGTATAGTAGTGTAACTTTCTTCTTTTTGATTAACATTTCTTTCTCAAAATGTCTACTGCAAATTCTCGTAGACGGTGTTGGTGTCCACTTTGCCCGTCCTGTTGCTAAAATCCAATACCGACGTAAATTATCAGCTTCCGGAAAACTGCAACAAGCCATTAAATTTTTCAAATATTTCATTAATACATGATGCAGAATACATATATTAATATTTCCTACAATAGTGGGAATAGCTTATAAAAAACTGGGCAACACTAAAGTTTACAGGTTAAAATTTATAATTGTTATTTTTGTGCTATTTTAACGATGAATTTACGTCTAGAGTACATTATACACACTAAATGAACGTAATAAAATGTTGCTGAATGCCTAGTAACTGATAAACAGTAGTATACTTACGAATGAAAAGACAATCCTGGCGTCTTAGTTTCGCTATCACTTCTACACCGTTTAACACTACACCGCACCATGTTTTTTTTAAAGGTTAAAATAGTTAGACTAAATTGTTCAAAATAAAATATAATGTGAATTAATTAATAAAAAGCACGTAAAAAATGTATTTTACAGATAGCTAGCTGAACGCTAGCTGTCAAACTATGCTTAGCAAAGCTGTGTGCGTATCTCGTTATTTATTATTTATTTAGGTTTATGGCTTGGCAGCTAGGCCTTTAAGCCAGATCTTAGTTTATTACACAATTTCTTCATTTTCTTAAGCCTATTTTAGCACAGCTGAACTGTAGGTAAGCAGCTACTGCCATTCAACGGAGTTCTTGTGATAACACAAAAGGCCGCATTTGACTATACAGTTCACATTTCTCACAAAACACATACATACATAGTAGGTAGGTAGGTTATTGATAGTTTTTGAGTAGTAACCTACTCAAAAACTATCAATAACAAGTATTGTTCATTTTAGAGTAATTTTACAAATTTTTAAGAAATAAAAGTGCACAGCTCCACATCTCCTTTCAGTTGCCGCCAAAACTCCCGTGCGTGTCTCTAAAACCGTGTCCGTGCCCGGTGCCAGTGGTATAATATCACTGACCTCCATATATACAAGTACGCTGGACCTATGACTAGCCGGGCCATAGTGAGACGATTTGATTTTCGCCATTTTGGCGCTGATCGCAGAAGAAGGTCGGAACGGAACTAATAATAGAGATGGGACAATGAGATAAAATACATCGATAAAAGACATTTCCAACAGCAACAAACTACTCATTGGCGAGCCCAAATATTTTGACGCGACAAAAAATTTCGTACATTTACACCTGTAATATATAGGGAGTAGTTTTTAAGGGCTGCGTACAGACGGATGTCTATATATTTGTTGATTATTTGTTTCAACAAAATATGAAAGTGACTGTTAAAATTATCTGACACTTTGCATTTGCACCACCTACATCGCCAGATTAGATTAAGTTATTCCTTAAGTTAGGTTGCCTGGAAGAGATTGCTTTCAGCGATAAGGCCGCCTTTTGTTTCTACCTTGACAATATTGTAATTGTATGTTTTGAAATTGTATATTTGGTGAGCAATAAAGTGTTATCTATCTATCTAAAGTATCCTTAAAGTGGTTCTGTAGATCAGGAAACAATGTTTCTGTTTTATGTATCAGATCTTTTAGTACCCTTGCGGTTAATACTGCGCGAAAATTTGGTTCTATAGGTTTTCCATTATTATTTTTGCAAGCCTGGCGGAACAATGACTCCACAAATAAACAAAGATTTACGACAATTGTAGAAGGCATTGTTAAACCTCTCGTTTTTTGTACAACGAGTGCTATACCATTTCTGTGATTCAATACAGGATCTTGTGATAAAAACTAGAAAGCATCCAAGTAATCGCACTTGATTTTTTTTCGAATCGCTCGTATCACAAATCCTGCGATATACCCGACACATTGTTTACGTACGAGTTCGGTACCGCCCAAAATAAGTGTAAATATTTCCCTATTTCATCTTGTAGTGTTGTTGATTCAGTTTCATCTACACGATATTTTTTATCAAATTTATCGATTTTAGCCCGTTTAGAAGAATTAGAAGATACACTTAATATGGCTATGTCGTAACCCTGGACGTTACCAGTAGAACTGCTTATTTCGTGATGAATAAGCAATTGTTTAAATGCATTCACAAACTGTGCAGCTGTTGGGGTTGGACACCAACCCCCTCGGCTGCGTATTGCATAAAAAATTTACTCTAAATGATCTTGGCTGAGTTTGCATGTCAATAAGTAATTAGGTTCGGGGTTTTCTGCTCTAACATAGGTATCGTAAATATGAAGTGTCGAAATAACAGCATTGTATATGATAAAAGAAGGGTTTCGTGTTGCTTTCTGATTCTAACACTGTCCCTAGTTTAGCAACTGTTGAAAAATGCTCCGGCGGCCCATCTAAAGTCAAAGAGCATATTTCAACCGAAACATCATGTAAGCGAATTATAGCCTGACGAATAAGAGCCTGTCCGCACAGCGATTTTTCACAGCACGATTTTTTTCCCGTAATTCTGTAACACATTGAATATTATAGGAGTATCCGCACTGGCGATAAAAAATTCTGTGACTTGATGCGAAATGCGAAATTTAAATCGCGCGAATAAAAATCGTGCTGTGAAAAATCGCTGTGCGGACAGGCTCTTAGGGCACTCTTTGTATCAGCAGATAAATCATTGACAAAAAAATAGGCAATTGATATTTTCCAATTTCCTTTTAGGGGAGCAATCATAAAAACCAATGTGTCTTTACAATCAGGTAAATCATTACTTTCAGAATCGATACCAAGATCAACATGACCATCGCGAGTACGAGTGCAACTTTCTTTAAACTCATTTCATCTATAATTAAAGCACATAATTTCACCTTTTTGTTTTGCTTGGTCACTTTAAAGTTTCAACATTCAAAAGAGAACCCAGGATTCGCGTCGACAGAACTGTACCATGAACGTATTACACTTGGATGTGGTAATGCTAAATTGAATTTTTTTCCAACAAATTTGTATGCTTTTGGCGAGTAAAAATGGAGAGTAATCGCAAGGGATTTTAACCTGGTGGATCCCTTCACTTCCGCCAGTATTTACTGACATCCTTTTAAGCAACTGTGGCTTAAAATCATCATACTGATTTAACATATCCGCACCAATCATCACGAATCATTTTTTTACTTTAGTTCACTAATTATAGTGGCTAAACTAGAGACGCTGACCTTTAAACGTTTCACAGGTTGTGACAAGACTTTTACACGAACTCTTGATTTTCTAAAAGAATTTTTAACACTCTGCAATGCTTTTTTGGATGACTTAGGAGTATTTCCATAACGATGATCATGCTTGATGTTATCACAGACTTCGGAGAGAGACCTAACCTTCTTTGAGGGAGTACTCTGTTGCGGGTTGCTTGGACTTTGACGCCTTCGACCTGAAAACAAAATTTCTGTTAATCAACAATTAAACTACAAATCAAAAGTAAAAATATATAATACAGTAAATAAGTACATAATCGACGAATGATGGAGCTATTATATTTTTCAGCTCACTTGATATTAGCTTGTTTTGTTCGTCTGTGTAAGTATGCCACATGTGGTCACCTATCCAAGTGGGGACCGCGGCTGGGGTTGCTTTACATGCGTAAGCGCTCACAGTTCTTACGCTGGGCCAAGGAGCTCACAATATCAGCTAAGCAATATATTTGTGATCAATGTAAAAGTACGTACAACTCAAGTTGGTATCATTTTGTTCCATAATTAGTCTTCTTTTTACTTCTACAGCTATTGTCTCAGGTGCAGGGGTAACCATCTTTGTTCCAGATACAGAAGGTGTAGGTAAAACCATACTTTCATGCGTTGAAGAAGCGTGTTCTACAAAAACATATGATATTTTAATATGGAATAAAACGGCCTTTATCGTAATCTAATGAATGGTCTGATGGAAGACCACTGTTTTTCAACCTTTTTCATGACACGGCCCCTTTAGTATAAAAAAATATTTCGCGACCCCCCCCCTAGGTACCCGTTGCTTTTTTTCATGTATTTTATTTTGTGTCAAATATTCAATCCTACATATTTAATCATTTCATGATTAGGATGTAGATAAATTCGTAAAAAAAATATTATTTTCCGTCGAATGCGTCACCTATAGGTCATATCTATCTTGGAAATAATACGGTATTTTTATACTTACCGGCACTGTTATAGAAAATTGTTGGAATACTGCACTTTTTCAAAGTAGTGCACGAGTTATGTTTAATAAAACAGTCAGCAGAGAAGTGCTTTGAACAGATGTAATCATATTTCTTCAGACACAAACTAGGCTTTTCAATGTTTTTCATCCATAATTCCAGTCTTCTTTTGTCTGTCGGAAACCTGTGTATTAGTATAAAATTATATGTATTTGATAATAAAAATCGGTTATCGGCGACTTCTGTTTTTGAAAGTAGAGTTATTGATAGGAAAAATATCGATACGTTTTATCGACAGGTAACTTGGACACCACTATTAAATTTTATTGTTTATTAAAAACCGGTAATACAAAGACAAATATGTTGTAATTACGTATTATAACTTAAGTGACTGATTTTAAGTGTCTATAGAAGTTTAATTTGTTGAATATTAGCCGAAAAATCACTTACTTGTGGAATGTAACCCCACTTCCCTTCTGGTAACGAGTTTTGCATAACACACACTCTTTCATAGTTTACCTATGAATGACCACCACTTATTTATGTATCAACTAAATTAATACGACACAACAAAAAAGCTTAATCACGTTAAACCTCCAAAAACAGTTTGAAAACACGGTAGACAATCCAAACAAGACAGCGGCCATATGCAAGTAACGTTAGATTTAGTACTCTTCCCGCGCATTGGGGGCGCTTCAAATAGGCACAATTTGGAGTTTTTGGCGGGAACTGAAAGATGTTGTGCTGTGCAATTTTATTTTCTAAAAATGTGTAAAATTACTTTAAAATGAACAATAGTTGTAGGATATTGATAGTTTTTCAGTAGTACTTATGTGTTTTGCGAGAAACGTGAACTGTATAGTCAAATGTGGCCTTTTGAGTTGTCACAAGAACTCCTTTGAATGACACTAGCTGATCACCTACAGTTCAGCTGTGCTACACATAGGCAGAAAATGAGGAAACTACACTGACGGACTCATAAACTGCATCAAAGCAATAGACGACTTTGAAATAAATATTTTAACCAAGTATGCAAACTTTCTATACAGATTT
The DNA here is from genome assembly GCA_949752895.1 of Dendrolimus pini. Lineage (NCBI taxonomy): Eukaryota > Metazoa > Arthropoda > Insecta > Lepidoptera > Lasiocampidae > Dendrolimus > Dendrolimus pini. Next base: position 10,694,733 of record OX457146.1, read on the forward strand.
AAATTAAAACCTCTAGATTGGTTCGTGAACTTTAAAACAGTGTAGGGTCATATCCTTAAGTTTAAGTTTGTGTACTGGAAAGGACCTTAAGACTTTTTTTGAAGAAAAAACAGAAATTTAAGGAAAATTGGTTTAATTAAAAAATTGGTTTTAACAATAGACACAAACTTTATGCAAGGGTTTATTTATGTTTTAATAAGGTGTATTACCTCCACGTGCCCTTATTACGGATTCTAATCGGTTCTGCATAGATTTTATTAGGGTTATTAAAAGATCTTGCGGAATATTGTCCCATTCTTCTGAAAGTGCTGTTATTAGTGCTGCCACTGTCGTGGGGAAAGGGTTTCTCGCATATACAGCTCTTTTTAAATTGTCCCAAACATGCTCAATGGGATTAAGATCCGGGCTGCGTGCTGGCCAATTCATTGTACGTATCCCAACCTCTTCGCAATATTGTCGAACTTGTGCAGCAGCGTACGGCCGGGCATTATCCTGCATTAAAGTAAAATTTTCGCCTATGAATCCCATGTAAGGCACCACGTGATCTTCTAAGATCTCTGTTATGTAGCGATGTGCAGTCAAACCCCCTCTATTACCGTTTTGACGGACCATGTCTATGAACACAAGTTCTGTTCGCCCGTTCATCGATATGCCACCCCAGACCATACACGAACCGCCTCCAAAAGGAACACGCTCCTCAATGCAACTTTGAGCATATCGCTCCCCACGTCGACGATAGACTCTTCTGCGACTATCTGCACCATATAAACATGTCCTACACTCGTCCATGAACAATACGGAAGTCCATTGCTCTTCTGTCCAATTCAGGTGATCACGCGCAAATCTTAAGCGAGCTTGTTTGTGAGCTACAGACAACTTTGGACCATTTGCTGGTCTAAAAGTGTTGATATCCGCTTCCTTTAACTTTCTTCTTATTGTTCGTGCACTCACGTTTACTCCACGCACTTCATTAAGCTCTGTTTTGATGTTAACAGACGTGAGGAAACGATTTCGCAGGGAAGTTGTAACAATAAATCGGTCATCACGACCGGTGGTTGCTCGAGTCCTGCCTGTACCACGTCTACTTCTGTAAGAACCTGTCTCCACAAACCTTCTGTATATTTTAGAAACCGTAGACTGGTTTAAATTTAAATTTCTACCAATCGTTCGTTGATCCAAGCCCTCCCGCACCAATGCTACAATTTGAGCTGCTTGTTCGGACGAAGTATCCATATTATGGTACAAAAACTCTCGATGAGTTAAAAAACTAACCCAACAATTATGCTGGTAACAATAATTCAATTGACAAAAGAATAAAAAATCAATGAGAATCAATTTAAAACTTTGCTATAAATAACACGCAAATCTGATACTACGAGTAAATTTTCTTTTCCCGGCTATATTCATTTGTTTCACTGCAGTTCTATTTTTAAGTTTTCCTTTTTTTGAGATTAAGAGCCAGTCTCTCCATATTTATATAATTTAATCTAAAAAGTTTGCATACTTATTTAAAAAAATCATTTCAAAGTAATCCTGAACTTTGATGCAGTTTATGAGTCCGTCAGTTTATATTGTAAAATAAGATCTAGCTTAAAGGCCTAGTTGCCAAGCCATAAACCTAAATAAATAATAATAAATAAGCACAATGAAAAGCGCGCGAAAGTCCCGAAATTGGCGGTCGTTTTTTTGAGAAAATTTAATTAATTGATTTCGTGAGAATTCAGTGGAGTTATTTATTCTTATTTCTTAAGTTGTTTATCTAGTAGTTATTTATTGTATATATTAATATATTAGTGGCTGATATAGTGGTGGTAAGTTAGTTTTCTTTTTTATTATGGGGGTTGATCCCCCTGACGACCCCGACGGAGGTCGGGATCGTTTTCGAGTACCTCAAGTTGGGATGGAAGTGGTATTAGTGGTAATAGATGATACATCGTCCATGGACACAGACGGATCTTTCCAGCAGCTTTTTGCTCAGCAGAAATCGGATAGGAAACGTGTGAGAGCATTGCGTAAAGTATGCAAACAGTGCAATAAAAAGCGTAAGAAGAAGGACAGGAAAAATATTCCAATTGTTGGCGGTTGTGATTGTGTTGATTCTGACGAAAGCAAGCGCCCTCTTTTATCAACTATACCTGATCCGCTTCCTCCACCAACCATCACTACCACCGAACCTACTACCTACCAACGTCAAGTTGGAAGAAAATATGTGTCTACAGACCTTGCACCTTATGCAGTTTACGTACATAAAGAAGAGTCTTCTCCTGCCGATCCTGTCACACTTCATCCTATACAGTTTGACAGTTTTCTAAAGAAAAATAGTTTTAAAAACATTGTAAAGCAGTTTAAAGAGTATCGGTAGGAATTGACATAGATAGATTGTCCTTAGCTTTTTGAATTTATAAATAGCCAATGTCTCTCTTCCCATAAGTTCAGAGCTTACATTCCAACATTCAATGTAACAAGAATGGGTGTCGTAAGAGGTGTCCCTATGGACTGGTCAGAACAGGAGATTATGGAAAATATCTGCGTTCCTATAGGGTGTGGAAATATACATCTCGAAGTCGGTGCAAATTAAATCATAAAAACAACTATATTTTGAAAATTTCTAAGCACCGACTTTAGAATTTTGGATAATTTATATTAATAATAATACATAGCTTTAGAAATAAGTTATTTTATATTTTTTTTAGTTTTTGAAGTGGGTCTTTTTTATTTTGTAATTTCAGCTCCAAATATTATGCTTATTAACTCCTATAATATTAGAATTAATTTGCATATGAGCCCTAAAACCTTCATAGCTTTCTTTGTTATCAGATTGACCTGAGAAGCAGTGTCTAATATGGCTTTGACACATACTTCCAGGTTATTTTATCCATACATCTTCGCTCGAGCAGTTGGAACTATAGTTTGACAGGCATTATCTCTAGAAATTAAAGTAACGGATGTGTTGTTGTCATCATAATGAACAAGAGAATTATGCTTTTTCTTACCAGTGGTGCATCTGAAATGGAAACTACATTTACCTAAAGGTGAATTGACAAATAAGACAAATTGTACATAATTTTTTGTCTTTGACAAACTTAAACTTATTACATGAGAAAATCTTATGGTCACATCACTCACAGAAAGGTTGTTTGATTGTTACGAGGCTAACATTTTTTTGGCATGTAATTAGAATTTTCTATAAGTTATTCATAATTATCAATCGATTAAATTAAATATTTATCATTTTATTTCAAACATCATTTCGCAAGACTTTATTAGAAATTCCTTAGGTACTTCATGAAATCATTGTTGCAGTTTCAGATTTCATATTAAATATATCCCATAAACTTAAATAGTGTTTAATAAGAAACAATTTTTTTATTATATCAAGTATCAAAGGCTACTTAGATAATTAAGCCTTATGATTATTGTTATTGAAATAACTTACCATTCTTTTTAGACGTTTACATGTGTTTGTAAATTTTGAAGCATATTGTTTTTGAGAAATTGTAGTTTTTAAAATATTTGAAGCAGAATTACAATTCTGTAAGTGATGTCGTCAAACTCTACAAGATTTTACATCTTGGATTCACTTGATTTCTTGTATAAGAATCGTCACCAAAAATTACACCCTTACAAGTTTGTGAATACCTTAAATTTAATGTAATTATTAAAAAAGTTAATTATAATTTTACTTGCCCTATCAGTTAATTCTTTTGTTATTTATAAAAATCGATCATTCTTTTTTTGTGTGTTTGAGTACCAATGCATAATGGCCATTTTCCCACCAATGTCAAGTAGGCGTAGATAGTATTGGTATTGAATGAAGCTATATTGTCGTTTGTAGTCAATTCCGCATTCGTTGAAATAATAACCTGCAATATTTTTGCAATTAATTATTGATATAAAAGAAATTAAGACAAATACAATTATATTTTTAATTACAGTAGATAAGTCTTTGTTTACTCGTAAACCTTACAATATGCATTGTTTTTGCATCCATCCTAAAAAATTCCAGCCCTTTCGGTTATTCAAAATGCATCCAACCTTGCGGTAGCACTGAAGATTTCAGGTTATCCAAAAATTTCTCTGTTGACTGAGAAAAGACTTCAGGTTCTTAATCATCATTCTGTTTATCATTGTGAGTTACTTCATTCAACGGCAGTATTTCTAAATTGTCTTCACTTTGTGTAATCACATGCATAACTCTATCAGAAACTCCCTGATCAACTAACAATTCTTGTTGCTGAGATTTATCTTGATGATCCAGTTTTCCTTCAGATTTATTATGCTTAGAACTCGGTTTTTGTGATTTATTTATAATACTTCATGAAAGTTGTGTATGGGAATAGGGATAAACTGATGCTCGATGGTTGGCAGAGCTTCATCTCGTAATGTTTTTTGCCTGTTGGAAGAATCATGATCCCTCCATTAATGTTGAACATTTCGTACATTTTTATGTCCTCCTCCTTAAAATGTAAAAGACAAATACAGTCAGTTCTTTTCATTGTAGTACCCAAAGCTCTATTCCATTTATTCAATTTTTCGGTGTCTAGAAGTCGATATAAACAAAATAATATTAATTGGCTGACTTATCTAGGTAATAATTGGAGTTACTAATTAGAAATAGATAAAATAATATGTCTCTGTATTAAGCAGATATGTAACATTTTTGTATTTTTTTTATTCATCGATAATAATAACGTAAATATTTTCAAAAAGCACTTTTTAATTTTTGTAATAAAGTTTTTGAAATAATTTTTCAATTATTATAAAAATCAAAAACTTTTATGTATCCGTTAATTTCGCTATATATGTGGCAGACAATTTGTATGATTCGGCGTTTTACAAACGGCGTCGTGTCCGTTCAAAAACGCTCGCTGTATTGAAACATGCCGAAGGCAAAATGTAAATTGCCTTGTCACTTTATAATATGCCACAACATTTGATAGATAATTCAATCGCCGTTTACAAAAATTTAAAAACTTCGTTTAAAAAAACCGACTTCAAAAAGTAAAAAACTAAAATGTATAAAATAACTTATTTCTAAAGCTATTATTATTAATATATATTATCTAAAACATCTTAAAGTCGGTGCTTAGTAATTTTCAAAATATAGTAATTTTTATGTTTTACTTTGCACCGACTTCAAAATGTTTTAGATAATATATATTAATAATAATAGCTTTAGAAATAAGTTATTTTATACATTTTAGTTTTTGAAGTCGGTTTTTTAAACGAAGTTTTTAAATTTTATTTGTTACTTTTTAGTGTCTATCTATGTATGGGTGGACCTACGAATGGTGCCGCGCTTCTTAAAAAATATAGGTCCCCAAGAACCGGGAACAAAACAATGATCGTAAAATGAAAACTACTGGGCCAAACTATGTCAAATTTTTAGAGGACCACATGGCAGCTATTCCGCCTCGAACAAAAAAAGATAAATCGAATCATAAATCTCAGAGTAATCGGTGTACATATGGAACGGAGTGAAAATTATTTCCATGAAAAATGTTCATAAAATGAAAACTACTGGGCCAAAGTATGTAAAATTTTTAGGGGACCAATTGGAAGCTATTCCGCGTCGAACAAAAAAAGAATCACGTAAATCGTAGAATCTATAAGGTGCAATAGATATAGTAATAATTCTCCTTGGGCAGGGTTATAGTTTTTAGACTGTTCATAAATTACCCATTCCTATGTCTTACCAACAGTTCATTTGCCTTTTTCAAGATAAAAATTTGACATAAGCTTCAAACAAGTAATGTCAAAATTCAATCAATCTAAGGCAAGTGAATGAACAGTAAGATATTGGAAACAGCCATAAATGAGTAACAGATCATCACTATTACATCATCTGGAACAATGAAGTAAGTGCTTATGACATTTTCAGTATGAAAAAGGAGAAATCACAGACTTTCATACATTTGTGGGGTGGTTGGGTGGTGTCGAACAAAAAAAGAATCACGTAAATCGGATCATAAATCACGGAGTAATTCGCGAACATACATAAAAAAAGCAACAAAAAAAAAGATCCCGACGAATTGAGAACCTCCTCCTTTTTTGGAAGTCGGTTAAAAATGCCGCGGCAAATTGAAGTATATAGTTCTTAATCTTACCGCGCGTGGCGCTACTAATCAAAACAAGAAAAATGGCGTCGAGTAGTGACATAGAAAAATATTTTTTTTAAAACAGTTCAAATTCTACGTGTTCAGTATTGTTTTAAAGACAATTATTACAGTGAATTGAGAACATTTTACGATTCACAAATAGGAGCAGTAAAAAGACCGTGGACAAATGACAAAGTTTTTGAGGTTATCCGGCACGTAAAATATGCTAAGGTGTCCATAGAATTTGGTGCTCGGAGGACTGCCGCGGCAAATTGAAGTATTTAGTTATTGTTCTTACAAGCATTACAAATATCGTCAAACAAATACCTCCAAGAAATCCCGCACAACATCATATCATTGAGAGAAGCGGTTTCAAAGGAATCTCTATTTGGCGGACAAGGCTTTAGCAAATGTTCATGTAAGCCGGCTAAAAGGCAATGTCAAAATAAGAGACGCATATGTTTTAAAAATAATGTGGCTCAAATTTTGCAGAGAGCGGCATTAACGAAAATTTAGTTTAGGGATTTACATACGCCTTATATATAGACACAAGACCTGTTATTTGTGTTAGGAAACATGTTTTTAGGGTCCACCAACAAGTTTTGAATGAATAATGGGAAAAACAAAAATGGACTTAAACGGCCAGTTGGTTGGGTTGGGTTAGTGTTTAGACCAGAAGAGACTTGTCACCATTTATTAATTGATAACTATTTAAATGGTGCTACCCATCGGTTGTGACATTTGCTGACCGCTGTCATGGCACACTTGCTTTACTCGCTAGGCTTGTGCGCTTTAGTCTGCGTTTTTAGACTGTATTAAATGTTTTTTACATTGACCACTACCTTTCTTCTGCATTTCTCGTTTTTAGACACAAGAAATAAGTACACCATTTTGAAAAAAAATAGTAAAGTTATGTTTACAATATGTGTCTAACTTGTGTTTTATGATGGTCACCCTACTATAACAATCAATGTCGAAACTTTAACAATTGAACGAGTCACCAATTTGCCTTCGGCATTCTTCATAGCAGCGAGCGTTTGTAAAGGGACGACGCCGTTTGTAAAATGCGGAATCATACAAATTGCCTGTGACATATATATTACATACTGTTGGTCGAAAAAATGACAGAAGCTGAGATGTATCAATTCCTTTACTTTATAATTTACGTTCACTTGGATAACTTTTCACTGAACAGAGCTTTCCCATTGCTTCTATTCTACACTAGTTTCTTTTACATAAACAACAATGAAATTTAAAAAAAATAAATGTGTGCGTGTACTAGTGTACACACGTAAGCAGCGAAACTTCTTTAAATCGGTAAATAAATAAAGCCCCTACCACGGTCGATTCGACCGTGGTAGGGGCTTTATTTATGGCAAGAAAAAGATGGCGCTTAACGGAAAAAATGTGACGCGTAACCGAAAAATGTGACGGTATTTTTTTTTCCAACGCCGATAAAGAAGTTTCATTCCAATAAAAAAATGTACCTACAAAAGTTTCTAACAATCGAATCACTATCTGTGTTATTTCAGCAGTTTTACAGGTAGTATTCCTTAAATTACATTTGACTACGATTTCTGGTTTTATATATTACATATTATGTCCTAACTACGAAAGTCACGAAAAATATTAAACTTCACTTGGTTTATAACTTATTCATATCATTCCTTTTCCTACACTAGCGCTATTTTGACAAGTTTTCGAATCATAATTTGCTGTTTATAGGTGTGCACTTTTTCAACTGATCCCCCATACTAGATGGTCCTCCCAACCTCTACCCTCCATGTATTATACACAAACTACTATGGATGTTACGTATCTGGCTTAAAGGCCTAGTTGCCAAGCTATAAATGCATTAAAAAAAGATACTACGTATTTATTATATTCATGGACGATACGTAGTATCCATAGTAGTTTGTGCATGGAAGTAATAAGTACTTCGGTTGTACGTAGTACTTATTACTTCCATGATTATATTATATTTGTTTACGGTTAAAATTTTGTTTTATTTAACGCAGACTGTACTTTGAGATATTTTTGTTTACTGCTAGATTATTGCCGAAAACATATTAAGTCAATTCCACATGGCTGGAAAAGGCAGCGTAAAGTGCGCAAAATGCGGGATAACCTCGAAGGAAGATTCTTCAGTGGCGTTCCACAGGTTTCCTCTCCCATCCATGCATGGGCCTCTGAAGTAAGTAGATCATTAGAGCATTTTTGTACAATAAAATATATTGTATGCTAGATCAGTAAATTATCCATTATTAAAATCCTAAATAAATATATAATATGTATGTATAAAATTCAATATAAACATTTTTTGGGACAAATATGTTTTCCTGTTTGCGACACCTCCAATGAGTCATTGGAAAAATTGTATAAACAACACATGTGGAAATCATTTACCAGCAATGACAGGAAAAGGTTGAATAAATTTTCCTACAGAGTATGAGAAGCGTCCATCAGCCGCGACTTACGGACGCATCCCGTACACGTACGTACGCATCAGAATCGAAACCCACTCCAGATTGCTTTAGTACGTCTGAACGCCTAAATTCACGTCCGCCACTTAAAACTTATAATGTGCACACTACAATGGACTTTCTTTAATTAGATAAGTTTACATCGCCCCTTAGCCGCGTCATTAGCCATGTCTTATAATGCGTACATACCTTAAGAATAGTCAAACATATAGTGTATTATTTATGGTCAAACTGTAACAATGGCAAAGTTCCACTACAGACTGACAACGACCACGTTCACGACCGCGCTTTTCCCCGATTCATTTGCCTGCCGGCGTCACAATCGTGGACTAAAGTGGAACGGTTATTCGACCCACCTCTTAACATGGGTCCTTGTGAGCACTATTTGAGCGAAAATCATCACGTCATTAGTGATGTTTTAGCTACGACCATAAGGACCGTGGTTGCCCAGTGGAAAGGTGAAATGAAACCATTGTTTGTCAGATTGCAACTGATTTTTATTAACTACCTACATAGATAATTTATACCCAATAAATGACACTACATCTTTCCCACCAAATTTTAAACACAAACCAAAATTAAACTGAACTTAAAGTAGTTTTACCAATCACCTTATAATACTTGTTTCATTTCATATCTAATAAAGCAAAGAATAATCATTAAACATAGTCATACATATATACACATACATATTCCTTTTTTAAAGTTATGATTATATATCAAAAGAAAATTTAATAACTGAAAAGTTTTCGATAAGTAATAAAAACAATTATATTATCTATAAGAGTACACTAACTAGCTGGTTTACAGTATTTCAACTATTATCACGTACTTGAATAAGTGTATTTCATACTAATTAGAATTAAAATAACCCTTAAGTTAATCGCGAGCCTGCAGAATAGCTTTTCTGGTTTTCGCTTTATTGCTACAACAATCTGGTGCATTGTCGTCAGAACTACTTGCATCCATACCAGACTATTGTTACAATTACCACGTGCTAAAAACGGTGAAGGAAAACATCGTGATGCAACCTGCACATCGAGATAACCGATGTGTCAAACCTGCCAAGCCGCCTTGGACAAGCGTGGCGGGTATACTGTCCGTTCCCCCTATAATGGGAGGCCCGAGCCCAGCAGTGGGACATTTATGGGCTGACATTATATATACCAGACTCTGCTCTTTTCTGTGTAGTCCTCTTCAGCATCACTATAAAGGCTTACACGATCTGGACTATTGTTATCACCATCATTCTTCCTAGAATGTGAAGGAGATAATATCCGTTTTATGATGTGTCGCCTATTTCTTACTGAATACCATTCATTGATGGTTATCAAGGCATAAATTGAATTAAAATGCCGTTATTATCCTGGTTATTCCACGTGAGTAATATCTGGGAATGATTTCAAATGGCCATATTAAAAAACATCGAATTCTAATGCGATTTTTTTCACTGATCAATAGCAAATATTTCGTAATAAAATATGTGATACTTTTTATCCCGGGAATTTTTCCGAGAGTGGTTTGTAGTTTTTCGGGTGCATATAACTAGCTTGTTCCGACTCAGTTTTCACTAAAACAATAGCTTACTTTCTTTTTCATTTGCTTTGATTTGGCTATTGGAACGAAGTTCCTTATCGAGCGTTGCGAAAGGGAAAAGACGGAAAAATAAGACCAAAAGTTGTAACGACACTTTTTGCTATAGTTGTAAGCCGTGCGGTGTTATCAATGCGTATGTATTTAGCAAGCCGTGCGTGTTCTAACACTGTTGTGTTTACGAAGTCGAGAGAGTATATATATATATATATATATATATATATATATATATATATATATACTCTCTGTTGTGTTTACAAAGTCCCGCGCATCTATGACGTGTACGAAAGAATAGACAGAGTGCATATATATATATATGTGTGTGTGTGTGTGTGTGTGTGTGAGTGAGTGAGTGTATGTAACTTCGTTCCATCCGGGTGTCCCTTGACACCTCTCAAGTTTTTTTGTGTTTCGGGAATCCCACGGGAATTTAAAGTCAAGCGTGGACGAAGTCGCAGGCCTATCCTATTACATAAAAGCTGTTCTTCAATAATTTCAGGGCACGTGTATGGGCAGAATATTGTTACCCAAGTAAGGACTGGTCAACTGAAGAATCACTGAAAGCCTTATATTCACAACACAAAATGTTATGTAGTAAGCACTTCGAAGACTCCTCATACACAAGCAGCGCTAGGAAAAGACTGAACAATTTTGCCATCCCGATTGGAGCTCGGGATATAATGTTAAAATATCGCCAAGATCACTTCAGTTTGGATTCAGGTTGGATCGCCATTTAAATTTTTTATAACGTCATTTTCAATTTTGTGCAAAAATCTCTCGTGTTAAAAGGTGAAGCACTAGTCTAGTGTGCTTGCTACTTTGTTATAAAAGAGAGCTTTTAGGCTGGTGTTTTTTGGGTGCAGGTGGTCTTTTCGGCATACGTGAGCTCGTAAGAGCTGAACACGCGTACACTGGCTTAAACTGGGCTGTTAGCTCGAATAGGTGGTGCATGTGTCTTAAGCTGAAGCTTTTAAGCGCGTCAATGCTCATACGAGTTGCGTGATGATTCTCCGCGCTTTTCGAAACTCGAACTTATATCTTTGAATTAGCATAGCCTCTGTCTGAAATCCCATGTACACACACACACACACACATATATATGTGTGTCTCTCTGTGTGTATACATACATATATATATATATATAATATTATACCGTACAGAATAAAATCTCCGATATCTAGATTTTGAAACAATTAACAATTATCATCAAGCGTTGCGTTGTCAATGCTATCACACGTTGTCTTTGGAGTACAGGAAGAGCGTGAATGATATCTGCTTTGCATTCAATGCAGCTAACGGTTATATCGACTGATTTTTTCGACTCAAACTAATTTTGTGCCCAAACAGCACATTATCCTCACTTCATTCTATTTTTTTTACTTAAATAAATTTAATTAAATATGCATCCTAAGTTACTTACCCGGGTAAGTTCATATATTAAGGCTTGTAATTAGCAATATTTTTATTGATATGTACTTAATTTAGATGCATGTCTATAAGACTTACTGAAATAAACAAGTATAAAATGGTAGTCTGTAAATGTCCTCGTGTGCAAATGAGCAAATAAATAAAAACATTTAGAAAAAAAAACTTGCTTATGTCCAATTCCGATGTAAAGCTACATAACTAAAAAAGACAGTTACATAAACTTGGTTGCAGATGTAATTTTTAACCAATGTAAAAAAGGAAGAGGTTCTCAATGCGTCTGTATGCTTTTTACGCGACTTTTTATTCGAAAGCGTATACTCCTGAGGTGGTACTCGGGTGATCCATCTGAGTTGGTGACAATAGGACCACCTCGAATATTATACGCACTTACATCATGTTTCATATTTTTATTTATTTGCATTAATGGAGAATAATAAAATGTGGAAGAAGATGAATTTAATACTGAAATAAATAATTGTTTTGAATAAAAAAACCAACTTCAAAAGAATAGCCTCTAAGAAACGCACTAAAAAGTAAAAAAGTACTAATTTACGTTCAATTTCAAGATAGATCCTTTGTTTTAATACAATTAATATTTTTTAATGGACTCATTAATTTACTTTCATCGATTCCTAGAAAAGATTATACGTAGTATCCTTGTAGTCTGCTGGGGATTATACTCTAAAGATATATATAAACACACACACACACACACACATATATATATATAAACCATTTTCTCAATAGAGGTTTATTGTGTACTTTACTTAATAAAAATCTATTTTTTATTGATTATTAAAAAGTCACTTTTTTATAATTAATTCAAATCTCTAAACATTTCACTCGTATCGTTGATTTCTGTATGTGAATGCTTGACTACAATGGCTTTTGTAGCGGTACCGAGGTTGCAGTGTGGGGGTGTTTAAGTAAAAAATGTTTATTTCGTATTAATGTTTATTTGGTTCTTATACGATTTTAAATGTTTATGTTGAATGCACCCGAGAGTGGTGCGGGTCGGAAATGCACTGAACGTTCGTCGATTGCACCGTGTTCGGTTTGATATCGATATGCACTTCTTACAAGTTATGTAAGATATCAAACCGAACAGCTTTTGACTACAATATAGTCACGCCAACACATTACATTTGCAAGAAAAAGGAAATTTGAATGTCACTGTTATGTCAAACCAGTGTTGCCAGATGACCATGTCAATTAACCCCCAAATTTTTGTCAAAAATCCCCAAATATAAGCTTTTTGACAAAAAAAACCCCCAAAACAGTTTTTACTTATTTTAAAGGAGAAATAAAAAAGCAAAACTACCGTCGTAGCGAAAACGTCACTAATGACGTCATCATTTTCGCTCACGGGGGGGGGGGGGGGGGGTTGGTAACAACGACCCGTGTAAATAGGTGGGTTAAATAACCGTTCCACTTGAGTTTATGATTGTGACGCCAGCAAATAAGTGGAATGGGAAAAACCGCGGTTGTGAACGTAGTCGTTGTGAGTCTAACGGAAAGTAGCTTATAAGATACGACACATACGAGTAGAGACGGCATAATAAATAAAATTAATGATGTAAATGAACGAACGAATGAATTGAATTATTAAAATGAACTATTCAATTGAAGTATGATTTACTAGTAGAGTATAATTTTCTAAGATAAAGTAATAATACCGTATTATAACTTAGATATAATAATTATAGTGATGATAATTGTGTTTGTAGATGAATTATTAATACTTAAAATATCGCCAAAAATTTCTGACAACAAAATATTTCCCCCCGAATGTCCCCCCAAAGAATCTTTACCCCCAAATCTCCCCCCCGACGTCAAAAAACTCCCCGAATTTGCAGGGAATCCCCCCCATCTGGTAACACTGTGTCAAACTTATATCGTTATACAGGGCATTCCATTAGCTCACAACGCCCAAAATGCTCCATTTATCGTTCCACCAGGCGACTGCGATCACTGTGGTCGTGGCGAAAACGTCACTAATAACGTCAATAAAACATAATTTTTTTCGATTATACGATACTCTTTTTTTTTTTTTGAGGCGAGGGAAAATGCTGATCGATTTACGCACTCTCTGGGCCGTCACTAGGAAACGGCACGCATCCATCGGGGGCGATAACGCTAGCAATAGTATGCTTTGTTTGCGCTCCGTCCGCGATGGCGTGACACAGAGGAGTGTGGAAGACTCACAGCGATGCCGCACGGGCGAGCAATCTCAATACCCACTAAAAACCCCCTCCTCCCTGTCGACCCTGCGCTTTGTTTGTGATGGAAAGACTGAGATATAGAACATAGTTACGCAACAGTCGATCCAGCGCAATAAAGTGCCTGGAGTGTGCCCTGGGAGAACACACCCCACTTCGAAACGGGGGCAGATGAATCCCTTGCGTTGCCTAGTAGCAAGGGCCCCCCGTACCGGAACCTAACTCAGGGAGGGAAGTAATGCGCGTACCTGCCTCTCCGGGTGCCAGCTGAAGGCCGGCGACCTCGAGTAGAGACATTGGCACGCGCTGCAGGACTTCGCTCCCTGTCCCTTTCTGCGGCCTCTTTGAGAGACATTACTGCCTCACAGAAAGTAACCGCAGACTCCCAGCGGTCGTCGCTATACAACATGGCCGTTACCAAGTCGCCAAGCGATCCGACGGCTCCTACGTGCGTCTCGAGCTCGAAACGCTGCGGCGTCCATGCAGCGCACTCGACAAGCGTGTGAAACGCCGTATCGGGTGCGCCGCATTGGCGGCAGTCCGGAGAAGGCAAGCAGCCCACAATGCGAAACAGATACTGGTCGAAACAACCGTGTCCGGTCAGTATCTGTGTCGTCCTGAAGGTCAGGGTTCCGCTGGTGTGGGTGACCCATCTCTCCAGCTGTGGCCTGATTGCCGATTATACGACACTCACAACGACCCATGTCAAGAGGTGGGTCGAATAGCTGTCCTGCTTACGATTGTAACGCCGGTAAGAGATAAATCGCGATCGTGAACGTGGTCGTTGTGAGTCCCTACTAGTGGAACGTAGCCTTAATAGTCATCGTAGGTAGCTGTCATTTGTCAATAAGATTAGCTTGCCTTTGTGGCGAATTTGAAACACAACAATCGATAATATAAGAATTTTTGGCGGGAACTGAAAGGGGACGTTGTGCTGTGCAGTTTTATTTTCTAAAAATATGTTAAATATATTCTAAAATGAACCATGGTTGTAGGATATTGATAGCTTTTGAGTAGTAATTATGTTAACAATTGAATCAGCAATATCTTTATAAGCTTTAAATTATGCAAATCAGATATACATTTTTAAGAGAATCAGAAAACACGTCTTTTACTTTTCATATATATATTTGGAATCTCGAATTTAAATATATTGACAAATAAAAAAAACAACTTATAAAACACTATGGACTAAAACAGAGGTTTCATTTCAAACAAATTATATGTTTTTGTGAGAAATGTGAACTGTAGTGTGTAGTCAAATGTGGCCTCAGTGTTGCCAGATGATCATGTCAATTTTTCCCGAACGACCCGTGTCAATAGGTGGGTTAAATAACCTTGACTTTACGATTGTGACGCCAGCAAATAAGTGGAACGGGAAAAACCGCGGTTGTGAACGTAATCGTTGTGAGTCTAACGGAAAGTAGTCTATAAGATACGACGCATACGAGTAGATACGGCATAATAAATAAAATAAAAGATGTAAATGAACGAACGAATAAATAAAAATAATTGTAGTGATGAGAATGGTGTTTATAGATAAATTATCGATACTTAAAATATCGCCAAAAATTTCTCACAACAAAATATTTGCCCCCGAATGTCCCCCCAAAGAATCTTTACCCCCAATTCTCCCCCGACTTCAAAAAAGCCCTCAAATTTGCAGGGAATCCCCTATCTGGTAACAGTGTGTGGCCTTTCGAGTTTTTCACAAGACAGTTATAGCCGGTTGTAGCCTACAATACGAGTACGACTGCGCTACTATACGAAGGCTTAAATTACACCAGGATTGTCTGTATGTGTGTGGATTCCTTTGCCTGCCTTTGTAGCAAATTCTACTACTATAAAATAATATTAGAAAACTATAAATACCTAATGCTAAGCCAATTACCAATCGAATGGAAGTTGTTCCTGTATGATGATACCTACTGAATACGTTGAATAAGTTCTCCAAGATAAGATTTGTCGGTGGCTCAACGCTAACCGCGGAAACATTGAAGAAGAAGAAAAAAGAAAGGCTGTATCATGTATGGAATAAGTCCTTTGCCTGCCTTTGTGGCAAATTTGAAAAACAACAAACAATCGAAACTATGGAAAGGTTTATGATTGTTATGATTTATAATAAGAACACAATAGATAGAATTATTGGATTAATGATAACATAAACATTGATAATTTAAATTATCCGATGCGTCATTAATTATCATTTTATAATTTTTATATAAACGACGAGATATCGCGAGTGGCAGCACATAACATTTGTATAAATTGGTCTTTCAAGTGTCCATGGTCTCCATAGGGATGGTAACAACTTTCGATTAGATGGGCCGTCGCCTGTCTGATGAACTTACACAATAAAAACATAAGTAAAATACCCACCGTTGGTGATAAGAAGACTCTCTTTCTTTAAGTGTACTATCATTATCAACCTGTAAATAATTTGGGACTTAGACTCCTATTTTGTGGAGCCTTTTACTGAATTTATACAATATCATGAAACTTTAACAAATCTGTACTCTATGCACTCACCTTTGTGGCTAAAATGACCACTGTATCATGCTGTGTACCAGGATGTGTTCAAAGAAGTAAGTAAAATATACCATTTTAACTAAATACTCTTTACATTCTAAATAACAAGTCACAAATATGCCACTGTGAATCTATGCTTATATTATATATTATTACTTTATAGTCTGCTATAGAATTCATTTAGCTTTATAGTCATTTTATATCAAATTACAATAATAAACTTTGTGTCCTCCCTTGTGAATGTGAACTCATGTCCATGAAATTTTGTCTGGCCAAACAAAAAAAGTGACATTAACTAGTATTTAAAACTTATTAGCCATAAACATGCTGCTATTGTGTCTCTGTATGCCTATTTTAAGCTAAAAGACAATGTAGCCCCAAGTATGTGTTCCACTGAAACTATCCCAGAAAGGGATAGTTTATGGATCTAAAAGGTCTCCAACATCAAGAGAGATGTTCAAAGTAGACCCGTTTCACTAACAGAAAATCCATAACATATTTGATTGCAACTCGTAAATGATTAAATACTTATTTTTGGTATGTAACCATTAGTGACAATAATTTTTTTGTTTAGTCACTCAGAGGTAGTCCTAAGCCTCTACTTAAAGGTCTTCCATTGCCTTGTTGACTCTTCTGGCAATCATAGGACTCTTGCCTACCAGTGCATGAGTGGTGATCCATTGAGATTGGCCAGTTTTCTGGGCCTGAAGCCTTTAGTTGATGCTTATCTTGTCTTAATATCCTGTTAATTTTGATTATAAGTAGAATTCAATATTTATATACATACATATATATATATATATATATATATATATATATATATATATATATATATATATATATATATATATATGAATCCAACTGTTTGTTAGTCTTGCTAAAACTCTAGAATGGCTGGACTGATTTGGCTAATTTGGTTTTGAATTATTTGTGGAAGTCCAGGGAAGGTTAAAATGGTGAGTAAATATGAAAAATAGGTTTGGAATATAATAAAAACAACAATTTCACTTTTCCTAAGAAACTATTTATTCCTACCTGTCATATGTGTAATGTTGTTCCCATTTGAAAATCAACATTATTTATTTATTGATTCTGAGGTGGTATGAAGTTTACCAGGTCAGCTAATCATTCGTATAAATTATTGATGATAATATAACCTCCTAATGCCAAGGTTTCCACGCTTTCATGGGCTTTATAAGCCCACAATTCTTTTTAAATTTTTCATCCTTATGATCCAAGACTTTGTAAATTGAATTCAGTAACTTAAAATAGTACCCTGAGTGTCTGAATGATGAATTTGGACAAATTACTGAGATGTAATAGTTACTTCTTCAAAGAAATTTTTTAAAGACAGTGGGCATTGGGAAGTTTTATTAATTTTAGGAATAAAGTTTTCTTCTCAAACTAAAATGTGTTCTTGTTCTATTTTCTAGAAGGTGGTGCCACTTTACATCTTTTTCCAAACCCAAATAATGATTTTGAGAGGTTTAAGGCATGGACCAATTTTGCTGGAGAACATATAATGTGCTTAGAAAAAAACCTCGTGTTCAGAAGGTATAGACTATGTCATAACCATTTTGAGCCCAGGTACCATTCTCAAAGACGATTGACATCCAATGCTGTACCTACACTATTTGTTTCAGGTAGTATTAGTTAAATTATTTATTGTTGATTATTCATTATTTAATGTGGTATCTTTACAATTAGAATCTATAAGGTGCAATAGATATAGTAATAATTCTCCTTGGGCAGGGTTATAGTTTTTAGACTGTTCATAAATTACCCATTCCTATGTCTTACCAACAGTTCATTTGCCTTTTTCAAGATAAAAATTTGACATAAGCTTCAAACAAGTAATGTCAAAATTCAATCAATCTAAGGCAAGTGAATGAACAGTAAGATATTGGAAACAGCTATAAATGAGTAACAGAACATCACTATTACATCATCTGGAACAATGAAGTAAGTGCTTATGACATTTTCAGTATGAAAAAGGAGAAATCACAGACTTTCATACATTTGTGGGGTGGTTGGGTGGTGTCGAACAAAAAAAGAATCACGTAAATCGGATCATAAATCATGGAGTAATCGGTGAACATACATAAAAAAAAGCAAAAAAAAAGATCCCGACGAATTGAGAACCTCCTCCTTTTTTTGAAATCGGTTAATAATAAACTACATCAGTAAAAAATCCACAAAGAAAGCATAAGTAGCACCGCTTGACGAGGCTTGTGAAATCGATATCTGTCTTTGTGTGTCACAGAAATTATAATCGAGAATCAACAAATGATCAACTATATAAAGGGACGAAATTTACTACTAGTACACTGTAATCTATATGCCGCTATACAGTGCTGTAAATATAAATACGAAAATGAATGATTACAGGTAACAACCCTATCTACATAAAATATGTATGTGAAGGTTGAAAGATTTTTTATTGTGTGTCCGTCATATTGGGCATTATTACTCAGATCTTCAAAAACATTTAAAATATTTAGTTATGACTTTTAGTTACTTGAACGGGTGGCCAAATATTACCTGTCAATATCGTAATTTTTTTAATATTTTTTACCCTCTAGTGACAATATGCAGTGTGGAATTTTTGAAATAATACTATTTTGGGCTATTGTGTGGTTTGGGTAATTTTCGTAAATACTACCTTGAAAGAAGTGAAGTGTCAAAGAAGCAAGTGAGGTGTGTAATAATAAGCCTACCTGACATTCTCTGTTACTGTGACATTGGCCGAATCAGCGCCAGTAGCGTTGGAGCCAAATCGCCAGAAATAGAATAGAATAATAAGCCTGAATGGCGCTCTGTTGGTCGTGCCTACCCCGCAAGGGACCTGGCGTGAAGTTATGTATGTACTTAGTCAAGTCATAAGTTCTGTCAAAACCTTATTATTACAAATTTTCGAATACTGGCTAGATGAACTTCACCAATTTTAAAAATAGAACGTTTGCGCTTGCCGAAAATAAAAAAGACATTAATTTTCATTCATTTTCAAATATGGAGTGGTCGAAGAAAGAAGATAGAGTAGCGGTTATCGCGTTCCACCGTTGTGGATACGCGTCAAAAGAGGTTTCCAATATTCTACAAAAATTGAAAATAACCCTAATAATTTGTTTTATCGCACTATCAAACGATTCACTGAAGATTCAAGCTTCGAAGATCGTAAGAGAACCGGCCGACCTCCTACAGTTACGACACCCGCGATCATCAAAGCAGTGAAGGCGCGAATCCAACGAAATCCTGTTCGTAAACAAAAAATCTTAGCTCTTCAGATGGGCCTAAGCAGAACCACGGTTAAAAGAGTGATAAATGAAGACCTGGGACTAGGAGCTTATCGCAAGAAATTTTTTTGAATGAGCGTTTGAAAAAATTTAGGCTGGATAGATCCTGCGCTTTGTTACGTCGGTACGTACAGAAATTTTTAACATCCAAGAAAGTTACAACAAACAAAATGATAAGGGGTATGCCCACAGCAGTGAAGAAGCCAGCACGCATATGCCGAGGGTTCTACGAGGACATTATCCTTCATCACTGATGGTTTGGCTTGGAGTCTCATATTCAGGCTTAACTGAGGTGTTTTTCTGTGAAAAAGGTGTAAAAGCCAGTGCCGAGGTGTACCAAAATACCGTCCTAACAAACATAGTGGAACCTCTTTTTCAAACAATATTCAAAAATAAACATTGGATATTCCAACAGGACTCTGCACCAGCTCATAGGGCACGAAGCACGCAAAACTGGTTGACCGCCCGTGGAATTTACTTTATCGGACATGAGGCTGGCCCTCCTCTAGTCCAGATTTAAACCCACTGGATTACAAGATATGGCAACATTTGGCGGAGAAAGTCTGCGCTAAACCTCATCAGAATTCGGAATCTCTCCGAGCATCTTTGGCTAAAGCAGCGGCAGAAATAGATATGAAATTGGTGCGTGCTGCGATTCATGATTAGCCGCGTCGATTAAGGACATGTATTCAAAATAGGGGAGGGTATTTTGAATAATGTAAATAAAATTGTATTGTAAATTAAATTACCTTTCATTTCATATATAATTTCTATATAATTATCAAAAAGTGTATCATTAATTTTATAAAAAGTTTTTCACAGAACTTATGACCTGACTAAGTACCGTCAAACGGGGTGAATAGGGATCGTGGGGTGAATAGGGAAAAATTTGGGATTCAAATTACCTGGCAATAACTCTGACAATTGATGAACCATAGCCTATAAAATGGCAAAAAATCAATATAGAATATTTATTTTTTGAACTGGTAACTTTTATTTGACGTGAAGTTAGAAACAAATTGCCAAAACAGCATTCTGTAGTTTCGTGTTTGATCTTACCTGCTATCGAAGAGTGTTTAATTTTAAAAAGTTTCATTGTGTTTGTGGTTCAATTGGTATCATAACGACTATCTACGTGGTTTGTGTTTATTCTGGAGCCTGTATAACGTAATGTAAGTACAATTGAAAAGTTTTTAAATCGTATAATTATATTTCACTAAGAGCGAGAATTCAGTTATTTATTATGAGATTTTTACGTACGCGTTGGGGGTTTTTAGGTACGACTAGGGGGTCAATAGGGACCATATTTACTAAATAGGGACGATGTAGTGTATCAAGAGACAGTAAAGGGACTATAGGAACAAGGTTGTCACTTGATTTATAGTCATTTAGAAAAGCTTGTACCTACCTACTCGCAATGTATATTTAACATTTTTAATGTACAGCTCGCAACGAGATTAAAAATAATGATTAATGGTTTGAAGTTTATGCCTATTTATTTGTACGTAATTCTGTGCTATTGTAGCTGCCAAGTTTTGTAACACCATTTGGTTGCGGTTTTAGGTACCATTTGCTGTATAGAAGATCGCAAACTTCTTTCGTTTTTGGTGTTATAATAATAATAGGATGTTATTGGGAATGTACAATATTTGCATAGCATGCTAGCTTGTTACGATTATATTTCATTAATCTTGTTTCAGATTCCTAACTATCGATAATGCCGCGTACATATTAGCCAAGTCGAAACAAAATTTATAAAAAATATGACAAGCTGCTCAGAGAACAGGCCCTAAATGAGTACAACACCACTAACAAGTCGTTAATAGAGATTGCACAAAAATACAATATCTCTAAATCAGTCCTTCATAGGCACAATACTTTTATAATGAAGAAGCAAGGTGGCCAATGTGCTTTAGCATCGGATGCAGAAGAATACCTTATTCAATATATAAACCTTTGCTCTGAATGGGGATATCCCCTTGAAATAATAGATTTCAGACTACTAATAAAGGGGTACTTGGACAATTTAGGAGTTGAAATAAAAAAATTCAAAAACAATATGCCCGGTCCTGACTACGTAAAATGCTTTTTGAAACGACATAAAAGTCAAATTACTACTAGACTGAGCCAAAATATAAAACGGTCAAGAGCAGCAGTCTGCCCAGAGGTAATAGAAGCATATTTTGACGAGTTAGATGTGTCATTACAAGGGATTCCTTTATGCAATATTGTAAACTATTATGAGACCAATTTGGTGGATGATCCAGGAAGAAAAAGGATTCTAGCAAAAAGGAGTGTTAAATATCCAGAGAGAATAATTAATCATACGAAAGGTTCAATTTCCATTATGATGGCTGCTGCTGCAAATGGAACCTTATTACCACCGTATGTGGTATATAAGGCTCAACATGTATACGATACATGGAGACATAACGGTCCAAAAGGTTGTCGTTATAATAGTACTAGTTCTGGCTGGTTCGATGGAATAACATTTGAAGACTGGGTGAGAACCATCGCTTTCAAATATTTTGAAGATAAGTCCGAAACAAAAATTCTTATAGGCGATAATCTCGCCTCTCATCTTTCAATAGAAATTATAAACGAGTGTGAGAAACGTAACATTAGGTTCATTTTTTTACCGGCAAACTCTACCGACCTTACGCAGTCATTAGACGTGGCTTTTTTCAGACCTCTAAAGAGTGCTTGGCGGCATATACTCTATAATTGGAAAAAGACCGATGGGAGAGTGCAGGCTACTATACCCAAAAATATATTTCCGTCGATTCTTAAAAAGCTTATGAAAGCAATAGAATGCAATGTACATAAAAATGTAATAGCTGAAAAGTGCGGCATAAGTCCGATAAATAGAAATAAAGTTTTAGATAGACTGCCAACTGCAAACCTAGAAATGAAAACTATAAAGAAGTAATTAATCAAACTATTCTATCCATGCTCAAAGAAATGAGGTACGGCACAAGTAGCGTCAAAAAATCAAACAAAAAAAAGAAAATCAATGTTATTCCAGGAAGAAGCGTAGAAAATATAATTTCGACAGAAGAAACAGAAGACCTTGACAAGCCAAAAGAATTAAGTGATGATGAGAGTAATACAGAAGATATTCAAGATATTTATTTTAATAGATTTGATTTGAACATGCTGGAAGAACCTGGCCCCAGCAGAGGCAAAAAAGGTAATAATAGCAAGTTTACGAAGAAGCAAAATAAAATTACACAAAAAGAATGTAGGAACCAAAAGGAAAAGAGTAATCTTACATGTAATAAATTTGACACAGAAGCTGAAAACCAAACAGGAAAAACTGCGGAGAAAAAACCCAACAATCCATCGCTTGTGAAAAAAACTAAAATACAGTCAGAAAGAGGTGATACGAAAACAGATAATGTAAATATAAATAACGACACCACAAAACTTAACGGGCCTTCTCAAACTGAGAAGTTAGAACCGATATTTAAGAAACCTTTTACTCCACCGCCAAATAATGAGAATCAGTTAGTTGGTTACAACTTGGAAGAAGGTGATTATACTATGGATTATAAAAATCTAGATATAAATGCGTTGCCTGTAGTTTTCGATAACTTTTTTACTATAAACCAAGAAATTGAATTACCTTCCTTAGAGGTAGAGGAGATAGAAATGAAAGAATACATAAACGTGAGAAAGGAATCTGACTCTCCTAATAAAAAAATTAAAATATTATCAGAAGAAATTGTGACTAATAATAAACCGAAGATCAAAATAAATAAATTACACAAAATAAGCTTATCTGATAGTATTGTAAGTAAACAACCAAAGTTTTATAGAAATGAAACAGAAATATTACATGCTCTCATGGATGATAATTTATAATTAAGTACATTACGTTCTACGATACTTGCGTAAAGAATAACATTTTTAAGATTTATTTTTATTGTTGATTAGTTTTTTGTTTGTATAAACAAAAAATAAAAAAATTTTATTATAAGAGGCTGTTTTTAGTTTGACTGATTTTTATACAAGGTAGAACTGATTTTTAGATAAAAATTGTGATTTTGAGACTGTCATTTTCGTTGTATTAAGAATATTTGTTTTCATAAAGTATATTATGTTCATAAAATACTAGTTTTGTTCACCTTCCCTAGACCATACATTTAGGTACTTTAATTCATTCTTGACACTAAATACATGATCCTTTAACTCACCTTGACGCGCGGCGCAATGTGTGCCGCACACAAAACGCACGCACCAAAAAGCGTTAAAGAATTTTGTACTTGCCTAAATAATTATATTAACAAAATTGTGACAGCCCTAACGGTTTTTCCCTATAATGCCAATGCCCGTCCCTATTGACCCCATATTGTGTTTGAATAGGGACAACCAATATTTTTAAGAAATAATTAAAACTGGATGCTTTTCATGATTAAGTGTAAAGTTCTTAAGAATATTCAGAACGTGACTCAAGTTTTAATACCAAAATCAATACAATATTTTCAGG
This sequence comes from Dendrolimus pini, assembly GCA_949752895.1. NCBI lineage: Eukaryota > Metazoa > Arthropoda > Insecta > Lepidoptera > Lasiocampidae > Dendrolimus > Dendrolimus pini. Next base: position 10,718,865 of record OX457146.1, read on the forward strand.
GATAGTTGGTGATAAATGTGTTTAAAGTTCAATTCTGTACCTATTTACCCCGTTTGACGGTATGTATGTACTACCTTGAAACCCTGAAACTAAAAAAAAAGATGCATAACATTAGAAAACGGCTGCTGTGTTCGACGCACAAATCTTTTTCTTATGCAAAATCAGTGTCATAACAGTCAGTACAATTATTTTTCCTTGGAGATTTTTTGCGTTCTATAATTCTATTAGTACTATAGTACTACTTAATGCAGTAGATGTCGCTGTTCTCAAATTAAACACCAAATGAAAGAAAATAATATGTTTCGTTATACGCAGTTGTTTTAATACTTGTTTAAGAAATATTTGAAATGTTCTTATGTTTTTGTAAGCCATATCAGCTAATAAATATATTTTAAAGTATGTAAGTTCTAATCCTCACCTTTTTCAAATTATATAAAGCTTTTTTTAACTTTAATTACTGGATTTTTGATGAATTGTTGATTTACCAAAAACTTATGTCAAAGATGTCAAAATCAAAATGACATTGTGATCGATACGAATTACGACGACGACGAGTCACACTCGTGAAGTGAACGTATGTACTTTGTTTGTTTTGATTATTTTTCGACAATTTTTGTTTGATTCCTGGACTCCGAAGACTTCGCTTATCACGTTGGACTTATGCATACACATGTACCCTGAACACCGATTTGTTCTCTGTTGACTACTTGACTTGGATTATGGCTTCTTCTGAAAGAGGTTGTTGTGTACCCAGATGCGGTAAAACTCGTAAGTAAATCATCCTTATTCGAAATTATTCATCTCTAAAATAGTATAATAACTCCCAAACTACTTATGTAGTTATCAGTGATAGTTTCTAACAGTTGCACCTGGATCGTCTGTTTTAGGGAAGAATCATACAATCCTGCATTCATTTCCTAATCCTGCTTTGGATATGGACCGGTATCTTACATGGATTCAAGCTACTGGAATTGATTCTTCTTTGGATCCTCATTATGTGTATAAAAATCGCAGAGTATGCCATAACCATTTCAAACAAAAATTTTTGACATGGACTAGAAGATTAAGCCCTGGAGCTGTTCCCGCATTGTTATTACCAGGTAAGAAGAAAAGAAATAGGTTAAACTTTTCTTTATTGACCGTTGAGACCATTTACGAAATATTATTGAGGCTATCACTAAGCTGAAAATTCAGAAAAAGTGTTATGCTCTTAGATTAAAGAAGGCTTTACAGTTAGCCAAAAATAAGACATTTAAAAATGCACTGAAAACGCTTACTTTAGGTGAAATGTTCACCATAATCCAGTTTCGACTAACAGGCAAGAAAAAAATGGGACATAGATTACCAAGTCTGAAAAAATCATGGCATTGAGCTTGTACAAGTGTAGCCCTTGCAGGCCGCAAATGGCTCCAAATATTTTTTTTTATTTTACCATCCTTTTTTTTATTGTTTGACGAAATGTCTATAGCCCCACATTTTGACTTTAATCAAAGGAGGGACGAAATCTTAGGTTTTGTAAATAATGGAAAGTTAAGAGAACCAAAAGTAGCCAATCACAGTTCCAACAATCAATAACTGGTTATGAACAATCAATAATGTTGAATATCTAATACAGAAATTATTTAATGACTATAATATAAAATATGTGTGGATAACTTTAAACTTCCTTTAGGGTGATTTGTAGCCATGGCTGCAGAAATAGTAATCCAACTGCAGCTGGCTTTGAATCGTTCTTTGCTGCTTTGATGACTAATAATTTAAGTGGTCAATACTCACCTGGATTAAACTGTGAGGAAGAAGGTTGCCAAACAATGTTTTAAATCAATGGCATCCTTTTTTTTAAATATTCAACCTGAGCCTGTCCACACAGATAATATTATAATTGACATTGATAAAACAATATATGTTGAATTATATCGAAAAATAAATGATTTATTAAGGAAAATCAAAATAAATGTGTTTTAAAATTGTAGGATCTGCAAAGATTCTTTGTACGACAAAAACAATGCTTGTAATTATTTGAAAGTATGTGAATACACCAAAGAAAAATTCTATTTAATATATCCAAAAAAAACTTGGTGCCGACTGTTTTCAAAGATACAAGATTCAATTACTTATATTGTTAAAAACCAATGTACTGTTCCAAATATAAATACATTACTCTGCACTGAACTGGATTTTGACATTTTTGATTGTGAAAACCATAAGCCCAAAATTGTAAAATATGTTCTGGAACTGTCCTGCAATTTTTTTCTGTGCAACTGTTGCCGAGATGTTAATAAAATTCTTAACGGCACCAGATTAGGTATGGACCAAGTGATGTTATGAAAATGTATGCCTTTGAATATTTTAATAGTAGGAAACATAATACATCACGCTGCCGCTAAATTGTTGTTTTATTTACTTACTATAAACATTTTTTGAAAAGACTTTAGGAATTGCAGGAGATAAATTATTAACTCCTGTAATCTCCAAAAGTCTAATATAAAAATCAAAATAATATTGGACGGTGGACGCCCTGGACGGTTTTTGCCGTTGTATTGTGTCGTATATCGATACGCACTCTGCGTTAGTATATATATATTATGACTGTTGACTCTATACCCGTATATATAAAGTACTTTGTGTGCAAAAGATTTCTGCTTTCCTGCTAATTTCGGTTGTTTACAAGAAGGCTTGCACACAATGAAGATTGCAATAATATTTTATTGAAGAAGAATAAATATGAACTCCATTGACCTTTTCTATGTCTTCCATCTAAGAGCCTCTCCTTACAGCGATATTTCACAGCACGATTTGTTTCCCGTAATTCTGTAACACATTGAATATTATAGAAGTAGCCGCATTGGCGATAAAAAAATCGCGCGAGAAAAAATCGGTGACTTGTTGCAAATTAACGCGAAGCGGTGCGATTTATTTCCGCGCGAATATTTTGTACCGTATAAAGTAAATATGGCTATGTTCGCACTGTGGAATAAAATTCGCGCGTTGCGCTCAGTCGTGCAACGTCGCTATTGAAAGTTGTAGTAAAATTATCGAATAATTTTTTTTTCATTTCAGCCAAAAATTTTTTTGCTGTATTTTCGCAACTCTTGATATTTTATGTAGAAAAATATTTTCATGGGTCTCAATACCCTAAGTGGGTGAATACAATGTTCATGACATCTTTTGATACGTCTGTTACGCCGCCTTAGCATTAGATAAATTAAGATTTTAGTTCGGTTGTCCATTTTACACGTGCGTCTCAGCCGAGAAGTGAATTAAACTGAATAAAATAGTAGAAAATTTTATTCGCAGTGCGTACTAGGTGTAATTCCGGTCGCGGAATTTAATACGCGAGAATAAAAATCTTGCGGTGAAATATCGCTGTGCGGACAAGGGCTTCTCTCTATCGCGCGGGTTACCAAGACATGCGGTAAATTTCACCCAAATAATACTTTTTTCGTTTATCTTGTTATATATTAATACCGAAAAATTAGCATAATATAATATTAGTATCGAATAAATTAGCATTATATCAAAGCTATAGGTCTACTTTTCTACTAGAAAATTAGATGTTTTTTTTAAAGATAAGGACGGTTGGCTTTTAAAGCCAACTTCAGTAATTCCTTAAATAGTAATAGTAAAGTAGTTTACTCCTTAAAAATAATAAATCACAAGAACATTTCAAATAATCTAAAGATTACAATAATAATTGTTACAAAATAATGTTCAAATAATAATTCTAAGTAGACAAAGTAAATAAATGAGTGAACACTGACTAGGATTCGGGACTCTCTGCTCAAAGACTCGAGGCACAGTGTCCATTGCATCCAGGTCCAGGTCGGTAATTATTAAACCAATGCTCAATAATCGATATAAAATTAAAGAACCTGTTATTAGTTTTATGTTATCATTTGATAATTTGCACCGACTGACATAAAAGCAAACTAACACACATGCGCTGTTCAAAATAAATATTTGTATTATTGTTAATAAATAATTTGATCATACATACATATATATTATCACGCCTATTCCCATGGGGGTAGGCAGAGACTATGGATCTTCACTTGCGACGATCCTGACAATCAGCTTTCGCTTCATCTACTTTCATTAAACTCTTCATATACGCACTTTTATTTGAGATGCTTTTTACCTGACCTTTTTTTAACACTTCTATATGACCATGTTGTGTACTTCGTGGACTACTAACACCAACTCTGCTATTCACAATGCTGTCATACGTTTGCTGATTTTTATTAGAAATTATATATCAATTAACGTATTCGCGCCGACATATACTAAGAAATTTTTATAAAATTTGAAAAGTTTTATTTTATTTGCAAACAGAGATTTGTTTTATGTAATGGAATCTTTTATTAAATAAAAAGGCATTTTTCCTTTGATTCAAAATATTATAATAATATTATTTCACAAAGTCGTCCCAGCATTCGTCAAAAATTAAAAATCTATTCTGGCAATGGCAACTATTGGCAACACTGAAACTAGTAATGGACTAATGGCTTTTTGTCAAAAAGTTAGTGAGTTTTGTCTAATAGTAATTCAATCGCATAACTTAGATTTTATATGATAAAATTGTTTAAGTGACATTCTATAATGAGTTGTGTAGTTCGTGGTTGCAAAAGTGTTTGGTATCCAACATCAGGCGTGAAATTCCACAGGTAAGTTGAATTAAATTCTTATTAACATTTTAGGGAAATTAACACTAAAAGTTTTGCTGTTTTGTAATAACATATACAGAAATTAACGATACTTTCTTTGCATCAAATCCCACAGCGCATTATTCTACTAATATGAAGTTAAATACGATTTTTTGTATTGTAAACTAATACATAAACAAGAGAAGTAGTGTGACAAGCTTCTTATTCTCAAATTGGTCTAATGATAAAACTTGCTGTTTAAAGTATTTACATACATTGAAAATTAAATGAGCATAGTGATTTATTAGTTAACAGTTTATAGCCTAATTTTGGACATTCTACTATTTTGCTTTTTGTTTCTATTCACAGTTTCCCTAAAGATCCAATTAAGAAGAATGCTTGGTTATCTGTAGTACCATTAAAGGGCAAAATTTCTGAATCTTCGAGGATTTGTAGTCTCCATTTTAAAAATGCAGACTATAACTCTTGCAGGCCAGGTTGTCTGCTAAATGATGCCATACCATTCTGCTCATATCAATTGTGTAAATGTTGCAATGTGGTGGTAAGTGTTGGATAATAAGGTGACCAACTATTTTTTGTTCAAAAAGTGTACACTTTGCAAGTATTTCATAGGTGGAAAAAAAAGAAGAAAAAACGATAAAAACTTTATTTTCTTTTAAAAACATACTTTTCTTCGGAGTGGATTTTTTCCTAAATGAGGATGTTCGTCTAATAATGTAGCCACATCCGAACCACTTTCATTTTGCATATTAAAATTGACTGTTAAGACGGCAGATAATGTACATAATACGACCTCTCAATTGTGCCGGAAACTGCAGCCATATGTGCGCGTGAAATTCAAATCACTGTCAAACTCGTGTCTGGTGTTTGCCCTGTCCTCTGACGTGCCGGAAACGGCAAGCAATATGCACGCGTGAAATTCAAATCACTTTCAAAATAATTTTAAATATTTAATTAATAAAATTGAAATAAAATAATATAAAAACATGTTATAGAAATACAAATGAGTATAAAATTATACAAATGAATACTTTCATAGTACATGATTTGAGAAGAGTATGGTTTGCGAAAAAAGAGTAAAAAACTCAGTAAATGAGTACAGTTGGTCACCTTATGGATAAGAACATTTGTGATCTTTATAGTATATATTATTATGTTCTTATGAGAAATGTATACCTCTATAAATTATTTTTAATTTCAGAATTGTGTTAATGTCCTATCAACTTATTGGACTCAATCACATACAGCTGTCAATGATAATGTTCCCCCTAATGCTATTCCCAAAACAAGATATTGTAAGTGAACAAACTTTTATATTAGCAAATTATATTATTAGATACACACTATTCTGTGAATTTCATTCTTATACGTTTCCACTCATGAAGATAAGTTTTGCTTCAGATGCTGCTTTTCAGATCGTTTTATTTGTTAATTATATTTTTAAACAAACAGTTGCTATGGGGCATATAAGGACTGAGAATATAAAATCTAATTTAGATTCCCTTTCTAATAACTCTGGCCACATTGTAAAAATTTTACAAGACCTATTTAAGCCACAACACCCCATCGCAGAATCAATTATTTGTCTTGATTTACATGAGACGGGGCTTGTTAAATATATTGCAAACAACTTTCTAGAGATTAGAATTTCATCACATTTGAAAAGTCATTCACAAAAAATGTTAGGGGATATTATACACACAAAACAACAGAAACTACAAAAATGGAACGAAGTACCTTATGGGGCGTTGCGGAGGGGTTAAGTTCGTGTCTTTACATTATGGTATTCTATCAATTAAATCTAGAAATAGCAAAAAGTAATTGTAGTTTTATTTACCGAAAATCTCTATTGTTGATTATAAGTTAGGTACTATTTTTAAGTCGTGTGTAGAGTATTAAATAAATTAGTTATCCTAAAATTTGAACAATCATGTTTAGTATCGACATATGGGTTGTGATCAGCCCCCATATTTTTTATAGAATATCTATGAGACAGTATAACAAGGTACTGAACAATCTATTTTGTATCCTCATATAAGAAGTATAGAGGAACAACATGATTGTTACAAAATTAAATAATAAAAAAACCAACAAAAAAGAAAAGTAAACATTTAAAAAGTCGAAAATAATACCTATCATTGATACATCAAATTCTATTGAGTAACACCTAAATATGCTTAATTGATGGATGGCACGATAAGGTTTGCTCGTTGAAATGGCGCTATAATGTCAAGGTGGGATACAATAATTGTATCTGAATTGGTTCACTCGTTCAAGAGATACGGTGCCACAGATGGACAGTGGTCAAACTTGTAACTTATCTTTTTTTCGTCGGGGGTTAAAAAATGGCAGCTATCAGGTTTTTGTTAATTGTTAAGTAAAATCAGTCGTGGCAAATGTGATAAAAAAAACGAAAAGTAATTTATTGTCCATATGTTTAAAAGAAAGTATTGTCACCCTAAAGACAGAGACAAAAGATAAAAGTGCCATCATTCATGGACAAATTATTAGTCGTCAGTTAGATATTCGGAACGAAATCTTCATTGTCTGTAAGCTTCGTGGTTGTTTACGTTTGTTCGTGTTATTTTCGCAAGTTCGTTGAGTAGAGCTTCGCCCCTCCGACTTAGAAGACTAGTTTTGTATATTGTGATAGTTTGTGTTGTGTTACATTTTGAGACAGGACTCCCATTGTGTTAATTTTAAATGCCTGGTTCTGATAAAAGATGCTGTGTTCCTGGATGTTTAGAAAGTGGAAGTAAGTGCAATTCAACTATTACTAGGGCTTTAACCACTGCAAAGCCAGCAGAAAGATTCGATTCGACCCGTACTCTTGTCTAATTATACTTTCCTAGAGGAAAACTATCTTGCGTTATTTTGATCATGATATTTTTATAAAGTTTAGGGTTGGGTTTACATATATGTCCCCGGGTGATTTCCTGGATGATTTTAATGGTTAATGTGTTTAGGAATATATTTAAGACTTATTTATAACAACTGAAATTGGTTTTGAGTGGAAAAAATACATATTCAATTAATTATCGAGGTTTGAAATTCACAACAATGATCTGGTAATTTTGTCGCCGAGACGTTTTTTTACGTTTTTTGACGGGATTTATCGAAATAAGAGACTGTATGTATCCGAAAATTTAAATATGTGGAGTTTTAAACAGTTGGTTAGGTTAGGTTTTGTGTAGACCAAAGCGCACGAGCCGAGCGAGCGAAGCGAGCGTGCCGCGGGAGCGGCCGGCGAGTGCCAGAACCGACTGGTAACCATTCACTATTTATTTTATATATTAGTGAAAAACAGAAGTGAGGTTAGATTGACAAAAACATTAATAACTCAGGAACTATACATTTCCGGCACATGGGAGTTGCAGAAGGGGTAAGTTTTCCTCCTTCGCCCTCCCCCCTTCCCCCTCATTACTTATGATTCCGGGGACATATATGTAAACCACACCCAAAGTTTATTCAGTAATTATGTCGCAATAGGCTAACGGACCTACCCAGTTACTTTTGCATTTATGTCTTGAGTTCATATAGATAAAACAATAATGTAATCTCATTTTGGTTCATCATGATCATACAAAAAAATATAATTATAATAATCGGCAGGCAAACACACATGTGAATCTCCAAATTAAGCAAGTAACGTTTGTTTTATGGGTAATATACAACGGACTACTCTGGGGCCGATCCCAGACTCCCAGAACATAGTCAATAACGGTGAAAATGTTTCCGAAATTTACTATACTAGGAATCGAATCTGGAGCCTGTGTTGCAGAGAGGTAGGCAGGCAAAGACTTAGCCCGCTCAACCACAGAGGCCCTCAAATTTATATGATGATAGATAATTATCTCCATCTTGTTTCTGTCTGGACTTTTATTAAAAAGATTCCCAATTTTATTTGATAATGTCTACATGTACATGCTTTGATTTGTTGAAATTTGTTACTTAACATTACAATATATTCTTTTCATTTTATAGGGTCACACCATGTTCTACATGGTTTTCCAAATCCACTTAAGGAACCAGACAGATTTTCTTTGTGGCTCAAAACAGTCCATGGAGATAATTTCAATGTACCAGTTGAGCACATTTATAAGTATAGACGTGTATGTCATTCACATTTTGAACATAAATACTGCTGCCGCTATAACAGAATCTGTAATATAGCTCACCCAACTTTGAATATGCCAGGTATGTGAATTTTAGTCTGTAGAATTTGTTTAATAATTTTTGTGTAACATTTCTTTTGTAATTTTTGTGTACTGTTGGAAATTTACTATTTATTTTTATTTATTTACAGTATATAAAAGTATTCTCTGGCTGTGTCTGCAGCTGCCCAACAATTGGGACATACAACATTAACCTGCAACACACAGTTATATGTATGTAGCCTTATTCATATGAATTTTACTTCCAGCATAGTTTTATGTGAGATTTTCTATATGTAATATGATATTTTTAAGGTAGTTTAGTTTGAGCCTCTACAAGGATCTATTATAATGGCTATGTTGGTCTTGGCTAAAGATTTTGTCAGATAAAGCTATATGGATGTATTCCTTTGCCTGTCATTATTGTGAGTAAAACAATGAAAGACTCATTTATTACAATTTCGGGATTGAAACCACGAAATTGTTGTCTAAGTTAAGGATCAAGAGGAGAAATTCATATAAATAATACATGACTGTAATCATTACATACATTTTATTTTAATTACTTTTGTCTGTATCACATTTTGTGTACCACATGCATTTATCACACATCACAATTATGTTATGAGAGAAAAGGGATTTGTGTGTAATATGCAAATACCATGCATGTAATTCCTGCTAAATGCTTTGATAATAATTTATACAGAGTTTAAATTTCTACATATTTAAATGTTTATATTACTTTAAAATCTTTTTTTTTTTGTTGGATCCTTAAGCAATATAAGCATAAGCACCATATAGCAGATGATCTAGTTGTTTTGAAGATGAGTAAGAAGGCAACATCCAATGACTTGCTTTCTTGAATTTAATTGGAGCTATTTTTTGTATCCTGGTCGAAAATGTGTGCTTGTTTTAGGCGCCTCTGTGGGATGTTATGCAACAGCTTCTGGGGAAGCTCATTTTGGTGAAACCATTAAATGTTCTTTATATCGGATGCAATTGGCAATCTCCCTTATTAATGGAACTATGGAGTACTTGTGGGCTTCACATTGGTTGTGAACCAGGGTGCCTTTATTATTGAGTGTAATTTGGCAACTCTGGTACCATTGGAGGATTTCTATGTTGGAGTGGGGATTGTAGACATGTAGCTATTTCTTACTTTTCGCTTGGATATGTTTATTCCAAATGAGCCGTCGATCTAGGTGAAAACCCAAATACTTCATGGAGTCTACATGAGGTAGAGTTTCATTGAATAGTGTAACTGGAGGACAGTTTCCCTGGCGGAAGGTGAAAGTGATGTATTTTTAATTAAAAATAAATTATTAGTTGAAAATGTGTTTTATTTACACATCCTTCTCATTTCAAGTTTTCCATTTTTTTGAAAATGCATTTCGTTAAGCTCTCCTATTATATTAATGTACTCTGTGTTTTAAGCTAATAATATTTTTAGGTGACAATTGACATTATTCATATGGAGTTTCATTTTATTTTTTTATCAGTATTAACACTGCATATTAAAATATAGGAAATCATAATATGTTTACTGTAGGGTTACCTACGAAGATGCCTGCGCAAAGTTCATGCCCATTTGGGTCACAATATTTATTATGTTTCGTTTATTACCTACCACCTTGTGCTCCCTATGACAGTATGGGTATATTGTTTAACATTATTAATTCTACATAATAAGCACTTGGAATTATTATAAGATTTTTAACAAGTAGACGACCGAACTAATAGATATTACACCAATGGCGAAGCCAATGCCTTGTCAGCCTTTAGTATAGGATAAAGAGGAAGGGATATGGAGATGAGATAGACGGATTAGACGAGAGGTAGAGGAAGGTGGGCTCTCGGAATTCTCACTCATCGCGCGAAACACGATTAGGACAGCCGTTTCACGCCAGAATTCTGTGAGAGTCGGGTTGTAATCAAGATAGTGATTCTAACATGGCTCTATCACGTTAAAACATCTAGGGCAAACGGACAATTTGATTGTAAGTGGTTACTGGTGCCCATAGCCATGAGCAACACTACAGAAGACGATATGTTGCCTACCTAGTTGCCGTGTTTTAAGAGCCTCATATTGTGGGACTGTTGGCAAACGCAGAAGGAAGTCCATTCTACAGCTTTGCCATTTTTTAAGAGCCCCATAATGTAGCAAGTCGTTTTTTTTAAGAGCCCCATATTGTAGCACTGTTGAAAAACTGCAGAAGGAAATACATTGTACAGTTTGAAAATTTACTTTATGTCGGTCTATTTTGTTTCAGGTACGTCTGATGGTACCGATAAACCTGTAATACAAACAGCTGATGGTGTTGCTGGCCCTAACAAACCTTCAGGTACACTAGCAATGTGTTGGAATCCTCATGATAGGGTTTGAAATTATACAGCTGATGTATTGGTATTAATAACACGGGTCGACAAAAAACAAAAAATAATTGTTTGGTGTGAAATGATCCCTGGCGTGTTTTTACCTGCAAAACACGAGTTTGATAATAACTGCATCATCATGATTCCTGTTGCTTCTACTTCTAAGACATGCCTGGACTTGATGAGTTTTTGGCCTTCTAACATTCAGGCCTTCGTCTTTTGACATATTTTATCATTTTAATCATAATTAAAACGATTTAAATATAATTTGAACATTGACGACGACACGATGACAGATATAAAAAATGTATTTATTTAACTACACTGGCTCTCTCCTGATTTGTGCGCATTTCCTATAATATTTTGTTAATTTTTTACAGAATCAAATCAAGAAACCAATATAGATGAAATAACTAAAGAAGTTAGTCCAATTGGAACTGATCTTGCAACACATGATAAAAGCACTATAGATAATGACAATCCAATATTAGACGATCATTTAGGTAATTTGATTTTGTTTTAAATTTCTTTCGTACAATACATTTGTATGATTCGTTGTGTTCCTTGCCAGAATAAATATTGTTATATTTTATTATTTATTCCAAGCAACGCATCAGAAAGGAAAGTGTTTCTCATATTCTAAAAGTACGCTTGGAATTGCCTGATCACAGGGATGAAAACAGTACCTACTTTTCGTCCCCTGAAAACTATTTTCCCTCTTATAATATTTTCTTAAGCTTTCGCGACTTGTATACATAATAAAACTACGTTTTAACGGTTTTAAGCGCGGTAATTTATTAAGTTTCGGTTCGTCCGACGTTTCGGCCGCTTTTCAGTGGCCGTGGTCACCAGTCTGGCGAAACTCCTATACAAAAGAAATTATATACGAAACGAACGTCCTTTTTAATGGCGGCTATAATCTGTTAAAATTACGAAGAACACTCGGAACTTTGGGACTATATCGGGCTACGATTCTTTTACACATAGATGGATTACATCAACCGCCATTTTGACTGTCATTAGTGTCACTAGCAAGGCAAGGTAAAAGTACTCTTACTCTGTGTGTAGTTTGTTATGATTTTCTAAAGTTATATTTTCGCGTATAAATTGTATAAAAGTGTATTAATAATCATTAAGTTGGAAGAAATTTGTTGTCTGTTTTTCATCGAGTGTTTCTAAAAAACAAAATGAGAAAAATAACGTGTGAAATTTGTGGTATAAAAACATGCCGGGTTGGTGTGAACAAACGTGTTTTTATGGCTAAATTTCCATTAGATGAAGAACGGTAAGCATAATTAGATATGTATTTCTTTATAGAAGTCAATTCTAGTACAATTCCTAAAGGTTGAGTGCATTTTAACCAAAAATAAAATTTTAACAAAACATTGCTTAGTGATAACCCATCATTCGGATTTATCGACATCGATGTTTAGTTATAGAAATTACGGGAGGCTATGTTTAGCAGTGGGCATCTACAGTCTACCCTGATGATGATAATGATTTAGGGAAGTAATATCAATGTTTTCTCAATTAGTTTGTTTTGTCCTTATAAATTTCCTTACATGTAAAGCTACACTTGGTCAAAAGAGTGCATAAAATATATGTATTAATGGTATAATTTTAGCATATTACAATATTGTGTAAAGTTATTTTGTAACATTATTATAGTACAGTAGTTTACGTAATTTATAAGTAAAAATAACTCTTCGCCCACTTTTTAGGTGTAAACAATGGGTCAAAGTAACAGGAAAAGAAGACTTAGTCTATGTGCCAATTGAAAAATTGCATCAGCTGAAATATATTTGTGAAAAGCATTTCCGAAGTAATGATTTCAAGAAGAAAAAAACTCAACTGAAGAAAGCTTCTATTCCGAGTCTGGAAATCTCATCTACACCATTATCTGATGACATTTTAGTTGGATTTCCACTACATTGTAATGCTAGAAGTCAACCATTGCCAGCCAGAATAACTGATAATGTGCAGCTCTCATACAGCGGTGAGATATACACCGCATACTTATATGCGGTGACATATACAGATATTTATGGATTTGCAAAGCACATCCTGATTTCTCAATGTATTACTTGGCTATAATGATATAATTTATGTTTACAGAATTATCTTCAGTCATACAGAAGGAACATAACTACCACCAAGCTTTTTTGTGTGAACCAAGTTAGTTAATTTAGTTTATTTGCTTCATGTCAATATATTTCATGTCTTTATCATGCACGGCCTTACAATTATATTATGTCGTTTTCATTTTACAGAACCTTCAACATCAACCTTACAAATGGATATCATACTAGAAACGGATTGTTCTACTGCAGGTAATAAGCGTTGTAATAATATACTTAATAACTTACGTGTTTTTACACTAATTTTCTTCATGTTTCAGCACCATTAATGTCACCAAGAAAACATCAAGACAGACAAGCTGTCCCAGTAACACCTCGGAAGCGAAAGTTAATGAAGAAACTTAAATTAAGTCGACTTTTAATAAAAAACCTCCAACAGAAAGTTAATAAGATAGATAACATAACATCACCTGTCTTGAAAAGTTTGATAGAATCTTCTATAGCTAACCAAAGTCGCAAACCTAAAGGCAAACGTTGGACTAAAATAAATAAAACCGTAGCTTTAGCTATTTACAAAAAGTCGCCTAAAGCATACAGATATTTGTCCCAACTTTTACCTATGCCTAGCATTAGAACGCTTCAAACAGTATTAGAAAATATGAAAATGGATACCGGCATCGATTCCATGAGTATGCATCACCTTAAAAAAAAAACTGCAAGTTTATCAGACAAAGATAAAACTTGTGTTATTCTTTTTGACGAAATAGCACTCAAAAAAAGGCTAATATATAATTTTGCCACGGATAAAATAGATGGTTATGAGGACCTAGGCGATGATAAACGATCTGAAAAAATTGCTGATCACGCATTAGTTTTCATGCTTCAAGGGGTTCATAAAAGTATGAAACAGCCCATTGCACACTATTTCGTTAAGGGCACTATAGCAACCGATAAATTAGCTATTATAATAAAAGATGCAATTCGAACTGTAACTGAAGCTGGTTATGAGGTAATAGGTTTGCGATCAGGGACCAACGAACATGGGTGCATTAAATTTGCTGAAAACTTGGGGAAATTCAGCGGAACCGCATTATTTTTTTCTTAATGGAAAAAAAGTCTTTATAATATATGACGTGCCACATCTTTTCAAATCAATACGAAACAATTTCATGCAGGGCGGAGAACTGGTAATGGATAATAAAAAAGGGAAATGGGCCCATTTGATCAAACTTGAGGAAAGAAATAGAATCAGGCTCCATTTCAAAAAAATTACTAAATTACACGTGAACCCCAGATTTAGAGCCAAAATGAGAGTTAAGCTAGCCGCTCAAATCTTGAGTAATACAGTTGCAGCTATACTAAAACTACAGGCTGATAGTGTTGAAAACAAAGGAGAAAGAGCGGAAATACTTCAAACAGCACACATAGTTGAAGAACTTGATCAATTATTTGATTGTACAAATGGGCCAGCGTCTAAAAACGATATAAAAAGAAATATTCGTCAAAATGTCAGTAAAAATAGTTTTCACCATAGGAGATGGATTGAATTTAAAAGTAAAATTAAAACCCTTCATTTCTTAAAATCAAACAGTCAACTGAGATTGAGAAACATTAGATGTGTGAATGGATACTTAATCACATTGTCATCTCTACAAGATATTTGGCACTATCTGCATTTAGTAAAAAAAAACAAATATATGAACCTGCGTCAATTTAACCAGGATGCATTGGAAAATTTATTCGGCCAAATACGTCAACATTGTCCTACTAATAGAAATCCAACGTGCCATCATTTCACTTGTGCATTGAAGTCTGCGATTCTAACACGTCTCAGTGCACCACTAAGCAGAGGGAGCAACTGCCAGAAAGATAATAATGAAATCATTATAGACTTTCAGGAAATTGTTTTTCCTATTAAAAAATACCAGCCTGTGAAACAGACAGAGAGTGCAGCCGGTGACGATTGTGACCACATCAAAATCGATGATTTTCAAGATGTTCCTGTTTTACACTTAGCTGATAATATTGAGCAACAAAATTACTTGGCGGACATTGAAGACAAATTCAAAAAATTTGAAAAGCAGCCCACAGTATATGTGAGTGGCTATTTAGCTTCTGTCCTTCTGAAAGGCGTGGACTGTCTAAAATGTATAGTTGCAACCCGCAACCAAATACAATATATAATTATATTGCTTTGCGAGAGTGGTGGACGGACAAAACCTCATTAATATACCCTAGTCTTGAGTTATGTCAAGTAATAGACGATGCGACAAGTATTTTTGATGAGAAAGTGAAACCAAATATCTTCTCAAAAAATATATGCAGCTACTCTAAAACAGAAATACTTGCAAATGTTGATTTGTCGTGGATGTGTGAGGAACACAAAAATGTAATGGTGGAAAAATTATTGCAACGCGTAAGCCTACTTTTAATAAGAAATCACTAACTTAACAAATCAATCATTTGCGCTCAGTGAAGAGGACTCTGCAGATGCGATGAAGAAGGCGCAACAGCAAGGCATTGCAAAATAAATACAATTAATAATATATATATAGTCTTCACATGATCTGACCAAGATTATGTCTGGACTTCTAAAGAGATTGTGACTTCTGAGTCTGTTTCGGCCTTTGTTCTGAGAGTAGTCAGATAGGAAACGCCGACCTCATCTAGTTCTAAAAAAATATTATTATTGGCGTGTGTTTGTAAAATCTATATATAAAAATAAAATTATCAATAGCATGGGTAATTGTTTAATTCTTTGTAAATAAATATATTTTAAAAGAATCTGAGTTTAAATATTCTTTATTTATTTCCTGAAATCCAGAATTTTGTAGTCGATATCGATAAGTCTTCGCTAGTCACCACAGCCCACATCACTAATAATGACATATTGGCAGCATTGAATCACGTTTTAAATCCGTTAGGTTGGTACAGACTAGAGAGCACGTTTCATAAATCGTTTGTTTCTATGGCACTCCCGTCTCTTAAACGTAGTGTTACATACTCTTTGGTGGTCACGGACGACTATTTTCCCTCCTGTCAAAAAATTTAAAAACTGCGAGCCGTAGATAATATATGCGACTCATGTCCCAATTTTTTTACAGTTATTGTTAAATCGCGGCATAAATTGTTATAAAAAAATATCAACAATTTTTCTATTATAAATTTTATACTTCTAAATTACTTTTCACTAAATTTTTATTTGATTTTCTTAAATTTGTCATTAGTGACAAGACATACTGACTGGTAGAATGCCATAGATAAAGAAAATTACTTATGTTTCATATGTGACGTATTTATTAAATGATTTCTTCAGATTTAAATATGGATTTAACGCCTGATTTAATTAGAGTAATAGTTGTTTAACTAATTAGATTTTTACTTTCCTCATATTCGAAATGAAAAGTAGAATGTTAACAACGGTTGAAAGGCCTATTTATGCACTCAAACTATTAGTGCCCTTGCTACGCCCGTGCGCCAAAGTATCTCGTAACTAAATTGGTCACTTTCAGCCCTTGTGTAACAATCTATTATTACATAATTCCATTGAGGGACTAAATGGAGTCATAGACATAGAACAGGAAATAGATTAAAATTTTGACTTCAATACATTAATCACAGTTAGACGAGAACTGTGATTAATTCGTTAGTATATTAAATAATAATAATATCAGCCCATAAATGTCCCACTGCTGGGCTCGGGCCTCCCATGATAGGGGAAACGGACAGTATACCCCGCTACGCTTGTCCAAGGCGGCTTGGCAGGTTTAACACATCGGTTATCTCGATGTGCGGGTTGCATCACGATGTTTTCCTTCACCGGTGTTAGCACGTGGTAATTGTAACAATATGCACATTAGATCAGAAAACTGACAAATGGTGCATTCGTTCCGGTCGGGATCGAACCCGCGCCCTTCGATTCAGGGGCGCGTGCGCTAGCCATTACGCTATCACGACTTACAGTACATTATTGTTAAAAAAATGTTTCTAATTCATTAAGATTTTGATAATGTTCGTTATGGAGTTAAATGTTTTCTCTGTTTTCAGATATAACTGACTCCGAAGTATGTAATGAAGTCATCAAAGAAGATGCGCCAGTGGATGCACCGAAAGAATTCTCTTGGCAGCAATTAGAAACAACAGTAGACCTTGCAGAAGGTTAGTAATATTTTTCACTCTTGCTCCTGTAGGTATTTTTTGTCAAAATGGAACCCATATACAATGCTCACTTCCGTCTATTCATAAACAGGCTATATTTTTCAATTAGCCAAATCCGAAGAATGATATGGATAGATAACACTTTATTGCTCACCAAATATACAATTTCAAAAACACACAATTACAATATTGTCATGGTAGAAACAATAGGCGGCCTTATCGCTGAAATCAAACTCTTCCAGGCAACCTAACCTAAGGAATAATTTAACCTAATCTGGCTGGTAGGTGGTGCAGATCATTAAGTATATCATAAATAAATGTACTTAAACTACATAATTTATAAATTAAATACATATATATTAAATAGTCTATAATATAAGAATTAGGCATAATTATTTAGGGAAAAGTAGTGTTTTCCGAGTGCGTTCTTAAATGTAGGCGATATTTTGGCCTCTCTGACAGTAAGAGCCAGCGCATTTCAAAGTTTGACAGCCTGCACTGTCAAAGAGTTATCATATAAAATTTAAAAACTTCGTTTAAAAAAACCGACTTCAAAAACGAAAAAATTAAAATGTATAAAATAACTTATTTCTTAAGCTATTATTATTAATATATATTATCTAAAACATCTTAAAGTCGGTGCTTAGTAATTTTCAAAATATAGTAATTTTTATGTTTTTGAAGTCGGTTTTTTTAAACGAAGTTTTTAAATTTTATTTGTTACTTTTTAGTGTCTAGCTATGTATGGGTGGACCCACGAATGGTGCCGCGCTTCTTAAAAAATATAGGTCCCAAGAACCGGGAACAAAACAATGTTCGTAAAATGAAAACTACTGGGCCAAACTATGTCAAATTTTTAGGGGACCACATGGCAGCTATTCCGCGTCGAACAAAAAAATAATCACGTAAATCGAATCATAAATCTCAGAGTAATCGGTGTACATATGGAACTGAGTGAAAATTATTTCCATGAAAAATGTTCATAAAATGAAAACTACTGGGCCAAACTATGTAAAATTTTTAGGGGACCAATTGGAAGCTATTCCGCGTCGAACAAAAAAAGAATCACGTAAATCGGATCATAAATCACGGAGTTATCGGCGAACATACATAAAAAAAGCAACAAAAAAAAGATCCCGATGAATTGAGAACCTCCTCCTTTTTTCGAAGTCGGTTAAAAAGGATGAAGTGTGTGCAGGTGTAGTGAGTTTACGATACGTATGAGTGCGCAAATTGTGGGAAATAGAAAGGCGAAGGAATTTAATAAGATTAACGAAATTCAAAAAGAATCTACATACATAACTTCACGCCAGGTCCCTTGCGGGCTAGGCACGAACAACAGAGCGCCATACAGGCTTATTCTTACACACCTCATTTGCTTCCTTGACATTCATAGCTCTTCTCATGCACGCTGGTCTGTTCTTAATGCTCCTGACATCACCTTCTGCTATAGTGGAGTCGCGGAGCAGGAAGAATTTCGTACGTTAACCTTTTATTACCTATCTCTGTCACTCCCGTGTAAATATAATGAGCCTCGCTCGCACAGATGCATGGCTGCCGTCCCCAGGGATTGTAAACATTTTACCATCAAAAAATGTCTTGCATTTTTCAAATGGTAAGGTAAGTACTTATTATGAACGAATTATTTTATATGATGGCAATAAGGTCGATCAAGGACTTCTTTTGTAGTCCATAAACAAACTCTCCATTGTTTATGAGCGGGACTTACCTCTGCTAAGTAATCAGAAACCAATGTTTATATATAATGTAAACATTAGATACTATTAACTATACTTGTTAACGATGCCAAAATAGTTGGTTGATAGTTTTTAGAAAGTTGTTTCCCACAAAGGCAATGCAGATGCTGGGATATGGAATCATTTATGATGACCCCCGTAATGTCTTTATTGTTTTATGTTTTCGAGAATGTCGGTAATAGTTTAAAATAACGCCCTTTGTAAGACCATTTGCGTCAAAGAAAGTTGATCCTGACATCTGCCTTGCCATTGTACATATTTTAGAAAATAGTTTTATAATTTAACTGCATGCTTTGTTTAAATTCAGTGAGGAAGCAATTTATTAGTTTATACACGAGGGTGTAATGTGACAGGCGAGACGTCGTCGGAAAGCAGTAACTCCGATACAGAGGAATCGGATTCTGATTTATGAATTTTCATATTTTATTTGTATCCGAGTTAGTAATGGTAAATCAATTTTTATAATTGTTATAATATAACATCTAAATAAATTATTTAATAAGTTAGTAATTTTTTTCTCCTTCAAACATTTTATGTAAACCGCACTTAATACAAACATGTTTGTGACCACTGGCAGTAGGTAGAGAGGTCATTGTACGAAATTCTTCCTGCTCCGCGGCTCCACTATAGTACGTGATCAATTTGATCATGGAAGGTGTGTCGTGGCCTTCCGCGACTTCTGCATCCATCAACTTTTGCATTGTATATCTGTTTAGTCATTCTTTCATCATACATTCTTTCCACATGCTCGAATCACCGGAGCATTCCTTTCCTTACCCTCACCCCGACACTCTCTTTCAGACGAACTCTCTCGAAAGAATGTCGAGGTCGATTTGATGAAAATGGATGTGTTATTAGATATTCTATGCTTTATCGGCGATGGCTTTATGCGCGCGTTGATTTTGCCAATGTCGGAGTGACTGTAAAAATGACAGGTGTAAGGTGATTAGATATTAAATTGCTCACCTTCATTTATTATATCGTACAATACTTACACCCTAAACTCCTCCTTACCTTAAGTATGTTTCAACTTCCTTCATACATCACACACCTTCGATTTGCGCTCGTCGAATAACCACCTGTTAAACTTAAAGGCACCTACACATTTTCTTCATCATTTTACTACAAACCCTTCGCTGTGCAGGCTGTTTGCCTTTAGAACTCTTTACGCGTAGATGTCAGAAAAGCCCACTTGATGGAAAGCGGTTACCATCGCCTATGGACATTTGCAACACCATAGGTGCTACAAATGTGCTGCTGCTCTCTTAAGGTAGACTGGAACCTGGACCCTAATGCCGGAACACAATCCAAGGTTGTTATGGCGACATGCTCTAGACCAGGGGTGGTAGCCATCCAGTCGGGCAAATGCCCTACCACCTGGCTTGGGTTGTTTTGTCGCCTCTTACGACAGGCCGCCCGGCCGCAGGGAATTGTATTCTTTCTCCATCCCTGCGCGGATAAAAATAATAAGATAATAAGAGAGAAATAGGGCCGCCTTTTGTTTTGCCGCTAAATTATTGTAATTATTAATTCTGTAACTGTTTATTTGGTGAACAATAAAGTGTTTTCTATTCTATTATAGTAACAACTTTGAGAAGTGAAGAATGAACTACCTAATATGTAATGAATGACATGTGGGTACCCTGACGACGTATTTGTTATTGGATTACAGCTATAGTTATCTATCTACATCGCAATTACAGCGTCATCCTTTTTACTAACTCGTCTATTCCACAAAAACGACGTCATTTATCACGATAAAAACTATCCTAAGTGTTGACTCGGGTTATAAGCCAGCTATGTGTCGAGTTTCATTCATATATGTTCTGTAGTTTCCAAAAAAGATGCAATAGGAACACCATCCTCCATCCCCTTTTTACCGTCGGACAACCCAGACGGACCCGTTTGCGACACCGTTACATGGTGGAAACACCACCAGTCAGAACCAAGCGTTTCGCTTCATCTTTTCTGGTGCGCACTGCCGAAGAGTGGAATAACTTGCCGGAGTCTGTTTTTCCTGACAAATATAATCTTGAAGTCTTCAAGTCACGGGTGAATAGGTATCTTCTAGGTAAGCGTGCTCTATCCTAGGCTGCGTCATAACTCAATATAGGGAGACAGCGGTCAAACGCAAACCTAGACTTGCATAAGAAAACATCGTTTTCGCTATTTTCGTATATCCCGTGGAAACGACGTCATTTGTCGGGATAAAAAGTATCCTAAGTCTCGCTCCGGGATATAATTTCAATGCTCTAACAGACAGACGGACAAAACTGCTAAAGATTAGTTTTCGAAATCTGCTGGTCCGAATAATTAGCCCTCCTGATTTTTGTTTACACATTTTCGGTAACCCTGGGGGCCCCGTATCAGTAGTGCAGCTGATAGGGCGGTAATGATGACCCTGATTATCTTTGTTCCAGACGATGGTGAAGGGGAAACTGAAGATTTACAAGATGATTTGTCGTTGTACTGTAGCGACGATGAAGAGAACCGCACTCTTTACGGTTAGTTACTCCATTAAATTATTCAAACAATCTTCTGTTGTACATTTCCAAGTTTCTTTTATTGTAGAGGTCCAGCAGGATCTATGGTAATTAGTGCTGAAAAAAATATTTGAAAATTGTATGGGAATGACATAATATTTAGCGTAATAATACATCCTTCCCGTACATTTTCTATTGCATTCGTTGAACAGCTAATGCCACTCAGTTGAGTTCTCATACTTGGCCCTGTGGACTAGTGAGTGCACAAGACCAAGGGTGAAGCCCATCCAAACAGGTGAATACCCTACCAGTTAGCGCTTAAATCAAGAAAATTGTTGTTTTACAGGCTATAAGGGAGATCCTGGTGAACATGCAGGTTTTCGTTGCAATGTGTGTAACAAACAGATTGTAGGGTAAGTAGAATATAAATAATAATAAATCGGCTAATAAACAGCTTTCTTCATCGAATCCTCCTCGATTTCACTCGCTTCCAAACAAAAACTAAATCTTTCGATGTAATTTCTCCAACACCCACATGCCACATCAAATTCATTGAACTTTATACCCATTCTATTTTATATGTGTTTTATCACCGTTTATATGCTTTTTTTAACTTTTTTACAGTTTCACTTTAGTTTTAATAGTTTTTTCTCGTCGCCACTGTTAAATACTCACTAATTTACGGGATCGAAACGACGCGCGCGCGACTGCCATGACAGACTCACTGCTTTTTCAACTACCTTCACTTCAGTACATAACACATATATTATATATCCCCAAATTAAGCATGTTACACTTGTAACATATAACTTAATATATAACGGACTACTCTAGGGCTGATCCCTGACACCCAGACCATAGTAAATAAAAAAATTCACCATACCAGGAATCGAACCCGGTACTGCTGTGTTGCAGTGAGTTAAGCCGTCAATGGCTCAGCCCGCTCAACCACTGAGCCTAGGTTAATATATATAGGTATAGTCATAAGGCACACACTGCACATGCACTTCCTCACAACACCATCATGTAATAGATACAATCTACATTAGTATAAGTATTTTATTAAAATTAGAATAAATTAATATAATAAGTTATTAAGGTACACCACAACACAAACATGCATTCATTAAATGTCTCACACAATAACAGAAGTAACAAATAAGCATGTTTAACTTCTAAACTTTTAATTAAATTTAATTGTAAAAAAAGAATATAAAAAATATAAAAAAACCACAGAGGCTGCCAATTCAAGACAACAATATAAATATAACACAGGTCTAAAAAAAAGAAGTTGTGCATGCTGGGTCAACCAACTGATAAAATCCAAAATCTTTTGGGTTTCTTGCGGTTATTTGCTCATTGACCTTCGATTCTGACTTGACTTGACTGAAAAACACACCAGAAAACGCTAGTTGGACGGACAACCAGCACACACCTTCTTTTTGTGGACGTGTGTTACGTGTATCAATGTGTTTTTTTCATAAGTAATTAGAGATAGGATTTTTAAAGTTTTTTTATAGTAGGAGTTCAGCAGACAGGCAGACGGTCCACTTGATGGAAAGCGGTTACCATCGCCTACGGACATTTGCAACACCAAAGGTGCTACAAATGCGCTGCTGCTCTCTTAAGGGAGACTGGAACCTGGTCACTAATGCCGGAACACAACTCAAAGTTGTTATGGCGAACATACTTTAGACCAGGGGTGGTAGCCATTCAGTCGGGCAAATGCCCTACCACCTGGCTGTGGGTTGTTTTGTCGCCTCTTACGACAGGCCGCCCGGCCACAGGAAATTGTATTCTTTCTCCGTTCCTGCACGAATAGAAAAAAAAATTTGGCTATGGGGTTCTGAGGTATCAGTTTATTTTGGAACAGGGGTCCCTTGCCCAAAATAGTTTGGAAATTCCTGGTTAAGTCTATCCACCGCTACAAAGTTATTTTGTACTGAAATCGTGAAAAAAGTAAAGATTATGGCTGCACACTATATTTGTAACAAACATTTGAAAATATTTCTTCTAATTAAGTCTGAAGTGGAAAATGAAAACTTGACACGGAAATCGTGTAGAGCCATTTATTTGAAGAGAGATGAAAATGAAAGGGGGTGATTGTGACTTCCAGCTTCCGTTACGTGTGCGTGCAGTGCTCGGACTTCGACCTGTGCGGCGGCTGCGAGGCCCAAGGGGCCCACCACCAGCACTACGTGCTCAGGATCCCTGGACCCAGGCCATATGTGAGTACATCGCATGCTCTCCTTCTCTTCTCTGCTAAACCACTTCAAAATGGCATAAAATCATAAGAGACCTTTTTTGTAGAGCGTTAAATTCTCTACAAGAATTATTGTTTGTCAACATGATCTGTCCATCCGTTGATGACGTAAAAAATTCCAAAGTAATAACACATTTTTTCCCCAGTTATTTCCATTGAAAAGTTTGGTAATCGGTGGGATCGGGTTAAAATTAAGAACTATAACTTGGCATGGGTTCTTTTTAATAGATTAAGAACCGAATTAGGACTATCGTGAAAACAATTTCAGACAAACCCTAAATAAGGACCACCCTAATATATATACTTAGTTTCAGCCAAAACAGTCCAGTAGTTTTTCCGTGAAAACGGAACAGACAGACAGACAAGAGTTACTTACGCATTTATAATATTAATAGGGATAAAATTCTCAAGTGGGCCTTCGAGGCCAAATCCATAGCGAAAAACGCACAAAGTGGTCTCGAGGCCGATTTTGACGAGAACTAAAGTCGGAAACAATTACCCTTGTCGGGGATCGAATCGGCTGACTCATGTAACGTGTAACGAGAAGGAAGTGAAACAGGATGAAGAATAATCGGTTTTGTTAAATATAATGATGATTACAATGCGCATGTTTCGTTTCCAGGGAGAAGTGCAGAGCGTGTTGGCGCGAATCAGGAAGCACCTGATGGTGTCCATGGACCCCATACAAGTGGCCGACGACGCTGTAAGGTGCGAATATCTCTTTGTCATTTTTATTTAATTGTATATTTAATTATGATGCACTGTTGTAGTGGAACACTTACAAGTCAATAGATGGCGCTGTACAATAATTGAGGTCAAGAACGTTTCCCGAAACGTACAAAGAATATGTGCAACTTTCCAACAGTAATAAATGGGCCTAAGCTTGCAAGGAATAACATTAGCCTCGCTGGAAGATTTTTCTTTGAGAAGGAAAAGCATTCCACTTCTCTACTCCACCTAGTCGGTACATCCCTAAACTATCTTGATTACAGCGCTTAAGGGTCCGGCTTGATTGGTCTGATACCACGCTCTCACAGAATATCGGCGTAAAATTACATTAGACTTAACCACGTTTCGTCTGACGAGTGAGAGTTACTTCGGCTGAATTAAAAAAGTTCGTGAAACACGTCGGCTTTGCAATATAACTAGGATACAGATAATAAAGAAAAAACAATTTTTACTGTGAAGTAAACAAGAAAATAAGACAAAAATGTAGTATACAGATGACTTGGTTCAATTGTTTCAGAACGAAACCAAATCAAACGATGTATTCTCAGAGTAAAGTTGTCTGTTCTTTCATTTTTGAAGTGAGTTTTTTTCTATTGGAAAAAATTACCTTCAAATGACCTTGAAGATATGGATCAAGGTTGAATCCAAGGTCGCCCCCAAAAAATTAACACCTATTGCTAAGGGATATTTTGACGAGATGAACCCTATTCTGAAATAATGATGAAATTACATTGACTCACCTGGTATTTGTAAATCATTTTAGAAAATCAATAATTAATAACAAATCATATGTCGTCTAACCTGTTGTAATTTTGCGCAGCTAGTTAAAAAAAGTAAATTAAAAAGACCGCCGATTTTGAAATATTCTTCAATAGTGCTCCGCTCCTATTGGTCTTAGCGTGAATGGGCTATCTAACACTGAAAGAATATTTCAAATCAGACCAGTAGTTCCTAATATTAGCGCGTTCAAGTAAACAAACAAACAAATCCGTCAGCTTTAACTTACAGTTTATGTACCATGTCATATGCAAATAAATTTGCATTTTATTTCAAAAGCGACCGCTTTAGGCCCTCCGATACCTTATTGTAACTATATAATTCTATTCCAGTATAAAATCGGAGTTGAAAGACGAGGACGAGGAAGTGATTCACCAGGAAGTGGATCCTCAAATAGAGCCAGGAGAGAGCGAGGATATCGCCAAAGAGAACCAGGAGACGAGTCAGGACGAGGGAGAGAGCAGCCAGGACGAGATGGACCCACTTCACACGCACAACACCACAGACGCAGAAACTGTAAGTGTATATAATATCAATGGAGTTGTTGAATCATTTATTTTTAATAAATGAAAAAATCACAATAAGTTATATAACAAATCATTTTACGCTTTGGTTAAAAGGTTATATCAAATCTATAATGTTATAAATTTCTAAACATGCCGTATCTGTACATGGCAGATAATAAAAAAAAAATACTGGAATATATAGACCAGTGTTTTTCAACGTGTGGGTCGTGACCCCTAGGGGGGCACGAAGCCTTTTTAGGGGGGTCCCGAAGCTTCTATAGCGGAGTTACAAAAGGTCGGGAAAGCTACGGCAGTAAAGTCTGCAATATTTTTGATTCATCAAATTGTAAGCACACAAACGTACTTTCTTTTGTTTTTTCTATGACTTGATCACGAACATCAGACGCCATATCGCTTATCCTGCGTCGAATAGCACTGCCAGACAGAAGTATACTTTTGAGTTTTTCGACCTCTTGTTTGTCAAACAGAATCTCTGCCATATCTAAAGCCGCTGGTAAAATCAAACTTTCGGCAAGACGGTGTGATGTTTAACCGAGTGGTGGGTTGGATTGTGTAGGATTTACTTATTATATTGAAAAAACCATCTTGACTCATAGACTTCTTTAATACAGACCTCGCATGACATAAGTAACAAGTGACAGCTCATTGACAATACATAGACTATTAAAGTACAGTGATGTGACTTAAATCTATAGACACGACATCCTCCCCTTACAGATTTAGTTTAGTTGGTGGGTGGATGCTTCTCTTAGATCTCCTAAGTTGAGATGGTGGTGGACCTGACACTGGACTTGGCTGGACAAGACTGGGACTGACTGGATAAGACTAGGACGTACTGGACTGAACTGGACTGGACCAGGACGTTGAGGACTGGACTGACTAAGACTTGACGTTGAGGACTGGACTGACTAAGACTTGGACGTTGAGAACTGGACTGACTAAGACTTGGACGTTGAGGACTGAACTGACTGAGACTTGGACGTTGAGGACTAGATTGACTAAGACTTGGTTGACAATTTACTAAAGGAGCACTAGGGTGTACTGGACCTAACACAACAGTATTAGATACTGGGTTATAGGATGGGAGTGGTGTATGAGACATTTGGTTTAAATGGACTTTCTTAACTACACCATCTACAGACACAAGAATACACAATAGTATAGACAATAGTATTAGGATTTTCTGCTTTAGATACACAAAGAGTTACTCGATAGTAACGCTTTCTCATTTATGTACGAACACGTATGCGCGTAAATTGCGTTATCTATTGGCGACGCATTCGATGTAAAAAAAAAATGTGTTTTACGTACTTTATCATGTATTTAGTGGAACCCTTATTATGAAAATGAATAAATATGTTGGATTGAATGTTTGTCACAAAATAAAATACGTGAAAAAAAGCAGCGGGTAGGGGGTCGCGAAATAATTGTTCATACTAAAGGGGTCGTCTCATAAAAAAGGTTGAAAAACACTGATATATACGATGGAGAACACGATGCAATTTAAAAAAAAATGCATCAGAACATGACATAATTTTATTTTAGAAATATTTTTTTACATTAGAAAAAAAAGAATGCGTCGTGTTAGCATTTTGACGGCCTCTGTGGTTGAGCGGGCTAAGCCTTTGACGGCCTACCTCACTGCAACCCAGAGGTTCCGGGTTCGATTCCCGGTATAGTAAATTTCGGAAACGTATTTTCTCCGTTATTTAACATGGTCTGGGTGTCTGGGATCGGCCCCAGAGTGGTCCATTGTATGTTACCCATAACACAAGCGTAACTTGCTTAATTTGGGGATATACAATGTGTGTGTTTGTCTGCCGATTATTATTATTATTATTTTATGCTGCGGTCTCACTTGCGACTATGTTAAAGACAATTATCGACTGTGATTTAAAGCGTTAAAAAATAACGCCGTTATCGAATAGCCTTATCACGGTGTGGCTTCACCTGTGTTAGCGTTAAAGCTATGGTCGAATGCGTCTTATTTAAAGAATTAAAAAATAACGCCAGCCGCATTACTGTGTATACATACGTTGTCTGTTAATATGTAACGTGATTAGCCGTAAATTAAATAATGCCTTAAACCCATCGCAATATCTCCATGAAGCGGCCTATATATGTAACAGATGAGGCTCCACCGTCAGTGTAAATACAATTATATCAAGGGCTTCATAACAAATGGGCGTACAGACAAAGGCGCAGTTTTACACAAGAGACAAAATTGTGAATAAAACAAAACTAGTTGATTGTATGAAGCTGATATTTGGATTATCCGTCCATTTAGGTACACTTGCATACCATTAAGACTTTCTAAATAGTAACATGCATAGATTTAAGTAGACAACAAAAATATGGCCGTGACCGCGGCCGCTAAACTGACCGAAAAGTCGGAATAACCAAAATCAAATAAATTATCGCGCTTAAAACCGTTAAAACGTAGTTTTGTTATGTTTACAAGTCGCGAAAACTGGAGAAAATATTTTTTCTAGGCTTACGGTCTTATTCATAGATAATTAGTAAGTTTTACCCCTTCTCTATGGTTCTTGAAAAAGCGATTAAACTTACTCTAATGCTCTATGAATAATACCGTTACGGTTCGTATAAACTTCGTAGTTAAATTAAATATAGACCTCATATTCTTACGTCAAATTTAAAAATTATACAACCATAGTTTGTGTCTGAATGGCTAGTTATTGTTAAGGATTCAATTCGATTGGATGTATACTTTTTTTGTTATGTAAAGTGGCTAAACATACATAAATAATTAGCTAGTACAATGAAGAAATGTATAAATAATCGAATACAATAAAATGAAACCTTTGTATTGTATTCTACCCGTAGTCCTTCAAGATTATAAGTAGAATACTGAGCCTAGATGACCCGCTTCTATGGGTAAGGTACTCAGAAGGCTGTCTATGTTTCCTCGATGAATCGCCATACTGATCCGTTGCCCGGGGTAAGAACCAGCCTTCTATTCACCTGAAGACTCGGACCAGAAGAGGCTCATGGCTTCAGGACCCCAGGTTCTAAGTGTCTCGACAGCAACGGCATAAACATATACTTTATTTTTACTTAGATTACTTTAAAGCAGTGCTAAATAAATCTTACATCTTAGGCTGGTGTGCACCGACTTTTAACCGATAGTTAACCAAAGATAATCACTGTTTTTCTTTACTTTTTGGTGATTATTTTATTTTAACCATCGGTTAATAGCCGGTGCACACCAGCCTTAGTATGTTAAATCAACATTTTTTGCCTATTCATTTGTCAAGCTAAAAAGTGTTATACAGTTACATATCTACGCAAAACTGCAATAAAACATTGACTGTTTTAAGCCAAAATATACTCGTAACTTGTCTAGTGTAACGAATAATCGATATAAGTCATTGTGTTCTAGATGGATGACAGTGAAGCCGAATGGACACCGTCAAAGGAAGATTTGGATAACATAGAAACGACAGATCATGAAGGTGTCCCAAGTAACACAAAAAGATATACTCGTACAAGACTGGCCAATGTAAAACCAATCACCGAAGATACATCCACTAATAGTAACATAGAACAAACTAGTCAAGAACAACAAATTCTCAAAAAGAATACAGAGTACATTAAAGTAAAACCATTAAGAAGTATTAGCAAACCAAAACCGATTATAATTAAGAAGAACAATACCATCACTCCCCTGTCAATTTCCAAAGCAAACCCAAGAATAGTGTTAAGCAGGGTAAATTTAGAAGAATTAATTCCGCTGAAAATGAATGAAAATGTATGTATGAATAAAAGAAGAATTATTACGGATCAAAGTGAGTTTGAGAAGTTTTCAAACATTTATCCACCAGCGAAAAAAGTCTTTGTTCCAGTAGTGAGCAAGAACTTATTGAATATAGCAAAAGGCCATAGACTACCAGTCAGTGTTGCCAGGGTGTTTACGCCGAATTCGACTGCGGAAGATAATACTAACAGGTAAATATTCTTTGATATAGTAGCAGCGAGAGGGTGAGCTTTAATAATGCTTCAGATAGCAGAGAGTAGTACTCGTCTTCACTCTCGATTGCTGATGTGAACTTTACAAATTTATTTTGGAAATGGTGGTAACCTTAAGTACAAATTAAGTCGTATAGCTAGAACAATATATAGCTCATGTGTGAGCGGGACGGATGATGTGCGAGCGAGATAGAGCAACTATTAATATGTGCGCTCCCGCGTTGCGCGTGGCAGTAGTTCATTATCCACTTCGATTACTAGACGTATGCTGCTCTCCATAATATTATAAATCGACGGGTGCAAAGTAAATAAATTTATCTACAAAATGATGATTTTTAGTTTATTGTACAATCGTTTTAATAAAACAATTCTTTACAATATGACATTATTTGTTTTGCATATATCACATCATTTCAATAAATTTTCGTACGTAAAAAAGCCAGCTACGTATGTTCTTTCAAATACTACGAAGTTAATACGACCATCTTTGCGCTCTCCTGTAAAGTAGCTATTTTGCAGATATCTCTTTTTACTTTGCACCCGTCGAAATGCGCTTGGGAGTTCGCTTCGCGACGATTTCACGTGTTAACTACGCAATACGTCGAGCCCTTACTGCCATTTTATCGTAAGCCACATTTGGACCTAAGTATATTTTTTGTTGCAAAAGTTGTTGTTGTTTTTCAAGCTGCTGTTTTGTTTAAACAATTAAGGCTGGTGTGCACCGACTTTTAACCGATGGTTAAAAGAAAATAATCGCCAAAAATGGAAAAACAGTGATCATTTTTGGTTAACCATTGGTTATATTTCGGTGCACACCAGCCTTAGGTAGGTAAATTAGACTAGGCTCCCATAGAAAAAATAATAACCATAAACAAAATTCAAACTTAATAATCGAGATGAATAAGTTGGCGGAAGGCTAAATAAAACTTTAATAATACTCATTGACACTTGACATCTTTGTCTTCCGTGATTACGGCTACTGAAAAGTGGCCGATACGTCGTAATAATAAAAAAATCAAATAAATTACAGCGCTTAGAACAGTTAAAACATAGTTATGCAAACAAGTCGCGAAAGATTATTATATTATATTAAGAAAATATTCTATAAACAAACTTAATCGTGTAAATTTCCTTGCACAATCAGCAAAAAGAGGTTTGTTACATTTTGCAGAAGAAAATATATTTACAATCAAAAGTCAAATAAATAATAATTATTTTCTTAAGTTTTCGCGACTTATACATATTAAAACTACGTTTTAACGGTTTTGAGCGCGGTATTTTATTTAATTTTGGCTTATCCGAGGTTTCGGCCGCTTTTCAGTGGCCGTGGTCACGGACGACAAAGGTGACATTAGTCCAACGTGTATTGTTAAAGTTTTATTTAGCCATCCGCCAACTTGTTCATTTTAATTATTTAGTTTTAATTTGTTAATGGTTATTATTTACTCTATGGGAGCCTAATCTAATTTACCACCTTTTCACAACATGTTTTGGCTTGAAGAGAAGAAGCGGTGCAAGAAACTCTTCAGCAAACATGCCTAGTTCTAAAACCACGGGGACAGCTCTAGTTTTAGTACGAATTGAAAGACTGAAATGGATATGTCTAATTTCTACATTAGATGGTTCTTGATTAAATATTTTAATACTTCTTTTTCTTTGTTTACAGATAACACATGGCGTTACTTTGTTAATCCTGGAGACATATTGTGATGTAATTAAGAGTAAAACAATAAGTTAATTTAAAATGTTTTTATTTATTTCAACAGTTTTTTTTATACCAATTCTCAATATCTACAGTCTCAACAGTTTTGGACACTCTAGTTGAAACAAATGTTTTTAGGGTATGGGTAGGAGTGTTAAGCCAGGCTAAGACAACCGAAGAATCAGTAAACAAAAGAGTTTAATTAATCTAGGTTGTAAGACAGACTACATACCTATAGAGGAGCCACATTCGATTTGGCTATGACCAGATTGACTTATGATGCACCAAGTACGTCTTTAGTCTGCTGCCATTGAGGTATAACATGTCTAGAGAGAGCTTTGCGAACAAACAAGATCGCCAAAAACGGCATCAAAAACGCGAAGCGTTGCTATATTCACTCTAGAAAAACTATCAATGTGTGCGTGATTTCGGGATATCAGCTAAAAAATATTACTCCATTTTTTATATTTTATAATTAAATATTTTTATATAAGTGAAAAGTTTAAATGATCGCAATGATTTAATCCCTCTTTGTGTTATAAGTTAATATTACTCAGAGGTTTCAGTTTTTCTTCTATAATTAAAGAATAAAAATCCATAAAATTAGCACCTAAAGTTGTGTGTCTTGAACCGAATCATAAAAAAATACATGCACAAATGAATTCATAACACATTTTAGTATATGTAGTAATTTTAATTCGCAATTAAATGTCTGTACAGATATTAGTACATTTTTATAAGTCTGTTAGTTACTAATACTAATTTAACGATTCTAAAAAAATATCCATAATGGCAAATTCTTTTTGTGTTACACAATATGTTTACGATGGTTATTAGACGACTAGTTATGGTCCAAAGATTATTCTACCCTAAAAATCAATGAAATAAATTGTAATAGTAGACTTGGGATGATACTGACTTGAGATTGGGTTCATACTGGGTGTGTTATATGTAATGTAAATTTATATCAGTAGTAGGAACTAAGGGGTAAGTACACGGAATAGTTTAATGCAGCGACTTAAGAGCAACTAAACCACTTGAAAAGGGCTATTATTAAAATAAAAATATTCATATCCAAAAGTTTTAATTCAAGCTTTACGATTTGATTATTTCATAAACTAAAATTTGTTTTCTAACATATCAATATATTAAATTATTATTTATTAGGAATTAATAGAGATGCAGGTAACAGAATATAGACAAAATTAATTTCTTAATTATGACAATAATCTACTAAAAAATGTCAATACACGATATCTCCATAAATTCATTATATGTTTTTAGGTAACATAAAATAAAGCTATACAAAAAATAAGTTTCGAAATCCTTCCCTCTCTCTCACTACTTCTCCTCTTTAGCGCTAACTAAAATTGAATTAGAAGAAACTAAATAGTAAAAGTTAATTAAAATTTTAGAGCACCAAAGATTTACTCTTTGTTAATTTGTTGTAAATTTTCTATCCAGCAAAAACAAGCACTACTGCAACAATATATAATTGGTTATTTAAAATTTGCTTGCATGATACTTAAAATATCCCGTATTTTTTGTTTTAAAAAGTATATTATGTTTATTTCCATTACCGCAAGTATATACATATGACAGTATTAAAATAAGTTTGTATTGTCGAGATTCATGGTAAATCGGTTCATTTCCCAAACTAATAAATAGACAATATTATTGAAGTGTATGAATCATGATTACTATTAATTGAATTAGTAGTGCTATTTCAATACACCTTTCTTGACACAGCTTCTTTTTTAATTTTTCTAAAACCTTTTTCCGATATACAAATTTATTTTTCATCAAAATAATTGGAAACACAAACGACCTTTTGTTTGGATTCCAGTGGTGGACATCTTGCGATTCCCAGATATCTTTTATCCAACGATTTGCTACAATTGGATTCGTAGGAAATTTAAAACGTAATATAAACTGGTTTAAGAAAACCGGACGGACCCACAAATATTACATATCTGTTTTCTATAGATTTTTCAAATTATTTATATTTTACAAAAAAAAAATCTTAACAAAGTCCCCAAATTTCGGAAAATAAGTTCCACTTCTCACCTGACAACATTACTCAATTCGATAACCTTGGAAATATCGAAATTAAATTTCATGTTTTTATTAAGAAATCATGAATAAGGTGATAAGTTTTTCGTTGAAATAACATCATATCCTTATCCTCTCCTCTTTTAAAACAGTTCTGACACTTTTAAAGTAGTCAAAACGACACTAACAGGCGTGACCGGCGTGAGGAGCGAGTGCACCAAATTTGGTGCACGGTTTTTAGGCCGTTTTTGTGCAATTGATGCGTGATCTAGACGTTTATATGATCTAAGTCTGCTGCATAACCACGGCTAGATGCGTCAAAATCCCAGAATTTGAGTATAGGTGTGGAACTAGTCGATCATGTTTTATATCTAATAAGCGTCCTATTTGAGAAAGAACAGTTCGCTTAGTAATAACAGGATTAGGTGGAGTGGTAGCAAACGAAAATGCACCCGCAGCTGGCAACCATTGTAATCCAAGAATTTTTATAGAAGCATTTTTGTCGTCATCGAAAGCAAGTGGTGTTCCTCGATAACTTTCGTTAAGATCTGCAAGTACTTAAGTTTCATTGCTCGACCATTTCCGTAATACGAAGCCCCATTTTTTAAGTAACTCCTTGAAGTCTCTTCGAACTGCAATAACCTCTTCCTTTGTGCTTACAGAGCATAACGTCATGCATAAAAATGCTGTCTTCAGGATTTCTGCCGCCTTTAGATATTTGCTAGCTTCATCTTATGCATAGATGATACACTATATATAGAGTACACTATCTTATGCTAGAGTGTGCAATACCTTGATGGCTTCTCCATATATTCAATATACTCTATGGCTAGATAGATATGGGCTACTAGCGACATAATTCCCGCGATTCGAAAATGCTCGTCTAATGTCACTGTAAAATTGTTAGTTTTCATCATTCCATGCGAGTCTGACAGCGTGATCAGATTTAGTGGATTTCTACTTTTTTGGTAGATTTTGAGGTACTGGCAAAAGAATATGTATGTAAAAATAATTTGGTATATTTTAGTAGAATTCACGCTTTTCAGTTATCCTATATATTTTTTTGGCATATCTAGGGATGCAATATCGCTCATAAAAAACATCGATGTTTCACTTTTGAAATCATAGATATCTATGATTTCAAAACTGAAACATCGATGTTAAAAATATTGATGTTTATGAACGATGTTTTTTTTATCACCATTTACATAAACTTTTGACGCTTGTTTCTGCGATGCAAATGAAACATCATTTTTTTAACATCTATGTATCGTAATAAAATCAATGTATCGCCCTAACCACTTAAGCAAACCTTTCTTAATTCTTGCTTTCACTAGCATCATCCTGTTCCACCACTGTTACTACATCTTTAAAAAAAATATCACACACACTTCTCAGGCATGTAAGTTACTTATGTTAATATGTGGGAGTTTTTGGCGGGAACTGAAAGGTGATGTTGTGCTGTGCAGTTTTATTTTCTAAAAATGTGTAAAATTACTCTAAAATGAACAATAGTTGTAGGATTTGTGAGAAATGTGAACTGTATAGTCAAATGTGGCCTTTTGAGTTGTCACAAGAACTCCGTTGAATGGCACTAGCTGATTACCTACAGTTCAGCTGTGCTACACATAGGCTTAAGAAAATGAAGAAACTAAATGTATATTATAAACTAAGATCTGGCTTAAAGGCCTAGTTGCCAAGCCATAAATAAAATAAAATAATTGTTAATATGTGGAATGTAATGTAATTTTTAATTCTATTTTTATCTAAATAATTCCAATGTTTTTTGTTAAATTAAATTCTAAAATTTATTTGAAGAAAACATTGGTTTCTGTCAATGATGGTAGTTTCTTTGTTATTTTTATTATTTTATCGTTTAATCAAGAAAACATTCATGTTTTTACATTGTAACACGACAGCAAAAAAATATAGTAGATTTTTAGTATTTTCTTGTTCTCTTTTGGTAGAATTCAGTAGTTTTTAACCTCCAAAAGCAGTAGAGTAGATTCGTCAAATGAAATCTGGTCACACTACATGTGACTAGATATGTGTCATTCGTTCAATTTAAGAGATTCGGGTCAATACTGACCTGTTTACAAAATGATCCGGATCTTGCGACCCGTTCAATCGAACGATTGGTTCACTAAAGGATTCGGCACTCGATTGTCGTGTCGCAAACTAGCTCACGAACCAAGCCGCTTGGTTCATTGGTTCGTGAGCAAGTCGCGTACCTTCCAAATTGTACATACAATCAAGCGGGTCGTATTTATATGTATATATTAGGATGATCCAAAAAAAAAATTTTTTTGTTTTTTTTCTAAACAGGCTCAAAAGTTTCTTTTGGGTGTAAAAAAATTTCTGTGAAAAGATGAGCCATTAATATTAAGATTGTCCTCATCGCATTTTTTTAATTCCCATAAGAATAACACAGGAAAATTTTTTTTGCTTCTTCTGATTTTTGTACCGTTCAAACGACTGGTTGACTGATAAATCGCTGTTCCAATCTTTAAAGAGAATTGAACGCTCTACAAAAAAGGTCTGATAAGATTATATATATATATATATATATATATATATATATATATATATTATGCGGGTAATAGAAAAAAAAAACATAAGTTGAAATTTGTATTAATAAAATTTCCTAGAAAAGTTAAAAGATAATTATTTTAAATATTATTATAAATCAAAACAATTCATGCGACATTCGTCATGGGACAACTAACGAACTACTAGCCGAGACGCGGCAACCCGAAATGACCCGAATGACTTTCGTATGGTTCTCTCCTTCTGATTCGTAGGTTTTGTTAAACGAATCTGAACGAATCGATCTAGTGAACGACTCATATTTTTCGAAGTGACCCTATCGTTCGCGCGGATCTTGAGACCAGCGTGACCAGATTTAGTAGATTTCTACTTTTTTGGTAGATTTTGAGGTACTGGCAACAGAATTTAGCATGTAAAAATTATTTGGTAGATTTTAGTAGAATTCACGCTTTTCAGTTATTCTAATACTTGTTTGGCATATCTAGGGATGCAACATCGCTCATAAAAAAACATCGATGTTAGGATATCTATGTTTTCAAAAGTGAAACATCGATGTTTATGAACGATATATCAATGTGTATGAACGATGTTTTTTTATCACCATTTACATAAACTTTTGACGCTTGTTCCTGCGATGCAAATGAAACATCGTTTTTTTAACATCAATGTATCGCCCAAACCACTTTAGAAAACCTTTCTTAATTCTTGCTTTCACTAGCATGATCCTGTTACACCACTGTTACTCCATCTTTCAAAAAAATACCACACAAATTTCTCAGGTATGCAAGTTACTTACGTTAATATGTGGAATATAATGTAATTTTTAATTATATTTTTATCTAAATAATTAAAGAATATATATTACGGAGGGCGCTTGCCACCGCTAACGTGCCGGCTCTATTGGAGCCGAACGGTATTGCACGTGATGATGGCAGGCGCCCTGACGGAATGACTCTAATTCCCTGGCAGCGTGGCAAGCCTTTGGTGTGGGATGCGACTTGCGTAGACACGTTGGCCGCATCCCATTTACCAAACACTTCTAGATCGGCCGGTTCGGCGGCGGAAACAGCGGAATCGCTCAAGCGGCGGAAATATGCAACCCTCAGTGAGAGTTATATGTTTGTGCCGTTTGCTGTCGAGACGCTTGGACCGTGGGGTCCTGAGGCCATGAGCCTCTACCAAAATTTATCAAAACGACTCATCGACTCTTCAGGTGATCAGAGGGCTGGTGCCTACCTCGGCCAACGGATCAGTATGGCGATCCAGCGAGGAAACGTAGCCAGCCTTCTGGGCACCTTACCCATAGAAGACGGTGATCTGGGCTCAGTATTCTACTTATAGTCTTGAGGGACTATGGGTAGAATACAATACAAATAAGTTAAGTTTTCTTACATTGTATTCAATAGTATGTAATTGAATAAAATAATTAAAAACTATAATTAAAGAAACCAACGTTTTTTTTTTAAATTAAATTGTAAAATTTGATTTAAAAAAAACATTGGTTTCTTTAATTGATGGTGGTTTCATTGTTATTTTTATTATTTTATCGTTTAATCAAGAAAACATTCATGTTTTTACGTTGTAACACGACAACATAAAAAATATAATAGATTTTTAGTATTTTCTTGTTCTCTTTTGGTAGAATTCAGTAGTTTTTAACCTCCACAAGCAGTAGATTCGTCAAATAAAATCTAGTCACACTGCTTGAGACCCGGGTCGTTTGATTCGTTCGTTCGCGAACGACACATATGTACATGTGACTAAAATCAATCTTAACGTAGTGAGTTAAAGATGTATTTTTAAAATCAAAGATTTAAAGAGTAATTTCGAATTTTGAAAGATTATACATCTTTTAAATCAATCACTCCTGAGTTACACATCTCTAGTAGTAGTAGTAATTTCACTCTCATCAAAATCAAGTTAAATCAACAACGAGCTATCGGTGAGTCGAATATAAGTATTTACAAGCGCATTTTTCTAAATTTCAAACTTTCAGTCGAACACTCAGAGTGATAGAAATTAAACTCTAAACTTGTATACACCTTCATTTTGGTGTTCTAAAAGTTGTCTGAAAATTCCCATAAAATCTCGTGGCTGCGCCGTAAGTTATTCAAGGTCTAATTGTGAAGTATCCACATACAAACTATTTGTTATGTTTCATAAACTGAGTTTGTTTATTAGCGACACGCACTGTTATTAATTGACTTACATAAAATGAAAACCACGCATTAATCATTAGGCCGTGCACAAAGAGTACATTGAATATAGCCATGCATTAATCATTTGTACATGTTCGGTAGTAAGACTTATGTTCTAAGAAAAGGTAAAACTAATGGTCAAAAATTTGCTGCAAGCTATTCCAGGTGTATTTGTGGGGTATTCTGAAATATCCAAAGCGTTCAGAATCTTCATGCCTTCTACAAATAAAATTATATCTAACGATAGTCGTGTTTTGAAGACTATGTACTACGAGGGACAGAACACAGACAATCTCTCCACTTTGTTCAAAGCAATTTTACAAGAAAACTTTTAAAAAAACAAAGAAACAATGCTATAGCACACACCACACAAGAGAGTAGTTTTAACGTCTGATGAAGGAGATGGTCTACTACTAGACAGTGATGCCGATAAATCACTGAAATACCATTAACAATAAATAATTTGTATTATTTATCATTTAATAACATTTTGCATACATTTCATATACTAATTATTTAATAATACAAACCTACTTTGTGTATTTAAAACTTATTAGATTAAATATATACAGCCTTATTAATAAAAAAGTCTTAATCCAAGGAGTAATTCACCTTTAGGCCGGACTAGTTACTATTTGAGTGACTAAGTATTCATTAAGAATGTTATTAATAAACAAGGAGTATCCTCGGAGTAACAATACCTTCCTTATACCTTATAAATTATGGCAACACATGTTATTTGAAAGTAAAAAGACCGATTTGGCGAATGTAAATGACAAGTAATGTTGACAATTGACATTTATAGTGTCTAATTGATAAATGATTCCTAATTTCCTACACAACCATTACCAAAAATTTATTTGAATTTTATTTGTAGTGCTTGGTTTTTTGTCATTTCAAAGTTAAAATCATGCAAAAACCACTAAAACATGAGTCAAAAATGTAACCGCTCTATCAATCGGGATGAAATCAATTATTACATCATTTTAAACCTTGATATTTCATCTATAATATTGATAATATTTTCTATTTCAGCAACTGTTATGCAGAATCCTTAAAGACTGTACAAATAAAATAGAGAATAGAATATACTTTATTGTATAATATTAAGATACGTTTCAAGAAGTTTAAGTACAGAAGACAATAAGCAGTCTTATCACAAAAAAGCAATTTCTTCAAGACAACCTTAGGATGGATAAGAAATAAATTGTATAACCTGTGGGTTTTGTATAATTAAAATAAAAAAGTATACTCATAAAATATATAAGATATTAATTTTAAAATAAAACTTTATTTAGACACACTATTGTTGTATTTTCATAAGTAATCTGTTACCACACTGCTTCGCAACATGTCGCTAGAAGACAAGGGTGCAAGAAAGTCTTCAACAACATGCTTATCTATGTGGCATTTTAATGAATTTGAGCTCTCTTTTGTACCAGTGCCAGTGCAACTTATTTGCATATAACAGATATTGTTGACTGACTCATTCCACTAAGATCTCCTGCATCATTTTGAACCTGTTAAGTTAAATGTTTGTATAATACTGAATTTATTAAGAAATAGATGAATACTGAATTATTATTTCACTTACTTCTTCAGTAACCCATATTCTTATGGCTGCTAAAACTTTAATATGAGGAGGTATAAAACCTTATTTCCCATGTTATTTAATTATGTTAATGTCAGTTTATTTGTCCAATGTCAATTATCAGCGCTTAGTCTATGCTTAATCCATCATAAAACTATCCAGCAGCTTGGAGTAACTTTTACTCTGAGACTAAAGTCGAACTAGTCTAGTCCTTGTTTACTCCACGTTTATTAATACTGATATTGGTTGCTACTGAGATAATATTTGAAGTAGAGTTGATCTAGGTTTACTCCATGTTTATTAATAAGACGGTTATAGTTTAAGATCCCAGTCACCTGTGACTACGTGATTTTAGAAAAGATAAAAATTTTAGGATCGGTAGTTCCTTTTTCCTCGCCTAGCGAAAATTTTAACGAGTCTGGGAGGCTGTTTGGCCCGTCAGATTTGTCTGACTCATTGGAAAATATTATACTTGATAATATTGTTACGAGTCGCGAGACTCGAATTAAAATGCCGTTAGAATTATTATATAGTTTATTAGAACTATACAAACACGTATAACACAGGTACAAATATAACTGAACACAACAAGTCCAAACGTAATGCAGAACGTCGTAATTCAATAAAACGCGCAAAGTCCGCCACTGATTATATGTAGTACACACGTCTCTCATCGCTCGTGGTTCTCGCTCAACTGCTTGCTCCCTCAATCGGGCCATTGCTTTATACTGCACAGATGCAATATGTCCGCCCGGCCACGTGGACTGAATTTCCTTAAATCAGCTTTTACTTTACATCCGTAACACCTGGCTTATGATCACAATGATTTGATGATGATGACATTTCTGCAGAGATTTCTTCTCCATCTGTAAAAATATAAAACACAATTTTTACCAAGAATAATTTGTCTGGAAGAGATCGCTTTTTAGCGATAAGACCGCCCTTTGTACATAAGTAGATATAATTTTAGTCTTTAAGTTCATGATTGTATTGGTGTACAATAAAGTGTTATCTATCTATCTATCTAATTTTTCCATGTCTTGTTCTTAGTCAAACACGAATATTCATGTCCCTTTTTTCTCTGTCAAATCTTTTGAACAAAGAAAAATTCAATTATATCATACAAAAAGGCTAATAATAAATACATAAATTATCCGAAATAAAGGAATGAATACACCATATGGAGAACAGTTCTACCTTTATATATTAGACAAAATTAATAGATTACATTTAGTATAGGATCCCGCTATACAACGACCTTCTTCTTCTTCTGCGAGCGGGCGGTTTCCGCAACTCGACGGCAAAGCGCCTATTTTGCGTGCGAGGGTGGATGAAGGTTTACTCCATCCAGCCCAGCTCCTCCAGGAAGTCGACCAGCTTCTTGACGTTGCTGAAGACTTCTCGGAGGCTACCTGGGGCGTCCAGATACTTCGCCCTGTATTGGGCCACCCCTCCGCATTCAAGCAGGACATGGGCGGCTGTTTCTTCTGCCTCCAGGCATGCTCTGCACAGGGGGCTGTCGGTGACACCTATATTGAAAAGATGTCTGTTAAAATTGCCATGTCCAGTGGCTGCGCTAATAACTAGTCTCAGCCTGGACCGACTGAGCTTTAGGATGTTCCTGGAGAAACGCAGGTCTACTCGAGGCATTGCTAGCTTAGCTTGCCTGCAATCCTCCAAGTTGTCCCAAAGTTGTTGATGTAGTGCCCTTGTCCTTTGATTTATGTGTTTTCTGAACCAACTGTGTGGCAAAGGCAGGAAAGGTTCCGGTCCAACCGGTAGGGTTTCTGAACCTCTCCTTGCCAGTTGATCCGCCGCATCGTTGCCTCGGGCACCACTGTGTCCCTTGATCCATTGAAGGGTCAAGGTATTGTTCTTACCCGCCGCCTCATTTAGAGCCGAGTGGCA
Source organism: Dendrolimus pini (assembly GCA_949752895.1). Classification (NCBI taxonomy): domain Eukaryota; kingdom Metazoa; phylum Arthropoda; class Insecta; order Lepidoptera; family Lasiocampidae; genus Dendrolimus; species Dendrolimus pini. The sequence continues at coordinate 10,760,813 of OX457146.1, forward strand.
TTCGTAAATTAAATTTGAATAAATAACCCTGCTACTAAGGGCTTGTAGTACCGATCTGCTATCGGAGAGTATTCTGATACAATGATCATTGACATCTCTAGCTACGATTGCTTTAGCTGCAAGCAGGATTCCCATGCTCTCTGCTTGATATACTGTATTAAACTTACCCAGGGGCTCAGATATGTTAATATTTAGGCCTTCCGAGAAGACTCCCGTGCCTGAGCCCGAGCTAGTCTTTGACCCATCAGTATAATGGTTAAGCTCATGATGGGAAAGAAAACTGTCGTTACCTTCCTCGAGTTCAACCTTGTATTTTTTATCGAAAATAAAAGCCTTCTCTATTCTGTCACTGACCGCTTCCACCAGAGGTGAGTTGGACCATGCTTCCGAAAGAATGCTGAAATGTCTTACCTTGTCAAACTTAAGGGTTTTTAGGTGTTTCAATCTTAGGGCCGCCATTGCTGCCTCATGTTGTACGAACAAGTGCAGTGGAGGTATGTTAAGAGCTATTTCTATTTATTTACAACGACCTTCACCGAGATGCTAATTTGATGAAACCTATTTTATATATAATTAAAGATGTCAATAAATATATTGCATATGGGTTGCCTAAAAAATTTCAGTCCAGTATATGATTAGTTAATAATTAAAAAAAAAATAACATTTCACCGGTTTGTTTATTAAACAAATTCTATACCAATCGAAAGTATGTAGCCCATAGAATATGCAAATGTTAGGTTGCCTATTCTTTTCCGGTCACAACTCTTGGGTACAGTTACTAATAAATAAAAAAGTCCTGCGGTATTGACAACTTTTGAGCGTTGGACCAAGATGACGTACCATGCAATTTGTAGGATAATGTGTTTTAAAATTCGTCAAATCAACATATTTTATCCTTACTACCCCTATTAAGCTACCATTTACCAACGTTACTGTAAGGAAAAAGTTGGGCGTCTAATCAAAAGGAAGCTACTCACGAAATATCAACTTGTTATTAATAAATTATGAAAAGTGTACTAGGGAACCTGTACTATATATATAAAATAGGTTTCATCAAATTAGCACTCGGCGAAGGTCGTTGTATAGCGGGATTTTAGCCTAATTGAGGATGTAAAATAATAAATACATGACGATGCGTACCGTCACAAACTGTCTTCCGTGAAACGGCCACTTATTAGTGGCCGAAACGTCGGAATAACAAAAATCAAATAAATTACCGCGCTTAAAATCCTTAAAACGTAGTTTTATTATATGTGTATTTAATTAATAAAATATGCAGTTTAAGTATGTCTGTTTAAGTTCTACCTAATAATCTTCACCACCTGCATTGCCAGATTCGGATAGATTATATTCCTTAAGTTAGGTTGTCTGGATCAGATTACTTTAATCGATAAGGCTGCCTATTGTTTCTGCCATGACAATATTGTTATCGTACATTTTTGTAATTTTTTTTATTGCAGGAGATCAGCAGACAGGCAGACGGCCCACTTGATGGAAAGCGGTTACCATCGCCTATGGACATTTGCGACACCAATGCGCTGCTGCTCTCTTAAGAGGGACTGGATCTTGGTCACTAATGCCGGAACACAACACAAGGTTGTTATGGCGGCATACTCTAGACCAGGGGTGGTCGACATCCAGTGGAGCATTTATATAATACCCTACCACCTGGCTGTGGGTTGTTTTGTCGCCTCTTACGACAGGCCGCCCGGCCGCAGGAAATTGTATATTTGGTGAGCAATAGTGTAATCTATTCTATTCTACTTCCATGAATTATTTTTAATTATCAACTTGGAGCTCTATGTTATCATGGCGTATATTTTGTTGTGTATAATCTTGGAAATTCATTTACAATAAATATGCGCCAAGATACCATCTTTTGTGGTCTGCAGTTTTATTTTCTAAAAATGTGTAAAATTACTCTAAAATGAACGATAGTTGTAGAATATTGCTAGTTTTTGAGTTGTAATTATGTGTTTTTGTATGAAATGTGAAGTGTATAGTCAATTGTGGCTTTTTGAGCTGTCATAAGAACTCCGTTGAATGGCTTCAGTTGATAACCTACAGTTCAGCTGAGCTATACATAGGTTTAAGAAAATGAACAAACTATATTAAATAATTATTATATATCAGTACGCAAAAATAGTAATTTTACTTGTTTTATTTATTAATTACCATCGCAAGTTCTTCCATTAGTTCTGACATCAATCATGATGGCCTTGCATTAACTAAAACCATAAGCACTATGTTATAATTGAAATATAATGAACCTGAATCTTCAGGTTGTTAAGTTATTTCAATGTGTTTTCTGTCTAAACATCCGATACATTTAGGGCAATTGTAAAGCCTTACAAATCCATTTGCGATATCAAGCCAATCTTCAGTATTGGTCGGCATCTAAGTAATAACAGTTTTTTACTTTTAATATTTACAGAACAATGATTCATCTGAAGGAAGAAGTGAAGAGGAAAATTCTTTGATCATTTCATCGATCGCAAATGAAAGTCGACCTGTGAAAATTAGAATGACTTCAGGGACTCTAGTACCAAAATAGAACGAGTTGCTTGAACTTCTCTGCATACTGTTGGTTCAGCCCTCATCAAATCAGTCTTCTATATCTTTGCATTTATGGGCGTTACAAGACGTTAATTCTATCGTTCTAATATGGTCTGAGAAATCGAAGAATCTTAACTCAATTCGGGAGGTTATATGCAGAAAATGCCGTAAATGGTGTTCTGTTTGAAGGCCAACTTAATAACTTACATAGAAATTCCGTTCAGATCAATAACTTCACAACGCTTTCATCACCAGCCACGTCTAAGCGTTATCCATACACACCTTCACCAGTATCAAATGTTGTACCAAAATGTACAAAGATTGTATGTTCTAGATAGGTCGAAGCATATTTATCACCAATAATGCCTTCAACTTGCCCACCTGCCCGTCTCACATGTACCAGAAAAGTTAAATATACCTCTTACATCTATATATCAAAAACGTAAAGTACCATCATCAGCATCAAGTTTACAATTATAGAAAGGGCAGACTTCTCAAATAATTTTCCAACCTTGCTCTTAAGACAGCTGTGATGAATATATAATGGGATCATTTTTTGCAACATAAACTATGACGCCCATATGGGAATGTTTGTTTCAGTAATAAAGAAATATCTTTATATATATATAATGAAAATGGTGTTCGTTTGAGGCTCAATCACGCTTAAACCACTGATCGTATCGACATGAAACTACCACCATTCGATGCGAAATTTTTCCTAGATGGTTTATGGCTATCTATCTATCTATATATATATAAGCAAAGTTTGTTTTCTTTGTCCGAGGTAAACTCGAAAACTACTGGACCGATCAGCATGAAACCACAACCATTCGACGTGGAATTAATCGTAGATGGTTATAGGCTATATATATTTTTCAAATTCTATGAGCCCTTTGCCATGTTTTCTCGATTTGTTTGTTTATTAATTTATTTGAATAAGGCGGTACGAAGTTCGCCGAGTCAGCTAGTATTTACTTATATGATATAATTATTTTTTCTTACCTTTATGTAGTCTTTGAGAATGTCATTATTGGTGAAAATAATGGTTTTACTTATAACAGCTTCATCTATTAAAAACCTCCTGTATTCTCTAGAATACAGGATGTTTAAAGGCGTCTGAAGCTTCTGCTAGTTGCAATTTACCGCAATGTTACGGCAAGTTTTTCTTTCGGCGAATATAGCTTCTCATAGGTGTATCTTGGTAAGTAATATAAGGCGAAACCAAGTTTAAGAGCGTCTCAAACACTTCACTCTTTCTAAAATAATTGGCGGAAACGTTTAAATTGTCGCCCAACGCTTTCTTTTCAACGCAAATGCGAGTACTATAGCTAAAACTGCCTTTACCCATGATTTCAGGAACACAACTGTACTTCGGTGAAGTCTTTCAGAATCTCGATATTATTGATTGTGTAATGTAATGTACCCTATGATGTAAAACCGCATTTTAGAAATAACATATTCAAGCTACATCAATGGCAACAATCCTGTTAAGGAAGCATTGGAAACTTATGCCAAAGCACGTGATTTGAAACCCATGTGATGGCATCGTGGAGTTTAGCAGTAGTATGGATAAACTCTTTCATTTATTGAATTCTTGCAATCTTTTTTCCCCAAAGCCGTACAACAAGCCATAAAGAGATAACATCGGACAGTGCAAGACATCTAAATGTAGTTTGGTTCAAACGTATTTTTAAATAAATGATTATATAATTATCACATTTATTTTATTTTCCTTTTTGTTACCCTTTGCACATTTGCAACTGATAGCGTAAGCAGGTGGTGTCGTCCGATATCAAAGGCGTTTCCCAACTGGTAGATCGTTCAACTGTGGCAGTGTTACTAATCTTTTTTGCTTTACACTAGTCTCTATTGTTGCAGGTCAGAACGATGATGCTGAAAGATCAGATGTGTACAAAAACCAAACTGATAAAGACGTTCCTGGTCCGAGTAAGCCTCCAGGTAAGCACTGAGTGATTAATAGGAAAATATCAAATTTTACAGGAGAGAAAAAAAACTATAGTGTTTGACATTTGTCGTCGTGTTATCTAAATCATCCTATCCTTGATCAAACGCATTCGAACTGATAAACACACTATTGTATTTAGTAAGTCAATCAAATATTCTTTTGGTAACGGACGATTTCTTTTTGCTTGCGACAAACAGGCGCTCACCTGATGGAGTGGACTATTGGTTGCAACGCCAGGGGCGAAATGCGTTACCAGCCTTTAAGATAGGGTAGAGGGGGTGGTATAGATATCAGACAGGAGGAATGGGAACTAAGTAACTGACATTGTAATTATTATTATTGTTACGAGTTACAGGACTCGAATTAAAATGCCGTTAGAATTACTATAGAGTTTATTAGAACTATAACATATAACACAGGTATAAATATAACTAGACACAATCAGTCCAAACGTAAAGCACGGTGCAATAACACGCGCAATGTCCGTCACTAATGTCTTGCTTCGCTTGTGGCTATCACTAGACTGCCTCCCCCCTCCATCAGGTCACTGTTCTATACTGCACATATGCAATATGTCTGCCGTATCTAGTCGGCTTAATTCGGCTAATGACTCGGCCGCAAGCTGCCATAAAAGAGTACAATAACAATGGACTGTTTTCTAATCACAACTTTTAAAACACAAAGAAGACGTTCATTAAAGAGTTTCAATGTTAGTAGCTCAAACTCCGACGGGTAATAAATGTACTTTGTTTACAGATATGCAGGTGGCCCAAATTGTAACATTATTATGAAATTATGTCTGAACTGTCGAGTTTTTTTTCTGTGAGTTCGTCAAATTTTAATAGTTCTTTCGGATAACTATAAATCTAAGAGAAATTTTTGATGTGGCATTATTGACCTGGACTACGTTCGATTTGTAAGGAGTTTTCAATTACTGTTTGCATGCCTGAAAGAGGAAAAACATCTGAAACAAAATATGTGTCACCTAATGTCATCATTTAATGTTTTTATTTACCATATTTTTGAGCAAATAAATGATTTGATTTCAACCAGTGCACAAGTTGCATTAAGACTTTAGTCTTATTCGTTTACGAATGGAATAAAAATGTATAGGAATAACATAATACTTAGCGTAAAGGTATTGTCATTCCCGTACATTTCCTATTCTATTCGCTAAGCTCCAATACCATTTGTCTTCAGGGCCTCAACCATTATCTCTGCTACTCTCTTATTTACATTGTCGGAGGTAAAAATGTCTATAGCTGTCTACTATAGTTCAATCCATCATTAATTAGAAATAGACTCCCTTTTAGATTCGTTCCTATGTCTTGCAAATCGTTCTCAATCGAGTCTCCTAGATATTGTACGTATGACGTCATAACTATAAGAACTTATGGGAGTTGCATACGTCTAGTCATCGCAGCGGACAACGAACTACTGCCACGCGCAACGCGGGAGCGCACATATTAATAGTTGCTCTATCTCGCTTGCACATCACCCGTCCCGCTCACACACTGTTCTATATATTGTACTAGCTGTACGACTTGTTAATATTTGTACTTAAGGTGACCGTTTTCTAAATAAATTATTTCACTTCAGTTTGCATCAGCACTCGACAGTGAATACTAAGTCTCTTCCGTCTGAAGTATCATTTAACCTCTACCTCATGCTACTACAAACTTAAGCAACGTATTAATTAATGATCGTTAAAACAAAAATTAATATACTTTATTCCAACCCTGTGTTACGTGACGTTTGTAAAAATACTGTGTTTTCTTTTTCAGAACCAAATATCTCAATTAAAACTAATGTTGCAAGTAAAGCCGATACAAGTACTGCGAATATATATTATAACTCAAAAGCAGATGATGATAATTTAGGTTGGTTTTTCAATTGTTTCTTATAATTCACTGCATTATGTATACATACCAGTGACATGTTGTTTATGACTACGTAGGCTTTTAGTGAATTGAAGAAAGCGATTAAAGAAAGAAAAACAGAAGAGATTGAACCGCCATCTATTTTGCTATTCCGTCTATTCTAAGGTAACGTCATTTATCAGTATAAAAATATTAACAAAAAAATAATTTTAAAAAAACTTTAAAAATATACTTCAAAATATTTTTAAACAAAATTATGTTAAAAATAAATATATGTACTTATACACCGCGGAGAATACCTCCGCCGCTGCCGCGTCTCACCACACACAAGGTATATCGCGATATCTTCTGATTCCACGCGGCTGTAGCGGTTTTTCGTGACAGGATGAATCCTAATACCCCCCGTGCCTCGGGATATAAGCTATAGTAGAATTATTTTCTCCGTGCAGTTTGGGTAATAAATAATCGGAACAGTGAAGCGAGTATTTCGCTCTCTCTTCCACTCACGGGCTTTATGGGCAGGCATAGTGATACGCATTATTGTTGTCGATAAGCGTTATCGATAGTGTATTTAGTTTTGTCATTTTGTGGGTTAGTGATATAAATAAAAGAAAAAATTGATAAAACAACGTATTTATTAAAATAAGAATAATAATGATTTAAAATAAATTATTAATTAGGTATCTATGTATTAAAAAACTATAAGTAGAAAGGTTTAAAATGTAACTAGTTATATTAAAGATAAATGTAAATACTTATGTCTAAGTTTAAAATTAACAGCAAAAAAGATAATAATGAATTTTATAAGAATGATAATCTTTCTTTGATAAGAATGAGTTTTTATCGTTAATGGCGTTGCGCGGATCCTCACCGCCCTAGCCGGGCTGAGGCCGAATATGATTTATGACCCAACTGCACGGAGAAAAAAATTGTACTATAGTTCATGTAAATCCGTTTAGTAGTTTTCACGTAATGCTCACAGACAAAAAAAAATTGTAAACTTCATATCTTCGGAATCTGCTGGTCCAAATTAGGCCCCTGATTTTTTTCACGATTTTAAACGTATTATGCAAACTCGAACCATTAACAAATATAATATATAGTGTACGTTGTAAAAGTGTATCCACACTCCGAGATATGGTGTGGAAAATTCAGAAAATGATTTTATTTTAATTTGATTCGTCATTATTTTCAGATAATGCTGACAATGCAGACTTCGAATCGTGTTTTGATTTCACAATTGAAGATGTGCCTCTGGAACCACCCAAGGAATTCTCATGGCAAGAAACAAAAGCAACCGTGGACCTCGCAGGTTGTTAATATATTTTTATTGGTACATACATATTTCCCCTCTTCATATATTTCGTTGAAAAAGAAGACCTATGTACTGGTATGAGAGTAAAACATTGTGCTGAACGCACATCGAGGTAACTGATGTGTGAAACCCTCCGATCCTCGGGCAAGGGTGGTGGGTATACTGTCTAGTCTCCTTAAAAATAGGAAGGCTAAAGCCCAGCAATGGGACATTAGGGATTTTGTTTTTTTTGTTTACATATATTATAATGAATAAATATATTTCAGATGATGGTGATGATGTACAAGACGATTTGTCCTTGTACTGTAGTGATGATGAAGATAAACCACCAGTTTACGGTAAGTAACCAAATGAATTTACTGTCTTTCATTTGCGGGATCCTTATACTTGGTACACGCGGCACCGAGCCTTGCATATATCATGATAGGAAATAGGTATTTTTATTACACACATTATATATATATATATATATTATCGCGCCTGTTTCCTATAGGGGTAGGAAGAGACGATGGATTTCCACTTCCCACTTGACACACATCTTGCTTCATCTTCATTAATTAATCACTTCGTACTGTTGCGAACCGATAACAATCCTCCTGTACACGTGTTTTATTGCCCCTTGGAATTTGAATTGTGTATTTTTGAAGTGAAACTTCTTTATCGGCGTTGGAAATTTACCGTCACATTTTTCGGTTACGCGTCACGTCACATTCCATCCATCAACAACTCGTTGCGTAGCATTGTAATATTTCTTTACTTTATTGTGTTTTAATTAATATACGAGCTTGATGATTTATAAATCATTTATTTAGTATCCTACATATATATATTAAAATTTAACCAATTTCTGTAAAGTTGCATATAGTAGATCATTTTTCGAAAAATAAGGTCATAAAGACGTTTCACTTCTTCCATGTGTATGGGCTTAGTTCGCGATAATTCACGAAACTAATCATTTATTTTGTTGATGGCTAATCCCTCTTTTTCTTATATGACCGGCCCGCGAGTAAGACACGTTCATAAAAGCCAAGTTGTTTTGGTTTAAACTTACACATCCGAGAATTATGTTGCCAGGAGGGTTCATGTTTATAAAGGTTGGTCCGATTGAGACAGCTAGTTGAATTTCAACTGCGATGGAGACGCTACTAAGTGTGGCACATGAAACTCATATTGACGGACTTGGTGCGTTTTATGTATTACGATTTTCTCCCTTACAGTTTGGACTTGTTGTATTCGTAAGACCTGTGAAATACGCGTGTATACTATCCGTGCAGGAACTGAGAAGGAATACAATTTCTTACGGTTGGTGGTAGGGTATTTGCTCGTCTGGATGGCTACCACCCCTGGTGTAGAGTAAGCCGGCATAACAATGAGTCGTGTTCCGGCCGTGTGGCTTTAAGTAAGGCCAGCTTCCAATTTCCCTTTAGAGAGCGGCAGCACATTGGTAGCATCTTTGCTATTGCAAATATCCATAGGCGATGGTAACCGCTTTCCATCAGGTGGGCCGCTCTGTCGTCTCCTGAACTCATGTCATAAAATAAAACTTTGTGATAGTTCCAACGGTTATTTGATTACTTTGAATGTTTGTTATTGAGAAGTTGGCAAACACGCAGACGCGTCAACTAAACGAAAGTGTTTGCCGTCGGCCATAGACGGTTAAAGAGTTAGGCCGTTGCGTTGCCAAGTTTTAGAATGAGATAGAGGTGTCACAAAGGGGAATGAAATAACTTTGGTAACATTTTTTGAAAGTGGCAAGGGTACAGTCAATCAGGGTAACTTTGTCCCGCCACGCGAACAATTGTGTACGTATTGTCTCAGTTTTACTCGATATTAATAAAAAATATGGATCTCCCGTGGGTTATAAACGTTTACAATTAAAATTTAAATGATTTTGCATGAGCATGGAGCGCAAATCTCACAATATTGACAAAAAAGTTGTGGACCAATGTTATATTAAGAACGGGGTAACTTTGCCAGTATAAGAACTGGCAATACAATTTTGATGTATTTTTACATTTAAAGCCTTACGATAACATTGGCCCTTCTTTTATAAATAAATAAATTAGGTCGCCATCTTATGACAGCTGTTTACCAAAAAAATAAGCTTTAAATTTAGGGCTGCCAGTAATAGTCGATGTAAGTGTGTTTGAAAAGGACCTTTATTTATAGGAACTTGTTATATTCTATTTATTATTCACTATAATTAGAATAAATATGTAAAAAGTGAGTAAATGGACTAATGTTAAACGGAAAGCTTAATTGCGGAAAGCGTTACCTTGATTGACTGTAACCCGATTACAATTTGGTTAAGTGTCCAAGGGTTACAAATTTTCCAAATTTCTCCTTTATAACAATCCCCATTACAGCTGTGCGCATCTCCTCGCACATATAATAATAAATATTGGTTGCACGCTGATGTGGTGGGCCTAGGATACCCAGGTCGATGTAGTGGTGGAAGTTAAAACACTGTTATGGGGTGAAAACTTGTAATAAAATCACTTATATATACTACGGCCGGCGTAACTTGCCAAATGTGAACATAGGTTCTGCGAACTTTAGAGCATGTACACTCGTGTGATGAGTGGGCATACGACTCGTCAGTGAATCCAATTGGTCGCCCTTCATCCCTGTATTTTTTCATTGCTTTGTACTAGTTGGTCACTGTATTTTCTTCACGAGTTTACACGCGCTAAAGTTCGCAGAGCCTATGTTCACATTCGCCAAGTTACGCCGGCCGTATTATACGAAGGCGTCTTGCCTTCGGCCACACTCGAGCGGAAGAAGAACAAATGCAATTACAATGTTGCAAGTAATAAAATTTTATGTTGGTGTTGCCAACACAGCTATTGTATGTTTCCAATATAAACGAGTTGTTGTATTTTTCAGGATATACAGAAAACCCTGGTGGACACGTGGGGTTCCACTGCAATGTGTGCAAGAACGAAATCTTGGGGTAAGTTGTAATAATATAACATTTCTATTCAAAACCAGAGAGCGGTCCAACTCATAAGGCTCGTGCTTTTTGATTCAGGGCTGATTTTGCTATCGTCAGATTAAAGTTATCAGTGGAGTAAATTATAACTTGACTGAATTCAAAGTGTAATCATTTATCGGTTTTATTCATGCAACTAATATTTTTGAATTTTCGATGTTATACTTTATTCCTTGAATAACTTTTATCTGGCGGTTGAAAAAGCAGGCATTAAAGAAAGCAACGTTAAAAATAAAAAATATTTTTTATTGACACCAATGATATAACAAATTTTGCCTTAAAACTAAGACTGGGTACTAATACATAGACTATGCCAAGCCTGTATCCTAGGTGTTAGTTGCTTCCAGTGACGTAATAACTAAATTTATATAACAAATTAAATGTTCTAGATTACAAATAAAAATTACAACAAATAATTGGAGGTCTAAAATTGTCAATGTAGCGATGAGCGTAAACATAACTTAAATTGTCTACAGAACGAGAATTCTGTATTCTGGGAGTTTATGAGTACAAAGTTATTATTTATATACTTATGAACCATATATATGATTATATATTTTAGAATTTATATATAATAGACTATAATACACACATATATACATATACGATAAGAATAAGATTTGCGAGTTCTGATATAAAAACCTGCTCAGTAAAAAATCTAAAACAGTATATTACCTTTTCCGCAATTAGGGTTCTTTTATTTACTATGTATTTAAAATTTGTAATTAGTAAAACAGCCTACTGTGTATTGTAATATGGTAGGCATTAGCCAGGTGTGATTCTTGGAAATTATTGTTATGCGATGTTATAATAATAATAATAATATTCATTTAATCCAGACTAGGTCCATAAAAATTACATTGCTATTATAATATTAAAATATGATTATGTCACTATGTATTTTCATCCAATGTTTCATCAATGGTCCATTTACTTCAAGCAGAGCAGCGACTATTTTATTTTGGGAGTTATAAAATCTTTCTCTTGTGTTCGCTACTCTTTGTCTAATTAGTGCCGCAAAACCGGGGAGTCTTGTTTCTGTGAACATCTCTGAAGCGCTACAGAATTTTGGTAACCGTAATATTATGCGTAGGGCATTATTATATTGCACTCTCAATGCATTATATTCCGCTTTCGTGTACTTGCACTAAAGTTCACATGTATAAATAGTGGTGCAGTATGTTTTGAACAGTAACATTTTCACATTGTCACTACATCTTGCAAACCTCCTAGCCAACATGTTGGATCGCACGCTTAAAGCACGGCGTTGTCTATCTAGGTCCATACCGTCCGTTAAATTGCTTGTCACTACATGTCCCAAATACTTAAAGCTGTCTACGTATTCTAGGTCCTGACCATTTAATTTGATAGGCAATGTCGAAACAGCCCTCTTGCCTTTTCGAAAATACATGACCTTTGTCTTTTTAACATTGTATGTAAGACCGTGAGTAGCAGCATAGGTTCCACATACATCCAAAAGTCGACGCAGTGCTGACACCGTTGGTGCCAGAAGAACCATATCATCTGCGTAAGCAATATGATTGACGCAGGTACCTGCAATGTGGCATCCAATTTTAGTATCATTAAGAAGCGTATTCAATTCATCCATGTATATATTAAAAAGAACTGGCGATAATGATCCCCCTTGTCTGACTCCACATGGAAGAGGCACTGGTTTAGAATAAGCATCATTCCACTTCACCAGATTTTGTTGCTTCTCGTGCCATTTTTTTAGGAGATTTATGATTGCAGAAGGTAATTGTCGATCCTGGAGTTTCTGCCATAGTCGATTATGTATGACTCTATCGAATGCTTTTGACAAATCAAGAAAGCACGCATAAACATTCGTACCGCGACTTAAATAATGACTAACTGTATGTTTGAGAGCAAATATACCTATGTCAGTTGATCCTCCTGTTTTAAACCCTACTTGTGAATCGGATACGGCCATCTTATCATTGTATTTTTCTAATAGAACTTTTTCAAGGACTCTGGCGCACACTGTCGATAGTGATATCGGTCTATAATTAGAACTAAGACTTGAATCTAATTGTCGACCCTTTGAAATAGGTAGAACCAGCGTTTTAGTAAAGTCAGGAGGTAGGTAACTACAGTTAATCATGGCTGTAAATAGATTTGCCAAAAGCATTGGTATTTTTGGTCCAGCGTAATTTAAATGTTCAAAACTAAGAGCATCATGCCCAGGGGATTTGTTTAATTTCATCTTTCTGAACACTAATTTTACTTCTTTTTCAGTAATATAATCAGGGTCAATTTGTTCGTTTGCCTCCTTGATGTTCTCAATTGCCTGTGAAGGTTGCTTAATATTACTAAATAAAATACTGAAGTGATTGGCAATGTCAATATCTTTAGTAATGCCATCCACGTGTGATGGTACAAGATTGCACTTCTGCATTGCCACTCCAGTTTTATTCCAGAATGAAACAAAATCTTTGTTATTGAGATCACGTGCTATATTATCCATTATAATTTGTTCCTCCGCATTCTGACATTCTTTAAGTTTTTTCTTAAATATCTGCTTTTTAGATTTTCTTTCCTCAGCTATATTGCCATTAGTAGGTCGCCCTGCATCCACCCAACGTAAGAATGTCTGTCTTGCTTCTTCATAGCTCTGTTTAACTCTTTCATTCCATCCTGGTATTATATGTTTCTTTTTGTATTTTATTTTTTGATGAAATGTGTCGATAGCTGATTTTCTTAATGCATGTATGATTTCATTGTATAATTTTTCGATATCTTTTTTGTATGCTGTTTCATTTATCTGTGTCCCTGTGTCGATTGGTCTTATATTTGTACATAGTTTTTGTGCCAATTCTCTGTATCGTTCTATATCTCTGTTACTTTTAGGCTTCCACATAGCAGGATCATGATGATTTTGGGTTTGCAGGTGTACGTTGACTATTTTATCTAGCTGTAGTTCAATATATAATGGCCGGTGGTCACTCCAATCTACCGTGTAGTCTATGTGGATTTTTGTTACGTTTTTAGCCATGGATTCGGTCACAAGACAATGATCAATCCATGAAGTAGTATTATGTGCGTCACTAATGTATGTATAATTTTCTTCAGACAATTTTTCTATATCAATACAGACAAAGTTATATTCTTCGCAAAATCTCAACAATTCTTTTCCAAAGAAAGAATTAGGATGCGCATTAAAATCTCCTATTACTATACTGTTTTGTATATTATGGTCTTCGGTTATACTTAGAATTCGTCCGAGGCATTCTGAAAACTCATTCAAATTGTCGTTATTTTCTACCGGCATATACACAGTAAATAGAAATATTGAAATTTCATCAGTAATCATTAGTTCGACAGCTCCTAATCTCGGTTATGCTATAGTAATTTCAACGGCATTTTAATTCAAGTCCTGTGACTCTTACCAATATTACGGATTCAAATTCTCACAATCGTTTTTTGGCACCCCAAATAATATTTTCCATATTCAAAAAAATATACGTATTTTTGGCCCACTGTATTGTGCATACGTACGAAATTGTGATAAGACAATTTGTGTGTGTGGTATATAAATAAATATACTGTTATGAATCGCGAGACTCGAATTAAATTGCCGCTAGAATTGCCAGAGTTTATTAGAACTATACAAACACGTATAACAAATGTTTAAATATAACCGAACACAACTAGTCCAAACGTAATGCAGAAGGTCGTAATTCAATAACACGCGCAAAGTTCGTCACTAAATAGATTACCGAGTGTATACAAGTTATGCTTCGTTCGTGGTTATCGCTCGACTGCCGCGTACCTCAATCGGGGCATTGCTGTATACTGTACAGATGCAATATGTCTGTCCGGCCGCGTGGACCGAATTTTCTAGAATCAGCTTGTGCTTTAAATCCGACATACCTGGATAATGACAATACACAATGTGCTGTTTTCTAATCACAATTTTTAAACAAAAAGTAAACAAACGAAGTCCAAATGCCGAAAGGTAATAAATTGTGTTTTTACAGGTATGCAGGTGCGATTTTGTGTTTGTCTGCGTCTAGGTCGTAAAAATACTTTTAATACAATAACACATGTAAGTTATTTGTGTACACACTATACGCCCAAGTGTGAAGGTGACAGTCAGAGATCTACAATTTGACCGAGGCTTTCGCTTGGAGATTATTTCAAAATTTGAATACTTGACACTAGATTGTGCGGAGTCATTTTGAAAGAGATATAAAGAAAAGAAAGTTGTGGTAGCGTAATGGCTAGCGCACGCGTCCCGAACTCAAAGGCCGCGGGTTCGAATCCTGGCTAGAACGCATACACCACTTAAGCAGTTTTCGGAGTAAATATCGAGGGCTTCATAACAAATGGGCGTTCAGAAAAAAGTGCAGCTTTACACAAGGGACAAAATTGTGAATAAAACAAAACTAGTTGATTGTACAAGGCTGAAATTGGAATACCCTTCTATTTAGGTACACTTGCACACTGTTAAGACTTTCTAAATTGTAATATACGTAGATTTTTAAACAACAAAAAAATGGGATTTTTGCGTATACACCCATTTATTATGAAGCCATCAATATGCATATCATTATCACGTGCTAACAATGGTATAGAAAAACATCGTGATGGAACCTGTATACATCGAGATATCAGATGTGTCAAACCTGCTGTGGCGACATTAGTGCCCACTTCACGCTCCATCCACACCGCCAGCTCCAACCCCACCAGCAACTCCGGCTCAGGCCAACCCACCACTACCCTCTATCCACACCGCCAGCTCCAACCCCACCAGCAACTCCGGCTCAGGCCAACCCACCACTACCCCCCATCCACACCGCCAGCTCCAACCCCACCAACAACTCCGGCTCAGGCCCATCGCTACCCCCCATCCACACCGCCAGCTCCAACCCCACCAACAACTCCGGCTCAGGCCCATCGCTACCCCCCATCCACACCGCCAGCTCCAACCCCACCAACAACTCCGGCTCAGGCCCATCGCTACCCCCCATCCACACCGCCAGCTCCAACCCCACCAACAACTCCGGCTCAGGCCCATCGCTACCCCCCATCCACACCGCCAGCTCCAACCCCACCAGCAACTCCGGCTCAGGCCAACCCACCACTACCCCCCATCCACACCGCCAGCTCCAACCCCACCAACAACTCCGGCTCAGGCCCATCGCTACCCCCCATCCACACCGCCAGCTCCAACCCCACCAACAACTCCGGCTCAGGCCCATCGCTACCCCCCATCCACACCGCCAGCTCCAACCCCACCAACAACTCCGGCTCAGGCCAACCCACCACTACCCCCCATCCACACCGCCAGCTCCAACCCCACCAACAACTCCGGCTCAGGCCCATCGCTACCCCCCATCCACACCGCCAGCTCCAACCCCACCAACAACTCCGGCTCAGGCCCATCAATACCCCCCATCCACACCGCCAGCTCCAACCCCACCAACAACACGGGCTCAGGCCAACCCACCACTACCCCCCATCCACACCGCCAGCTCCAACCCCACCAACAACACGGGCTCAGGCCAACCCACCACTACCCCCAGCACATCTTCTCCACATCCCAAGTATGTCACTCGCTCGGGACGTCACGTCCGTTTCAAGGCGCCCATTGATGTGTAGTATATGCAAATATTTTAGACATTAGTTTTTTTTTTGTTAAATATTGTAAGCCTTGTTTTATTATTTGTTGGGGGTACTTTTCTCCGTGGGTGGGTGGTGTGGCGATATTAGTGCCAACATATAAACAAGCACGTAAGCGCGAAACAAATATTAATCAATCTGTACGAAGCAAAACATCGCGCCGTTTCATGGCAAGCGCGCGCGATTCTCTTCGCGCGAAACACCAGGAGAACCGAAATTCATTTCGGGATATTTCGGCTACAGTCCGACTCACGTCTTCAACGCGGCCGCACGACATCCGTGCTCGTATAAAACGTTAGTTTTCGCGCTTGCTTGCCTTACCATAAACCCTTCTGAACTGTACTATAAAACATGAGTGTGTGTGATTAAAAGTATACGACGCAAGTAACGTTTCATTGACCCGTACAACTCAACACGCCGTCATCCATCATCTCATCACCATCACACATCACCCTCACTGCCAAGCCGCCCTGGACAAGCGTGGCGGGTTTACTGTCCGTTCCCCAATAGTGGGAGGCCCGAGCCCAACACTGAGGCGTTTATGAGATGTTTATTATGAAAACCAATAAATCTGATAATTGTTTCAGTTTCCGATACACGTGCGTGCAGTGCTCGGACTTCGACCTGTGCGGCGGCTGCGAGGCCCAAGGGGCCCACGACCAGCACTACGTGCTCAGGGTCCCTGGACCCAGGCCACATGTGAGTACATCGCATGCTCTCCTTCTCTTCTCTTCTAAACCACTTCAAAATGGCAGTATGCCTTCCTAAAATATAATGCGTTTCTTATGGAAAGCCAAATTCAAATCATACAGAATAAAATTTTCAAATGAGCCTTCAAGGCCAAATCCTAAATAGCGAAACAATAATTACCCTTGTCAGGGATCGAATCGGGTGACTCATGTAACGTGACATGAATCACTTTGATTGTTTCATCCAAACTGAAAGCAGGAAGTGAAACAAGATGAAGAATAATCGGTTTTGTTAAATATAATGATCACTACAATGTGCGTGTTTCGTTTCCAGGGAGAAGTGCAAAGCGTGTTGGCGCGAATCAGGAAGCACCTGATGGCGTCGATGGACCCCATACAAGTGGCTGACGACGCTGTAAGGTGCGAATATCTCTTTGTCACTTTTACTTGTGTCATTTAATGGTATATTGTTAAGCCTGGTTTACATTTGCAATGCAAGCATTGAGTGCAGTAATAAGTATGTCCTTAGTACACACATAACGTTAAAACGTCAGGTAAATACTAATAGTCTTATTCATAGAAAGTATGCAGGTTTCTTTATTACAAACTCACTCTAACTGAACATGAATGAGATAGTAAAATGTTACATTTGTAAATAAAGATAAAAATATCAGTAATTTAATTATAATGTCACTTTCAAACAGGAATATTTATTAATTTGTATCTAATTAGTTCAATGACAAGATATTGTTTCAAGTGACGTTTTACGGAATGTGTCATCCAGACCATTGTATTTGAGATGGATAGTAGACTGTCAATGGTGGATTCGTAGTTTGACAGCTGAAATTGTGTTCCAGTATAAAGTCGGAGGTGAAAGAAGAGGACGAGGAAATGCTGCTGCAAGAAGCGGACACTATAAGAGTGCGAGAAGAGACCGAGAATGGAAATGAGAAAGAGAACCAGGAGACTAGTCAAGACGAGGGAGAGACCAGTCAGGAAGAGGAGGATCCACTTCTGACGCACAACAACTCGGAAGCTGAATCCTCTGTAAGTATATAACATACTAGGATATGCCCACAACTTGATCCACGTTTGACAGGTAACATAAATTACAGTTAATTTGCCAGTATTTTAAATCAGAGGATATTTTCAACAGGGCAACTAATTTGTACGATACCCCAGAAAATTTTCGCGGTATTCCCGCAACACAATGTTTAGCAAGCAGCATTTAAACAAAAAGTAATCTTTGATTTTAGTAAATATTGTATCGGATAAGGTAATTTTTATGCACCCAAACGACTTCAAATAGTGTAAGGTTCTGTTGTCAAAGACATAATTCTATAATTACAGATTTCGCCAAAGATACACTGTTAATTTGACTTAACAATAAACAAAAGGGTATATGCGTGTGTGTGTGTGTCAAATACATGGTAGGGTGTGTAATGTTTTTTTCTTATTGATTTAATGTATTTTTAATTTAAACAAATATTAGCATACTGCACTCCTTCTCTGTATAAACTATAAGTGTGCGAAATTTCATACTCCTCCGTCCGCGCAATTTTCGTAAAAAGTGGTACAAAGTTTTTGCTTCACGTATTAATATAATGATGATGGTTATGAGGTTACATTTTTAATATTGCAAAGCTGTAGGAACATCCGGGCATATCTTGTTCGCCTGGTAACACGAGAGCTGAATAAAAAAATTAAAAAAATTGCAAACAGGCAAACGGGCCGTTTGCCTGTTTGCTGTTTGCCTGGCTCATGGAAAGCGACTGCTGTCGCCTAAGCACGTTTGCAACACCGATGCATTGCCAGCCTTTGGGATGAGATAGAGGGATAAGACAGGAGAAATGGGATAGAAGGGACGGGACATGGGATCGCAATAGGGGTATTAAATGAGAACCCTCGCTCATGACACGAAACACGATTACCTCCAGGCGGTTAATATTTTGTGAGGTGTTGGGTACCACACCGATCGAGCTGGCTCTAAGGCTGGTGTGCACTGACTTTAACCGATGGTTAAAATGAAATAATCGCCAAAAATGTATGAAAAACAGTGAATATTTTTAGTTAACCGTCCGTTAAATTTCGGTGCACACCAGCCTAAGTGGTGTAATTAAGATGATGATTCCAACATGGTTCTACCACATAATTGAAACAAGTAATTTTGTCATAGGTGGACGACAGCGAAGCCGAATGGAGACCATCAAAAGAAGATTTGGCTGATTTAGAAAGAGATCATGATTTCCCAAGTAACATGAGAAGATATACTCGTATAAGAATGACCAATGTAAAACCAATCACCGAAGAAATGCCTTCTAGAAGTAACATAGAACATACCGATAAAGAGCAACAAATATTTAATAATAAACCTTTACTAACAAATGTTGCTCAAGAAAACCTTAGAATCGTTCAGAGCAACAGCGGTGCTAATGTCATCCCACTGCCAGTTTCTCAAGCGGATCCAAAAATAGTCTTGAATAGGATAAATATAGATAAATTACTTAAACCAATAAATGGCGAAAATGCATTTCAGAAAAAGATAAAAATTACTATGAGTACATGTGATTTCTTTGAGAAGTTTATGGCAGGGGACACGTCTAATATTGCAGTTAGCCACGGACAACCGTCCAATGTTATTTATGCATCAAGTTCTAAAACCAATAATGATGATACTATCAGGTAAATATATTTTTACATTATATCGCGTTCAACAGTTCATGTTATATTTGACAGGTCTTATTGATGAATTAGTAGTGCTCTAAGTCTAATTTATTTAGATTTATGGCTTGGCAGCTAGGCCTTTAAGCCAGATCTTAGTTTTTAATATAGTTTCTTCATTTTCTTAAGCCTATGTGTAGTACAGCTGAACTGTAGGTAATCAGCTAGTGCCATTCAACGGAGTTCTTGTGACAACTCAAAAGGCCACATTTGACTATACAGTTCATATTTCTCACAAAACACATAACTACTACTGAAAAACTATCAATATCCTACAACTATTGTTCATTTTAGAGTAATTACACATTTTAGAAAATAAAACTGCACAGCACAACATCTCCTTTCAGTTCCCGCCAAAACTCCGCTCTAAGTCTAAAGTGTTGCTACTTAATATATATTAATATTAACTTAATACCCACAAGTTTTTTATTTAGAAATGAAATAAATGCTGCAAAACCTAATGCCGTGCTATTTAGTTGATAGTCTGTGCATTCGATGACTCGCACAACAACATTATTATGTTATCTGGTACAGTGAAGTATGACATTTGAAATTGACTCAAAAAATGCAACCGTCAAAAGTATAAATAAATATTAAGAACTCGTAAAGCACACCTTGTTCTCATTAGCCTTTGTTGTATCAAGTGTTGGGCTTAGTTCACTGGAATGTAGAAGTCTTGGGTTCGATTTTAGTACTTTTTAGTAATTTCCTGGACTGGGTGGGAACCTATAGTCCACTTTTTATTGCACTTATACTATTTCCATTTCTTTATTTTCTCGATGACAGCTCCTGTGGAAACTTGAACGAGCGTCTTTTTTACATTGTGTATACATTATTTAATAAAAATATGACGCTTACGCACGTACAAGGTCATAGCAGAGTCGGAGAAACTGATAGGGATGGAGCTATCGATAAACGTAACACGATAACAGACCCGATATTTTTTTTACAAAGTGTAAGAAACTAAATTATTGCCGGATAGTTTTGTACAAATTTATTAACTAATATTACATTTCATTACAAGATGTAATTATATTATGTTGATTCTTTGTTTATTTATTTTAATCAAAATCTGATGAATCGTCACTGTCACTCGATGAGCTCTCCCCATAAGTTCCTGTACTTCTATATTATCAAATTCCACATGAATTTCCCAATCCGACGCTATAATGTTTTGGTTTTCTCACAATTTTTTCCCAGTGTTCGACGGTTACTGCCGCACATGCATTTTTTAATAAATCTAACATCTTGTTTGCCGTAAATGGGGGATGGGTATTGTTTCGAGAGGCGTGTCCTTTGATTTGTACCCATATTAGTTCTATAGCATTGTGCTGGCAATGATACGGCGGAAGTCGTAGAACCCAATGACCACATTCGGCAGCTATTTCGTCGGAAATATATCTTTTTTTCGAGGGAGGCTTTTTTTCGATTTTGAAATATATTTGCATGTTTTTGTTGTATTTTTCTTTGTTCAAAACATAATAAATATATGCGATCGATATCATTACTTATTTGGTCACAACACTACAACTACCAGTATATATAAAGTACTCTGTGACTACAACTATCAATTTAGGACTGTCATCGAGAAAATAAAGAAATGGAAATAGTATAAGGGGATGAATAATAGGAAGTAGAAACTAGTGCTGAAGAAGCCCTAGTCTGTTTCAAATAGCACAATATGAATTTATCCGAGCAGGAACGGAGAAAGAATACAACTTCCTGCGGCCGGGCGGCCTGTAAGGGTCTTACCAGTCTGTAATTGTTTTTATATAAAATCTCTATTAAAAGTTAAATCTGTCTTAAATTAAAAGTTAATAATTAGCCTGTCATTTTGTATTCATTGTTAGTTATTAATACTCGTAGAGGTTTACATCCGGCTTTTGTATTTTTCAACACCTCAAATATTAAACTTGCATAATTAAACTCGAGGCCTTCGTTGCGTAAAAATTAACTACAATAACTTAGCTCGGTTAACTCTCACTACTTTTCAGCCAAGTGGTCGTTTTTGTATAGGTACATATACATATTACTCAAGAAGTATTGTACACAATCCAACAGATGTTCGGCAGCACTTCAGCTAGGATGGTTATTGATATAATATAATAACACTTAATTTATTTTTGTTCACAGATAACACGTGATGTTATCGTCTTAAAACAAATACTATGATTTAATTAAAAGTAAACAATAATTAATTTCAAATACTTTTATTTCAACGCCTCTTTACTTTGAAACTTTTTGCTAGGCTTTAAATCTGTCCCAATGTCCAATGGATATTAAAGGAAAATTGTCTGTACTTTATGGTCTGTTATTCTCATATGTATGGCTTTAAAGGTCCGAAGAGAGAATGTTAAAGCTAATTGTAATCGTAACCAGTATTTAAAAAAAGGGTTTATCTGGATCTATGGTGTTTTAAAGTAGTGGCAACTTATGATAAAATTAAATGACCAATGAGGCGCAGGCGGGTTCAAAGCCTAGCAAGAGAGTAAACGCGAGTTTTTTTTATGTTTATGGCTTGGCAGCTAGGCCTTTAAGCCAGATCTTATTTATAATATACATTTAGTTTCTTCATTTTCTTAAGCCTATGTGTAGCACAGCTGAACTGTAGGTAATCAGCTAATGCCATTCAACGGAGTTCTTGTGACAACTCAAAAGGCCACATTTGACTATACAGTTCACATTTCTCACAAAACACATAATTGCTACTCAAAAACTATCAATATCCTACAACTATTGTTCATTTTAGAGTAATTTTACACATTTTTAGAAAATAAAACTGCACAGCACAACATCTCCTTTCAGTTCCCGCCAAAAATTCCTAAACGCGAGTTTTCCAACCTTCTTTACTAGTGAGGTAAACGAAAACATTCTATTAAAAGGGGACTAGCGGTTTTCGGCCTGAACGTCGATAAAGACAAAACTTGTACTGAAAAAGGTTTTTACTTATTATCTTTTTAATTAGTATTGTGGCGTGAGGCCCTATAGGCCATTATAGCGCGCGACTATAGTAGAATTATTTTCTCCGTGCAGTTCGGGTTATAAATAATCGGAGTGGTGAAGCGAGTATTTCGCTCTCTCTTCCACTCACGGGCCTTATGGACAGGCATAGTGATACGCATTATTGTTGTCGATAAGCGTTATTGATAGTGTATTTAGTTTTGTCATTTTGTGGGTTAGTGATATAAATGAAAGAAAAAAAATAGATAAAACAACGTATTTATTAAAATAAGAATAATAATGATTTAATATAAATTATTAATTAGGTATCTATGTGTTAAAAAACTAAAGTACAAAAGTTTAGAATGTAACAAGTTATATTAAAAATAAATATAAATACTTATATCTAAGTTTAAAATTAACAGCAAAAAAGATAATAATGATTTTTATAAGAATGATAATTTTTCTTTGATAAGAATGAGTGTTTATCGATAATGGCGTTGCGCCCGCGCAACATGCTCACCGCCCTAGCCGGGCTGAGGCCGAGTTTGATTTATGACCCAAACTGCACGGAGAAAATAATTCTACTAGTGTTGGGGATGGGGAGACAAAGGGCATGTGCGCCCGGGATGCGACGCGCGAGTCGATCGGCGGTCGTGCTGTGTTTATACCTCTCTGACATTAAACGTCGTTAATATAACTTGTTGTTTGATTCGAACCCGCCACAGTATAATATTTTAAGAATCTCGTAAATCGAATTATCGTAATGGAAGTTACGTCAAAGTCAAATTATTTGTGGCCAAATTCTTGTAAAAAATGACAATCACACCTTGGTTTCTAATGAAATAAGCTACCTAAACACATAAATATGCGTTTAGGTGACCAGGCCGAGAGTTCCTAAGAAATCTCCCAGTCTCCTTTGCAAAACGAGATAGCCGATGCGTAAAAAATGTCTGATTACTTGACGGTTATACTATCGGTTTCCTTAAAAATTAGGGAAACAGAGCCCAGTAGTGGGCTGGTGGGCCATCCGTAGCCACGTTTCTTATACCTTCCAAAATTAATTTGACATATTAATGAAGAAAATTGTGTAAATCCAACTTTTACATTCCCATGCCTAGAATGTTTCAATTTACAAATGTGAAAGTAAATTCGTTTGTATGCTGTACATATTTTGGTTTCTTTTTCAGTCAAAGATGTGACCTGAATTTTAAGCGGGATATATCGACTGTAGAAACAAGAGGTCATTTGATTACGTAGAACGGGGCTTTTGAACCCCAACAAAGTGAAAGACCTTGGAAAATACTGTTACGAGTTGCAGGACTCGAATTAAAATGCCGTTAGTTATTATAGAATTCATTAGAACTTTACAAACACGTATAACACAGGTACAAATATAACTGAACACAATCAGTCCAAACATAAGATTCAGTAACACGCGCAAAGTCCGTCACTAAATAGATTATCGAATTTACACAAGTCTTACCTCGCGGCTGGTTATCGCTCGACTGCCTCACCTCTCCGTTGGGGCATTGCTTTATACTGTACAAATACAATGTGTCTACTCGACCGCGTGGACTGAATTTCCAAGAATCACACCTGGCTAAATAAATAAAGATTACAATACACAATGGGCTGTTATTCCAATCACAAATTTTAAACACAAAGTAAACCAAAGAAGACGGTCATAAAACAGTTTCAATGTTATTAGCCGACGGGTAATAAATGTGCTTTGTTTACAGATATGCAGGTGGCCCAAATTGTAACAATACTATCAACCAAATATTAGTTTTAATAAAAGAGTTTCAGTTCTTTCTGTGGCATGTGAAATATTTTCGAATAAATGCTTTTAAGAGTTCATAGGCAAATGACAATAACTAAGCAGTATGCGTCCGACACTATGTTTACCGAGATGCGGTCTCCACCACATGAGTAAATAAACGGAACAGAGACAAAACAAAACGTGCAAAATTGTTACCTATTCTGGTAGGGTCGTCGCAATAGGTAAAGACAAATTAAACGAAACATTTGTTAGTTTTATTTTTCAGTATGATAGAATAGGCACCTACTTTACAAATTACTTAATCTAATAAAAAAAAATATAATTTGTTTTTTAATAATTTATTATTTCTTTTAATGGTGTGGTAAATTCTGAATCTAGCAAAGTTTTTTCAAGTAATCTAACGGTAAACACTCACATGGCATATCAAATCGTTAAAACTAATAATATATACTTAATTAAATACCACGTTTTAACATTAAAATATTCAAACATGCAGCTAACAAAACAACGTGCGTCGCACTGCCGCCCCTGAGTTTGTCCACTGGCTGTGCCGGCGTGAACTGGTTTTTTTCTGTCTCGCCGCGTACGCGACAAGCGGCCAGTGGTCACGCACACATGCCCCGCGCGCTTGTAGTAGTGCAACCGATTCGCGCGGTTGTATGGAGCTTTAACTCTGTTCCGTTTATTTAATCATGTGGTCTCCACTCCAGGACTCGTCTGCCTCATCGCCTATCAGACCAGCTGCAGGCGTAACCAGCCCACTGCCATTTACCGTTACTACATTGTGGTAACTATGGCATTTATCCTCCATGAAAAAGTACTATATAACATTATAAAACAAAGATTTCATATAGTTACATCTGTAGAATATACATACATACATAACTTCACGCCAGATCCCTTGCGGGGTAGACACGAACCACAGAAAGCCATTTAGGCTTATTCTTACATACCTCACTGTAGAATATAATAAAAATTATGTTGCAAGATTTAGAAATTAGCCGTTGAGTGCTATAAAAACTAGTTGCTTGGTCATTTGGTAAATAAAGTGCATCGCGTTCGGCTATTGTCGGAACTATAGCCGATCTCTGATAGGCCGATACTGAGTGGATTTCGTGTGTTTGCTTGTTCTCTAAGCGCTCTATTTGCATTTAATCTATAAATATAAAAGAAAGTCGCGTTATTTCCACTGTTTATAACTCAAGAACGGCTGCACCGATTTGGCTGAAAATTGGTGGAGGTAGCTTAGAACCAGGAGACGGACATAGAATACTTTTTATCCCGTTGGAACAGGTAGGTGGCGCTGAGATCGGGTTCTAGAATCCTCCTAATCACCTGGACCGATTTTGTTTTTGTGTTTGAGGGGGTTCCCGGATGGTTTAAATCCACAATTGGAATCGATAGGTGTCGCTGGGATCGGATCCTGATTTTTATTTTTTCAGAGCAGGACCAACGTCTGCCAGGGCCGCTAGTTATTGATAAAAAAAACAAAGGCCTAGCGTAAAAAAAATCGAATAATTTTTACCTAATTAGCTCGTAGTCAAACGATCACAGTCCACTGCTCCACCATGGACGTGGAGTCAGCTGGAATCACTATACTGATTACAGCTGTTAAGGCATAGTGCATGTGAACATGTCAATTTATTTCCTGCTTTATTAAGACGGCTTCTGTGGTTGAGCGGGCTAAGCCTTTACCGGCTAACCTCAATACAACACAAGGTCTGGCTGGCTGGCGATTCCTGTGGTAGTCAATTTTGTTAAGGAATTTCCGTTACTATGGTCTGCGTGCCTGGGATCAGCCCGAGAGTGGTCCGTTGTATGTTACTCATAACTTGCTTAGTGTATATGCAATGTGTGTGTGTCGATATTATGAACCCCCCCCCCCCCCACACGCACGCACGCACACACACACAACAAAAATATTACAATAAAACTATTTAAAGTACAACATTACAAACTTACCTCCTTTTTGAGACATAATTTTTTGAGTATTTGTTTCATTCAATAAACAAATTTATAATTTTATTGGTTCTAGTCATCGATCACAAATTAAGTTCTAGTGTACTCTTTGGTGGAAGTAAATTTATTTTGTAAAAATTTACAACACTAGGCTTTGTATAAACATTTACAAGGCAATGCCCTGTACTTATGGATATAAATTATGCCTTTTTTATATTTAATACTTTGCTTTTGCAACTCACAATTTTTTTTGCTGAGCTTTTCGTTAGATTTTTCAAATAATCTTGAAATTTTTATGGTTGTTTTGCCCTAACTGAAGAGTCTAATCGTATTTCCACATTGTAATTCTGTGAAATCGAAAACAAACGAGGCCATGTTTTTTTAATTCACAAATTAATTTGTTTAAGTTGTTAAAATTAACACATCTAGATATAGGAACTTGTACGGGGTAAAAGAAACACTTTTGAAAGAAAAAGAAAGAAATACTTTATTTGAAGAAATAGCGACGTAATTACATTCCTTATACACACACACACACACACAGAGCAAATCTTGAGAATTTGTACGCTGCATTTTCAGTAAACAAGGTTTGCACTCAGCATATTGCTGTGCCGGAATTGTTTCCGACACAAGCTGATTTTCAGCGCAAACCTTCCTTTTGGCGTAAGACCAAAACGACCCAATTTCATACCTATTTGACTGCATTAATGGATAGTTCTTATATCTCACTATTCATTCCCTTGCCATCGGTTGAATTTTGAGACTTGTATGGAGCTTATGTGAAATTTGAACCGATAGTAGGGCAAATGAATCGTCGGTGAGATATAGGAACCCGCCATAAGTCTCAGTTACCCTTGGCAAGATATATTATTATAATTAGCTTGGAGTACTTGAATGTTCAATTTGTTATAAAGTATAGATCAGATCATATTTCTAAGATGGAGTAAAAAGTAACTAATACACATAATTTTGTTTTGTACTTACCAAAAATTCTTAGAAGGCTCAATTTTATTCAGATCCATATTTATTAATCTACTTAATGTTGGTATACCATAATAACAAATTTTATTGCCACTAAATACAATCGAAAATTCCTGTGCCAAGTTCAAATAGTTCATGGTGATTTGATCATACATATCTTCCATTCACCATTCAGTAATAAATAATATAGGATGTAACCATTTACTGAGAAGGTGTAGAATATTTATATAATGTTTTTAATATTAATGATAATAATGATACTAAATAATAACTTACCATTACTAAAAAATTTCAGTTTTTTCCGCAAAATCCAACTGGTATTTTTCTTCTCTTTAATGTTAAAATAAAGCACTACTTACGAAATTTTGCAATTGCGTTTGGCGTTCCGGTTTTGGTCTCTTCTTCAGTAAATAGGAAAGGATAGGCATGCATTTGCAAATGGTTGAGTTTACTGTACTTCTCAAAAATTTTATGACACAAAATATTTCTCAAGCTCGTCCACACTTAAGTGCATATAATAATTCTTGTTAATGAAGTGCACCCACTTTTTGAGTCCAATCTCAATTTTAGGAAATTTAATGTAAGCTCTTTTCGGGTGCTTGAGTACCCCGGAACGCAACACCTTCTGAACATGTTGTAAAATTGGAAGCGAAAGGTGGTTTTTGTCGTTTCTATTCTGGCAAGCTGAAAAGATGTACGACGTTTAATTAAATGATGGAGAAAGAGTGTTTAAAATATTATGGCATTAATGCGATTATGATTATTAATTTTTAAACTGTTTTATAAAGAACCTACAAATAAACTTTTAATATCTGTAATATTATAAAATTCTAAGCATATGCCGTGTCTGTAAATTAAAGCAATTTAAATAAAAACCAACTGGAATAGAATCTTTCATACCTATAATAATGCGTGAGGCTATTGAAATTAAAAAATACACAAATTTCATTAGTGAAGATGGTTGGCAACTACCACCTGTTTGAGATCCGATCATTAAAACGATTAAGACCCAAACTCAGCAAAAACCAACTGCCAGACCTCAAGACACTGTGAACTCTTTCTGAGTGCACCGGAACACAAGCTTCTGATAATTTCTTTTATTTTTCTTGAAACTATATTTTTTTTATCAAAACTTTAAAAGTACTCGTTGACAGTTGACATCTTTGTCTTCCGTGATCAAGAACGTCGATCGATCGTCGAACGATCGAAACGTCGGAATTAACAAAAATTAAATAAATTACCTCGCTTGAAACCGTTGAAACGTAGTTTTATTATCTTTTCTCTACTTAACAATGGCTCATTTATTATATTGGCATTACCAACAAATAAGTATTCTCTAGAGGGCCACACATTATCTCACTTCTAGAACATATATGTCCGGTGTTACAGCGCAGATCTGCGCTTGCGCAGTGGTAATATTTTATTATTTTTCTTTGAGTTTTGTTGAAAGGGCAATTGGTATTGATGCAAATTTATTTCCATTGTGCAGTAGAACATATTTCAAACTCTTTTTGCAGATATCATCTTCATTGATTGATGCAATTGATGACGCCAATCGGTGGCTTTAGATTCCTTTAAACCCATGTGTAGAAGTGACTTTGAGATATTATTATAGTAAACAAGTTCTTCATTTTCATTAAATATGGCAATATCACACTTTCTTGTGTACTGTAATGCTGTTATAGTGACATTTAGCCCCAATAAGTTCTTCTTTAGTCTTTTTGTTAGAAGCCAACAATTCTGATGCTTGTTTTGATAAATTCAAATCTCATATCAAATAACTAAGCTCATTATGAGAAAACAACTGTTGTTCTACCTTCATAATTATTAGTTCCATGTAGACTGTACTGAATATTGGGAATTTAGCAACTACTTTTAACGACAAGTATAAATAGGTCGAGGAAGATCTTCACTGTGAAAGACAGGACATCTGTAGACTGCAAATTTGGATGTTGCTACGTTTTATTTCGATTAAAACCCTTTAAACTCTAATTTATTGAAATGATCCTTGAAACGTAGAGACTCAACACAAGATTTACAAACCTTACGAGGAACCCGTGCCTTATTTAGGTTTTTAGTATGCAATCCGAAAATTCACTACAAACTTCTTTAACAGTCTCTGATCTTCGTAGCTTGTTGGTTGTCATATAAACACCATAAATGTGACAAAATACATCAGCGTTATATTTGCATTTTATTCACGATAATCTCATATTTCTAGAAAAAATAAGTATATTAGAATCAAAATTCAACAAAAAAAAACATTAACAGCTTACCCAAAGTAGACGTGGGTCCTTCAATCTTGTCAATTCACTGAGTTTTCGGAGTATACAAGGAGTGAGGAGCACGGAGGCGGCAGGGAGGTCACGTGACATACATACGTGACAGTGCGCAGAAACCGATTTTGAACCAAATACCATAATTTTCGTAATAATTCTTGTTCTAAAAAAACAACTAAAAGTGTAACATTATTTAAAATATAAAATAAGCCAATATCATAAAAACCAGAGTCAATTCAATACTTTCATCAATATATTCGAAAATTGGACTTGAAAATATAGAAATTCGTAGAGATATCCAGGGCAAACGAAACAAATATTAATTGTAGAGCTGTTTTATTAGTTACTATATTTCACGCACTCAAACATAATCACTTACCGGAATATCATATAAATTAACATTTGTAAACTTTGTCATAATCAAACGGTAACTTTAGAACTTCAAATTATGCCATACACCACGGGAACACTTCATGAGAAAAACTTCAGTAGCTTCATCGTTTTATTCGTAATTTCCAGAGATCAGTTCATATGTGATTACCATAGTTTTCACAGAAATATAAAAATATTCGTAATACTTATTGAAACGACATAACAACAAAATTGATTATTTACACATTCATAAAGTCACACACTCTTATTACCTTATAGGGGTTGGCTTATCAAAATGCAAGCTTTAAAAAATAGTGTTGATAATGTGATTGTAAAAAAACACTTCTTTTTAAATAAGCCGGGTAAATGTCATAATTATACTGTCTATTATTAATGAATGAATCAAATCATCAAACGTAAATAGAACTATATGTCTAAGATAAAATAACAAATAACTAAAATCAATAAGTTTTTTCTGTAAGACCAAAGCAAAGCAAAAATCCCTGACAGGATTAAATTTTACTAAAGATTATTTTTCAACTCCACTATGCATTCATGTCTCATACCATTGATAGAAATTTGATAATTGTGCGGAGCTTTTGTCAAAATTTAACCAGTAGTAATGCAAATGAAGTCATATTACTCAAATTACCTTCTCTTATATGTATATTTATTTATATCCTTTGCACTAAACAAAGAGGAAGACAAACCTTAACTATAGGTGTCAAATCAAAGCCGGGAGCCCAAACTAGGTAAGAATCCTGTTACTATGGCTCTCCTGACCCCTCACAATCAATTTAAAATATAGTAGCCGACATTAATGTATATGAACGTGTTTATGTATATACAAATGACATATATTTACCTGATAAACAAATATCTTGCTCCATATCTTCTTCTAGCATAATATTGTTCACAGCAGAAGTGGGTGCTGCATTATAGGCTAAAAATAAATATAAAAAAGTATTATAACATTATCTCAATTCTTTTCCAGGGTAGACTGTCAAACTTTGTAATAGGCCATCTCTTGCTGTCAATAAAGCCAAATCCTTGCATCAGTCAAAAATTTTTATGAGAAAGAACTAGTTGTCGTCAAATACCTAAGTCTGATTACACAATATAATCTCATGCTACATAATTATTACATTTATTATGATATAATAAAATAAGAAATATATATACCAGATGTTACAAATGGAGGAGAAAGTACCTTAAATATTATAAATAGTTTGCTCACTGGAACATTCTTTTATTTTTAAAAGTAAAACTGCATCCAACGATTTTTTTAAGTTGCTTGCTGCTTTGGTATTCGAATCAACCAAATGTAAAAAAAAGAAAAAGAAAATTTCAGTGGATTGAGTGAAATCAATAAAACTGAAAGCCAATGACTAGTTGATATGATACATAATTTACTAGTAGGTACATTATATAATGTTATAAAATATATTTCAATTATTATTTGCACAGAATGTCCTATTAATCTATGATGAAGTCCCAATTTTGTGAGGTATTTGTGCGACACAAAATTTAATCAACTTTAAATCATATGGTTTTTATCTACATTTTGTACATTGTCATATTTTCCAAGAATGGTAAATTAGCCATTCTATTCTTAAAACTTACCATAATTAAAATTTTCTTTTATTTCTCTCAATGGAATGTGGTGCGCTTTGGAGTATGTGTGATCATTATGCATTGCTCTTGAATAAGTATGATCTACTAATGGTCTTTGAAAACTTTCTGTAATAAATAAATTAGGTAAGTGCTTCTAAGTCATCCATATAGATTTAATACACATGATAAACATCTGCTATTTTAATTATTTGTCTATGGATTGATAAAGAAGCATTCAATCGAAAATAATCCATAACTCAAAAACTAGTCAGTGGATACTTTTGAATACACTTAATTTAAAGTATTTATTAAGATCACCTAATTTTTTCAGTTTAGATGTCACTGTCAAAAAAGTCTGAGGGACAGGCAATATCTCTACCACTTTGGGAGTGAATTCCTCTACTAGAAACAATGAATTTTGTACAAGATCTAATTAAAGATACCTGTAAGATTATGTACACTGAGAAAAAGTTTCAAACCTTAATTACATATTTAGCGCCCAACCCTAGTCTTTAATTTGTCACCATATTACTACATAAATTTGTAGCACTTAACATACTGTTATGAGTTGCAGGACTCAAATTAAAATGTCGTTAGAATTACTATAGAGTTTATTAGAACTATACAGACACATATAACACAGGTACAAATATAAACAAACACAACAAGTCGTAATGTGATGATGAAGTTCGTAATTCCATTAAAACACACAAAGTCAGTCACTTATTATATTCCTGTAGAACACACATCTTGCTTCGCTCATGGTTATCGCTCGACTGCCTCATCCTTCCTTCGGGCCATTGATTTATACTTTACAGATGCAATATCTGTCCGGCCGAGTGGACTGAATTTCCTAGAATCAGTTTGTACTTTAAATCCGAACATCTGGCTAATGATCACAATACAACAATAGTCCGTTAAAGAGGACAATACAACAAGGGACGTTTTTCTAATCACAAATTTTAAACACAAAGTAAACAAAAGAAGTCCAAATGCCGAAAGGTAATAAAATGTGTTTTCACAGGTATGCAGGTGTGAATTTGTTTTGTCGAGACCAGAGTCGTTACAATATTATGATTCTTCACGCCCCTATGTCAAGAAAATGTATAGTTCTTGAGATATTAATGTTTTGTTCAGTGAATTTCACAACTCTGGCACTTTCCAGCACAGCCATTACTGTAGCATGCTCGCTTCGCTTGCTCGGCTTGTGCGCTTTGGTCTAAGTCTAACCTAACTAACTGGTAACTTCTAATTACTTGTTGCCACTTGTGCCAGAACAACAACCATTTATTTATTCATAGCGGGTGGGGTATAGAAATAGGGCACATTTATTTATTATGAACAAATCTCAATTTTTTTTATATAGGTTCAAAGGCTATTATTATTTTTATTATAACCACCCAAAGTTATTTTATATCTCAAATAATAAGATAAATAAGTGGACCTCATCATTAACATAATAAGAAAAATATGCTGAAGCCCATCAGAAACGGCTTCATCACCATGTAAATGTCGAGGCTATCCAGCTCCTTGATAATACAGATTTATTAAGAAGACTCAAAAGGACAAAACCATTTGAGTTAGTGTTATAATAGTCTCATGGGTTGGGTTTACATATATATATCCCCGGATGATTTCCTGGATGATTTTAATGGTTAATGTGTTTAGGAATATATTTAAGACTTATTTATAACAACTGAAATTAGTTTTGAGTGGAAAAAATACATATTCAATTAATTATCGAAGTTTAAAATTCACGACAATAATCTGGTAATTTTGTCGCCAAGACTTTTTTTGTGCACCGGAAAGTGTACATTTTGAAGAGGACGGGATTTATTTAAATAGGAGACTGTATGTATCTGCAAATTTAAATATGTGGAGTTTTAAACAGTCGGTTAGGTTAGGTTTTGTGTAGACCACAGAGCCAGAACCGTCTGTAACCATTCACTATTTATCTTATATATAAGTGAAATATTAGTGAAAAACAGAAGTGAGGTTAGATTGACAAAAACATTAATAACTCAGGAACTATACATTTCCGGCACATGGAAGTTGCAGAAGGGGTAAGTTTTCCTCCCCCCCCCACTCCCTCGGCTCAACTTTACAATAATGGACACTGAATTTTACGAAAATCAAGTTTAGGGGTATACATATGCCTTATATATAGACACTAGACCTCTTATTTGGGCTAGGAAACAAGTTTTTAGGGTCCACCAACAAGTTTTGAATGAATAATGGGAAAAACAAAAATACGTTTGATAAACAAGGTTATGTCACTTTTGTTGAAAAAAACTTTGATTTGTCTTTAGGAATACTTACACATGATATATAAACACTAAAACCATTTTTTAGTTTAGTAAACAAGTTTTGAATTAGTTATTATAATTTTAAAGTACATAATAATAAATCACAGTTCTGTCACTTTTTTTCACTTTATGACGATAAATAAATGTTACCAAATCAGTATGTCAATAATATCGATTTTTTAATTCGAATATCATTCGATATTCCAATAATATCCATTTTGAAATACGAAAATTATTGTTATTGCTTATATATTACGAGTTTGAATGAGTAGTATTTGTAATCGATTTATTTTTATTACAAACATCGATGCATTAGGCGGCACTATGAATATTTTGCCGCCTTTTTATTTTTTAATAATGAGCGACTACGAACTGGTGCAAGGACAGTGTTTCTCGCGACCAGTAACTTAAACGATGAGTTGGTTGGGTTGGGTTGGGTTAGTGTTTAGACCAAAGCGCACGAGCCGAGCGAGCGAAGCGAGCGTGCCGCGGCAGCGGCCGGCGAGTGCCAGAACCGACTGGTCACCATTCATTTATTGATAACTATTTAAATGGTGGTTACAAATCGGTTGTGACATTTGTTGACCGCTGTCATGGCACACTTGCTTTGCTTGATAGGCTTGTGGGCTTTAGTCCGCGTTTTTATACTGTATTATATGTTTTTTACATTGACCACTAACTTTTCTTCTGAATTTCTCGTCTTTAGACACAAGAAACAAGTACACCATTTGAAAAAAATTAGTAAAGTTATGTTTACAAAAAAAATCATATCTCAAAAACTACACGTCTCCTAGACATGGGGGTTGCAGGAGGGAGAAGTACTCTTCTCCCCCTTCCCCCTCCCTCCCTCCACTACTTAAAATTCAGTGTCCATTATTGTAAAGTTGAACCACTCCCTCTTCCCCTCATTACTTACGATTACGGGGATATATATGCAAATCACACCCAGTATCATAATAATAAAGTGTAGTGCTATGTGCTAAACATTAACAAAGTGTCTTCTTCTTAATAAAGACAATAGGAAACATGTTATTGGACACATTCTTAGTTTAAGTTATATCTAGTCATTTTAGGTCAGATTTAAATTACTCATTAGTCTTATATCCTAGATTAGATTGTAATATTAATATTGTATCACTAAGATGTATCATTTATGAAAAAAAAATCATAATCTAATAAATAAATGTGCCCTGTAACTCCGCATCCTAAGAAGTATAGGTTTTGTGGACACAGGTGTTACAGAAGGGGTAAGTATTCTACCCTATCCTCCCCGTCTACATCACTCTACTTCTCCGTACTTAAAATAAAGGTGCCCTTAATCTATATCCCACCTTTATATTTATTTTAACATGTGTCCGTATTTCCGTATCCCTATTTAAAAACAAATACCACTTACGAAAGCTTGCAAATACATGAGGAATTCCGGTTTCAATTTCTTCCTTAGTAAATAAAGAAGGGTAAGCATATCTATGCAAATATTTGCCACTAGTAAGCCTCTTTTCAAAATGTTTATGACACACAAACATTTTCTGAAGCTCACTCACACTAAAGGTATTAAAAGAATCCATATTAATGCACTTCACCCACTTTTCGAGTTCTATGACAGTCTTTGGAAATTTATGTAACTTGCTATTTTTCCGAGTGCTTAAGCAACCCGGAATAGAACACCGCCAAAACATATTAAGCACAAGGAGATACTACGATTTTAAAGGAGAGGATAATCACGGAGTAAGTCTCAACGCAAGTTCACTCGATCAACAATAAAACTGTAATGGCAATGGCCGTTAGAAATTATTTTAATTAATTATTTATTTTGGTTTATGGCTTGGCAGCTAGACCTTTAAGCCAGATCTTCGTTTACAATATAATTTCTTCATTTTCTTAACCCTATGTGTAGCACAGCTGAACTGTAGGTAATCAGCTAGTGCCTTTGAACGGAGTTCTTGTGACAACTCAAAAGGCCACATTTGACTATACAGTTCACATTTCTCACAAAACACATAACTACTACTCAAAAACTATCAATATCCTACAACTATTGTTCATTTTAGAGTAATTTTACATATTTTTAGAAAATAAAACTGCACACTACAACGTCTCCTTTCAGTTCCCGCCAAAAACTCCGGCCGTTAGAAAGTACTTGTGTTGTTCTGTCTGTGGTAATGGCGGTCGTTGATGGACCGTGGTTTGGTTAAAAGATCGGCCAAACGTCAAAAGGCTAAACGTCAAATTATGAAATTGACATCAAATGGACGGGACTGGGAGGTGGAGTGGGAGGGAATGGAAATTAATCTTGTTTGTAAGATAACAAAGCGAAAGAGACTTATATGAAATGTGTTTGAATGAAAGAGAAAAAAACTTAACAGAAAATTGTATGGAATGAAATGGCCGTGCTTTGTACCTTTAAGGCCATAAATATGAAAAACAGACACCATAGAGTAAAGACAACAGTGTGACCGTATGTGGCAGGATCCAGCTATTTTGGCAGGATTCACCTCTTATTTTAGTTCCTGGCATGATCGGCAGACGTTTTATAAAATCTGGCAGTTTTTGGCAGTATTGGGGTGCAGAAATAAATTCCTTTTGGCAACTCACCAAAATGTCGAAAAGGACAACCCTGAAGATACTTCACGAGCATGTAGGGGTTTTCCTTTACTACTCTTGTTGTTTGTATTACATTCAATTAACAACTTTAAATCTTCGTGAAGAAAGTTGATAATCATGAAACACGAGTTCATGACTGATATTTTAACAGACTTCGAAAAAAGGTGGAGGTTCTCAATTCGTCGGGTCTTTTTTTTTTTTTTTTTTTTTGCTTTTTTATGTATGTTTGCCGATTACTCCGTGATTTATGATCCGATTTACGTGATTCTTTTTTTGTTCTACGCGGAATAGCTTCCAATTGGTCCCCTAAAAATTTTACATAGTTTGGCCCAGTAGTTTTCATTTTATGAACATTTTTCATGGAAATAATTTTCACTCCGTTCCATATTTACACCGATTACTCTGAGATTTATGATTCGATTTAAGTGATTCTTTTTTTGTTCGACGCGGAATAGCTGCCATGTGGTCCCCTAAAAATTTGACATAGTTTGGCCCAGTAGTTTTCATTTTACGAACATTTTTTTGTTCCCGGTTCTTGGGACCTATATTTTTTAAGAAGCGCGGCACCATTCGTAGGTCCACCCATACATAACTAGACACTAAAAAGTAACAAATAAAATTTAAAAACTTCGTTTAAAAAAACCGACTTCAAAAACAAATGTATAAAATAACTTATTTCTAAAGCTATTATTATTAATATATATTATCTAAAACATCTTGAAGTCGGTGCAAAGTAAAACATAAAAATTACTATATTTTGAAAATTACTAAGCACCGACTTTAATGTTTTAGATAATATATATTAATAATAATAGCTTTAGAAATAAGTTATTTTATACATTTTAGTTTTTGAAGTCGGTTTTTTTATAATTCAATCAATCATAGAACATATTACCCTCTTATGGTCATAGAAACATACTTTCGATTCCATTTTTTTTAAGGTGCTATTATCTTGTTAGTGATATTTCTTGGGCGATATGATGTCGAATAAATAAGACCATGTATAAAGATAAAGAAAATGAAGCATATGATGCTAATTGTAATGTTTAATTTTAATGTTGTAAAAATATAGCTTGTTATTTTTTCGGTTTATTATAACGGTAAATAATGTTGGCAAGATTTTGGCAGGTTTTTAACGAAAGTAGAGCAGGATCTGTAGTTAAGAGATGGTTACACTGACAGACAAGTTTCCTTCGACATCCATAATATTGGCGAGATTGGAAGCCTAGCAGAAAGTTTAAAAATAAATAGGTGTAGAAATAAAAAATACTTTATATCAAATTATTGTTTACTCTTAATTAAATCACAGTATTTCTCGAGGATTAAGATGGTAACATCATGTGTTATCTGTGAACAAAAAAATTAAGTGTTAGAATATTATATCAATAACCGTCAACATCTGAAGAGTTGCTGAGCAATCTGGGAGTAAGTATTTGAGCTACAATGCTTCTTGAATGATATCCTTTTACAAAAGTGACGACCCGGCTAACAAATACTTGCAGTTAACCTAGCTAAATTATTATAGTTATTTTTTTGCAAAGAAGGCCCTTGAGGCACTCTAGAAGTTTGATTATGCAAGTTTTACATTTGAGGTGTTTGAAAAATACAAAATCCTCTTACAATGTAAACCTCTGACAGGCACTTAAAATTAAAAAACGAGTGTGAGTCTCGGGAACAGAAGTGATAACTTAAACTAATCTAAGTTGAACTATTTATTATTCAATTGTTTAACTTGAGAAAAGCTTAGGTTATTACTTATATTTTATGTATATAGAACGTGGGTTACAGTGAGAGAAGAGGAGCCTGTTTACCGCAGCCGTATGCGTGAGAGAAAGGGAAGCCAGAGAGACTGGCACCGTAACGCGTTACGTAACGAAGTGGTTTACCCTCCCATAAGACGATATCACTTCAAAAATAGGTGTCCGAAGACACGGTAAGATTTTAACAGTAATATTCACCTGATAGTATCATCATTATTGGTCTTAGAACTTGATGCATAAATATTGGACGGTTGTCTATGGCTAGTTGCAATATTGTTCCCGCTTACACCTGCCGTAAACACTTTTTTAGCAGGCTGTTGCATTGTTAAAAACTTTTCAAAATCACTAGTACTCATAATAATTCTTCTCTTTTTCAGAGATGCATTTTCGCCCATTATTGGTTTGGTTAATTTATCTAAATTTATCCTATTCAAGACTATTTTTGGATCCGCTTGAGATACTGGCAGTGGGATGACATTAGCACCACTGTTGCTCTGAATGATTCTAAGCTTCGCTTGAGCAACATTTGTTGGTAAAGGTTTAATTTTAATTACTTGAGTTTTATTTTTAAAAGTTTGTTCCTCTTTATCGGATTGTTCTATGTTACTTTTAGGAGGCATTTCTTTGGTGCTTGGTTTTATATTGGTCAGTTTTGTACGAGTGTATCTTCTCATGTTACTCGGGAAATCATGATCTGTTCTTTCTAAATCAACCAAGTCTTCTTTTGACGGTCTCCATTCGGCTTCACTGTCATCCACCTATAACAATATGGCTTGTATCAATTATTTGGTAGAACCATGTTGGAATCATCATCTTAATTACACCACTTATGCTGGTGTGCACGGAAATTTAACCGACGGTTAACCAAAAATATTCAGTGTTTTATCATACATTTTTGGCGATTATTTTATTTTAACCATCGGTTAAAAGTCGGTGCACACCAGCCTCTAAACTAACTAGACCGGCTCTAAAGCCGGCTCGATCGGTGTGGTACCCAACACCTCACAAAATATTCACCGCCTGGAGGTAATCGTGTTTTGTGTAATGAACGAGGGTTCTTATTGCCCGCCCCTATTGCGATCCCATGTCACGTCCCTTCTATCCCATTTCTCCTGTTTTATCCCTCTA
The DNA here is from genome assembly GCA_949752895.1 of Dendrolimus pini. Lineage (NCBI taxonomy): Eukaryota > Metazoa > Arthropoda > Insecta > Lepidoptera > Lasiocampidae > Dendrolimus > Dendrolimus pini. The sequence goes on from OX457146.1 coordinate 10,800,301, forward strand.
TCACATCCCAAAGACTGGCAATGCATCGCTCTCGCCATCGGTGTTGCAAACGTCCATAGGCGACGGCAGTCTCTTTCCATGACACGGGCCGTTTGCCTCTTTGGTGACTTTGCAATTTAAAAAATGTAATATCACAACCATCATTACTTTATAAATGTCAAGTAGTTTAGTTTATAAAAATAAAATAATAACAGCCCATAAATATCTCATTGATAGGGTCTGGCAGATAGTGTCCGATTCTAGCGCCACCTGCCGGGTCTAATTGTGAATCTGAACCATCCCCGGACCCACTCAAACACTGACTTTTGACACCTCAGGTTACATTATTGTAATGGATAGATAGATGATATAGTAATCTGGGATAATGCAGCATTCTAATGGTGAAAGAATTTTTTGAAATCGGTCCATTAGTTTTTGAGTTTATTCATTAGAAAAATACAAATCTTTCCTCTTTATAAGATAATAATAGACTTAAAATCTGCCCTACTTCTTATCTTCGGAATCCCGAGGGAGTTGCCCCCGGAAGCAGTTTTAAGTCGATTAGGGTGCATATTAGCTTATCCAACACAGTTTTCGCTAAAACGATAGCTTACATTTTTGAAGTGAAACTTCTATATAGAGGGGGTCTTACGATTTTTCGCTCACGAAAAAGCGTCACAGTCACGTGGTCTAATTCTTACATTTTTAAACTCGTGATATCTTTCGAATGGGATGTCCGAATTGAATAATTCAAAAAGTTATATAAAGGTATTGAAGCACTCTTGAATATGAAGTAATTTATTTTGATAAGGATTAATACCAAGATACGAATAAAGAGCCTTTTCTAGCGGTGGCATTTTAATTAAAATTTTAAAATAAAAGAAAACTTATTGTGGCATAATTATAATAGTTAGGTTTTCAAATTGGACAAGTACATTACCAATATATTCACTATATCTATCAATTATATAACACTTCAAGTTACAATTTTGTTGCGATTCATTTTGTCACTTGTCAGTTGAAGTTTTCCACTTTTATGTTGCGATTCGTTTTTCCACTTGTCCGTTGAAGTTTCACTTCTAATATGGGTCCCAGCACACATTTCGATTTTTTTAAATGCTGATATACTGTGTCCCGGGGATCTGGTGAAATAATCTCACAGCCAGATTTTAGACTGTTCATCCAACTGGTCGGTTACCACCCCTGGGGTGGAGTATGCCGCCATAACAGCTTTGAGTTGTGTTCCGGAATTAGTGACCAGGTTCCAGTCTCCCTTAAGAGAGCAGCAGCGCATTTGCAACGCCTTTGGTGTTGCGAATGTCCATAGGCAATGGTAACCACTTTCCATTAGGTGGGCAGTCTACCTGTCTGCTGAACTCTTGCAATAAAAAATCCAGGTATATTAGAAATTAGTTGCGGTGAAAATATCACATACTGGCAAATTAATTGTAATTTATAATCTGTCAAACGTGGATCAAGTTGTGGGCATATCCTAGTATTTTATATACTCACCGAGGATTCAGCTTCCGAGTTGTTGTGAGTCCGAAGTGGATCCGCCTCTTCCTGACTGGTCTCTCCCTCGTCTTGACTAGTCTCCTGGTTCTCTTTCTCATTTCCATTCTCGGTCTCTTCTTGCACTCTTATAGTGTCCGCTTCTTGCAGCAGCATTTCCTCGTCCTCTTCTTTCACCTCCGACTTTATACTGGAACACAATTTCAGCTGTCAAACTACGAATCCACCATTGACAGTCTACTGTCCATTTCAAATACGACAGCACCTTATTCGGTCAGTCGGCAAAACAGTCATTGATCTTAGAACATTTATAAGCACCATCATTTTCATTACCATAATTTAGCAATAAACATTGAACATCCTAAAACATCTATCATTAACATCCTATGTAGGAAAACTCCCTACATAATTTGGTGTCATTACAAGCGTTCGTTGTTTGGTATTTCGTACATATCCCTTCCTTCCTGAACTAAAACTGTAAACACCCTACAGTTGTTTGGTCCTCCGAGCCGGATGCCATCGGATATACTTGACCTTTGAATTAGATACAAATTAATAAATATTCCTTACTGTCAAAAACTGACATTATAATTAAATTACTAATATTTTTATCTCTATCTACGTATTTTTGATGTAACATTTTACCATCTTATTCATATTCAGTTAGTGAGTTTGTACTAGGCAACTTTAGGAACTTAAAAGAAGCCTGCATACTTTCTGTGAATAAGACTGTTAGTACCTGACGTTTTAACGTTATATGTGTACTAAGGACATAATTTTCTCTGCACTCAATGCTTGCATTGCAAATGTAAAGAAGGCTTAGCTACATTATTTTATTATATTTATGGCTTGGCAACTAGGCCTTTAAGCCAGATCTTAGTTTAGAATATACATTTAGTTTCTTCATTTTCTTAAGCCTATATGTAGCACAGCTGAACTGTAGGTAATCAGCTAGTGCCATTCAACGGAGTTCTTGTGACAACTCAAAAGGCCACATTTGACTATACAGTTCACATTTCTCACAAAACACATAATCACTACTCAAAAACTATCAATATCCTACAACTATTGTTCATTTTAGAGTAATTTTACACATTTCTAGAAAATAAAACTGCACAGCACAACATCACCATTCAGTTCCCGCCCAAAACTCCGGCTTAGCTACATACCATTGAATGATACAGATAAAAAGCATGAAAACATTTCGCACCTTATAGCATCGTCGGCCACTTGTATAGGGTCCATTGATGCCATCAGCTGCTTTCTGATTCGGGCCAACACGCTCTGCACTTCTCTCTGGAAATATAAAACAATAAGTAAATGTGTATGTGCTATTGTTATAATTTTTGCGATTATACTGACGCTGGTGCGTCAAGTACGGAACAAGAGCAATATAAGAGACGTGAGCGGAGGATACCATATTATTGGCAGTACCGAACTACTGAAGCGACGGATTAGTGACTCTAATGTAATCACGATGTTCATTTCTTAATGTAGGTAACTTCTCTCCTACTCAATACTTTCTTCTATTCGAAGTAGACTAAGTTAAACTAAACTAGGTTGGATCCCAATCAGCCAGATTCTGGTCAAGAATAGAAAGGTCTGTTCACTCACATGTGGCCTGGGTCCCGGGACCCTGAGCACGTAGTGCTGGTGGTGGGCCCCTTGGGCCTCGCAGCCGCCGCACAGGTCGAAGTCCGAGCACTGCACGCACACGTAACGGAAGCTGGAAGTTACAATTATCAGCTTATTAATAAAATAATAATAATTTATTTACTTCCCATAAAAAGAAAAACAAAATTATAGAGTACAAAAATTTGACAAACTTAATTGAATGGGAAGGACAGGAGCCCAAACTAGGTAAAACCCTGTATGATGGTACTCCTGGCCCTCGCCTCCCACATAATGCATTAATGCAACATAAAAATAGAGTAGGCCCTAAAATACTGCCTTGAGGGACACCATGTTTTACAGGTAATTCGGAACTAATTAAATCACCAACCTTGACACACTGTGTACGGTTTGAAAAATAGTTTTCGATATGTTTTAGTAAATAGCAGCTTATAAATGTCCTAATGCTGGGCTCGGACCTCCTACTAATGAGGATCGGTCAGTATACCCGCCAGGCGTCACACTTGTCCAAAGCAGCTTGGCAAGTTAAAAGTTTGACACATCTGTTATTTCCCCGTGCAGATTCCATCACGATGTTTGCCTTCACCGTTGACAGCATGTGGCAATTGTAACGATATGCACCTTGTCATTTTTATTTTATTTGGCTTCATGGCTTGGCAGCTAGGCCTTTAAGCCAGATCTTAGTTTATAATATACATTTCGATTCTTCATTTTCTTAATTAAGCCTATGTGTAGCACAGCTGAACTGTAGGTTATCAGCTATAATAGAATTATTTTCTCCGTGCAGTTGGGGTCATAAATAATCGGAGCAGTGAAGCGAGTATTTCGCTCTCTCTTCCACTCACTGGCCTTATGGGCAGGCATAGTGATACGCATTATTGGTGTCGATAAGCGTTATCGATAGTGTATTTAGTTTTGTCACTTTTGGGTTAGTGATATAAATGAAAGAAAAAAATAGTTAAAACAACGTATTTATTAAAATAATAGAATAATAATTATTTAAAATAAATTATTAATTAGGTATCTATGTATTAAAAAACTATAAGTACAAAAGTTTAGAATGTAACAAGTTATATTAAAAATAAATATAATTACTTATATCTAAGTTTAAAATTAATAGCAAAAAAGATAATAATGATTTTTATAAGAATGATAATCTTTCTTTGATAAAAATGAGTTTTTATCGTTAATGGTGTTGCGCCCGCGCAACATGCTCACCGCCCTGGCCGGGCTGAGGCCGAGTTTGATTTATGACTCAAACTGCACGGAGAAAATAATTCTACTATAGTGCCATTCAACGGAGTTCTTGTGACAACTCAAAAGGCCACATTTGACTATACAATTCACATTTCTCACAAAACATAATCACTAATCAAAAACTATCAATATCCTACAACTATTGTTTACTTTAGAGTAATTTTACACATTTCTAGAAAATAAAACTGCACAGCACAACATCTCCTTTCAGTTCCCGCCAAAAACTCCTCAACACACACACATTAGGTCAGAAAATTGCCTAAACCCCTTTCGAGTTCGGGACGCATGCACTAGCCATTACGCTACCAAGACTTTCTTTTCTTTATTTATCTCTTCAAAAACTACTGTGTACAATTAATAGTCGACTGTTCGAGTTCTGAAATAATCTTAAGTGAAAGTGTCAGTTAAATTGTAGGTTTTTGATTGCCGCGTTTGCAACACTAACCGATTCACGGCGATATTCCGTGGAGCGTGTTATCACACCGATCGAGCCGGTAATAGTGTAAATTTGATACAATATAACTCTTTTTTGTTTTTACAGTTAAATAGTGCCTGTTCACAAGTCTGTTAAAGGAATGGATAGATTTAGCAGATCGGACATCTGCCGGCAGAGCATTCCAGAGATGCACAGCCTGAACAGAGAATGATCTTGTTATATCAGATATTATCTATCAGTTCCGATATTTCTAAACAGAGCAGCTGAAATTATGTATGTGTGGAAAATATCAATTTTTGAAGTGAAACTTGTATATAGACGGGGTCTTCCATTTTTTCGCTCACGAAAAAGCGTCACGGCCACGTATTCTAATACTTACATTTTTAAACTCGTGATATCTTTCAAATGGAATATCTGAATTAAATAATTCAAAAAGTTATATAAAGGTATTGAAGCAGTCTTGTATATGAAATAATTTATTTTGATAAGGATGAATACCGAGATACAAATAAAGAGCCTTTTCTAGCGGCGGTATTTTAATAAAAAATTTAAAATAAAAGAACACTTATTGTGGCATAATTATAATAGTTAGACATATACTGTCGCGACACTTTTTGTAAATAATGATGTGTACTGCAAAGTCGTGGTACATTACTCTATTCTATTATCAATAGTTTTCGCAGCACACGCGATTTTAGGTATTTTTTTTGCACCTTGAGTTACATTATTGGAATTTTAGTAAGGATCCCTATTTTTTTGTAAATGTAATATAGCCTATATCACCCGGGGATAGTGTAGCTTGCCTATATTTTATTGCCTAAAGCAGGTAAACAGGCAGACTGCCAATAATTTTGAAGCCATATTTAAACCGAGGTCATGGAGTTTTTGGTGGGAACTCGATGTTACACTGATCAGTTTTATTCTCAAAGAATATAATTCCATTCGTAATTCATATTAATGTTGAGTATACAATATCTGTAGAAATACATTGAATTGCTTCTTATGATATTTAAATTAAAAATAACAAGCTTTACATTTTTTTACAAATTCGGTTTAAAAAAAAATGAATCACTTCATACACAATTTTGTTTTAAATGTTGTTTACTTTAAGGGCCGATTTTTCAACTACCGGATAAAAGTTATTCATAAAAAAAAAATTACATGAAAAAATTTAAAAATAATACGACTGATAAATTGTTATACTTTTGAATTCACACAGGTTATAGTCTATTCTACTGTTAACTTCAATCTGATGATGGAAAAATCTGTCCCAAATCAAAAGCATAATACCGATGACTGCTCTCTGGTTATGTATAGAAAAGTTATTATTAATACAACTTACCCCACAATCTCTTTCTTGCAAACATTGCAGTGGAAACCAATGTGTGCACCGGGGTCTTCTGTATTTTCTGAAAAATACAACAACTCCCTTATATTCGAAACATAGAATAGCTGTAATGGGAATTGTCGCAAAGGAGTAATTTGGAATTTGCGTAATGTAAACAACAAAGAAAAAACTTCGTTTAAAAAAACCGACTTCAAAAACTAAAAAGTATAAAATAACTTATTTCTAAAGCTATTAATATTAATAATAATAGACTTTAAGATGTTTAAGATAAATATATATATATTATTTTAAACATCTTAAACTCGGTGCTCAATAATTTTCAAAATATTGTAATTTTTATGTTTTACTTTGCACCGACTTCAAGATGTTGTAGATAATATATATGAATAATAATGAATAGCTTTATAAATAAGTTATTTTTTATAATTTTTAGTTTTGAAGTCAGTTTTTTAAACGAAGTTATTTTATTTATTTGTTACTTTTTAGTGTCTAGCTATGGGTATGCCTACGAAAGGTGCCGCGCGGAATGGAAATTCTTTCAAAAAATGAAAACTACAGGGCCAACCTATGTCAAATTTTTGGGGACAAAATGGCAGCTATTCCGCGTCGAACAAAAAAGAATCACGTAAATCAGATCATAAATCTCGGAGTAATCGATGAAGATATATAAAAAAAGATTCCGACGAATTGAGAACCTCCTCCTTTTTTTCAAGTCGGTTAAAAACAGTTTATGATGTCTTAGTCGCGGAACGGCCTTAAAAGAGAGGGATAAGGCTTCAACAAAATATTTTTTTGGTGAATTAGTGAGAACAAAGATGGTGAACAATTAAAATAATCATAAAAAGTGTTACAAACAATTAAAATTCAAAGTGGTAATAAAACATGTGTACAGGATTGTTATCGGTTCGCAACAGAACGAAGAGATTAGGGCTTGTCCGCACAGCGATATTTCACCGCGACATTTTTATTCTCGCGTATTAAATTTCGCGACCAGAATGTGTATTTCCTATTTACACTGCGAATAAAATTTTGTACTATTATTTTCAGTTTAATTCAGTTCTCGGCTGAGATGCACGTGTAAAATGGACATCCGAACTAAAATTTTAATTTCTCTAATGCTAAAGGCGGCGAAACAGACGTATCAAAAGATGTCATGAACATTGGATTCACCCACTTACAGCGCATTGAGACCCATCAAAGGATTTTTCTACATAAAATATCAAGAGTTACGAAAATACAGCAAAAAGTTTTTTTTGCTATTACAGAACGACAAAAAAATCATTCGATAATTTACTACAACTTTCAATAGCGACGTTGCACGACTGAGCGAATCGCGTGAATTTTGTTCCACAGTGCGAACATAGCCATACTTATTTTATACTGTACAAAATATTCGCGTGGAAATAAATCGCACCGCTTCGCGTTCAATTTGCATCAAGTCACAGAATTTTTTTTCTCGCGCGATTTTTTTACCGCCAGTGCGGATACTCCTATAATATTCAATGTGTTACAGAATTACGGGAAAAAATCGTGCTGTGAGATATCGCTGTGCGGACACGCCCTTAATGAATGAAGATGAAGCAAGATGTGTGTCGAGATTGTAAAAAGTGGAAATCCATCGTCTTTGCCTACCTCTATGAGAAACAGGCGTAATAAAAATATCTATTTCTTATCATTTATACATATAATAAAACTGTAGAGGTTGAATTTCTGTGCAATGAAAAAAATGCTACAAACCGAGTCAGGGGGATGTAAGAAGTGAAATAGAACTAACTTAGATTTTTCCCAATTTTTTGTTTCTCTGTTTGTACGGGATAACCTCCGAAACGATTGAAATGAAATTTTGTATGGTGGGAGTTTATATCCCTGGTCAACATATAGGATACTTTTTACCCCAAAAATTAAAGAGTTCCCATGGGATAGTTAAAAAACTCGGTAAGTTTTCTGTACCGCGTGTACAGAGTATACCGATCCCGCATCGACGAATAAGAAAGAAGCCACAATATCCTCCACAGTAAATTCATTTAGTTACTAACCGTAAACTGGTGGTTTCTCTTCATCATCACTACAGTACAAGGACAAATCGTCTTGTATATCATCACCATCATCTGAAATATATTTATTAATTAAAAATATATATAAACAAAAAAAAACAAAATCCCTAATGTCCCATTGATGGGCTTTAGCCTCCCACTTTTTAAGCAGACTAGACAGTATACCCACCACCCATGCCCGGGGATCGGAAGGTTTTACACATCGGTTAACTCGATGTGCGTTGGCCACAATTTTTTCCCTCACACTAGGAACTACATAATATGTAGTATTATACATTTCGTTTCAAAAGAAGAAATATTATTTCTTCTTTTGAAACGAAATATATAAGGAGGGGAAAAATATGTATGTACCGATAAAAATATTAACCAGCTGCGAGGTCCACGGTTGCTTTTGTTTCCTGCCATGAGAATTCCTTGGGTGGTTCCAGAGGCACATCTTCAATGGTGAAATATAAACACGAATCGAAGCCTTCATTGTCAGCACTATCTGAAAATAATGACAAATTAACCTTTTAAGACGGAAACAAAACAAATTTGTTGCCAAACTGTCACACACGGCTAATTGGGAAGTACCACAAATTTGTGGTCAAATACAGATAATATTTTCTTAAATTTTCACGACTTGTATACATAATAAAACTACGTTTTAACGGTTTTAAGCGCGATAATTTAATAGGTTTTGGTTTGTCCGACGTTTCGGCCGCTTTTCAGTGGCCGTGGTCACGGACGACAAAGATGACATTTGTCCAACGAGTATTGTTAAAGTTTTATTTAGGCTACCGCCAACTTGTTCATTTTAATTATTTAGTTTTAATTTTGTTTATAGTTATTATTTACTCTAATAAATTACAGCGCTTAAAACCGTTAACACGTAGTTTGGTTATCAAATACAGATAATTGAAACGAACGTTGAACTGATGCTTTCTCCCTCTAACCACATAGAATTTGTATAGGAGTAAAAGAAACGATATAATTCTCTTGGTTTTGGCACGACAATTTTGATGGCAACTGGCCAATTATGGCCAAAAACAATACTAAATTTGGCCCTTTTTAAGGGTTAAAATAAAATTATTTCATAATATTTTAGTTTATAAGTGAATGGTTTGAGTTTGTACAATGCATTTAAAACCGTGAAAAAAAATCAGGGGATTCATTTGGACCAGCAGATTCCGAAAACACAATTTTTAGAAAATTTGTCTGTCTGTCTAAATCCCATGAAACCGACTGAACGGATTTAAATGAAATTCATGGCTTGCTTATATCCCCGGGACGTGAATTAGGATATTTATATCTCGACGTCGTTATCTTAGAATAGATGGATTAGCAAAATAGATGACGCTGTAGTCGGGTTTTTTAATTCACGAACACGTTGTCATAAACGTGTTACTAATCTATACTAATATTATAAAGAGGTAAAGTTTGTGAATTTGTAGGAGATACCCCCGAGAGATATTAGAGATTACCCCCCAATCTCTGGAATTATTAAACCGGTTTTGAAAATTCTTTCACCAGTGGGAAGCTACATTATTCCTGAGTGTCATAGGGTATATTTGATTGTGATTATAAGTTTTTTAAATTTTTCTGATGCCCAGCGAATTGGGCACAGATCAGCTAGTATACTATACACATAATGCATTGATTAATGAATTGAAAAATCAAATTACCTATATTATCATCGTCTGCTTTTGAGTCACCATATATTTTTGCAGTGCTTGTATCGGTTTCGCTTGCAACATTAGTTTTATTTGAGATATTTGGTTCTGAAAAAGAAAAATATAGTTTTTTTATAAACATAATACAGGCATGGAAAAAGAACTATAGGACTACCTTGTACCTAGTTGTCTGCCGATTATTAAAAGAAAATGACCATAGCCCTGTAAAAACGTGCCATATTCATATTGCCCCGATCCATCCACCATCGAACTACCCAGGAAGCTAGCTCAAAGAAAATCTCCACTAAAAGTTGTAATTCAATATTCTGTTTTGAACAATATTTTTTTAACTCAAATCAATGACAAATTGGAGTTCGAATAAGATTTTTTCATCAATTTGTCTATTATATAGTGTAACAACCACTTATTAACATCGGAAAAGAACTATTGACAGATGTCAACACTATCAGAATGTGTAGTTAATAATGAAACAGACAGTTTTTGGCGGGAACTGAAAGGGGACGTTGTGCAGTGCAGTTTTATTTTCTAAAAATTACTCTAAAATAATCAATAGTTGTAGGATATTGATAGTTTTTGAGTAATAATTATGTGTTTTTGTGAGAAATGCGAACTGTATAGTTAAATGTAGCCTTTTGAGTTGTGACAAAAACTCCGTGGAATGGCGTCACTTGATAACCTACTACAGTTCAGCTACACATAGGCTTAAGAAAATGAAGATACTATAAGTATATTGTAATATAATATCTGGCTTAATGGCCTAGCTGCCAAGCCATAAACTTAATTTAAACTTTCTGATTGGCAAGCTATCATAGGCATATAAAAATCAATATAATTTGATTAAAGAATATGTCTATTTGGTTGTCAGATGGATGAAGGTAGACCTTGAGCGTGACATAGTGGACAAACTGCAAGATTGTCGCTTACGCTGGTACGGCCATGTTTTACGTGGGGAACAATTAATGTGAATGTGCTATGAAGCCTCAGCCAGGTCCCGGTCGAAGGAGAACGCCTAAGAAATGTTGGCTTGTCGTTGTGAAGGATGAAATGCGTGCCAATGGTCTCAAAACGGGGGATGCTGAAGACCGCGCGAAGTGTAGAAAAAATAGGAAAGGGGACCTTGCGCGTCGGAGTAAACGCTCCGAACGCAACAGGGATTTAAAGCTCGGATGATGATGAATCATTTCGTGCTTACCTGGAGGCTTACTCGGACCAGGAAAGTCTTTATCAGTTTGATTTTTGGGCGCATCTGTTCTTTCAACACCATCGTACTGACCTGCAACAATAGAGACTAGCGTAAGTAAACAGGATTAGTAACACTTTGCCACAGTTGAACGTTTTACCAGTTGGGAGACTCCTTTGATGTCGGACGACACAGCCGCCCGTGTAGGCAGCTACTTACACTATCAGTCGTAAATTTGCAAGGGTTTAACAAAAAAGATACAATAAATGTGATTATTATGTGATCATTTATTTACAAATACGTATGAACCTGATTACATTTACACGTCTTGCACTGCGAGATATTATCTTTGTATGGTCGTATCGCTTTGGGGAAAAAAGATTGCTGGAATTTAATAAATCAAAGAGTTTATCCATAGTGTCGATAAACTCAACAGTTTCATCACATGGATTTCTTCTTCTGCGAGCAGGCGGTTTCCGCAACACGACGGCATAGCGCCTATTTTGTATGCGAGGGTGGATGAGGGTTTATTCCAACCAGCCCAGCTCCTCCAGGAAGTCCACCAGCTACTTGACGTTGCTGAAGACTTCTCGGAGGCTACCTGGGGCGTCCAGATACTTCGCCCTGTATTGGGCCACCTCTCCACGTTCAAGCAGGACATGGACGGCCGTTTCTTCTGCCTCCAGGCATACTCTGCACAGGGGGCTGTCGGTGACACCTATATTGAAAAGATGTCTATTAAAATTGCCACGTCCAGTGGCTGCATTAATAACTAGTCTCAGCCGGGACTGACTGAGCTGTAAGATATTCCTGGAGAAATGCAGGTTTTCTTGAGGCATTGCCTGCAATCCTCCAGGTTATCCCAAAGTTGTTGATGTAGCGCCTTTGTTGTTTGATTTATGTAATTTCTAAGTCAACAACAGTGTGGCAAAGGCAAGAAAGGTTCCAGTCCAACTGGTTGGGTTTCGGAACCTCTCCTTGCCAGTTGATCTGCCGCATCATTACCTCGGGCACCACTATCCCTTGAGCCATTATAGGGTCAAGGTATTGTTCTTACCTGCCGCCTCATTTAGAGCAGTGGCATTCTTATATTAAATTAGAACAAATAACCCTGCTACCTTGTAGCAATCTGCAATCTGAGAGTATTCTGATAGTGTGATCATTGACATCTCTAGCTATAATTGCTTTAGCTACAAGCAGGTACCTATGCATTCTGTTTGATATACTGTATTAAAATTACCCAGGGGCTCGGATATGGTTAATATTTAGGTCTTCCAAGAAGACTCCCGTGCCTGATGAATGTTCGTAAAAGAAAATCCCGAATTGTTTCCTAGACATCACGAATTGCGATCACGGCAACTTAGGGCGAAAACAGACAATAGATTATTGTTCCCCAGCTGCAAATTGTCTTTACAGAAAAATGCAAACTCTATGTCGGTGAAGGTTTATAACAAACTTCCAGAAGATTTTAAATATTTGCCCACAAATCTTTTTAAGAAAAGACTACATAAATGGTTGTTGGATAAATGTTTTTACTCTGTTAACGAATTTTTAGGATAATTTTTTTGACAATAATCATGATTGACATTAATGTATATTTTTGGTCCTTGTTAATTTTATAATAATAATTGTGATGATGTGTTTCTGTTAGTAATCTTCTTTCTTGAACATTTGCACGCCTTATAGGCAAAACATGTGAACCTTGTATTCTAATGTCACCTCCAATTTATGTACCATGTTTTAAGCAAATAAATGAATTTGAATTTGAGGCCAAGCTAGTCTTTGACCCAACAGTATAAAGGCTAAGCTCATGATGGGAAAGAAAACTGTCATTACCTTCCAACCTTGTATTTTTTATCGAAGAATATAGCTTTCTCTATTCTGTCAATGACTGCTTCCACCAAACGTGAGTTGGACCATGCTTCTGAGAGAATGCTGAAATGTCTTACCTTGTCAAACTTAAGTTTTTATGTGTATAATCTTAGGGCCACCATTAGTGCCTCTTGTTATACGAACAGGTCCATTGGCGGGATGCTAAGAGCTATTTCTAAGGCCACCGTGGGCGTTATCCTCATGCACACAGCACAGCACACCGAAAATATTTTTGTTTGTCTAATTCATAAGAATTATTGATATCATTCCAACTGGCAGTTTTACATAGGTTGGTGTAGTCAACATCGCCAAAGTACATATAGAGAGCAAACATGGTTTTTGATAAAAACTTATGCATGTGGACTTGAGTAATAAATATTTAAACAAAATAATTTAACTTCTTTTGGATTTCTATTATTTCTAGAAGGGTTTTAAATTGGCCTGAGTTTTGGCAATATTGATGGGTGACAATTCTACACACTGCATTTTTCTTTTAACTTCAGTTAGAGAAATATTTCTAGTTTGTGTTGCCAGCAATCCACTAAACCATTGACCTTGATAATCTGAAACAGGTGTATCTATAATTTATAGTTTAATAGTAAAATATGTATAATAACAGGGAAATGTTACCTCAAATACAGATGTTATTTATGGCAGTTATGGCAAATATATTAAACACCAAAACATATAAATTAACCATTTCAAAAATATAGATTTACAAGTATTTTCTTTCAAGCTAATAAAGAAAATTCAATAAAATATACAAGAACCAAATCCTAAACTATGCTAAATAGAGAAAAACATTCCAAGAGGTCCCACCGATTTTGAGAAAACCTGAAGTGGTGGTACCTATTATTAGATTTTTGAAATATCAATTTCCTCAGCCAATTCTATTCTTTTTTTTATTATTATTTGGATATGCATTATTTATTTATTAATCTCCTCGGCTTCTTTCAAAATTATTATTATTAATGCCATTCGCTACAGATGTAATAAGAATGTGGATAATAGTAGGGCTGATGATAATTATCCATAATATCCATGGAATCATATTGTGGCTTATAGCATTATTTCCGAATCCGTATGAAAAATGTAATATATACTATACACTTTGATTAAACTTACCTAGGTTTAATGTAGGATATGATGTTTTAGCTAGCCTCTTACTGTGAGAGTAAAAAAATCGGTCTTCAAAATGATGATTGCAAATGCGAAAGTTGGTGTATATATCTAAAGCACTCTTTCCTGCTAAACGTTGGCCTACTATCTCTTTCCACTGAATAAATCTTTCCAAAGATGAGCCGTCAGGCTTTGGAAAGCGATGTAAAACATCTGAAAACATTAAAACAAAGTCTTCTAATACTAAACTTCTAAGTACTGGAGTACTGCAATAACTACTATCATTCCAATTCTTAGTTCTAACCAATAACAATATATATACATACTTACAGAATTTATTACATTCAAATAGACATTTGGATCTTTGAGGCATTGTTGTAAAATATCACAAAACTTTAACGAAAACTAACGGTAAAAAATTAAAATGTTTTGACATTGACATCTTACTCTTATGACAAATAGGGCGTTCCACTGGGTAACGCACAACGCCCAAAATGCTCAGCTAGCCGTTCCACAAGGCGACCGCGATATCTATCATTTTCCTTTATTTGTTATTAACATAATTTATTCCTAATCAGTTTTCATTATCGTTGACTTGAATATAATTAATGAGAAATTCATTGTTTGTAGACATAGCTTTTCCTGCAGAATTATACGAGTTACAACTCAAAATTCAGAATTATAGATAGATAGATCTAGGCACTGACCTCCATATATACAACAACTACGCTATATATGGAGGTCAGTGGATCTAGGTGATAATTAAATGTACTTCTTGAACGTCTAAAATGGCTTTTAAATTCTTCATCTGAATTACGATCGATTATATTTTTATACTGTGTAATACGTGGCCTGAGATCACGTTTTTAGTATTACGTTTTCTAAACTTATCGTTCACTCTTCATCTGAGCTAGGCGAATTGCTTTCTTCTGAATCATTACCGCGATGAAGTAGCAGATACCCAATTAACCACATTAAGGTCATTTTTTTAAAATAGCTATATTTCTTTTAACATAATTAGTCAACCTTACACATTGAAAAAAAAAAGCGCGATTTTCATATCAACCAATGACATTAATGACATCAACGCTCCATAAACCGTTCCACTAGCGTTTATGATTATAACGTCCGCAAGCAATTGGAACGGGAAAAATAGCGGTCGTGAACGTGGTCGTTGTGAGTCCCTAACGGAACGTAGCCTAAGTTATTTATTGAACTAAAACATAATTTATAATGAGTATAATTTGATTTTCCTCATCCTAAAAGAAAGTATACTGAAAAATAAATTGGATGATATAATAATGTTTTTTGTTCTGTGGAATTTAATTTTACCTGAAGATATTGTACCAAAATATGGAATTGACCCATATAGTTAGTTAATATAAAGAGCCTGAAAAAATATATTACATGTTATAAAATTAAATGAGAGCAGTGTTTTTTGAGGAATAGTATTTGTTAAACAATCTTCCAGGTGTTGATGTAACATTGTGAATTATAGGCTGAAAATGTAAAAGAAGTAACCCAAAAACACAAAAAGAACATCTATAAATATTTTTAGATGTCACCAGCATGCACCAATCAGGTGGGCAGTCATCAGCCTGTTTGCTGTACTCCAGTAATAAAAAAAGGTTTAACACATCAGTTTTCATCAATAATTCTTTTTCTGGTCAGGATTCAAACCTACATCCTTATGTTTACGAGTGAGTGCATTACTATTAATCTACCACTGTTTTTGTACAGAAGCTAATAAAGTAATCTATTGCTGCTAATGCAATACTCAACCCACAGCACATAGGCCGCTTGTAACCCGCCGAGCTATTATAAGTAGTCCATCTGACATACTAATATTTGTACAATGACATTGGTAATGTTTCTAGGGTTGCAAATACAGAGTACTTTATATATACTGGTTGCAAAAGTCTATAGATAATAGCAACCATTTTCCATAAGGTGAGCTGCAAACCAGTTTGCTGTACACTAACAATAAAAAATCATCTAAATGAATGAATATTGTGACACACATCACCTTATCTAATACATCTATGGCCCTTATAAGAAAAAGCTTGGGTATGGCTGTATTAAAAGGGTCAACCAAATTGAATCAATGTGGTTGAATGGTGCAGAACTGAAAGGGCATGGTCGGTATGCAATTATGTGGAATGGTACAAGTTCATGTTGATATGGATAACTTAGGTTGATTCATCCAAAATGAAAGTCAGAAATGAACCATCTAGTATTGGCTGATAAGAAATATAAAAAAACCTGAACTGTCAACAACCAATGTTCTTTCAACATTTTCTCTATTTTTGTAATATTGGAAGTAATTATTTTTAAACAGAAAATGATTTACAGAAAATACATACATCAAATGTACGATCGGCACAACTGATTTATGACCCACTTTGCTAATAATTCCTTTAAAACAGTCAAAATAGTAAGGTTTATTGTGTGTGTTGCACTTAGGACGTTATAAACATTAATAAAAATGCGTCACTAGCCTCAGAACTACGCAATTTTAAACTTTGTTATCATTGTACTAGATATGTTTTAGATAAAACAGTAATGATTTGAAATAATTTGAATCTCGAACTGAAATCTGCCTTATAATTCTAACTCTTTTCATTATAGAAAAAGTATTATAATTTTAAAAATAAAATGTCATCCTGAAAGTATATCAGAAGTCAAGTAAAGTCAATGAGAAAAAAATTAGAACTCAATATCTAAGAATTAAATATTTATTTAAATTGTATAATGGCTAGTCTCGCAGAACAAAGAGCTCGGATTGTAGTGCTCAGTGAGGAAGGCTATGGCATTCGAGAAATATCACGAGTGTTAAATATAAGTCGGAACACAGTGAGGACATGGATCAGACGGCACGCTGAAGAGGGCATTCTTGAAGATAGACGAAAACATAATCATGGCGTTCGTCGAATAACAAACCAACAAAGTACAGATATGCAGCACCATTATGAAGAACATCCTTTTTCTCGTACCCAATATTTCGCGGCAGGTTACGACGTTTGTTTACAGACCATAAGAAATCATTTACACCGTATTGGACTGCATTACCGGCATTATGCTAAGAAAGTACACTTAACGAATGCACACAAAACTGCAAGATTAAATTTTGCACGTAATTATTTAGACTTTGACTGGACTAATACCATATTTTCAGATGAAAAATTATTTAGATCTTCTCAACATGGTCGCTTAACTTTGTGGCGTTATAACAATACGCGATACACAGAGGATCACGTAGTACCCAATCAATTATCTGGTCGAATTTCAGCTAACATGTGGGCCTGGATGGGTACCGGGGGTATAGGTGAACTTGTCCAAATTTCTCCTCGTCAAAACGCATTAAACTATGTCGATTTGTTGGAAGAATCAATGTTACCGACAGTGCGAATAGTGTACCCACTTGAAGAAGTCCCTGTATTCTCCTACGTTCACGACAATTGTCGAGTACATACCGCCAGAATTGTCTCGAACTGGCTTACCCAGCATGAAGATGAAATTACTCTAATTCCATGGCCATCTAGGTCACCAGACCTCAACCCAATAGAAAATTTATGGGGTTTGATGGTTCAAATGTGGGATAACAGAAACGAGAGGACAAAGGAAGGAATTGAGCAGCACTGTAATGAAATTTGGAATTACATGAGGGGAACCGACATCTGCAATCGTCTAATCGGGTCGATGCGTAATCGACTATTAGACGTCATTGAAAACAATGGTGCTTATACCCGGTTTTAGGTTTAAGTAAAGTAAAATGAGTGCCATTTCTAACTTTGAAATACAACCAATTAATAAAATTAAAAAATAAATTTTGTTTTATTCCAAGTTAATGTTGTTAATGTTTTATTTTCTTGTGTATTTCTGCTACCTAACGTATAACGATAACCCTAATATCTAATGTTGTATATACAAAAGGTTTGGCCTGTGTCACCTTTGGCTTGTCGATTTATGACCGGTTCCGATATCTTACTATTCACTCCACTCCACTTCCCCTGCTTTACCGTAGGTTAAATTTTGACATTGCTTGTATAGATTACTTCAAATTTTAATCGTTAGTAAGGCAAATAAACGGTCAGTAAGATATAGGAAACGGCACTTAATCCAACATACTTAATGACAGACATAGTAGCACGTAATAGTATTTGTCAGATGTTACACAAGTATAGACGAGTCTCTCCGATCTGTTTAATACAACGTAGTCAGTAACTGTCAATGTCTAATAACATGATAACAAGTTCGTTACCAAGGAAATGTATGTTCAGGCAAATTTCAACCTAATTGTATTTCACGACTGTAAGAAAATGACCTTATGGTAGGTCATGTTTCAATTTGTTTGATTGTATATTATAATTTAGGGGATTTTTGAATCACTCCACCACTGAAATTGTGAATTATAATAATCAAATGGTTCACATATAACGTTTAACAGTGTTCTATTTGAGCCTTGGTTTTAATATTGTAAGTAACCAATGTATATCTTTTATTAGTTTATTTTAAGCAGTACAAAAAAAGCATTATTTTATGAAACAAAATACATACATTATTCTTTTATTATGAGAGACATCTCATGTATTTTAAATTTTTATCCCTAAAAATAGAAATATGTAAATTATTGTTCTTTTTAACATAGCATTAAAATAGACATATAAGTAACCTTTGTTTTAATTTACTTAAAAAGGTTGTAATATCTAATAGATGTATCATTCATCACGTTATCATAAAAGCCGAATAAGCAATAAATATGTACAGAAAAGGTTATGATTCCCTTTGTATACTGCTCCTAAGAGAAGTCTGTGTGTGACTGTTGGCTTATTATTTAAAGCTCATATAAATGTCAGAACAAAATTAATTGAAAACTGGTTTAGGCAAGTGTAATATTGTTATATAAATGTAAGGCAATTACACACAAACCATCATTAAAAAGTCATTTCAGTTGCTAGGTTTTGAAATTGCATAACTGCATAGATGTTAATCTAGTATTTGGAACCCTTCCACATTACTTTTCTCAGTCTACACATAATCTGTTTGTCTATGCCTCAAGCATTTTATTAACTACTATATTTATATTAATATGTGTTTGGCAGGATGTCTACCGTATATGCTGCAAGAAAATTTGATGTAGAAAAAATGTTGAGTAACTTCCATACTTTTAACTTAGGAATAAAAATTATAACAAAAAAAGATGAGTGTAAAATCACAACTTTTGAAACTTGTAGAACGAAAATTTCTGAAAAGTATTCAAGTACTTACAGAGGTTCAAGGTAGGAATAGCATTTCGCGTTACTCTACAACTACCGGGACAGCGGTAGAAATCCTCAAAATGTCTGTAGCAAAGTCTTACTTGGTTACATATATAATTATCGCCTAAATTTTTCGTATCTTGTCTTAAAACCCCTTTCCAACTCTTAAATCTTGCCACATTGTCATAATTTAGTTTTGGAAAAGTATGTAACGGCCCTGAAATATAATTAAGTATACTTAGGCATAAAATTAAAAATGTGTAGAAAACTAACTCGATACAAATGCATAACAATGTAACATCTATTTCATAACTATTATAGGTTAAGTATGAAAATGTCATAGTTATTATGCCAGCTTCGATATTAAAGTTCATGAATTCATCAATTTGTAACAAATTTATTAATAACTTACCGTCAATGACACATCTAAAATAACATTTTAGGTCTGCTTTTCTAGGCATTTTTGTTAAGTAGTGTATTCGAAAAATCGAAAGGATAACACCATAAACAAAACGGAGGAAGATATTTTTTTTCTTTTGCAATGGCTTCTGCGCCTACGGACTCTAACTCATAGATGGCGGGGAAAACGGGGGACCTTTTCTACCTGCTTAACATTCGATAAGTTCTATAGTAAAGAAAAGAATTAGGAATGAATAAAAAAATTCTCACTTTTTTGGTTATAACTTCTTTAATTTTTAATTTAGAGCAAAAAGTTATATAAACATATTTGTAGGCAAAACAATTTGCTACAAATTATGACTACAATTTTTTTGTAAGACGCATAGTTTCCGAGATATCTATATATAAGTTATTACTTCTGTCGGGCGTCCCTGGACGCACACCGGTTCTTTTTTTTAAGGCGGGGGAAATGCATTTTGTACACTACCGGGCCCTTTACTAGGGATTAGATCAAAGCGACGAGAGGTGTCAACCACGAATGAAGCACCAGAATCAAATCGCCGGCTTGTGTGTAGACTCGAAAACGTACTCCACTTAAACCACCATCCTCCTATGTGCCCCGCGCTTATTGAAGTAAGAGCGAGAGCTCACGCAAGCCAAGCCAAACGCTCAAGGTCAAGGTCCGCGACTTAAGGCAGATTTACATTGACTCAGTAACTGACGTCAGTGCACTGCCGAGTCAGTGCTGACCTGGCACTGCCATCGTGTAAAGTGATTTCAAGTCAGTACAATACTGTCGCGTCAGTATTGACTTCAATATTCCCGCTTCATATTTTTCGGCGTCAGTGCGCTCCCCCCACTACCCACGCCAGCGCAACTGACGCCGTGTAAATGCCGAAGTCAGTCGCTGCCGCTTTATTGTACGGGGACCATGCTGCGTTGCACCACATCGCAAAAAGACGCGAAAACTGAGCGACACACAGAACTTGAAGATTATTCAACTTTACCGCGACAATGAATGCCTGTGGGATAATAAATAACGAAATTATAGAAATAAAGAAATGCGCGCAACAGCATTACTATTAACTCTGATTTTTTGCTGTTTTCGAGAATTCATTATTCCGCACTGACTTTACAAACGTGTGTACACCATAAAAAATATCCTCGACTACTGACGAAGTACTGACTGCGTGTAAATCGTATGAGTAAGTTTTCGGCGCCAGCACTGACGACAGCTACTGACCCTGTATAAATCTGCCATAACACTTATAATTTGCACACGTCAATGAACTCCTTATCAGATACGTTGTGAGCCACGCCGCTCGCCGCGTCCGTTAGCCGTGACTATTAAGATGCACACACCTTAAATTTTGTTAACAGTGTTGTCAGGGGCTTCAACACAAATAATGCATTTTGTTTGACCCCAAAAAAAATGTAATTTTTCAAACTAAATAATCTATTTATAGTGATATATTCATTGTATTTTACTACGAAAAAAGGGGCATTGTTAATGCCGCATTAAAAACTTCTCAAATAATTTAGACTTACATCATACAAACAGGTTTTAAATTGTGAAATGTCAATTCAAAGAATCGGCTTGCCGCAACTATTGGCTAATTCACATGATGAAACCAGATTTAATAAGATGTTTCAACATGAGGGATGCCCCGCTCATTACCGCATCAGTGATCAGTGTTAGGCAATAGCTTGACAAGAGTTTCCCTAGATAGGTGGATAGGGAGAGGTGGGCCAACATCCAGGCCTGCAAGAAATCCCGACTTAACTCCACTAGAATTTATTTTATTTGTATTGGCTAGCTGGCTACACATCAATAAATATCTATACGACAATGGACACACATTCATTTAAAAGTTAATGAGGTGTCTTTGGGACATCTGGTTGGAATGAAGTTTCAAGATCATTACAAGTCATTGATTGCAAGGCCATTGGAGACAATCAAAGAAATTTTATAGCAATAATGGCAATGGGGCTTGTTCACTTTTTTTTCAATCTGGCTATTTGAAAAACCATTTCGAGGAATAGTGTCCTTAATCATTTCTGTCTAGTTAAAATTCCAAAAAATGTACGATCTTCTTGTATTTGGTAAAAAATGCGTTTGACCTTTATTTGACCTTACTAAATCAAATCAGGTGGGCCGTCTGCCTATTTGCCTGCATCAGGTGTAAAAAAAATTCTAGCTGTACATTATTTGATTTAAGTTATGTAACATGGATTTTCCCTAAAGACCACTTTTAAAAATTTAACGATAACTATAGAAAATAATAATGGTTGAACACGAAAAATTATAAGCCTAGCGACAAAAATGATCACAATACGTAATGAGTAATGACAGTGATATTTAAATAAGTAGCACAGATTACTATGATTAGATATAGATAAAACTTGCTTTTATTATTTTTGTTTTCTATGCAAAGAAATCAATGTAAACTTGTGCCTTATGACGTCATCGGAGAAATAACTTTAAAATCGAATTATAAAAAACTAACGCTTAAAATACAAAAATATTCAAATTAGTATCTTAAAATACCCTATTTTAGGTAATAAAAATATAAAATCAGAGGGTAATTTTTTGTGAACAATCCCCATTACAAGACGTTATTTTCAAAGCAGTGTATTTTACACTAATGGATATTACTTAAGGTTCTAATTAAAGCTTGAAATTGTATAATAAAATATATTGGACAGCACTTTTTTTTCTTTTGTAGACACCTCATCTGACCCCCATCCACCAAGTAACACACAATAAGAAAGAATCTTCATTCCAATAGCAATATCTGTTGCTAGATTTTTTATATGTAAAGCTGCATATGTTGGTCACATCTTTTGAAACCCTCCCATATTTATAAATTTATATGCTCATGCATACCCTATTATGTCTCTGCTACATTTTAGTCTTATAGTCCATGTGGCTAAAACAACGTCTCTCTCTGTGCACCAGCAATTTTACTCAAGAACTACTGTATTTATATTCTTATAATTTGGTATGAAGGTGTGTTTCATGTGCTGCAAGAGAATTAGATGTAGAAAACAACATGAATAAGTATTCATAGTACTACTCGGCTCCCATACTTATAAGTAATGGTAGCCAATCATAATTTTTTCTACATCTAGTTATATCATCAGTTATAACTAATGATAAATTATTTATGTTAATAAGAATGTCTTCTAACTTTTAAACTGCCAACTTACATAAAACTTTTTGTCAATAAATGGGATGCTCATATATCCAGTAGACAAATTTTAAATAGTGGGTGGGCAGAGTGTAAAAGTTATACTTAACCTTTCTGCAAACCGTATAGTCCAGAATTCTTAAAATATTAATTTTTGATAAACAACCCCACCTATTTTTCCAATAATATTATTGTGATAGGTGGTGAAAGGTCACAACCAGTGACTAGAACAGCAATTTCTGTTAGGTTAACTTTAGGCAAAACTAATATATATATATATATATATATATCAGTTCAATTGTTGAAATTTCGACCTATGATATAAATGCAAGATTAGTGAAAAAATAAGTGAAGTAAGACATTATTATTTCAAGAAATCCAGACCATAGGGGTTGCAGTAGGGTAAGTATACCTCCCCCCTCAATTCGTGCATCAAACATCTACAGAATTACCCAAAATCAAGTGTGTTTCCCACCTTTTGAACTTCTAAGAGTGAATATTGCTGAAAAAATTCAAATACTTACTGAGGTTCAAGGTGGGAATAGCATTTCTCGTAATCTGTCTATTGGGGGAACGATAGAAATGCTCAAAATGTCTGTAGCACAGTCTTACTTGGTTATATAGATATTGATCGCTGCAATTTTTCATATCTGAACTTAAAACCTCTTTCCAACTCGTAAATCTTTCCACGTTCGACATTCGTTTAGGAAAACTATGTAAGGGCCCTGAAATATAATTACACTACATAAAATTAAACGTCTATCGAAAACCAATTTGATATAAATGCAGAAAAGTGTTACATTATTTTTATAACAATAAACGTAATAGTTTATTATGCCAGCTTCGATGTTGAAATACCACGATTTCTCACTTTGCAACAAATGTTTATGTAACTTACCGTCGATAACACATCCAAAATAGCATTTTCGATATTCTTTTTTAGGCATTTTTTTCTTACAAACAACAAAACGGAAGAAAAAGAGAAATTATGCAGTGAATTATTATCCCACGCCACAGATGACGAAAAGCACAGAGTACTTTATATATACTGGTAACGAAGAGTATCGTAAGTACAGTTCATGAGTTCAAACTTCAAAATAACAGTTGACAGTTTTCACAGACTTGACACTAGTAAAAAAAAAAGTATTAGAATTCGCCACAAAGGCAGGCAAATGAATCCTAGTTCATACAGCCAATTCTGATGTATAAATCTTCGTATACTGTAGGCCATAACCGACGCCATTCAACGGAGTTCTTGTGACAACACGAAAGGCCATATTTGACTATAGTTTACATTTCTCACGCCGCACGGTGTCACGCACCGTTCAAAATGACTGGGTACAGGAGAAAAATAAAACGTATTCTGCGTTTATGTGTAATTTTAATCGCTAACGAGAGATTCCACAGCGGCTAAGCCACGTGAAAAACGCTATGTAGTGACTCGTATGTTACTCAACAAAACTAAATTACATACATTACACATAAATCTTGACTGTTTACTGATCAATTCATTACAATAACAAATAAACTAAGCCCATATAGTCTAAACGTCTCCCCAGCAAAACAGAAATGAGTCGAAGCCAATCTCTTTTGAAGTCAATTGAAGTAATAATATGACAATGTATTCGTTAGTGAATTGAAAAAACACGATTGCATCGCTATTATTTAGCTAATCTATCTATTTTATGGAAATAGCATAATTTATCGGGATAAAATATATCCTAAGTGTTAACTTGGTTTATAAGCCAGCCCTAAGTCCAGTTTCATTCATATATTATGTTCAGTAATTCCCAAAAAGACACTACCACAGAGCAATCTTTTCCGCTATTTTCATCTCCCACGGAAATCACGCCATTTATCGGGATAAAAAGTATCGACCCGTTACGCCCCGTGATATAAGTTAGATCTATATCAAGTTTCATTTAAATACGTTCAGTAGTTTTCATGTGATGCTGTAACAAACAGACACACAGAAAGACAAAATAAACATTGCATTTTCTGAATCTCCTGGTCCGAATTATCCCCCTGGTTTTTTTCACATTTTTAAACGCATTGTTCAAAGTTGAACCATGTTCAGATTGTTATGGTATAGATTAATATTCGACCGGGACTTCGTCTACGTTGGACGTATAGCAGAAGATCTAGATCATATAGATTAGATTGTTTTATCAATATTTAAAATTAAATAGTATTTCATCAGGGCAATGAGTATTAGTGTAAACTTTAATTATTGTTAGTAGTAACTTGAAAACGCTCCCGGGATACGAAGTACCATAGACTTTTAAGTCCGGGAATATGCTATCAATCAGCGATATCGAATAAACAATATCGGTATCGAAATTAGGCCCAGCAGTTTTACGTGAACCTCGTACAAACAGACAAGTACAAAAGATCTAAAATACAAAAGACAGGTGGTGGTGCGGGTGACGAAGGTAAGAATTTGTTGGTGGTGGAAGGAGGCAAAATACATAGCCGGGAAGAAGCGGCACTCACCTGTGGGTCCCCAATCCTCGTTCCCTTGACTCCTCAGCACGTCTACAGTCAACGTCACGTTTACAGGTAAAAAGCGTTCTTACGATTGTACTTAATGCGCGTGCGGTGATCGCGTGACCTTCGACGTACTGGGTAGCGATGGTCTATTGTTACTAAAAACAATCGAATTATTCGATTGTTCCGGTTATCGATTGCAATGGAGAAACATTTGATTTTTTCGATTGTTATTGATGTGTTCCTATTTTGTGTCCATGGCTCACTTGTCAATTGACCTGCGCTCGATTGTTTATGATTACTAATACGCACAACAATCGAAGATTGCACAGGACGATTGGTAAAATATGTTTTACTACTATTGCGGTGCGCCTGCGCTATAACTTTACTATCTCGACGTGCGCGCGCAAATGTATTCGATTTTTTATTTAGCTATGACAATTGAATCGACAATCGAATACGCGCTTGCACAATTGTCGATTCATTAGATTTTTTTAAAAGTAACAATCGCACATCACCAGTACTGGGCCGCCCGCCGGCACGAATCATGGATGGCCGACAGGTCGCACCACCTGTTTCTATCCAGCATGTGGTATTGCGGTAAGGAGGGGAAAGCTAAGTAATATAAGGCATAAGGCGCCTAACCAACAGGCTATTATAATATTATACATAAATAAAAGAACAAAATTGCAAGTCATTTTGCCGAGTTTTGTTTATTTTGTCCTCTGATTAAATATTCATTATTCTGTGGTTTTCTCGTACAACAAAACTACAATCACTGACTAGTATTGTATCAAGGTACCAAGTTACCGAAAAATCCGAGGTAAATAGAATCTCTTTTTTGAAAATATAATATTTACTCGTAGCAATGACAGGTATATTTCCCGCAAGTATGGATAGGGAAACTAACATATTAGAGAGTGTTTACTTTGTAGTTATTATGAACATAAGTAAGCATTCCTAAAAAAAGTCTGTCTGCATGGTGATGGATTAAGAATACACATGTCACCACCCCATTTCCTCCTATGGGTGCACTAAAAGTCAGCTAAGGAAAAATCTAAGGAGATAACATCTATGAGAGACAGAAAACTCGAAACTAAACCCTATATGTCAGTGTTGATAGTCTAGTGGTTTGACTCCTCTGATTCAGAGGTTTTGGGTTCGAATCCTGGCCCCACACCACTGACTGATGTAAAAAAATCGTGCCCAACGCTTGGCAATAGGCTCAGCAAACCTATTACATGGGGAATAAATTAAAATGATTAAGAATGAGGCATCATTGCTGCTGCCTACACCTCCGTGTAATAAAGGCGTGAAGATATAGATATGTAGATTAAGTAATAAAATAAAAGCATTATACCTTGCTCCAATTTACAACAATCAAGCAGTGTAGCTTGTAACTCTGTGACAGCTGATCTCAAATCAGATACAAAGCTGCTGCTAGATGGTATTGCTATTGTCTCTGACAATACTGTTTGCTCTGAAATAAAATTCATTGGCTACATACATTTAATTATGTATACATAATTAAATTTAAACTATATGTAGAATATCAGCTAAGTACCTGAACTGTAGATTATCGGTGCTGCCAACTGCGTTTACCTAATTGTAAATGTTGCTAATCTTGAATGCAAACAATATGTATGGTCATGACGATGATAGGAAATGGATGAAGAATCACCATCATCAATATTATTTTCTAAAATAAAACATATTTTTAGCAATGGTAGGTATATAAAATGGTGTTTGATTCGTATATATAATTTCTGTAACAATCACAGTTTACTTACAATGAGCTGATTGTAACAAATTTATTTTTTTCTTAACGTAAATCAAATCATTATTTTACATCGATTGTCGATATATCACGACGATGTCAATCACTATCATAGCATGACCTAAAATGTGAGATCTGGCTTAAAGGCCTAATTGCCAAGCCATAAATATTTAAAAAAATGTGTGATAAAATTATACTTATTATTATTTAAATTATATTATATTTTATAAGTAATGTATGAAATTGCGAACTTACCGAGATCTAAGCGATTTTGTATGCCACTTTGAATCTCCTCTGCAGAAAACAAAGTAGGATAGGCATGTGGAGTCAGCACAAATCGAGTTTCCTGTGCCGGTCTTTGTCTAATGTACTTAGTTTCAAAGTGTTTGCGGCAAACTCTCCGTCGTAGTACAATCGCATTCTTGCTCAAGTTATACAAAGCAGGATTATTAACTGCTTTTAACCATAGCTGAAATCTTCTTTCACCTCTCGGAAAAGCATGAAGATAGACCTCAGGCTTAGAGCTAGTACAGCATCATATATATCACCTCTTTTCGAAATCAGTCTGCCAGGGAACATCTGTTTCACAACCGCCATGGAGTCATTTGAATGTGTGACAGGTAGCTCCGTCTTGTTGAAACCAAGTCCTAGAATTCACTATTCTTGAATTTTCAAGCTCTGGAGCCAAAAAACCTTCCAACATCGCAACATAGCGTTCGGTATTAACAGTGACGTTTTGCCCCCGCGCATTATCAAAGAAAAACGGTCCAATTATTCCTCTACCAGAGATTGCTGCCCATACTGTCACTTTAGGACTATGCAGTGGTTTCTGGTGCTTGAGTTTGGGATTCTCACTGTTCCAGTAACGACAATTTTGACGGTTTACGAACCCATTGATATGGAAGTGGGCCTCATCTGAGAAAAGGATATTGTCAAAATTGGAAAATCGATTAAGCATTTCATTAGCAAATGCGAGCCTTGCTCCGAAGTCAGACTCTTTCAATTCTTGTGTTAACTGCAGCTTGTAAGGATGCAGTTTAAGATCCAAGTTTAAAATTCGTTGCAAACTTCGTCGCGATAAGTGTAAGACAGACGATCTCTTGCGAGTAGACATTTGTGGATCTCCTCGTACAGACTGCATAACTCTCTCAATATTGTCGTCGGTCCTAGAT
Source organism: Dendrolimus pini (assembly GCA_949752895.1). Classification (NCBI taxonomy): domain Eukaryota; kingdom Metazoa; phylum Arthropoda; class Insecta; order Lepidoptera; family Lasiocampidae; genus Dendrolimus; species Dendrolimus pini. The sequence continues at coordinate 10,828,647 of OX457146.1, forward strand.
GTTCTTGGACGACCTTTTGCTTGTGGTTTAAACGTTGAACCAGTCTCTTCAAAACGCTGTACCCATATTTTAATTAAATTAGCACTCGGAGCTTCACTAATTCGCCGTAGTCCATATTCAGAACAATATAAACGCCTAGTAACGATGTATGAACGAGAGTTCTCGTAAAATGCGCGCACGCAAAATGCGCGACGCTTCCCGTCGAAGTGACTCATAGTGACTAAAACTCCATGAGCCCGCCTACTCAACGATGCAGGCTCCCCCCGCCCGCGCACTTTCTACCCCGCGAAAAAAGATGATGCAATATGCACGTTCTATTGCGCCACCCTGTATTATCACGCATTAAATGTGAAGGAAAACATCGTGAGGGTATACTTCCCGTTCTAGGCATGGGAAAAATGACACATTTTTGCGATTGGATCATCTGTATCTGGAACAGTAAAATGTTCCGGATCACTGATATGTTTCATTTGGAACATTTAGAACATTGAGTCAAAAATATAAAATCATGGTTGTCTTGTTAAGGTACGTCGCTGTTTTAAGTTGGTGTACAATAAAGAGTATTGTTGTTGCTGTCGCGAACTGAGGTTGAGAAACGGGCTGCGGTTTCATTTGAAACATCGTGTCAAACTTGCCAAGATAAGAATACAGATATACATATGTCGTGTCGCAGGCATATTGAGGCAGACGGTGTTAACAATACACCTCAGAGATAAATACATTTGTGCCTTTGCCAAGTACTTAAACCAGAGATAAATACAGAGGATAGACGGGTAATTTTTTTCGGGCATAAATTACAGTTCCTATTAGACATTTAAAAGGTGGTAAGGTGTTTACCCGACTGGATGGCTACCTGGTCTAGAGTATGCCGCCATAACAACCTTGATTTGTGTTCCGGCAATAGTGGCCAGGTTAGTCTCCCTTTAGAAAGCAGCTACGCATTTGTAGTACCTTTGGTGATGCAAATGTCCATAGGCGATTGTAACCGCTTTCCAACAAATGGGCCGTCTGCCTGTCTGTTAAACCCATGCAATAAAAAAAATAAGAAATAAATATATATCCAATCAAAATGCAAACACGCGTGAAAACACCTAGTATGTAATATACTGAAAGTTACCTATAAGTGTTGGAGATGTAGCAGGCAGATTTGGTGGCATCACTCTGAAGCAATAATTGTGCTCTGCTTCAGTTATTGTAACCATAGATTTTAATACACCTGTAGAGTTCAAAAAGTTTGGTAACAAATATTTTACGCTATGAAATTAAGAGTGTATTATAGTCAAGGCGGGCAACTCTATTAGTGGGGTAAGTTCGTTCACCTAACCGAACATAGAAATGGTCACTTAGCTTTACTGACCTATTTCACCGATGGACTTGACTATATAACATTTTTTGCCAATGAGGTGGAAAACTAGAAACATTATTTAAAGAATTGAAATGTTTCTTGCAGAAAACTAAATAGTTTAATTTGAAAAGATGTGAATTATTGGAAGAACTGTATGAAGATATAAGAAATTCTAACTCTAGTGTCAGCATAAAAGTTACGTTTTATTTATATATTGAATATGTAATATTACAAGTGGACTTAACTTTTTAAATTATTACTATTTATACATGAAGCAAAAACTTCGAACACCTTTTTACGAAAATTGCGCGGACGGAGGAGTATGAAATTTCGCACACTTATAATTTATATAGAAGAGTGAAGAATGCTATTTTTCTTTTTAAATTATGCATAAATATACATTAAATCAATAAAAAAAAAACATTACACACACTACCATATATTTGACACACACATGCTTATATACCCTCTAAGTCAAATTAAAAGTGTAGCCTTGGCGAAATCTCTGATTATAGAAGTAAAGTCTTTGACAACAGAAGTTTAAATAAAACCTTTTGAACTTGAAAATAAATAATATATTTATTTCAGATATTTCCACATACCATTAAATTATTAAAATTTACAATAACCGACGTTATTAGTTATTTTACATGCTTATTTAAAAGATTGTACCGTGTTGAATATATTGATTATTTACCATTTAAATGTAAAGTAGGTTTAGCACCTTTGATTAACCTATGCCCAGTTGTTCTATGTTCTGGCAAAAAATGATTGCCACAAATTCTTTTGTTTGCATAAATCCTTTGTGTATCCTTCTCTTTTAATATATTTCCAACAACCTTAAGCCAATCGGCAAACACCTCTGGATATTTATTAGGGTTGGGAAAACGATGCAAGGTAATACCTGAAATAAAACTAATTGTTTTTTAAAAACGAACTTCAGGCTATCAGTTTTAAGATACTATCCTGCAAGAATGCCTAGTACTAACCAATATATACTAATCTGTATAAATAAAAATCAATGTTTGTATGAGTATGTTTGTCCTCTATGTGTTCTTAATCAGATGGTGATGCAACTTTGGTAAGTGTTTTGAGGATGCCCAGATGGTTCCTGGTTCTTTATATGTAAAATTATTGTTTGTGTGATGTCACTGACCCCTACTTCTACTCTGTTGGACCAGTTTTAAAGTAATTTTTGTGTGTGTTTAAGTGGGCCTCGAGACTATTTCAATTCACAATTAGACCAGGTAGGGTGCGCTACAACTGGGTTCCAGGATTTAGGTGAAATTATTTTTGTGTGTGAGTGGGTCTTGGGATGGTTTAGCCTCACAAATGGATCTGATAGATAACAATCTTTACATAACTCTTCTGTATGTGTGTATGTCACTAAACCTCTGCACTGATTTTGATAAATTTTCTGTATTTGTTTGGACCCAGTTCATGGCCCTGCAATCGGATTATTGAATTTTATATTTTAAGGGCAGGTCAACACATTTTAACTTTATATTCTTCAATAATACATAATAGCGAGTGAGTTGACTTGTTCATTAGCTCTGAACCAATTTTGATAAAATTAAATAGGATACTGCTAAACTTGAAAAATGTGAAACTTTCAATGAACATTGATATGAAAATTATGAGGTGCATAAAGTGTTCATAATACTGATATGACATAATTTTTTATGTTTTGAATAACACAAAGATAGACAACATAATATTTTTTCTTGATAAAGTATAAAATTATGTAATATTTTGAAAACTACATTAACTGTTTCATAAATCTGAGTGAATGGTTCTTTCATAAACAAGATCAATAACTGTTTATTATTATTTACCATTAGAACTGCTATGAAGTTCTGGGAAAACCTGTTAATTTTTTTACTTTAGAATAACATCCTTTACCTTTGTAAATACCTTTTAAAATCAGGTAATATATTTATTTATCCACTTATATAAAACTCAAAATACAGCAAGGTTATTGAAAATTTCAAGTCATTATTAAAAAAATAGGAATTAAATATGAAAAATCAGTTTACTTACCAGAAATAGGGCACTTGAAAATACAATTTTGTTTGCGTTGATCCATTTAAAATCAAATTACAATTCACACACAATGGTAAAATAACTGAATAAGTAATAACTATAAAAATATTACAGGAATTTAAGAAGAATAACAACATACAACAACAATAACAACACAAAGATCACAAAGTGACATTTCTGCAGTTATGTCGCATCCGGCATCTGACATAAGTTACGCTGCAGACATTTTAAAAATAAAAAAGTTTAGATTCATATAAATTTATAAGTATTGTTAAAATGCCAAAGTAAAAGTGCCCTAATTTATTTCTTTTTAATAGTTCACAGTATTTATGGGAAAGTGCAGATAATTATTTTCAAGTTTTAAATTATAGTGGTGACATCTGTCCGAATTAATAGTAATTACAAATTTAAGTCGTTTTATCTCTTGAGGGCACCACTTTCAAATGCAAATAGTTGTGAATGTATTGAACCTACTTAGTCATCCAAGTGAGTGTCCTTTCCCAATTCCCAAATTCAGTTAACCTTGCCATCACCAGCCAGAGTCTGCAGTTACTTCCATCTGCCCTAGAGGCTTTATAGATTTCTGTAGCATGTATTGCTAAAAATATTTTTTTATATATATTTATTTATATATTTATTACTAGTGTTCGTTCAACATTTAAAATTTGATGTGTTCTCCAACACATTAGAGAGGAATAAATTTTGAATGAATGGAGGAATAGGTGGTAGGTACTTTTATCATAGTGCATAAACAATCAAGATGGTGGATTGGTGGTTCTCAGTTATTGGCAATTTCATTATGTAGTTTTCTCACTATGCCACACACATTAGGCCATTGAAGAAAAATGTTGTGATGTTACTTGCATCTTGTCATCAAATGTTTTTGATAACCACCAGTTTTTATTCTTTAATACCCGCATGGAAAAATCCTAGGTGGTATATAATTATATATGTACTTATGTAATTATATACGTTCGTAAAAATATAATTAGGTGTTTTATTAATTTTTCTGTTCCGTATTGTACATCTCATCTAACAGTAATGGAAATAATTATAAAGCGATGTTCAGGGTCTTAGAAAAATTATGTGTATAATACAAGGATCTTATTGTGATAGGAGATATTAATTTATACTCGGCAAGCATAAATGTACCTGCATATTATATTATATGTTGTGACTGAATATCTTTACATACATATATCTATAATGTATTATGTGTGCCACGCTATCTTAATGATAGACGTTTGTTGGTTAATAAATAAATATATATAAACATTCAATACTACAGTTTCTTGATTTCACTACAATTACAAAGAAAGTATAAACAAGACAGCAATATAAAGAAAAGTCGCAGCCAAGCTGTTATGATATGAAGTTCCTAATATGTAATAAATGCCAGTGCACCTGACAACATATATGTTATTGAATTACAGTGATGGGTATCTACATCGCACTTGTAGCGCCATCTATTTTGCTAATCCGTTTTAATTAAATTAAACAGGGAGGAGTGTGATCACCACATTGATTGGCTGCAGTGTTACCAGATGGGGGGGATTCCCTGCAAATTCAGAGGGTTTTTTGACGTCGGGGGGGAGATTCGGGGGTAAAGATTCTTTGGGGGGACATTCGGGGGGAAATATTATGTTGTCAGAAATTTTTGGCGATATTTTAAGTATTAATAATTCATCTACAAACACAATTATCATCACTACAATTATTATATCTAAGTTATAATACGGTATTATTACTTTATCTTAGAATTATACTCTACTAGTAAATCATACTTCAATTGAATAGTTCATTTTAATAATTCAATTCATTCGTTTGTTCATTTACATCATTATTTTATTTATTATGCCGTCTCTACTCGTATGCGTCTATCTTATAAGCTACTTTCCGTTAGACTCACAACGACTACGTTCACAACCGCGGTTTTTCCCGTTCCACTTATTTGCTGGCGTCACAATCGTAAACTCAAGTGGAACGGTTATTTAACCCACCTATTTACACGGGTCGTTGTTACCACCCCCCCCGTGAGCGAAAATGATGACGTCATTAGTGACGTTTTCGCTACGACGGTAATTTTGCTTTTTATTTCTCCTTTAAAATAAGTAAAAACTGTTTTGGGGGTTTTTTTTGTCAAAAAGCTTATATTTGGGGTTTTTGACGAAAATTTGGGGTTCATTGACATGGTCATCTGGCAACACTGATTGGCTGGCCGCTGACAGTTATTACATGTTCACTGCAGTGTCAGTAGAACTTTTTTGTTCAGTTTTCCACATCAATATGTTAAAGAACTAAAGCCATACAACCTGGTTAGATATTAGTATTTAGTTAAGCTATCTTAACCCTATTTATTAGGTGGGTAACCAAATAGGAGAAATCCAAGAAAAAGTTCTTACTTATACCTTGTGCACTGTGGCATGGGGCAGGTGCTATTATGGGCCCAGAGCTCACGAGTATCTGGGAGTGGGAGTTTGAGGAACTAGAAGATTTTGTGCAGTACTTGTTGAATGATATCTGAATACAAAAACACGAGACCTGGTTTAAAAGTAATGTAAATTAACTGACAATGACCTAACATTTTTCTAAGTAGTGAGTTTTTTTAGCAAAACAGATGACAGATTCGGTGGAATTTTGATTTTATTTAAATTAATGTATTTGAGGACTTGTAAAACAAAATTCAGTTCAATTGACTGCCTGTAAATCACCACCATGCCCTCCAGAAATTAAAAATAAATAGAATAAAAGTCTGTCACAAAAATGAATTACTTTTAAAAAAGACAAGTGATTTCAGAGGGAACTTTTGTCTGCCAGTCTTTGAATTTATGTTATAGCAATTTTTTTTAATGCAAATTTAAGTAATAATGAGCTGTTATTCAGTTTCCATTAACAGTCCTAATGCCTATTTTTTTTACAAAATAATATCAGTTTTTATGCACAAATATTGACTAGGAAAGAAACAATTTTAATTGCTTTAATGTATAGACTGTATAGGCATGGCATTTTTAGAATTTCATAATATGATAGATAGATATTCTAGGAAATAAATCATTCCAAAATTATATGTAGGGAAACATTTTTCACTAACCTCATCTTCATCTGGGACTGCAGTTTTAAATAATTTTTGTCCAATGAAGCATGTCTTTTTGAAATGTTTGCTGCATAGCGCCTTGTGTTGAGTATATAGGCTTCTTTGAAATTCAGTTGAACTCCAGTCATTGTTTGGGTAACAATATTTAGCCCATAACAAGCAACTGGAAAGAAATTACTAGCATAAGGTAAATGTTTGGTGATCTAAAACAACCTGCAATTATCGACTGAAATATTTATTTATATTAATTCACTAACAAAAACATTTGTGTCTGAAATATACGTACATAGTCATAATTACAATTATAAAAATTTCTAATTTACAATAAACATTCTTAACTTTACAAAAATATGTCACTCGAAAGGTATTTTATATAATCATTACAACTCACCGAAGACTGTTTGTTGTGCCTGGTCTCGGAAAGCGATGCAAGCTTATTGTAGGATTTTGTGCCGGTGAAGTCCTACACTTGATGCACTTTCTAAACTTTTCACGTGAATATTGCATTGTGAAAGTAACAGACTTAAATGTCTCAAACTCTTTTTCTCGTTAAAACGCTCGACTTAACGTTACCCATAGGAGAAAACCCAAAATTGTGAACAAAATGTTGTAATGAAATTTACCAAAAAACCGTTGGCCACAAATTCACTATTTGTCCAGGGCCTTGTCATTTTAAACAACCAGTCCACAAACGTCCCACGGTTAGACACGGGCTTTATTATTATCACGAGGAAAATTATAGGTTTAAATAAACAAACAAATTACAAAAAATACAAAAGTAAACAAACAAACATGTGGTGGCGTGACAGCTGATAGTAATCGTACGTCAAACGACAACCGAATCCGAAGTGTCAGTAAATTTTTTTGTTCTTTTCACCACACCGACAGGCAAAAGAACTAAAGAAATACGATCTAGTTAGATGTCTATCAGTACTTTGTATTTTAAAACAAAAGCATCCGATTGCCGACCACAAGCCGCGTGAGGTCAAAGATCGCGTGTGGGTTTCGCCAGGTCCACGTGGCACTAAGAAGTCACGTATGAAATGCTACTGCCACATCGCAATTATGTAAACCTACCAAAATCCCTGTCTCATCTTCGAACGTCCCTTGTCGGAGCACGCTTGCACATTCAGTCATTCACCTACACCCGGACGGACGACGGCCGGCCCCTTTAGAGGCCTTACCGGAGCGCTGGATCTCCGGATACCTCTGGTCTCACCTCGAGAGGACATCTCGGGCCTTTGTGTCCGGCCGTATCCGGCTGTATTTTGTCAGACCAGACTTAACCCTATTTATCACGCGGGTAACCAAATTGAAGAAAACCAAATAAAGGTTCTTACTAATTCTTTCGTCGTAGTGCATGAAAATGGTTGAAAAATACAAAAGTTAGATCAATTGGTCGAATGTAAAGCTTCGCCAAGTAATCCCAAAATTAAAAGTATTTGAGGTATATAGATTAGAAGATATTATTAAAAGACACTAGACAGGCGATTTGGTGGGAACGTTTGACTGGCAGCCTTCTGAATCTATGTTATAGCAATTTTTTTAATACAAATTTAGTAATAATTAATAACGAGTTTAATGAGCCATTATTCACCTACTGTCTGCTTTTATGTAAAAATATTGACTAGAAAAGAAACAATTTAAAGAAACAAAAACAAAGTTTTTACTATTAAAACTATGTTTTAAGCACAGTATCTTATTTGACTTTTATTCGGAATTTTTAAAAAAAAATGTAATACTACATTATCACTATGAGAGTTCCATAGAAACTTCATACACACTTGTATATATGAAATATGTGCTAGACTTCAATACCAACAAAAAAAAGATGAGGCATAATGATGATGTTATGGCAGAGCTGCCAATATAACCATTTCAAAGAAGGATGTATACGCCTGCATAATTTTAATATATTATGTTTATATGAAAATGTAGGAATACTACATTCTAGCTACTAAAAAAATGATGATCATGATGATACTTAAACAGTGTTTTAAAAGTGAGAGTATTCCAGAAAAGAATATTTAACTTACTAGATGTAGTAGTCCAAGAGCCACAGTAGTTATGTTCCTTAGATACAATACAAGTCAGCTCTATAAAACAATCTATATGATCATGACTTACGATAGAAAGCAGCCAAGTGCAGGACAGAACCTATGGACTAGGAATATAGCCTAAAAATTAAATACAAACCTGTTCGATCATTTTTAGCAATGTTTAGTGGAAATCCAATGAACAGCTCATCTGCCAATGGTTTTGCAGACAGTCTTACAGATGGAACAGCATTTTTTTTAATTGTGTCTTTTTTTTCTTGAAATTGCTTGACCGAAAATGACTTCCACAAATATGCTTTAATGTGCTCTAAACTCTTACAAGTTCTCGCGAGAATATGGAGGGTTATCGAAGTTCTCAGTATAATTCTCGCACTTAATGACACGACGATAGGAGTAGGGATTGCTGTTTGCTATATGATATATCTTTATTGTTAGTGTATAATAATTGAAGACTGACTTCTAAAAATCACAAAACTAAGAACTAAATATTTTCTATAACAATTTAGTAATCATTTCTTGTTCCTTTTAATGTAACTATGTATATAATATGAGTAGTTTTATAGTATTTTGGAGATTATATTTTAGTTTTAGTTCTGTTTGGCACCAACATCAAAATTATATATCAACTAGCTTCTGCCCGCGAATTCGTTCGTGTAGAATAATAAAAAAAAAGTAAGTTAAAAATCCCCGCGATTTTGAAACATTCTTCATTGGTGCTCCCCTCCTATTGCTCTTAACGTGATGGTATATAGCCTATAACCTTCCTCGATAAATGGGTTATCTAACACTGAAAAAAATTTTCAAATCAGACCAGTAGTTCCTGAGATTAGCGCGTTCAAGCAAAGAAACTAAGAAAGAAACTTATCAGCTTTATATATATACATGAGATAAAACTCTCTCACTGACACCACACACTGTCAAAATCTCCGCTTCTGTTATGTTACCTTGCAGAAAAATTACTTTCAGTCTGTTATAAGCTGTTTAATTAAAGCTTCTTTAACTATCCCACGAGATTTAACGACTCTTTAATTTTTCGGGATCAAAAGTATCCTATATGTTGACCAGGGATATAAGCTACCACAAAACAAAATTTCATGTCAATTGGCCCAATGGGGATTGTTCACTTTTTTCAATCTGGCTATTTGAAAAACCATTTCGAGGAATAGTGTCCCTAATCATTTCTGTCTAGTTAAAATTCCAAAAAACATATGATCTTGTATTTTGTAATAAATGCGTTTGACCTTACTAAATCCAATCAGGTGTGCCGTCTGCGTGTTTGTCTGCTTCAGGTGTAAAAAAAATCTAGCTGTACATTATTTGATTTAACTTATGTAACATGGATTTTCCCTAAAGACCACTTTAAAATTTTTTACGATAACTATAGAAAATAGTAATGCTTGAACACGAAAAATTATAAGCCTAGTGACAAAATACACTAAAATGATCACAATACGTAATGAGTAATGACAGTGATATTTAAATAAGTAGCACAGATTACTAGGATTAGATATAGATAAAACTTGCTTTTATTATTTTTGTTTTCTAGGCAAAGAAATCAATTTTTTTTTTTTTTTTTTTTTTAATTGCAGGAGTTCAGCAGACAGGCAGACGGCCCACTTGATGGAAAGCGGTTACCATCGCCTATGGACATTTGCAACACCAAAGGTGCTACAAATGCGCTGCTGCTCTCTTAAGGGAGACTGGAACCTGGTCACCAATGCCGGAACACAACTCAAGGTTGTTATGGCGACATACTTTAGACCAGGGGTGGTAGCCATCCAGTCGGGCAAATGCCCTACCACCGGGCTGTGGGTTCAAACAATACAATTTACATCAATGTAAACTTGTGCCTTATGATGTCATCGGAGAAATAACTTTAAAATCGAATTATAAAAAAACTAACACTTAAAATACAAAAATATTGAAATTAGTATCTTAAAATAGCCTATTTTACGTAATAAAAATATAAAATCAGAGGGTAATTTTTTGTGAACAATCCCCATTGTTTCAGAGATTAGCCGGTACAAACAGAGAAACGAAAAAATTGAAAAATATATAAATTAGTTCTATTTGACTTCTTACATCCCCTTGACTCAGTTTTAAGCATTTTTTTCAATGTACAGAAATTTGACCTCTACAATTTTATTATATAAGGCTGGGGAAAAAGTTTCTTCATATTTTATAAAAGTTCAGAAGGTTTTTTTATAAAGTTTATTTACATTTGACTATAGTGTTTTTAATTATATATTAAAATATTCTATTTTCTTAAATTTTCGTAACTTGTATACATAATAAAACTATGTTTTAATGGTTTTAAGTGCGGTAATTTATTTGATATATGGCACTTAATATCATAAAAATATATTTTTATTACGTATACAAGTCGCAAAAACTTAAGAAAACATTATGTGAACTAGTACGGTCTGGAAAATGCAAATCAAATAAATTACTGCACTTAAAACTGTTAAAACAAAGGTTTATCATCACTAGAGGCCACTTATTAGAATTTAAAAAATTACTGGGATTGTTTGCAAGTATGTGTGTCAAATACTGGAATAACGTAAATATTAACATAACAAAATAAGGTGTTAGTTAAAAGTTCTTGAACATTACCTGATTTGCTGGAAAAACTATCTTGTGTAATTAAAATGGGTGATTCAATAATATATTGTGGGTAAGCATCACTTTCTTGGAACAGATCTATCTTTTGACTTGTAACTACAACTGATTGTGAACTACTTGTTGATGGTTGTAATGTTTTTTTTCTAGAAGGTAGACAATCAAATTTTGAAGGCACACATCCAGCTTTCATTCTAATTTTTTTAACTGAACCCATAATGCGATATTTTATGTAATTCTCCATGTCACTAGGCAACTGAAACATTAAAATTATACATAAATAACAGTCTATAACTTCTAAGTGAAAGCATAATAATCTATATAAAAATTTACCCAATTTCTCAAAATACAAGTATATTATATAGGTGTATGTACATAGTATAATAAGGTGATACTTACATCAAAATGATCTTCACAAAAATAAATCGAAGAGGTAGTTGATATTTGAGAAGCATCGTATCTTCCTGCAAGTCGCAACCAATTTCTACGTATTTCAGTTTTGGACGGTACAATTATGAAAAGTTTCTCAGGTGTATTTTTTGAAGTATTGGTACATTGAGGCACTACACACCAACGGTAACTTTTGCGATTCATATTAACAAAATAATTCGGAAAACAATCAAGTATCAGCAAAATTCACAGGTTGAGCCGCCCTAAAAAGTCTTTTATACATATCACAGAGTAAATTAATTTAATAGGAGATGACAAATTAACTTCTAACAGTAGGTATAAAAAATAATTTATATGTTAGTCTGAAGTCTGAAGAGCTAATTTATATACATAATTTTATTCTGGAATACGTTGAATAAAAATAAAATGTTTGTTGTTGATGTTTTTTTTTAGTAGAATTCGCCACAAAGGCTGGCAAAGGAATCTTAGTCCATACAGCCAAGTCCGATGTATAAATAAATCTTCGTATAGTAGTAGAGCAGTTGTATTGTAGGCTACAACCCACGCCATTCAACGGAGTTCTTGTGAAAACTCGAAAGGCCACATTTGACTATACAGTTCACATTTCTCACAAAAACACATAATTATTACTCAAAAACTATCAATATCCTACAACTATTGTTCATTTTAGAGTATTTATACACATTTTTAGAAAATAAAACTGCACAGCACAACGTCACCTTTCAGTTCCCGCCAAAAATTCCCCAGCTTCTTGGACATAACAACAGCGTTGCCAGATGACCATGACAATTAACCCCATTTTTTTTCAAAAACCCCAAAAATAAGCTTTTTGAGAAAAAAAACCCCCAAAATAGTTTATACTTATTAATTCTAATTTATTATAATCTATAATCATTATATAATCTATAATAATTATATATATCATTATATAATCATTAAATATTATAATCTTTAAAGGAGAAAGAAAAAATAAAAACCACCGTCGTAGCGAAAACGTCACTAATGACGTCATCATTTTCCCTCACGGGGCGCTCACAACGACCCGTGTCAATAGGTGCGTTAAATAACCATTCCACTTGAGTTTACGATTGTGACGCCAGCAAATAAGTGAAACGGGAAAAACTGCAGTTGTGAACGTGATCATTGTCAGTCTCTAACGGAAAGTAGCCTATGGGATACGACGCATACGAGTAGAGACGGCATAATAAATAAATAACGTAAATGAACGAACGAATGAATTGGATTATTAAAATGAACTATTGAATTGAAATATGATTCACTAGTAGAGTATAATTCTAAGATAAAGTAATAATACCGTATTGTGACTTAGCTATAATAATTAAAGTGATGAGAATTGTGTTTGTAGATGAATTATTGATACTTAAAATATCTCTCCAAAATTTCTCACAACAAAATATGTTCCCCCGAATGTCCCCCCAAAGAATCTTTACCCCCGAATCTCCCCCAGACGTCAAAAAAACTCCCGAATTTGCAGGGAATCCCCCATCTGGCAACACTGTTTGGAGGTCTTCGGGTATAAATGAAAGAATGTTGTGTGTTTGAATTGCAGTTCAGGAATGCATATCTATTTGGTAAAAATACCGATTCATATTTTACAATAGAGCACACATTTAGCTGCTAAACAAAATATAATATTTAATAATAATAATAAGCGCACTCAAGAGGTGACACGTGTCGCGGTGAGGTGAGGCGAGGTATGCGCGGAGGGAAACGCCGGGGGCCCGACTAGGGCAGCGCGCTACGCGCTTGCCGATCATTTGTGAGCGGCCGCCGTGGTGATCGGACGTCTGCGGCTACAGGGCTCCCCCTCAAGCGAAGCGTACCGGTGGTTTAACTCGACGTCCGCTGCTGGTGTGAAAATTGTCTGTGCCAACTGCCTTTTTCAAGGCATCCGTACGGTCGCCACACATTGTCTTTTTCAAGGCACCCGTATGGTCAATACACACTGTCTTTTTCAAGGCACCCCTATGGTCAATATACACTGTCTTTTTCAAGGCACCCGTATGGTCACTACACACTGCCTTTTTCAAGGCACCCGTATGGTCACTACACACTGCCTTTTTCAAGGCACCCGTATGGTCACTACACACTGCCTTTTTCAAGGCAACCATGTTTCCGCACCGATCTTTACTGCAAACTGCCTTTTTTAAGGCATCCTCCTGGTTTCCAACTGCAGGGTGAGTTGGTACAGTACACAGCTTTAGGACGTAGGCGGGCTTCAGGCGGTCGATTGAGACGTTGGTTTCTCTCCCAGGAAGCTTGATTTTGTAGAATTTATCATTTCGTTCCAGGATTGGGTAGGGTCCTTCGTAGGGAGGCTGAAGTCGTTTCTTCACGGCGTCGACTCTGACGAATACGTTTTCACATGTTGCTAGGTCGTGATGTACAAATGTCTTCAGATTATTCTCGTGTGTAGTGTCTGTGGTTGGAGTTAGGTTTCTGATAGTTGCTTGAAGTTTATGAACGAAATCTTCGTGTAGTGGTATAGTTTGTGGTTTGGTAGGCGTTATGAAGGTTCCGGGAACACGTAGGGCTGTGCCAAAAGTTATCTGCGCGGCACTCGTTTTTGTGTCTTCACGCACAGCGTTTCGTAGGCCGAGTAGCACCGTTGCCAATTCGTCCGTCCATTTTCCGCCGTTTTGCAAACGGGCGGTTAATGCTGTTTTAAGCGTGCGGTGCCATCGTTCAACTATCCCGTTGCTTTGTGGGTGATAGGCGGTCGTTCTGGTTTTCTCTATTCCTAGTAGTCTAGTTACTGATTGAAATAGCTCTCAAATTGTCGACCCTGGTCCGAGGTAATAGTTGTAGGGCATCCAAAACGAGCTATCCATTGGTCGTAAACAGTCTTGGCAACTTGTTCCGCTGTTATTTCACTGAGTGGTATTGCTTCGGGCCAACGAGTAGCACGGTCGATCATCGTGAGTAGGTATCTGTGTCCTTGCGCTGTTGTAGGAAGCGGTCCAACTATATCTATGTGTAGATGTTGAAAGCGTTCAGTTGGCGGGAACGATGCGGGTTCGCTGTGTGTGTGTCGTTGTATTTTGGCGCGCTGGCACGGTACGCATGTTTTTGCCCATGTTCCGATATCGGTGTTCATAGATGGCCAAAAGTATTGTTGTTGTATCATCTTGCGTGTAGTTCGTATTCCAGGGTGACTGTTCGGGCTAGATAGCCCAGCGGACTGTATAGATAGGCTAGATTCCTGCTTGTCGGATGTTGTTTCAGTTCCCTTGCGACTCGTAGTATACACTTATGGTCTATCACTTACTTGTAGACTTGTAGCAGCGAAGTGGAAGTTTTGGGCCGGCCTTGTAAGTATCACTCCCGCCGAAATCGCACGCTTATCGTTCACAATTGTCTTTGAGCACTCACGGTACCGTTTTCACCAATATAGTATAGTTATTATCCGATATCATATATTTATATTTCCGCCGGAAGGTAACACACGTCTTCACTCGGTCAAGGTCGCGGGAGGAAGAGATGGCGGCTCGCCGCGCCGTCCAGTTATATAGACCGTGTATAAAAGTCGCATGAACACACCCCCCCCTAACCAAGGCCCAGCCTTGGTTCTCAACAATTCAAAGGGAGCCGACATAGTTTCGAGGCGGGTCTCGTCAAGACTCCATCCCTCGTCCTCACTTCCGCTATCCGTACAACCCCGTCCTTACCCGGAAGTAATTTAACTATCCGACCGCGTTTCCAATGAAGTGGTGGTAAGTTATCTTCTTTGATTAGAACTAGGTCATCTAACTTAGGAGGTTCCGTTTTAGAGTTCCATTTAAACCGCTGTTGCAACGTGTGCAGATATTCCGACCGCCAACGCGTCCAAAAGTGCTGAGACATCTTTTGGATTTGTTGAAATTGAGTTAAACGTTGTATACCAACATCCTCGTAAGGGTACTCCGGGAGAGCAACAATTGGCTGTCCAATTAAAAAATGTCCGGGAGTTAACACCTCAAAATCCGCGGGATCCGTACTCAGGGGACACAAAGGCCTCGAGTTCATAACCGCTTCGACTTTGGTGAAGAATGTGGAAAGTTTTTCAAAGGTTAGCCGGGCATCACCGAGTACGCGTTTCGCATGAGTCTTGGCCGACTTAACTGCCGCTTCAAAGAGACCGCCGTGATTAGGGCTCGCCGGTGCATTAAACAGCCACGTAATGTTATCTTTGGCTAACCGCCGTTCTAAGTCCGAGTGATGGTCGCGTAAGAACGAATATAATTCACGTAAATATTTGTCCGTTCCGGTATAGTTAGTTCCGCAGTCTGACCTGACAAGAGATGGAAGACCTCTACGCGATATGAACCGCGAGAAAGCAGCGACAAAAGCTTCAATCGTAAGTTCCGACACGATTTCTAAATGAACTGCTTTTGTGGCCAGACAGACAAACACACATAAATAACATTTTTCTATTCTAGCATTCCGTAATGAACTGGACTTTATATAATACGGCCCCGCAAAATCCGTGGCTGCTCCTTGAAAAGGCCGAACTGCTCTTACGCGATCCGCCGGTAAATCTGCCATAAAGGGCTGTGTAGGACGTGGCCGCGCCCTATAGCATTGCACGCATCTGAATACAATCTTCCGTGTAACGCGCCTAGCTGACACTATCCAATAAGTCCGAGATAAAATGGCCGCTAATGCATAAGCGCCGACATGACAATATAATGCATGATAATGCGTTACCAAAAGTTCCGTAAACAGACTTGTAGCAGGCAATAATATTGGATGCCGCGCGCTGTACGGTAATTCTGATGCGGATATCCGTCCGCCAACCCGTAATATATTATCTTTATCTATAAATAAGTTCAACCGCCGCATAGCCGTACGTATAAGCTTTCCCGTTTTTAAAGCGTTAATTTCCTCCTCAAAGTGCGAAGCTTGCACCATCCTAATTAAATGTAATATAGCGTTTCTACGCTCTGAAACCGATATATTTCCGCTAAGCCTAGAACTTTTATTCTTATTTTTACAATTTACCGAAAAACGTAATAAACAAGCCGTAACATTAATCAATTTATCAAATGAACTATAACGCTTAAGTAAGTCAAATTCCGAGTCTATTACACCGACATGGACTACCTTAGCTCGCAATCCGGGCAGATCACTTATAGAAAGATCTGATATATTAGCGGGCCACATTTGCTTTGGTTGGTGAAGCCAATTAGGGTTCCACCAGAGTTGGTCTTGAATCAAAGTCGCCGCCGTCGCTCCACGTGACGCTACGTCCGCACAATTCAACTCGCTGGGCACGTGACGCCATCGAATGGGAACCGAGGAAGAATTTATTTGGGAAACTCTGTTGCCTTCAAAAACCTGCAATTTATGAGCTGGCATATGCAACCAAGCTAACACGATCGTACTATCACACCAACCGTATACGTCGTCGAAAGTGATAGACTCGTCCATCGTGGAGACCACGTGATTGACAAGAGTAGTCATCAACGCCGCGCCGTTTAGTTCTAATTTAGGAATAGTCTGTTTCGTCTTTAGCGGGGCTACTCGAGATTTGGCTATGAGCAACCGCACAACAACCGTTCCCGCCGTGTCTTCCGATCTGATGTAAACCGCCGCAGCGTACCCTACCGAGGATCCGTCACAAAAGCCATGTAAGGTGAACCGCATCGACCCTACCGACCCTGCCGTTTTTAAAGGACGTGGTATAACTACACCTTGTAAGTTTGGCAAATCGGCTAAAGTGCCTTGCCAACTTCGTACAATGTCGTCGGGTGCGGGAGCATCCCAATCGACCTTCCGGGACTTATCACCGCTACTTATCAGGGATTGAAGTAGCAACTTTAGTTTAAAAATTACCGGGGCTACCCAACCTAAGGGATCGTACAGTCTGGCTACGACTGACAGAATACTTCGCCGTGTGACCGTGTTATCCGATGGTAAATTTAAACGATAGGTGAAGCTATCCGAAGCTGGATCCCATTGAATGCCTAGTACCTTTATGAGGCCGGAACCGTTCACGTCTTCAAACGTCCTAGGACTCTCTAAGTGATCTAAAGGTAAGCCACGTAGTAACTCTGGTACGTTAGAAGACCACTTTCGTAATTCGTAGCCGGCCGTAGACATAAGGTCAATTAATTCTTGCTGTAACTCGCGAGCCTCCGATAAAGTATCTGCGCCGCCGTTTAAATCGTCAACATAACTTTTCTTGCGTAACAGTTGAGCCGCCCGGGGGTACTTACGCCCTTCATCCCGGGCCAATTGGTGGAGACACCGAATGGCAATGTAAGGACTAGACTTCAAACCGTAAGTATTAGTCGTCAGCTGATAAAGTAGTAACGGTTGATCAGGAGATGGCCGCCAAAATATCAACTGGTACCTCCGGTCCTCTGGATGTATCCATGTCTGCCGAAACATCATGCGCACGTCCGTAGTAAAAACATAACGCGGCGCGCGAAAATTTAAAATAATTACCGTAATATCATTCTGAAGCCGTTCACCTGCATATAAGCAATCATTAAGTGACACGCCTGTACTAGTTTCTTCACTGCCGTTAAATACAACGCGTATTTTACCGTCCCGAAAAACACCGTGATGAACGAGGATATAGGACTCCTCATTTGAATTCAAATTAAAATTAGAAATTTCCATGTGGCCGAGTTTAAGATATTCTTCCATAAATGATACATATTTATCACGAAACTCCGGTTGCCGTAACATTCTACGTTCTAACGACGAGAACTGCCGAAGTGCTTTATGTGTGATATCGCCTAATCTCCGGTGATTAGGTATCAGTGGGAGGCGCACCATATATTTGCCATCAGGCTCCCGTACCGTACTTGAAGTAAATAAAAGTTCACACTCAGTGTCCGCCGGGTCCCTAATTTTTATCCTGGGCGGTTCCTCACACCGCCAGAATTTTTCAACCGCTTCCAAAAGCGATACTCCGGAAAATGAAGTAAGATTATTAAAGTTTACCGAATTATTTAAATTAACCGAAGAACTATGACCGAAAATTGCGTAATCAAAAATAGTACCTAGTGCATAAAGACCGTTAGGACCGATTTGAACCGAATAACCATTTAAAATTTGACCTAAAATGTCACAACCGAAAATTATGTCTATCTTAGACATTCGATAAAATCCGTTATCCGAAATATGTATGTCACTACTGGCAACACCAATCCGAAAAGCTAAATAATTAGTTGGTTTCTTTAAAACCACCGCCGTAACCGATAATAATGGATGCCCTGTCCGTTCAGGCCTAAAATTAACTAAAACTATTTGATTAGTACTGTTAGCATTAATCCCGCCAATACCGACTAAAGGTGTATGTAAATAATGTCGCTTTAAGCCCAATTCGGATACAAAGTTGCTCCGAATAATTGAAACCTGAGAACCGAGATCCAAAAGTGCCCTCGCTTTTATAAAGTCCCCGCGAACCGATTTAGTTTCAATAATAACCGTAGGCAATACTACATTATCCGCCAGTACCGGTATTGAAGCGACATTGTTGTTTTTTAATTGCTATAGAGAATAATTATTACGTTGCTGCCGATTCTCCGATGGCGCATGGGCTGAAGTTGCCGGCGCGTCGTACGAACGTTGTGGGTTGAGATGGTCAACGCGCGTCGAGTCGGAGCTATATTGCGCGGGCGCCCGATCGTAGCGCGCTGCCGCCGCCGCCCGCGCCCTTCCGTCCGAACCTCCCTGCGATGGCGAGTGCATGCGCCGATGCACATTGTCACTATTGAAAGCCGGAGAACGGCGCGCTCGCGCGGGGGGTGGTGATCGCCTAGTCATATGCATCTCGTGCCGTGGGACGGCTTTTTTTTTTTTTTTTGTTTGAGGCGAGGAAAAATGCTGACCGATTTACGCACTCTCAGGGCCGTCACTAGGAAACGGCGCGCATCCATCGGGGGCGATAACGCTAGCAATAGTATGCTTTTTTGCGCTTCGTCCGCGATGGCTTGACACTGAGGAGTGTGGAAGACTCAGAGCGATGCCGCACGGGCGAGCAACCTCAATACCCACTAAAAAACCTCTCCTCCCGTCGACCCTGCGCTTTGTTGTGAAGGAAAGACTGAGATATAGAACATAGTTACGCAACAGTCGATCCAGCGCAATAAAGTGCCTGGAGTGTGCCCTGGGAGAACACACCCCACTTCGAAACTGGGGCTGAATCCCTTGCGTTGCCTAGTAGCAAGGGGCCCCTCGTACCGGAACCTAACTCAGGGAGGGAAGTAATGCGCGTACCTGCCTCTCCGGGTGCTAGCTGAAGGCCGGCGACCTCGGGTGGAGACATTAGCACGCGCTGCAGGACTTCGCTCCCTATCCCTTTCTGCGGGATCGTCTCTGCATGGGCCTCACCTGTGCAGGGGAGCGACGGGTACGAAGATGGATTTCGTACACCGTTATCAGGCAGCATTCCAGAGTCACTGGATAGTGCGCTTGACGGTGTCGTCCACGCATTTAATTATCCCCGCCCTGATTCGCCCGCCTGTGGACAAGTGGTCTACACGGCGGCCGGAACAGCGACGGTGGGGGGCGGTCGCCCCACGACGACGGTGGCCTATAGCGCGCAGGCCTCACCTGCGCCCATGACACTGGCTTGCGACCTATCGGTTCGCAACGTCGGGGACGGCCGTCCCACGACCCCGGTTGTCGCGCGAGCTTCACTCGCGCTATCGACCGAGGTCGTGAATAGGGAATTTGTAGGCGCGGCAGCGGCGACCCCTTCGTCTTCCTTCCCTACTGGGATGGGAGTCGCTGTCGCGACGTCGGTGCCTGCGTGTGCAGCGGTTGCGGCGGCGACGGCGACGGCGGCGGCGTCCACGTCTTCGTCTTCGGCGGCTGCAACTTCGTCCGCGTTCGCGTCCACAGGTTCGTCGTCTTCGGCGGCGGGTCCAGCGACGCGAGCTACGTCTTCGGGGACGTTTGTGCCCCCTGTTTCGTGTGCCCCGGTATTTGTCGCCGGATCGAGGTCACGGTTCTGGGACCGATCTCAGAGCAGTGGCGCCGATTCGACCGCCACGTCGGGTGCCTCCACCCCAGCGCGCGCGCGCTCGCCTTTGCGCCCCGCGTGGGGCGCAACCGAATCGACCGCGTCGGCCGCGTCCGTACTCGCGGGTGCGGAGGCCTTCCTCCGCACAGAGGGGGGGGGAAAAGGGGCGCAAGGCGCGCAAGGCAACCAACGCCAAATTGGTCGCGGCTAGCCAGTGCGCCGCCCTCGTAGGGGACATCACTGCCCTCGGCCCCGGGGAGCTGCGCCTCGCGGCGAGCGCCCAGGTGGCCGAAATCCTCCAGATCGCCCAGACGTCGGGCAATCTGAAGGGGGGCTACGTGCGTCGGCTGAAGGATGCCGCGAACAGAGTGTCGGACATTGTCGACACTCTGGTCACGCGGAATCCGGAAACCGAGGCGTGGAAGCTCGGCAACGAGAATGCGCGTTTGCGC
The DNA here is from genome assembly GCA_949752895.1 of Dendrolimus pini. NCBI lineage: Eukaryota > Metazoa > Arthropoda > Insecta > Lepidoptera > Lasiocampidae > Dendrolimus > Dendrolimus pini. Next base: position 10,849,648 of record OX457146.1, read on the forward strand.
ATGGAAGTAAACTCTTTGCGGGAGGAAAATCTCTCCTACCGCAAAGAGTTTGAAGAGATGCGCAAGGCCCTTAAGGCCTCTGCTCCGGCCGTGGAGCCGGCGCCTGCCGTCGTGGCGGCGCCGCCCCCCGTGCCCATCAAGCGGAAGGCACGGGCGGTCGCGGTGGAGGTGGCGGCGATTCCGGAATCGCCCGCTGCGCCCGTCGCGACTAAAAAATCGCGTCCGACCCCCGCCGCGGTGGCGGGGTCGATACCGGTTCCCGCCGACGGGGCGGAACCGGCCGCGGCGCCCGCCGACGGGGCGGCGCCGCCGTCCGTCCCACTCGGGCGCGGCGGCGTTGAGTACGATGCGTTCGTGCGCGTCGTGCTCGATGCCGTGGCGCCACTCATCAACGCGAGGTTCGCCGCCATCGAGGACAGGCTGGGCCCCGCGCCGACCCTCCGTCCACCACTTGCGGCCGACGGAGGCAAGGCGCCGGCGCCCAGGCCGACTCCTCGCGCGTCCGTCGCGAAGCCCACCGGAGGGCCCAAACCGGCCACGGCTGCCGCTGCAGTCCGCCGGGGTCTGGGGGAAGCGAGTACCCCGGTCCCGATGGAGGTAGTGGCGGCCCCGGCCGCCGGGGTGGCAGACTCCCCACTGCCACCGACCCCCCCCGCGAGGAAAAAGCACAGGGGGGGCGTGAAGCGAACGCTCCGAAAGCGGAGAAAGGCGGCCCGCGCCGCCGCCGCTGCCTCGGCGGCCTTCGCTTCGGCGCCCGCCCCAGTTGTTTCGGCCTCTGGGCGACAAATGGCCCCCGCGTCCGCGCCATCGGTGGCGCCCGTCCCGCGCGCCCGACGTGCCACCCCGTGTGTGGCACCGTCGCCGGCGCCCGTGGCGCGCGCCCCTCACGTCGCCCCGTACGTCGCGCCGCCGCCGGCGCCCGTGGCCCCCGCCCCCGCCCCCGTTCCCGAGGGGGGGGCGTGGTCCACGGTCGTAGGGCGGAAAAAGGGTAAGGGGGCGAGGGCCAACGGACCCCCTCCCCCCCCCCCCCCCAGGCGCAAGCTGCTGCCCCACCGACGGGGTGGAGGCAACAACCGCGGAAGCAGGCCGCGAGGCCTGCCGTCGTTCTCCGCGAGCCGAAGTCGGCCGCAGTCATCATTAGACTGCTGCCGGCAGCGGCCGCGAAGGGTGTCGGCTATCGCGAGGTCTTCGCAAAGGCCTCGACGGTGGTCGACATCACCGCCATGGGCCTCCGCGAGGGGCTGAAGGTGGTGCGGACCGCCAGGGACGCGCGTCTCCTCGAGTTCCAGCCGGGACCCGAGAGCGCGGCCAAGGCGGACCGCGTCGCCGAAGCCCTGCGCGGGGCCCTAGAAGGGATGGCTGAGGTCGTCCGCCCCGTAAAGCGTGGGGAGCTTTACGTCTCAGGGCTGGACGACTCAGTCACGGTCGATGGGCTTCGTGACGCGATCGCGCGCGCAGGCAACTGCCGGCGCGACGACGTGCTCACGAAGCACATCGGTGCAGGACCGGGCGGATTGGGCGCATCATACGTGCTGTGCCCCGTCGCTGCCGCCAAGACCATCGTCGGGTTGGGCTACCTTCTGGTCGGCTTCACCTCGGCGAAGGTCGAAGCACTGGAAGCCAGACCGATACGTTGTTACAGATGTTTCAACGTCGGTCATGGCACCCAAACTTGTCCGGACACGTGCCCGGACCGGACTAACTTGTGTCTCCGCTGCGGTAAAAGCGGACACAAGATGCCGGACTGCACGGCACGGAAACCCCACTGCGCGGCGTGCGCAGCGGGGGGACTGAACGCGGCCCACCCCACGTTGGCGAGGTTCTGCCAACCTCCCTACGTGAGGGGCCAATTCGTCCACTCGCGGGCGAGACCACGTACCGGCAAATCGGGAGTACAGACAATGGACACCTCCAATGCCTAGTACACCCGTAACGACGTTCTTTCAAGCTAACGTAAACCACTCCCCCACCGCTCAGGACTTGTGCCTGCAGGCGATGGCGGAGTGGCAAGCGAATTTAGCCGTAATAAGTGAACCTTATTACGTCCCTCCTTCAGGGAACTGGGTGGGCGATCTCGATGACATGGTAGCGGTGGTGGCCAGAGCCGGGTCCGGCACACCGCTTACATGTCTCGAAAGAGGAAAGGGCTATGCTGTGGCGGAGAGCGGAAGTATCGTCGTCATAGGCGTTTACTTTTCGCGCAACCGCCCCCTGGCGGAGTTCGAGCTTCACTTGGACGCCGTCGGGGCTGCCGTACGCAGACTGTCGCCCAAAACGATCTTCGTGATGGGCGACTTTAATGCAAAGCACCTCTCCTGGGGAAACGTAATCACGGACGCTAGGGGTCGGGCGGTCGAGGATTGGGCTCTTCAAGCCGGCCTGACCATACTGAACCAGGGGTCGGTCCAGACCTGCGTGCGCGCGCGGGGTGGATCGATCATCGACCTGTCATTCGTCACTCATGCGGCCGCCCGCAGAGTGACCGGATGGAGGGTGCTGGAGGAGGTGGAGTCGCTCTCTGATCATCGGTACATCAGATTTGAGCTCACGACCCCCTCCTCCGGTCCGAGCCCTGTTCACCGTCGCCCCCCTCTCCTCCCGCGTTGGGCCCTTACCAAGCTCGAGCCGGAGCAGGCCGAGGAGCGGGCACTCTCGGAAAGCTGGGCCTACCCAGCCGACTTCGCGAATCTGGATACGCAGGCAAAGCACATGCGCAAGACCCTGACGAGGGTTTGCGACGCTGCGATGCCACGCGTCTCCAAGCGGCAGCCTCCGTGCAAGCAATCGGTCCACTGGTGGACCGAAGAGCTGGGCGAGATGCGAAAGGCAGTTCGCATCATCAGCCACAGGCTCAAACGCTGCAGGGCGCGCCGTCCTCCGGACTTCGTCGCGGAAAATGGACTCGTGGGCGAGTTTAGAGAGGCCAGAAAGGCCCTTTCGATTGCAATACTGCGATCGAAAGCCCGGGCTCGGGCCGAGCTCCTCGAGACGCTCGATCGGGACCCTTGGGGGCGCCCGTACCGTGGGGCCCGCAACAAGTTGCGGCCTTGCACATCCACGGTCACGGAAACGCTCGAACCCGAGGTGCTCCGGTCGGTGATCGATGGGCTCTTCCCGGAGCCGGGGATCTTCACCCCCCCCAGTATGGGTCCACCCATTCCCGACACCCCCACGGACGAGGAGCCTCACTCCATCTCCGAGGGGGAGCTAGACGTCGCCCTGGACCGGCTCCGGGGCAGGAAGACGGTACCGGGACCCGACGGGGTCCCAGGTCGACTCCTCTTCCTGGCTGCAAAACACCTACGCAGCCAGCTGCGGGACCTTTTCGAAGCCTGTATTCGCGCAGGTAGGTTCCCGTCGCAATGGAAAGAGGGTCGTTTGTGCCTACTTCCAAAGGGAGGTCGGCCTCCCAACGATCCGTCCGCCTACAGGCCCATAGTGCTGCTGAACGAGGTCGCCAAGGTCTTCGAGAAGATCTTGGCGGAGCGGCTTGTGAAGCATCTAGACACTGTGGAGCCGGGGCTATCAGATACGCAGTTCGGGTTTCGGCGGAGGCGCTCCACGATGGACGCCTTCGAGACGCTGCGAACGTTGACGGACGAAGCCGTCCAAGCAAAGGACGTCGTTCTTGCAGTGTCGCTAGACATAGCGAACGCCTTTAACAGCCTCCCTCATGAGACGATCAGGGAAGGGCTCCGCGCGCACGGAGTCCCCCCGTACCTCACGAGGCTGTTGGGCGAATACCTGCGAGATCGGCACATCCTTTGGGAGGGTGGTGAGTCCGCCAACCACGTGCTAGGTCGGCGACGTGTCGCGTGCGGCGTTCCACAGGGATCGGTTCTCGGGCCTATCCTTTGGAACGTAGGCTATGACTGGATCCTTCGGGTGACGGTCCGGCCCGGAGTAGGGCTGATCTGCTTTGCGGACGACACCCTACTCACGGCACGCGCCGCGTCTTTTGCGGAATCCGTGGACGTCGCCAACGACGGGCTGGCGATCGTCGTAGATCGAATAGCTAGGCTGGGCTTGAAGGTCTCCCCCGCGAAAACGGAGGCCGTCATGTTCCATAGGAAATTCCGGAATCCTCCCCCGGACTTGTCCGTTACAGTTCAGGGGGTGGCGATTAGAGTAGGGCCCACGATGAAATATCTTGGGCTAGTCCTAGACGGGAAATGGCTGTTCAAAGCGCACTTTGAGCAGCTAGTTCCCAAACTTCTGAATTCCGCGGGCGCACTCTCCAGGCTTCTTCCTAACGTGGGGGGGCCGGGGGGTGCGACGCGGAAGCTTTATTCCGGCATCCTGAGGAGTATGGCACTCTACGGTGCGCCCGTCTGGTCCGATGCGCTTCACCGCCACAACCGAACCCTGCTGCACCGCGCGCAGCGGGTTCTGGCCGTGAGGACCATACGGGGGTACCGCACAGTGTCGTGGTCGGCGGCGACTCTCTTGGCAGGCGAGCTGCCCTGGCCTCTCCAGGCAGACGTCCTGTCCAGAGTTCGTCGCGCCCAGCAGGATGCCCTAGCTAGAGGACTGACCTTCTGTCAAGTCGAATTAGAGACGGTCAGGAAGCGGGAAACCGCCTCCTGCCTCGTCGCCTGGTCTCGTGACCTCGAACACCCTGTGGCCGGCGGCTATACGGTGGATGCAATCAGGCCGCAGCTGGAGAGATGGGTGACCCGCACCAGCGGAACCCTGACCTTCAGGACGACTCAGATACTGACCGGACACGGTTGTTTCGACCAGTATCTGTTTCGCATTGTGGGCTGCTTGCCTTCCCCGGACTGCCGCCAATGCGGCGCACCCGATACGGCGTTACACACGCTTGTTGAGTGCGCTGCATGGACACCTCAGCGTTTCGAGCTCGAGACACACGTAGGAGCCGTCCGATCGCTTGGCGACTTGGTAACGGCCATGTTGCACAGCGACGACCGCTGGGAGTCTGCGGTCTCTTTCTGTGAGGCGGTTATGTCTCTAAAAGAGGCCGCAGAAAGGGATAGGGAGCGAAGTCCTGCAGCGCGTGCTAATGTCTCCACCCGAGGTCGCCGGCCTTCAGCTAGCACCCGGAGAGGCAGGTACGCGCATTACTTCCCTCCCTGAGTTAGGTTCCGGTACGAGGGGCCCCTTGCTACTAGGCAACGCAAGGGATTCAGCCCCCGTTTCGAAGTGGGGTGTGTTCTCCCAGGGCACACTCCAGGCACTTTATTGCCGTGGGACGGCTATGCCAACGTTTGCTTGCCGAGTATTATAATCATTGCGCGATGGTGAGCGCGAGCCGGCAAAGAATGTCGTACAAATCAATTTATTATGCCCGTTATGACCGCACCATCCGCATGGTACGCGCTCGTTGCAATTTGCAGCCGTATGATTTTTAAAACATTTGAAACACAATGAATTTGAATGTATGAATCCTTTTCTTTCATTAATCGAAAGTTTAACGAATTGATAACAATTGTTAATGGAATGACCCGATATGCCGCAATATGAACATATTTTGCTACTACCCGCGTGATTAATTTTGACATCGTGGACTTGTTCCGTGATATGCGCCGCTCGCTCCGTCTTACCGGCCCGCGTGCCTGTAGTTAGGTATAGTTCTTTAGTTGTATCTATGAGTCGACACTCATTTTGTAGAAATTCCGTGAGATTATTGAAAGTAGGTAGGTCAACATTATTACCGCCGTATTTATGTTCGAATCGAGACTTTATTTCAATAGGAAGTTTGGTTAATGTTAAATGTACGAGTAAATAACTCCATTCGTCCACCGGTAAACCGAAGCTCTTTAGAGCTCGTGTACATTCTAGGAGAGGGTTAAGTACATCCGACCGCAATAAATGATGTTTTCTTAATACCGGAATATTTAATATACGTGATATATGCGCGTCTGCCAATAACCGTTTATTGTCATAACGCGTGTATAATAGTTCTAGGGCAATATCTAGGGAGGTATCAACCATGGGTAAATGTTGAATAATAGACTTAGGTTCTCTAACCAAATGAGACGACAAATAGAGAAATTTCTCCGTTTGGGATATATCCTTTCGGCATAAAACTAATGAATTGAATAAACTAATAAAACTGCTCCACATAAATAAGTCACCGTCGAAAATATTCAAATTAATCTGAGGTAACCGCGAAGATGGCGTACCACCCGAGTACGAATCACGCCGATCCGAGGTGCCAGCACCCTGGTCACTTGCCACGCGGTACTTTTCGAGTTTCACTTCTAACCGGTCATACCACGACGTTGCGCTTCTAAATTTTAATGTAAATTCGTCCAGATCGTCTCCGTCTCCCTTAAAATAATTAAGTATGCCTTCGTAGGCATCGCTCAATTTCGTATAATTTTCTTCCAATTTGCGTAAGCGCACCGACAGAATGTTTGTACTAGCGTTCTTGTCATCTAAAATGGCCACCGTGTCATGAAACCAATCATACTGAATTTTGAATCTTGTTTCATGTAATTTTGACATTTTTTTGGAACAAACAGAACCTCTCCAAGGGAGAAAACCGTATAAATATAATAAATATAAACCGAAGCACGAGCACCCGAAGCTCGGTGTACCGAAAAATGAGTAAATAAAATTAATTAATCCCACAGGCAATCCGGGTTCGAAGGAACCAAAATGTGTTCGGGCTAGATAGCCCAGCGGACTGTATAGATAGGCTAGATTCCTGCTTGTCGGATGTTGTTTCAGTTCCCTTGCGACTCGTAGTATACACTTATGGTCTATCACTTACTTGTAGACTTGTAGCAGCGAAGTGGAAGTTTTGGGCCGGCCTTGTAAGTATCACTCCCGCCGAAATCGCACGCTTATCGTTCACAATTGTCTTTGAGCACTCACGGTACCGTTTTCACCAATATAGTATAGTTATTATCCGATATCATATATTTATATTTCCGCCGGAAGGTAACACACGTCTTCACTCGGTCAAGGTCGCGGGAGGAAGAGATGGCGGCTCGCCGCGCCGTCCAGTTATATAGACCGTGTATAAAAGTCGCATGAACAGTGACTAATATTGTGCAGCGCGTTCAATGCTATGCGACGATAGTCATCAGGTAGATAAGGACGGATATATTATGCTGTTGATGTTTCGCAGTATATTGGTTTTGTTGAGCTGGGAATTACGATCTTTTTGATTTTTACGTTGGACGATTGGCTGTTGCAGATCTGGGGTAGGCAGGTGTCCTTGTCCTTTTCTTGGGCGTTTGCGAGTTCTTCGAAGTTAATTAATGTAGGTACGTCGATTGTTTCAATGCGTGATAGTGCGTCGGCTACGGGGTTGTTTTTTCCGCTCACTTGTCTTATGTCAGTTGTGAACTCGCTAATGAAAAGTAGCTGGCGGGCGCGTCGTTGGGTCTCGCTGTCGGATGGCGCCTTGTGAATGGCGATTGTGAGTGGTTTATGATCTGTGTAGATGATGAGTGGTCGTCCTTCGAATAGCTTCCTGAAGTGTTTAACGGCCATGTAGATTGAAAGTAGTTCGCGATCGAAAGTGCTGTATCGTTGTTGGCCGTCGGGTAGTTTCTTAGAAAAATACCCTAGCGGTGTCCATTTGCCATTGGTGCGTTGTTGAAGGACGGCGCCGGCGCATGTATTGGATGCGTCGCACATGAGCGTCATTGGTTCTGACATTGATGGTGATGGGTGAGCGAGTAAGGCTGCGGTCTGTATGCTGGCCTTACATGCTTCAAATACTTCTTCGGCTTCCTTTGTCCATTGATCTTCGTTTTGTCCCGCTTTTCAGATCACATTGGTCGGTCGGAGCCGCGAAATCAGTCCGTGTTAAGGGGTCCCTAAACAATACTGCACAAACAGGTGATGACTCTAACCAGTTGACGCTTTCGGTGTTTCCTACACTCCGCTCAAGGTGATGAATGTGGTGGTGGTGGTGGTGATGATGATGATGACGACGAATAACACCAAACATGTGGGTGATGGCTCAAACCGGTCAATGCATTCGGTGTTTACTGCACTCCGCCTCGTTGATGATGATGAATAACACTGCATATATATGTGATGACTCTAACCGGTTTATGGATTTGGTGTTCACTGCACTCTGCATCAGTGATGATCACAAATAACACAGCACATATAGGTGATGACACTAACTAGTTTATACGTATGGTGTTCACTGCACTCCACCGTGGTGATGAAGACGAACAACACTGCACATATAGGTGATGACTCTGACCGGTTTAGACATTCGGTGTTCCCTACACATACACTCCCTCCGCCTCGGTGATGATGACGAATAACACCGCACATATAGATGATGAATCTGACCAGCTGACGCCTTCGGTGCACTTTGCACTCCGCTCAGGTGACACATCACCGGCGATGATGACGATGACGGGTGATGCATCAGTTGTCGCAGTACACCGGCAGAACGGGGCTGCGCGGCCAGTCGGATGTCTCCTCGCTCACACTGCTCTCACTGCCGGATCTATAGACAAATGAAAAGTTTATAATGAATTTAACAAGTTAAGTTGGAAGATCTAGACTTAGACCTATTTACCAATAGTGTAGCATTGCTTAGAACAAAGTTGGTAAAGTTCTATTCAAACTCTGATTTACAGATTACATACCTTATATCTATGCACATTTTTCTATTGTATCTTTGTTTAATTTTCATTTTTTTTTTTTTACTGTTATCTGTGCATGTGCGGATCTGTATTCACATACAGATAATAGATGAACATACATACATGGATTAACCATAATTCTATAGCTGTACTAAATTATACAGCAGTAAATTGATGCATGTAACACTGTACATACTAGCAGTCACGGCAGAAATGGCCTTTTTTAAGTATAAGCGGACCACTTGATGGTAGATGGCAGTTATGTAGGTAAGTGTTGAGTGGTATTTGGAGTTCTGCAGCCTTCGGTATGGAGTCACGGTAAAAGTTAATCATACCGAGGAATCGACGGAGCTCTTCGATGTTTGCTGGCCGGGGGTAGTCAGTGATGGCTTGAACTTTTTCTTGTGGTGGTTTTATGCCTTCGGTTGATACGTCATATCCCAGGAATGACAATTTTTTCTTTCCAAATACGCATTTTGATGGATTTATGGTTATACCATAGGCGTCAAGTCTTTGTAGGACTGTTTTCAAATGGTGTTCATGTTGTTCTTCATTTTCTGATCCAATGATGACGTCATTGATGAACGGGAATGCAAAATCGAGTCCATTGAGAACTTGGTGGATAAATCGTTGGAAAGTTTGGCCTGCGTTTTTGAGCCCTGGTACCATTCTGGGAAATTCGAAAAGTCCGAATGGTGTTGTGATGGCAGTCTTTTGTATGTCAGCTTCTTGGACTGGTAGCTGATTGTAGGCTCTGTTTAGGTCGAGTGTGCTGAAGATTTTCTTCCCGTGTAATAAGTACGTGACGGTACGGGGTATCGGTCGTCTATAGTAACTGCGTTGAGACGTCTGTAGTCACCGCATACACGTAAATCCCCATTTTTCTTAGGTACCACGTGTAGTGGGCTTGACCATGGACTCTTGCTGGGACGACATAGGCCTTGCTGCATCATATCTTCAAATTCTTTTTTGACGGCCATGTAGCTGTGCGGTGCGAGTGGACGAGTGCGGCAGTGGAGTGGTGGGCCATTCGTTTCTATGTAGTGTTCAACGTTGTGTTTTGGTGTTTCTTTGAAGCACGATGGGCGAGTAATGTCGGGGAAAGCGGCTAGAATGCGATGGTATTTTTGTTCTACGTCGATGCTGCGTATTGTGGGTTCCGTTGCGTTGACTATTGGTGCCTGTACTGAGAGGTTTGTCACCTTATCAATAAGGCATCGGCTTGCAACATCGACGAATAGCTTGTGGTGCTTCAAAAAATCGGCTCCGATAATGGGCTTGCTCACTGCTGCGATGATAAATTTCCACTTGTAAGGCCGACGCAGTTTCAAATTCAGCTCCAATGTCTTTTCGCCATATGTTGGCATGACTGTGTTGTTGGCGGCATATAGTGAAAAGTTCGTAGGCTTGACTTTGATGTTGCCGAACCGCGGTAGTACCGATATGTTTGCACCGGTATCGATGAGAAAAGATAGCCGTGATTTGCGGTCATAGACGAATAGGCGGTGAGAAGTAATGTGGGCGTCGGATTCCGCCGCATCCAACGCTGGGCTTAGTTTTCCGCCGGTTTCTGGTAATTGCAGGGCTGTGTGCATTTTCTGGCTGCATTTCCAAATCTACGATGATAATAGCAGATAGTTTGGCTGGAATGGTTCTGATTGTATCGCTCTCGGGAACGTGATCTTGATGAGTTACGGTAGAAGGGTCTCGTTCGGTGTTGATTAGTCTTCAGCTCAGCTATTTCTTGGGTGAGGCAGTCGATTTTTGAGTAAAGCTCGCTGAATGCATTCGTAGGTGATTGTGGCTGTGGCGGTAACGTCGCACTTGTAGTGACTGCGAAGATCGGGTTTGTTGGTGTGGAGTTTTCGACGACTTTTTCGGCCACCAAAGCAAGCTCACTAAGTTGAGACTGCTTGGCAATATTTTCACTGATGGCCAGTACTGCACGTGCTGCTGGTGGTAGATGACTGATCCACATTAGGCGGAGCGCTGATTCAGATACTTTGTCGCCAGCTAAGTGTTGCATACGTCTTAGTAATTGTGATGGCTTCAATTCTCCAAGTTCCACTTCACAGATTAGTCGCTGTAGTTGCCTTTGTTCAGATTCTTCGTATACGTCGAGGAGTCGCTTCTTGATGGTATCGTATTTGTTGTCAGCGGGCGGGTTTAGTAAAATGTCACTTATTTCGTTGATATCCAGTCGTTCCAGTTGTCCAACGACGAGTTCGTACATTGCCTTGTCACCCTTTTTCTGTGCCGAGGCGATGGCTTCAAACTGGACAAACCATAGCCTTAATCTGTCGCGCCAGAGTGGTGGAATTCTTGGTGTCACCGCGAGGCCGGATATTTCCTCCAGTTCATGGCTGGCTGCTGCTTTACTGCAATTTTCCATAGTGTCTGAGCTTGATCGGCTAAACAGACGAGCAGAGTTTTCTTTCCTGCAGGAATTTCTTGTTGACGCAGTTGCTTTCCAAGGCAGGAGTTTTGCTTCAAGATGATCCTTTCTTCAGAAGGTGGTTTTCTTGCGGGGTCACCACTTTGGAGGTCTTCGGGTATAAATGAAAGAATGTTGTGTGTTAGAATTGCAGTTCAGGAATGCATATCTATTTGGTAAAAATACCGATTCATATTTTACAATAGAGCACACATTTAGCTGCTAAACAAAATATAATATTTAATAATAATAATAAGCGCACTCGAGAGGTGACACGTGTCGCGGTGAGGTGAGGCGAGGTATGCGTGGAGGGAAACGCCGGGGGCCCGACTAGGGCAGCGCGCTACGCGCTTGCCGATAGGGATGTTCATACAAAAAAAAAATCGATATTATTTTCGATATAATATATCGTAATGTTGTATCGATACTTTGCGATATATCGTAGAAATATATCGATATCTTCGATATATCGTAACAAAATGTAATTTTCTTATTTAGTTAGTTTTTAATATTAAGTATTTGATAGGGATCAGGTTGGTATAAGTAAAAATAGCTAGGAATAAGAAACAAATCAAGTTTAATTATTTATAATTCCCAATATTTTTTGTCGAGAACGAAGTGAAGTTGAAGTCGGTGCAAAGTAAAACATAAAAATTCCTATATTTTGAAAATTACTAAGCACCGACTTTAAGATGTTTTAGATAATATATATTAATAATAATAGCTTTAGAAATAAGTTATTTTACACATTTTAGTTTTTTAGTTTTTGAAGTCGGTTTTTTTAAACGAAGTTTTGAAATTTTATTCAAATAGCTAATTTGAAAAAGTGAACAACCACATTGCATTGATTGCATAGCTGTTGAAGATCCATATTAGTTGTGGTTGAAGTCTCATTACGCTTTTATAAAAAGGAAACGTTGCAACCTATATTTGAAACATATTCAACCAAAAATTCAATAAATTATTGTAACTATATTAGTTAGTCGAACTTATGATTATTTTGATTGCATATACATATACATACATAACTTCACGCCAGATCCCTTGCGGGCTTAGACCATAAATGGTCTAAGCTTGCGGGGTATGCGCGAACAACAGAGCGCCATTCAGGCTTATTCTTACACCCCTCACTTGCTTCTTTGACAGTCTTATTATGATTGTACTAATATGCATTTTTGTTATGAATTACACATAACCCAGGTAAAGTATTTTTTATTGACCTACGTCTACATATCATTATATAGATTAATTCTAATATCATTCATAATAACCATTTTATAATAAGCACGATTTAAAATTAAATATATTAGATTAAAAAAAAGTGACATCTAGTGTTTAAATCAGTGATTCCCAAAGTGTCTATATCGACCCTATGACATGACAACCTGCAAGGGGTCTACGTCAGCGAAAAAAAAATTTGGGGGTGCATGAAATGAAAATGGGGGTCCACGATAGTGGATCTCAACACATACACTGATAGTACCTATTTACTTACATCATACTATCTTATAATATCAAAACATATACAATATTTATAAAAGTACCTACTTATAAAGTAAAAAAATTATTATATATGTTTCTAAAATTGTGTAAGTTAATCCATATGGTGACATAGAAGAAACGAATGTCATAATACAAGAGGAACTGACTGAACTAAGTACAAACGAAGAACTTAAGGTTCAGTTTAAAAACGGATATCAGCAATTCTGGCTGCAAAACAACATACCCGTTACTTATCCCGTATTATGGAATATAGCGAGGAAATTTTTAGTTTCCTTTCCATCGTCATACCTAGTGGAAAGGGGGTTCAGCGCTGTTACCAATCTCCTAACGACAAAAAGAAACAGACTGGACATCATTAGCCGAGGAGATTTAAGATTAACCCTTACAAAATTGACGCCAATTGTTGATAATTTATAATTAAAGCATCAGGTTCATCCTTCTCACTAAAAATATTGACTTATTGCTTATGTTATTTTATTTATAGTTTATTTTATGTTTATTTAATGTTACGTATATTTTACATAACAGATACAAAATTTTATTTTGAGTAGTTTTAATTTAAATTCAATTAATAAATGTATAAATTAACATGTGTTTTTACTTTAAGTTTTTAACACTAACTTCACTACAGTTAGAAATTTACAGGAAATCAATATCAGGTAAGTAGGGGGTCTACCCAACACGGAAAAACATGGCAAGGGGTCTACGACACAAAAAGTTTGGGGAACTCTGGTTTAAATCATAAACTAAACTTGAATTTCTTTTACTGTACTTTAAGTAGAACGCTCTAAACGATTTTCTTATTTTTAAATGTATTTTATTGTTTTATTACTTGCATCGTTATGGCCGTCACCCGCACGACCCACATCTTGCTACAGAGCACAAGGTAATGTATGATCTATGGTAAATAATAAAAAGGATAATAGAGCGTAGACTAGGTTTCTCTGTCTACGTAATAGAGTATTCTCAGAAAAATCTCAGGACAATAGAATGAGAATTAAAACTATTCTCTTTTCAGCGACATTTGAAATGGTGAATTGGTGAACCAGAGACGTCAATCTGTGTCTATCGTTTTTTCATATATTACATAGATGGCACTGTATAAATTAAAAAGCATGTATGATCAGGAAAAAGATTCCCTGAAAATTAAAATATTCACTCTTATATTAGTAAACAAGCATAGTGTTTTTAACCGACTTCGAAAAAAGGAGGAGGTTCTCAATTCGTCGGGTTTTTTTGTTGTTGCTTTTTTTATGTATGTTCGCAGATTACTCCGTGATTTATGATCCGATTTTCGAGATTCTTTTTTTGTTCGACGCGGAATAGCTGCCATGTGGTCCCCTAAAAATTTGACATAGTTTGGCCTAGTAGTTTTCATTTTACTAACATTTTTTTGTTCTCGTTTCTTGGGACCTATATTTTTTAAGAAGCGCGGCACCATTCGTATGTCTACCCATACATAGCTAGACACTAAAAAGTAACAAATAAAAAATAAAAACTTCGTTTAAAAAAACCGACTTCAAAAACTAAAATATATAAAATAACTGATTTCTAAAGCTATTATTATTAATATATGTTATCTAAAACATCTTGAAGTCGGTGCAAAGTAAAACATAATTAAAATTACTAAATTTTGAAAATTACTAAGCACCGACTTTAAGATGTTTTAGATAATATATATTAATAATAATAGCTTTAGAAATAAGTTATTTTATACATTTTAGTTTTTAAAGTCGGTTTTTTTAAACGAAGTTTTTATTTTTTATCATATCTGTTCTCTAATGGGTTATGGAAATTTGCTATATTAAACAAACATTCCAACATTCTTTATCTATGACCACATTCACCATTGCTAAATTTATAAACACACTATTAGTTATATAGGTATGGTAAAATAATATGTAACCAATTAAAATTCCAATTAAGTTATTTAGACAGTCGTCTTCACCTTTGTCACTGGCGCTAGTATGGTTACTTAATAAAATTTAATGGAAATATTATTGTAAAAATTGTAAAACTAAGCTCAAAACTAAATAAAATGTTAGAACGAAAGAGAATAGGGTCTGAGGTGCCACATTCACATGCCCTGGAGCCGATCTCAGTACCATGGAGTAGAGAGAATAACAGGCAGACTTGCCCAATTTACCATGCTAGGAATAAAACCCGTTATCTCTGCGTTCTAGTGAACTAGGAGAGTCTCAAAAACATTACATTGAAGAGCCTATAATTTTATTTAGGTGTAAAAGGGATGAAAAATTAAGGGTGGGAGTTTCTGCCGATACTAAACGGAGATAGATAGACCACCCCTTAGAGGGGGTGTTTTAAGAAAATTTTAACTTTTCTTTATTCAGAGCAATACCCCCTTAAAGCGAAAGGAGGTCCGCCGCCCAGGTCGTGTTGCCAGAAAAAAATACAGAATGTAACAATATTTTCTAAACATTTTATTATATTTGTCAGGTGGTAGGGTATTTAACCGACTGGATGGCTACCACCCCTGGTCAAGAGTATGTCGCCATAAAAGCCTTGAGTTGTGTCCCGGCATTAGTGACCAGGTTCCAGTCTCCCTTAAGAGAGCAGCAGTGCATTTGTAGCACCTTTGGTGTTGCAAATGTCCATAGGCGATAGTATCTCTTTCCATCAAGTGCCCTCTGCCTGTCTGCTGACCTCCCGAAATAAAAAAATAAATAAATTTCAACACTTCTGTTCAATTTAACTTTTACTTGCGAATATAAAACAGAAATGTAGGTGTAATCTACTCATTGATGTAACAATAATAGCCTTCCTAAATCAATGGGTGTGTATACTACTAAAAGTATATTATTCTGTCGGTAGACGTGTGCAAGTTTTAATAATAAATCGCATATGAATGGGTACTTTCCAGTTACATGTACTCCATCCTAGACTATTATTATTGCGTTCTTTGCGATTGTGGTCAAACTATACACTGTGTTAAAAGTATCAAATTAGTTGTTATAAATTTATGTTAGACCAGCAATACATAAATATTGTGTCAGTTATGTTAGTAGTTACAAATGTTTTAAAAATTTAAATGAGTTCTGTTTATATTATATTATACGCTGTTGTAACTTAGTGGTTAGCGCACTTGCGTTCCAAATCGAATGCGCGCGGATTCATATCCTGACTGGAGAGTATACATCACTAACGGCGGCTTTCAATATTCGATCGCAATCCTAAAGTGGTCATCTATCCAGATTTTAAATAATCCATCGATCGATCGAAAATCCTTGTTTCAATATAACATTTGGTTATAAAATCTTACAAAAAAAAAGGGATTGGTCATAAATTTGTGTCCTCCCGAACTTTTGTTTCATTCCGAATTTTTACATTCAAAGTAGTATATTTCATGATAATATTTTTAGATAGTTTTCTGACCTAATATGCATATTGTTACAACTACCACGTGTTAACGGTGAAGGAAAACATCGTGATGTAACCTGCACATCGACATAACCAATGTGTCAAACCCGCCAATCCACCTTTGACAAACGTGGTCAGTGTAGTGTACTGTCCGTTCCCTTATATTTGATAGGCCCGACGCCAGCAGTGAGACGTTTTCACGTTTATGGGCTATTATTATTTTAAATATTACAGAACGAACATTTTAAACATAAGCATTATATTCGTGAGTCATCAAATATTAGACTATATTCAGGATTTTCATGTTCAGCTGGCAACCCCGTTCACCCGGGTGGAGTCATTTTTCTCCTAGTATTCTCTTTGGCCACTTTCAAAGAGCAATAACAGCTCACCCACTTGAAGCATTTATTAAATCCAGCATTCATAACGAATTGCTTTTAAAATGTTTTTGTTTTGCAAATTTCGTATTAAATTTTCTTCTTAATTTAGATACTTTTTTGCTTTTATTGTTTTACTTTTACTACAGATATACAATGCAAAAGTGGATGGGTGTAGAAGTCGCGTAAGGCCACGACACACCTTCCATGATCAAATTGATCGTGTACTAGCAGAAGGTGATGTCAGGAGCCTTAAGAACAGAAGAGCGTGCATGACAAGAGCTTTGAATGTCAAAGAAGCAAGTGAGGTGTGTAAGAATAAGCTTGAATGGCGCTCTGTTGTTCGTGCCTACCCCGCAAGGGACATGGCGTGAAGTTATGTATGTATGTACTTTTAAAAACGTTTATTTGGTATATTGGTAGAAGTATGATGAAGAGTTTGATTTGTTTTTAATTTTAATTGTTTGTTAAAGACTAGCATCTTAAATTTTATCCTGTTTGACAACATCTATACCGCGTTTCTTTTTACAAGCTTGTATTTAACTTGCAATGGATGTATATACCTATGTATGTATGTAAGTTCGGGTGGAATCTTGCAAGTTAAATTTGACCCTATTCCCGGTTTCCGATTGAGCTGAATTTTGCACAGATATGTATATCGCATGACAATGCAATAGTATGGTACCATGGAGCTGATTTGATGATGGAGTCGGAAGATGGCCATTTGTAGCACCTTTGCTGTTACAAATATCCATAGGCTATGGTAACCGCTTTCCATCAAGTGGGCCGTCTGCCTGTCTGCTGAACTCCTGCAATAAAAAAAAGCTTTTTGTCAAGTTAAACAATTTCAATATTAAATAGTTCAACTTGATTAGTTTAAATTATCACTTCTGTGAGCCGTCCCGAGATGCACACTTTTTTTAAAACTTTCACTACACTATTGATTGACAGCATATATAGTATATAATCCTGCCAAATATTCGCATGTATCTATCCGTTTATCCGAAGAGTATGGTATGCATAATAAGATAACGATTTTATAAGTGTTCCGTTCCTCAATTTTGCTACGGTACCCTAAAAACCCGGATAATAGAGAGATAATAAGTATGTAATTGTATTGAGTAACCCACGTTGTATTATCAACAGGTTGATCAAAATACTGCAGGTAGTAGCGCTCAAATCTTAAAGTACAGTCAACAAGACAACCAAGAACTTAAGCTGGAAGTTTTAAAACATTTTTCTAGAATAATTATAATAATAACAGCTTAACATCCCACTGGTATTCGTTATCTTGATGTGCCGGTTTCGTCACGATGTTTTCCGTCAATGTTAGGACGTTGTAGGTAATTGTAGCAAAATGCACAGTAGGTTAGATATGAGTAGTTTTCTTTACAAGTGGCGCATGCTCTCTGGCAAGGTTTCGTGCCCGTGTTACCTAGTGGGTTATACGATTTTTGCTGGATAATTATCATTCTTAGTAAGTATTCATATTCTATGGGGAAAGTTTTAAGCCTTGACCATATAATAAAAATAACAATTATTGTATTTAATTTGTTTAAAAAAAAATGAAATCTGATATAATCATAAAATTTCTTTAGATGGGTTTGATAAAAAGACCACACTTTATTCATGTAATACTAAAACATAAACAAGAGATTTAAAGCGTGTTTTCAAAAGACACAATGCAAGCACTAGTGCTAATGACGAATGTTCATACTAATAAGGTAATGTAAGGTGCTTTAGAACTGGTGGTGGATTTATGCCTTTCTATAGGTAATAAATACTAATACAGTAAGAGTTTATTTTGAAATAGCTTTATCGTACAAAACACAGTAGCTAATAGCTACGAGTGTAGCAAGGTGTGTTGTCATAAGTTCAATGAATCAAATGGCGCATTCATTATAGTTTAAACAGTAATTAATTTTTTATCATAATATTTTAAAATTCAGGTGATGGCAATATATTTTAATGCTCTCTCTTTTACAAGACCCTTGTATTAGAATTGATTGTGAGTCACCTATCCAATTATCCAGGTTATGGTAAATATGAAATTAAGATTTTACATTTATTCATTCATTCATTCCATGTCCCCAGTTTTTTCCAATTGATTATGAACTCCTAAAAGTAAATATTACGAAATACACGTTTCATTTACTTTTGTTGCTATCGTTACTTGAGCATGGACTATCGACATGACTAACTTAACGCAATTTAAGTTTAAGTTACTCAAAGTGCCTAAACTTTCTCTATTTTCACTTACGTATATTATCACACTTTCAACATTGTTTTATTACAGACAATAAGTTGTATTTCTTTGGCTCTAGTAAAACAGTGCTTCAATTTCATTCCAACAATATTTTGTTATTTAGAACATAGGGGAGAGTGGGTTAAAGTTTTCTTTTTATCAACTCCAAAAATAGATGAGAAATTTGTAAATTAATGATGAACTTTGATATATAAAAATAATTTGGGACTCGTTCGTCTTGAACTTTATTTTTAACCGAATCAAAAAAAGGAGGAGGTTCTCAATTCGTCGGGATCTTTTTTTTAATGTATGTTCACCGATTACTCCGTGATTTATGATCCGATTTACGTGATTCTAGATTTTTGTTCAACGCGGAATAGCTGCCATCTGGTCCCCTAAAAATTTTACATAGTTTGGCCCAGTAGTTTTTATTTTACGAATTTTTTTTTGTTCCCGTTTCTTGGGACCTATATTTTTTAAGAAGCTCGGCACCATTCGTAGGTTCCCCCATACATAGCTAGACACTAAAAAGTAACAAATAAAAAATAAAAACTTCGTTTAAAAAACCGACTTCAAAAACTAAAAAGTATAAAATAACTTATTTCTAAAGCTATATTTTTTTTTTGGTAGACCACGGGCCGTAAAAATGCCCCGGACTTTTGGAGGGCTTGCGCGGGGCTATGAAAGGACCAACACGTAGAGGCCCTTTGACAAATTTAATGTAAATGTGGCGTGACACTGACCGGCGATTATCCCTGTCTACACCATATAATAATGCACCCAAGAACAAGCCCCGGCCAGTGTAGGACTATTGTGGAAAATGAGGAAAAAAGTACCGGGCTATTGGGGTGAACTGCTGGTGGTACTGGGGGTCTGGGAATATGGGGACTATGGCGTCTGCCCGTCGCAATGTTCGGGGAACATGGAAAAATGGGCAGACGGTGACTCGCCACTCCCTGCATGGGCCCCAAAAAATGCCATAAAAGGCAGGGGCAACATGGGTATGAGTGGCTAAGGGGTGTAGAGAGGTGGGCTGCAGGTTCACCGAAGCTACTTCCGACGTTAGGCCATAGCTAAAGCTATAATTATTAATATATATTATCTAAAACATCTTGAAGTCGGTGCAAAGTAAAACATAAAAATTACTATATTTTGAAAATTACTAAGCACCGACTTTAAGATGTTTTAGGTAATATATATTAATAATAATAGCTTTTGTAATAAGTTATTTTATACTTTTTACTTTTTATTTTTTTATAATCAACATTGCAATACTTAAAACCTATTTATTTACCTTCTCTTTCGATGTATTTAGGTACACTTCGGTAGGTACTTTATTTACATAAGTGTCAATGTGTAAATCCCGGATTAATTAAATAAAAATAAATAAATTAATCATTATGATATTAGTGTCTAACATAACTTTTATTAGCAGTAACTTTACTTTGAAATCTTACATTAGCTATAAAAATGGATAAACCGAGGTACCAATCTAATTATTGACGATCTTTTGTTATCAAAGCGAACATATTTTGATGAATTCCAGCAGAGTTGAGAGTTTGAGAGGCACGGGTAGGTAAGGTGGGGTGATAGCAGCGTTGCCAGATTTTTTTTTGCCATGACGGGATTTTGCCACTTTTTGAGTGAAAAAAGCGGGATTCTTTCGCCGAAAGCGGGACATAGTAAAAAACGCATATTATCAAAAGTTTTCGACAAAGACAAATTCCACGCTGAGATCTATAAAAGCACATTTTATTACCGGTCGTCATTTTTGAACTAATTGTTATCATTTTATGATCATTCTTTTCATTTCTTTTGTTCACTTATTTATTGGCATACGTTTCTAGTTACTGTGGAGAGCCTATTGTCCTATTGTACTCGCTCAGGAGCATCATTAGCCAAGTGTTACAAGTACAAGCTAATTCTAGAAAATTATGTCGAAGTTGCCGGGCGGGCACACTTGCATTTGTGAAGTATAAAACGATGGCCTGATTGAGAGAGGGGTTCAGTTGAGCGACAACTACGACACAGACGTGACGTGTGTGCATTCGGTAATCTAATAGTGACGGAATCTGCGCGTTTTAATGAATTATCCGTATCCGTCCATCCGTGCAGGAACGGAGAAAGAATACAATTTCCAGCGGCCGGGCGGCCTGTCGTAAGAGGCGACAAAACAACCACAGCCAGGTGGTAGGGCATTTGCCCGACTGGATGGCTACCACCCCTGGTCTAAAGTATGTCGCCATAACAACCTTGAGTTGTGTTCCGGCATTAGTGACCAGGTTTCAGTCTCCCATAAGAGAGCAGCAGCGCATTTGTAGCACCTTTGATGTTGCAAATGTCCATAGGCGATGGTAACCGCATTCCAGCAAGTGGGCCGTCTGCCTGTCTGCTGAGCTACTGCAAAAAAAAATATAAGACCTTCTGCATTACGTTTGGGATTTGTTGTGTTCGGTTATATTAGTTCCTGTGATATACGTGTATGTATAGTTCTAAAAAACTGTATAATAATTCTAACGGCATTTTAATATCTTACGAGCTATATGGTCTATGACCTTTCCCTGGTCTTTATTTATGAAGAACTAAAATACTAATATTAAATATAGTCGCACATAGCCTCCGATGTTCCTAGGCCGTTGCAAACTAGCATTTAAATATTCAATTTCGCCAAGAGTCAAGTCCAAAGAATAAAATGAGCATTTGTAATAAAGCATGAAACACTAGGCGTTGCTGAACAATGAACAAAACATAACACAAAGCATAAAAGCGCTTGAAAGCAACAAAAGCGGCGAAAGGTCCGAACATTCGTCGGTACGAATATAATTTTATTCGAACAAAATTGAAACCGGGTAGGCGAGTATTTTCTTGTACAAATTTTAATATCTCACGGAGGTAGATAGAGAGCTATTTATATTTTTCCTCCCTCCCGTTTCTTTTGGCGATTATTATTCTGTATTCCAATGGGCTCGGGGAGGGGGCAGCGCCGGGGTGCGGGCGAGGGGGCCACCCCTCGGCCACTCTTTCCTTTTTGCTTCTTAAGTCCATCTTGAGACAGCACAGCGGAATCTGCGGAGTCGCTGTTGCGTTGCCATTATATGAAACTTATAATTAACGCTATTTTGTTCTTTTATTCCGGCAATCAAAGAAGTGTCAATGAATTTGGTATCTAATATCAAAATGTTTGTATTTTGATATTATATACCAAATTAAATTTCTTAGTCCTATGTGCGCCCCGGACTTTGACAAGACGTAATATTGTGCTGAGACGAGGTAAAAGAAAAGAGAGAAAAAGAAAGAGAGGGACGGAAATATGCGCTCCATACGTCTCGTGAGATGTGAGAAAAGTAATATTCACATTGTGCGTTGCTTCTTGCGTTGCTCTTCAATTTAGTTGTTAGTTTATTGAGTCGAGATAAAAGACCCGCGTAGGCGAGAATATACTAGTACTTTTATCTTTAGCTTAACAATTACTGGTAGTCTTGCAAGATTTTCATACGACTGTGGATAGTCTGTTACACTATAACTGAAATTACATTTATCAATGATGTTTTTTTTAGATAAGATTCCAAAATCCTTTGTGCAGGAATGGGAAAAGAATACTGATTCTAATTAGTCGTAAAAGACAACAAAACAATCCACAGTCAGATGGTAGGCCTTTTGCCTGTCTGGATGGCCAATACCTCTGGTTTGGAAAATGCCACCATAATAACCTTGAGATATGTTCCGGAATTAGTGACCAGGTTCCAGTTCCCCCTTTGAAGCTGGCGGCATATAAGCCTCTGGTTCTGGCAAATGTTTATAGGTGATGGTAACCACTTTACATTATATAGGTACTCCGTCAGCCTGTCTGCTATTCTGCAGTAGTAAAAAAGAATGCAAATAATTTCTGTCGAGCAAAACAATTTTTTGTCACGTGACATTAACATGATGTCATAGTTCAAAATAATTACATGAATAGCTGTTGAAGACGACTCCGCTATATCCTCTGTTCCCTGGTTCTGTCACTTACCCCTTTTACTGGAAAAACCGTGGCACCTACCCGGAAGGGGTTCGATATTTAAATATAAGAAGAACGCCCCCTTTTTTCAAGGGAGGCCCAGACCCCCCATGACCCCCCCACGGATTTATGGATCTGCCCAAAGTGGGCGCGTAATTACTTATCTTTGAGAATACAAATCAATCGGGGAGCAAAAAGGTTCTGCTCAGATGAATTTTGTAAAATTCAAAATGGTTTCAATAAAGTGTTTGATTTCACTAAAGTATTGTTTGAGGTGCTATTGAGACTGAGCTTATGTGTGATTTAATCGGTTTTAAGTACCCTGTATAGATAACTTGAATTATTTCTGTACGTGTTCTTTTCTGTATGTGTACGAGGGTAATACTGTCTCCCAGCGTAAGCCGGTCTCGAGACTTTTAGAAAATGGTAGATGATTCAGGAAGGAAAATAGCCATGCCACCTCTGTCAGTCACCCATAGTTTTTTTTAACGAAGTTCTTTTAAGAAGTTTATAGTAGAGTGAACTAGCAGAAATCATCGTCTAAGAAAAAATGTTACGCCTAGGGTTCCTACACACACATACATACATACATAACTTCACGCCAGGTCTCTTGCGGGGTAGGCACGAACAACAGAGCGCCATTCAGGCTTATTCTTACACACCTCACTTGCTTCTTTGACATTCATAGCTCTTGTCATGCACGCTCGTCTGTTCTTAAGGCTCCTGACATCACCTTCTGCTAATACACGATCAATTTGATCATGGAAGGTGTGTCGTGGGCTTCCGCAACTTCTGGTAGGGTTCCTAACCGTACTAAATATAATATATATAGTATCGTACTTTATTTAGCCAATTGTACTATATATTATCGAAAAAATAATATAGTACGAAATGTACTATATTTTCATCACTAATTCAATTGTCGCACTTTTTGTTAAGATTATCATGATTATTTTAAAAATAATAGATCTTTGCTAGCCAAAGCAAAAAATAGTAAAGGAAGATTCAATAATGAAACAAATCTTATACAAATATATAAAGTTGAAAATTTGTTTTGTTCCGATCTTAAAAAATATTTTAGTTTTAGAATATTTATCGAGAAAGGCTATAGGCTATATATCATCACGCTAAGACCAATAGGAGCGGAGCACCAATTAAGAATGTATCAAAATCGGGGGATTTTTTTTAACTTACTTTTTTAAACTATTCCATGTGGACGAAGTCGCAGGAAGAAGCTAGTTAAATATAAAATAATTAATGAAAAACAAATGTGTACTATTTTACTTTGCATTAATTATTTTATATTTAACTAACTAACTACTACCTTAAATTTCCTAAAAGTACTATATTTTTACGGTTAAAAAACAAAAATACTACTTTTTTTTTACTGGCAACCCTAGTTATGTTATGCGACCTTTAACGTAAGGAACTGTGGCCCTGACGGAGGTTCCCCGACCGCTCCTTTTTTCTAGCGATTTTAATGCATAACTTTGTGACACTTAGGTACGGCCTTTCTTATAATAATCTCGTTAAGAAACGATTAGGCATCTCTTCAGTAAGAGAATCAGAATCGGACCCTAATCAATGAATATCATTTTTTTCACTTACAAACGTGTATTATCTGTTGTTTACCTAAGTGGAGCACAGATTAATTAGAATGATTAACGTAGGTTGTACCCAAAATATTCGACTAAAGAGGAGTTTATAGGTAAGTTTTTCACTAATCAGTTGCTGCACATTTTCTTTAAATTTAAGAAAAGATTATAAGTAAGGCCCTAAGTAGATTATTCCTGTTTCATGTAATCCATGTTGACCTAGTAGGCTACGTTCCATCAGGGACTCACAACGGCCACGTTCACGACAGCAATTTTTCCACTTCCTTGCCGACGTTACAATCGTAAACCCAAGTGGAACAGTTATTCGACCCACCTCTTGACATGGGTCGTTGTGTGATCGAAAATGATGAAGTCATTAGAGACGTGTTCGCCACCACAACGACCGTGGTCGTCTTATGGAACGGCTAACGGACCATTTTGGGCGTTGTGAGCTACTAATGGAACGCGCTGGTAGGTAGTTTTTAAGAGAAATGATAGTAACAACAAATGACAAAGGGACAAACAGAAATGGCGATATCATGAGGGTTTTCACATCTTCACAATATTTACATTTTGATTTTATCTATTTGATTATTTATATTTTATTCGTGCAAAATGGGTAAATAGAGAAGGTGTTTGGCAAGTACCACCTGTTTGGGATCCGATCATCAAAATTATTAAGTCCCAAACCCAGCAAAAACCTACTGTCAGACCTCAAGACACTGTGAGCCCTTTCTGCGTGCACCGGAACACAAACCAACTTGACTGATAATTTATTTTATTTTTCCTTTCACCGATTTTAATATTATATAAAATTACTAGCTGTCCCGGCAGATGTTATCCTGTCCTTGAGAAATAAAGTTTAGAGCCTGACCGCAGCGACGTCTGCCGGGCTTATTTGTGAATCTAAACCATCCTCGAATCCACTTGAACACACACAATAAAATCATTCAAATCGGTCCAACCGTTTAGGAGTTCACTGTCAACACACGTACGGAAGAATTATATATATAAAGATTATATGACTAGGCATGTTTGCAGAAGAATTTCTTGCGCCGCTTCTTCTCTTCAAGCCATAACTTGTTGCGAAGCGGTAGTAAATTAGATTAGGCTCGCATAGAATAAATAATAACCATAAAAAAATTAAAAACTAAGTAATTAAAATGAACGAGTTGGTGGTAGGCTAAATAAAACTTGAACAATACTCGTTGACACTTGACATCTTTGTCTTCCGTGATCACGGCCACTGAAAAGAGACCGAAACGTCGGAATAACGAAAAATCTAGGAAGAAAGAAAGAAAGAAAAACTTTATTTGCAAAAATAGCGACGTAATTATATTTCTTATACATTTTTATACACAGAGCATATTTTGAAAATCTAATAAATTACCGCGCTTAAAACCGTTCAAACGTAGTTTTAGTATGGATAAATAAATGCAATTTCATGCGGCCGGGCGGCATGTCTTAAACAACACATCGCCTAATACCTCTGGTCTACTAGAGTAGGGTTTTATGGTTCGCCTTTCATAATCATGATCCAAGATAGAGGTTCCTGTGGGAACGCCCGATTAGGTTGCAGGAGCAAGATGGAATGCGCCTCGTCGTCTCAAAGGAAGATCTCCCACCGAGGTCAATGTTGTTCCTCGCAGGCCTAGGACAGTCTGTTATAGTTGAAATTTTGTATATATTCTGTGTATGTTTCGGGAAACGTTTGTAACCTCAATTATTGCACAGTGCCATCTATTGGCTTGTAAGTGTTCCACTGCATTCTTTATTTTATTTTCTTATTTATTTTCTTATAATTATAGCTCAACACGTCTAGAGTATGTTGCCATTACAACCTTAAGTTGTGTTCCGGCATTAGTGTCCAAGTTCCAGTCTCCCTTTAAAGAGCTGCAGCACATTGGTAGCAAACACCTCTGGTTATAAGTATCCATAGGTGATGGTCACCGCTTTTCATCAAGTGGGCCGTCTGCCTGTCTGCTGATCTTATCCAATAAAAAAGTTTCATCCTCAAATATCACGTGTTATCTACTTTTGTGAGGCTGACGAGTTTTCTCACTCGGTTTCACTTAAAACTCACTAAAAGTGTGAAAGCACGTAAAAAGTGTACCATAAATTATTTTAGCTCATTTAAAACCGTTTAAAACTCATTCACAAAACCGCATTAGTCGTTAACCCAACACCGTGCGGTTCAACACTACCGCAGACGACGTTCTTTTTGTATGTGACAATTTCTTTGTAACATATAACTACCAAGCGATGGAGAATTATTCTCATATATAAACCATTGCGTAACATTATGATTCAGTTGAAGAAGTTTGAGTACAAAAAACAACAGGTATATCACTAAAAGAAAGTGCTTCCAGACAAGCTTAGAGTGGATTAAAAAAGGTTGTAAAATGTAAAAAACAGCTCGAAAGTGTCTGTGAAGGCACGTCTGGCTGTCCGTCAAGGGTTACAGTACCAACATTAGTGTACTTTATCTATAAGAAAACCAATCTAATAATTAAGGAGATTTCATTATTGATTATTATTAGTCATGTTAGAGCGTTACTATGACATGTGCATCGGACTAATGCCAAAATGAGAATCTGCACCCGATCAAAGTCGGAGTCAGTTTCTTGTTGTTCTGGCCGCACACTTTTATTCGAACGATGTCGGAGCGAGCCGAGTAGTGCTGTACTTAATCGATACAAAGTTCCCCCTAGTATTATATACTCAGTAATAGTTATATACCAACCACCAATAATATAACACTTTTAAACACACAAGTCCACCGTCTAAGTTTCTTTTAAGACTGTTATTCGCAAACTTGCTCCGAGTTGAACTTGTTGGAGTGGCACTCGAGGATTGGGCTGCCGACTTCACTCTGCTTTGGACACAGGACGGCCTACTTTGACAAACACAAGAGTCTGGGCAAAATTCAGTATAAATAATTAGTCGTAAATATTTTTTAATTATAAAATATTTGATTAAAAAAGATATTCATATAATCGAAAACAATTGTCAACGGATCCAGTCAAACAAAAGTCGAAACTACATTATGAACTATACAACGTTGTGTATTTTTAAACAGTAAATGCAAGATCTTTCTAACTTTCCACGCGGCCATGTGTATTGAAATCTTTTTTCAACGCTTATTTACATACGTGTAACGTATGTAGGTAGCTAGGGTAGCTATTTTTTAAATTTGTTTCAGTACATAACTTTCTAAAGTCATATAATATGATATACCTTTTTAT
Organism: Dendrolimus pini; assembly: GCA_949752895.1. Classification (NCBI taxonomy): domain Eukaryota; kingdom Metazoa; phylum Arthropoda; class Insecta; order Lepidoptera; family Lasiocampidae; genus Dendrolimus; species Dendrolimus pini. Next base: position 10,877,007 of record OX457146.1, read on the forward strand.
AAAACATCAATCTAGACCCACCCTGTAAGAAAAAATATTGTCACATACGAAAACAGACGGATGGAAATAACGAAAACATAGTGGTTCCATTTTCCTCAAAATAGCTACAGAACCTCGATGTTTTGGTGACTTAAAAACGACTTTTACTTTTTCAAATGCTTAGAATAGCATAAACATTTATTGTATAGACTGTCACAATCATAAAATTACAAAGGTGTTGGAGTTTTTTGTTTGAACGACAGTCTGTCCTTTCGGACGTTGTATTGTACGGTAATGGTGCCTGGCCATAATTACATAAATCAAAATAATTAAATTAATATAAAACTTTATCTTTATAGAAGCATAAAACAATGTCACATTATTATAAATTATATTTTATCTTCATTTAATCAATTTCAAAATAATATTGTTATACTCGTTTCAATAACTGAATTGTATATTGGCATGGTGCCGAATGCGGTGTGAACAGATCATGCGGTTCTGCCGTATAAAGTCAAAATCCGATCCGGCTAAACATGACGTAGAACGTAGCTTCAACACTCATAAAACTATTCGCTACGCTGCATCATACGCTATGTAAGTGCTACGCGTATCAATCTAGGACTCTGCGTAATACTCTCGTAGCAAAGTTAATCCATAACACTGGTCTACAGCGCTTTTGTTGCCCTAGGTATGAAAATGATTTTGGGTCCATTTATGCAAACAATTCATGAAACTATCAATGATTTTGTTAGATTTGCTCTGATTTAAAAAAAATCTTTATTTTCATTTTACATTACAAAAATCAAAAAACGAGAAATAAAATAACAGATGTATTTATAATGTCAGTAATATTTTGAGAAATTAGGATACATCGAAGTAAATAAAGAGGAAAATGTCGAAAATATATTTTATATTTCCATAAAACGCCTTTTATGTGCTTTTCTTTTATAATCTTTCAGGGGACAAGATCTTTTCAAAGACCATCAGTAATTAATTGTTCAAAATATAAGATATGCAAAAATCATGAAAATACGAACACATTGAGAACTTTCATGAATTTATTCGTAATCTGGGCACTTGAAAACATAAAAATTTCCGATGATATCCAGGGCAACAAAACAAAACTTTTTTTTTGTAGAGCTGTGTAATAGTGTAGTTTGTACCCACACATTAATATGTCACCATTTCGAGCCTTTACCGCCATTTTATCGTCGACATTTGGAGCTAAGTATATTTTTGCTTGTACAGGTGTTTCAAACTAATATTAAACAAAATAATAGTTTGAAACGCATGCACAAGCAAAAATATACTTAGGTCCAAATGTGGCTTACGATAAAATGGCGGTAAAGGCTCGATTTTACTGCCCACAATTTGTGCCATACGTACTGAAAACTTATGACGCCTGCACACACTTCATCCAATTATGATAATTCTTTTATACGGTGCAGGATGTCAAACTTTGCAATATGCAGCCTCTTACTGTCAGAGAGGCCAAATCCTTACCAAAATTTAGAAATGTGGTCAGAAAACACTATTTGTCCATAAATAGCTATGTCTGATTTACGGAATATAATCATGCTAATGCATTTATTATAATAACTTATGTATTATTGTATATATATATATATATATATATATATATATATATATGTAGCACCAAGTCTACACTCAGCGCGCCGTCGATACCGTCTACGCACACATACGCGTTCCGCACCCCGTCTCACGTGCGCCTACACACCCACTACGATGACCCCGCCTATATAAGCCCGGCGCTCGGCCGTGCAGAGCCAGTCTGCTGTTCGCAGGCCTCTCACCCGCAACGGGAAGTGGTCTCGCACAGCCAGGCGCTCTACTTAGCGTTAGCATAGGACGCGAACGGGTGCATCGAGCAATTCGAACTCCCGCTTCGTCGATTGTGTCAACTCTAAGTCTTTACCACTACAAACTGGCGCCCAACGTGGGGCCCGCAAGACAGCCAGCCCTAAGAGTGGCAAAATAAAAGGCAGAATGGGTATGGAAGAATGAGCAAGAGACTGCATTTCAGCAACTGAAAACACGTCTCACTACGGCTTCCACAACTCGACAAGCGGATGAAACAAAGCCTTATACGATCAAAACCGACGCCAGCAAATACGCGCTTGGAGCTGTTTTGATGCAAGGAGAGGGCAAGGACGAACGCCCTGTGGTGGATATGCCACAAAGATCGCCTACAAAAATTAGAGCTGAACAACTGAAAGACGAGCCGATAAACAGCATCGTGACCACTTTAGAAGCCGCCGAACGAACTGAAACTGCCATATACTGGAGCAACAAAGGTTTTATAATGAACAATGGATTACTTTACCGATACAATCCAACTTCAGACTCCGAAGAAGCTCAACTTGTAGTCCCACAGCATGAGTGGGCAAACGTACTCGCTGTCAATGTCAATGGCAATAGAGACTGCTAGTGCTGAAAACTGTGCCAAGATCTTGTTGGATGAAATATGTCTACGCTACGGGACCCCAAGAAGGCTAATTAGTGACAATGGACCTCAATTCGTGAGTGCAGTAATGCAGCAGCTCATCTTTTGTCTTGGCATAAAACATCTTCATACTCCAGTGTACCATCCGGAGGCGAACCCAGTAGAACGCAAGAATAGAGACATGAAGATACAGCTAGCTATCCTAGTGAAAGATGATCACCGCACCTGGGACGCAAAGATATCTAGTGTAAGGTTTGCGATGAAAACCGCAAACAGCCTCGTCACCGGACATACACTAGCATATCTAACTTTCGCCCGAGAACTCCGAACACCGGACGATAATGCTCACGACTTACGGCAAAAAGTATTGTCTGAGAACTTCGTGCCCGAGATAACTCCGAAGCTTCTCCAAATTGCTGATACGCTGAATAGAGCTCGTGAAATGCGTGAACATAACGAAGAACGCAGGAAACAGCTGGAAGATAAAAGCAGACGTGCAGATCCTGGTTATAATCCAGGTGACCTAGTTCTGGCTTCAACTCAGCCAGTCAGCCAGGCCGCTCGAGGGGTCAGTTCCAAATTCTGTCCCCGAAAAGATGGTCCTTATCTTATACATAAGCACCATGGTGCTTCTTCTTATATACTTTCAGATCCTACTACTCCGGATAAGGCTCTTGGTGTGTACCACACCTCTGCCTTGTCCCCATACCGAGGCAACCCGGATGCGCCGCCTGCTCCAGTCCGTCCACTAAAGAAACGAGGACGACCACCGAAGGCCAAGACTGCTCCTACTACAACGCAGTCTACCCGTGGACGAGGGCGCCCCCGAAGAACCGCCTGCCAGTAGAACTAATCTGTTTGCTCGTCGGGACGCCGTCGCAACCAGAGGGGGAGGCTGTAGCACCAAGTCTACACTCAGCGCGCCGTCGATACCGTCTACGCACACATACGCGTTCCGCACCCCGTCTCACGTGCGCCTACACACCCACTACGATGACCCCGCCTATATAAGCCCGGCGCTCGGCCGTGCAGAGCCAGTCTGCTGTTCGCAGGCCTCTCACCCGCAACGGGAAGTGGTCTCGCACAGCCAGGCGCTCTACTTAGCGTTAGCATAGGACGCGAACGGGTGCATCGAGCAATTCGGACACCCGCTTCGTCAACTGTGTTATCTCTAAGTCTTTAGTCGTCATACGTGAATTGTGCTACGTTGTGTAATACTTTGTTTGTGAACTCAAATAAATTCTTCTGCCAACTTGTGCTGGTTTTCTTCAAAACACACTACATATATATATATATATATATATATATATATTATTGCAGGAGTTCGGCAGGCAGGCAGACGGCCTACTTGATGGAAAGCGGTTACCATCGCCTATGTACATTTGCAACACCAAAGATGCTACAAATGCGCTGCTGCTCTCTTAAGGGGGAGACTGGAACCAGATTACTGATGCCGGAACACAAATCAAGGTTGTTATGGCGACATACTTTAGAACAGGGGTGGTAGCCATGCAGTCGGGCACATGCACTACCACCTGGCTATGGGTTGTTTTGTCGCCTCTTACGACAGGCCGCCCGGCCGCAGGAAATTGTATTCTTTCTCCGTTCCTGCACGGATAATATGACTATGTATATATTTGTATATTTATTTCTTAAATTAGTTTGAGTATTTATGTATCTATTGCCTTTTTGTACCACCTATTTCGCATGATTAAATTTCTTTAATTTAGGTTGCTTGGAAGAGATCGCTTTGAGCGAAAAGGCCGCCTATTGTGCCTAAATTTTTTTGTAAATATGGTCTGTTTTTGTAATTGTATATTTTGGTCTGCGATGAAGTGTTATCTCTCTCTTTAAATTACCTATCATACGTGTAATGTTTACACACACTATTTAAACCTATGTAAATATAGTTTCTTTAGCTACATACATTTTCATAAACTATAGTTTTCAGTACTTATATTTCTTCAACAATAACTGTATTTTCATGTTATGTATAAAAAGTACTTATATTCTACATAGCATATTCGTAAAGTTGGTCTTGAGTTTCTGCTAAGGCATGTCGAGCTTTGGAAATATGGCTGCATGAAGCCTGGGTAAATAAAAAACTGTAACGTCTTTGTTTAAAATTATTTTTTAATTAAAGTGAACTTATAATAAGAAGTTTTTCAACAGTGTGTAAGACAGATTGAAGTATCATAACTAAAAACAAATTAAAATAAAACATTTGGTCCGAAATTTCAAAGTCCATAAAATTACATAAAATATTCAAAGAACTAAAAACAAAACTAAGAATTTAAAACACATTTCTACACAATAAACGAATAATGACAGCGATAAATAACTTGCCAAATTGAAATTACAGAGTTCTGGCAACAATTTTTCTTTTTAAATTGCGCCTTAAGCCCCTCTGTTCAAGACCGATGAATGGCAACAAAAATACAAAGGAGAGCGAAATAAAATAACGTCTTATAAAATAACACTGGGAGACTTAGGGGGTGAGGAGTCGAAGGGGGTGGGGGTCGGCGGCCATCGCGAACCACTTTTCTTTCTCTCGCCAAAGCCATTTCCAAAGAGACGTTGGAAAAATGTGGATGTTCCAGTTATTTTTCAGAAAATATTGTTAAGAATATATTTTGAATTATTCTGTTTTAAATCTTCTTATTACAAGCTTTTATTTAATTTGCAATGGATGTACTTAGGTATGTAAGTCTGGGTGGAATCTTGAAAGTTAAATTTGATCGACTTCCCGGTTTCCGATTGAGCTGAAATTTTGCACACATATGTATATCACGTGAAAATGCAATAATTTGGTACCATAGAGCTGATCTGATGATGTAGTTGGAAGGTGGCCATAGAAACCCCTGTACTAAACAAGATAGACCCAATGTGTTTCTCTGAGCTCGTTCTTTTTTAAAATGTAGCTGTGTACTACTTGTATAGGTAACTAATCAGTGTCAAATATTTATAAATATTTAAGTTGTAGAACAATCTTTCAGCAAAAGCCTTAGCCAAACTCCATACGAGGGACTTCTCGTGGTAATTGAAAAAGTTACATTGAATTATAGACATTTTATTAAATAGTTAAGATTGTCAATACAAAATAAACAGATGTCAATGTTTTCGTTAAAAAAACTAGTGGTACTAAAAAAACTACTCGTCCTTAGGTGCTTTCTGAGTTCAACAGCTTTTTGCAGAATATAAGGCCCTAATATGGAATATGAGTTACAAAATAGACAAAAACATAAACGTAGTCTTTTAAATTACTAACTTTTTTTTTTGACTATGGCCCAAGGGAGTCGCCGAAATTTTTCAATCTGTAAAGGGATCGCGTATTCAAAAAGATTGAAAAGGACTGCTCACTGTAGTGGAACTCATTTTAAATATAACGTTCGGAATTGAACATTTCAGTTTGCATTGAAGAAGGGCCAAAATTTGTGACACAATCTTGAGGTGGCCTTTCCAACAGCGGATAACGCTTAGCTGCGGAAGAGATGAGAATAATAAATTATCAAATATCAGAGAGCATAAAAATGGTTTAGAATGTCCACATAGTCCCAACGTCGTCTACAGAAGTCAGGAGCGGGCATGTTTTTTCTCGTTTTATATTAAAATCGGGCGAGCCAAGGAAATTGTCAGTTAGACAGGAAATTGCCAGAGCCTGCGAGACGAGGCGGGCGGGAAGAGCGTGACCGGCCGCCTTTATTGGCTCACTAGCACGCACTTTGGATTCTGATGCCGTGGTCAATGGTCTGAATTAAAAAAATCTCCATTAAAACACTTAACGTATAAGACTTAGTAAAAGTAGTATAATGAGGGGAACTTATATTGTACTAGCTGTGTCCGCGACGTCGTCCGCGTGGAATTTGTTTTCAAAGCCCCCCCGATTATCAAACATTCTTCATTGGTGCTCCGCTACTATTGATCTTAGCGTGATGATATATACCCTATAGCCTTCGTTGATAAATGGGCTATCTAACACTGAAAGAATTTTTCAAATCAGACGAGTGGTTCCTGAGATTAGCGTGTTCAAGCAAACAAACAAACTCTTCAGCTTTATATATTTGTATAAGATTATCCCCCATTTTTGTCGCAGCTAGTCACATTCGTGAGACTCCTCCCTGTGAATAGTATGACATCACATATTTTGCAATATTAGATCAAGGTATAATTAAATTAAAACAGCAGTTCCGTAATTAGTTTTATTTTAATTAAAATGATTTTTTAATAATTTAAACACTACGCTCATACAAATACAGTTGGATATATTTTGAAAATTTTCGTTAATAGTTCAAAATGTGACGTCACGAAATTTAGGGGTCCTGAATTCCTAAAATCTCACACTTAGTTTCACTTCTACTGCGTGTGAACTGCACACACACTTTATAGTGGCAGGAGAAATTCGATTAAATACCATAGACCGCGCAAGGAAAAGCGGGGTGGTACTAGCACTGCTAGCTAGAACTAGAGATGCTATTGCCAGAACTAGAAAGGGTATTGGCCCACTACAGTCGGGGATATCCACTAAAACCCTTGGGTGTTCCGGCCTTCGCCTTATTCCAGGGCTACAGATATATGGACTTGTCCATCCGCTAGAACTAGCAACCTTAAGGTAACCTCATTCACGGAAGAAATGTGGGTTATTTTGCGGAAGCGAATCGATCCGTTTGGCCTCCCACAAGCGGTTGTCGTCAAATCAGACTGACAAGGCACATAGTTAGTAGTGTTCAAAATGTAAGACTTAAGTTTGTATTTTACATTAGTTAATAGCAAAGTCTGAGGTCTGAAAGATAATAGAATAAAATAGAATATACTTTATTGCACACAATGTTACAAAATAAATTCAAATATACAATCATAATGATAAGTACAATGGGCGGTCTTATCGCTGGGAGCGAGTGTCGGGGTGAAGGTAAGGAAAGGAATACTCCGGTGGTTCGGGCATTAGGAAAGAATGTATGATGAAAGAATGACTAAACAGATACACAATGCAAAAGTGGATGGATGCTGAAGTCGCGGATAGCCACGACACACCTTCCATGATCAAAATGATCATGTACTAGCAGGATGGCAGGAGCCTTAAGAACAGACGTGCGTGCATGACAAGAGCTATGAATGTCAAAGAAGTAAGTGAGGTGTGTAAGAATAAGCCTGAATGGCGCTCTGTTGTTCGTGTCTACCGCGCAAGGGACCTGGCGTGAAGTTATGTATGTATGTATGTAATAGCAAAATAGGAATAAATAAATATATAATATATATAGACAGAGACTCCAGAGATAAAACAATCGTTTTTTCTGAAGTTTAGTAGCTACGTTTATATTATGGATAACATTATGTAGATATAATGGATAACTCTGGCGCAGATTATGGTCACCTTAAACATACTATGTAGAAAGAGTTATTTACGAAATTACGTTTAGTTTCTCATAATAAAAAAACATGAAGATGCCTACGTTCAGCAGTGGATTGCGTTTGACAGGCAGAGAACAACACCATAGTGGTCATTTGTTATATTGCCAACACTAAAAGGGAAGCCGCGGGAATTAGTTAGCCATGACAATATTTCTTAGCATTTCAGTAATTAACGCTTGTAACGCTATCTATACAGTAGGCTCTTTTACAGTTTCTTGTCCATTTAATCAGACCCCTGACCACGCATAGAAATACCTCTGAAACATTCAGTTACTTAATAGTTCAAGAGGGCTGGAAGGTCAAGTTTTGTTGGACAGGTATATATTTTATTTGTAGTCGTCATTTTTGTCGAGACTCCCCCTTTCGCGAGAGCTTAGTGCTGCCACTTGTCGATGCCTTGTCGTTTTGTCGATCTGTAAAATAAGATAGAATTGATAAAATATAAGTCATTTTAATAATAAAGAAAAGAAAAAAAGTTATTAATAATTTTTATTTATTTATCAACAACTTATTTACAATAAACAAAATAATGCTTAAATCTTAATATGAATTATTATAATAATTTACATATAAAGTAAATTATTAATAATTTCGTAAAAGATAATTACAAATAGTATGTCGGTTCCATATCGCAGTCCGTTGGATATGCCCCCAAAATACATGCGTTGGGTGGCAACGTTGATGATTCCTAATACAGGCCAGCTTCTTATTGGAAATTAAATTTTTATTTTATTTTATAGAAACGTGAAATAAGAAAACTGTAATGTTAGCATAGAATAGAATATAATCACTACGCTTATCATAAATATTAAAACCAATACAGAGGTTTTTTTACATGTCTAAACAATCCTCTTAGACAAGATTGAAAATCAAACAATTTTGATCTTAGCAACTTTAAACTTTATTGTGGAACAGTTAAACACAATTTTCTGTGTAACAGTCTGTTCTGTGATTTAGTTTGAAAAGATTCATTTAACGTTACGCGAGCACATGTTACATGTACTCGCGTAACGATGAATCAATTTGAAAACTGGCGAACCTTTTCAAATCACGACTATTCGTAACTGAGGAATGAAGAATTGAAGTTATTGCTGGGCTCAGGCTTCCTTAACTTCTTTCAGAGACTGAACAGCCTACTTGCCACAGACCTATCGGTAATTTCAATTCCCTTTCTTTTTCTTTATATTCCTCAGAATGTTTTATCATTATCATAAGTTACCTAACTATTACAATATGTACAGCCGGTCAGAATGCTTCCTGGTTATGTTCCAACATATTATATATATGTCGGAGAACGGCCTCGTTCTCACGACATCATTTTTAGTTATTTCAGGTTTAGTGGGCGTCATCAGGATGAAATGCGAGCATAAAACACAATAGCCACGGTTTATACACTTTTAATTTAGATTTGATCAACATTATGACATAGTTTAGACCGAGCAGCGGGTTCAGGGCACCCGCTCATACTTCTAACTTAAAACACTTTCTTTAAAATACTCTAAGGTCCAACTCGACCTGCTGCCATCAACTCAATGCGCCACAAAAACTCCTCAGTCTACCGAAGTAGATACTACTCAAAGTATAGAGGGCGTCCGACCCCGCTCCGCCATAAGCTCTGCTCTGATTGGTCGTTTATTAAATTACAATATTCATAACTTTTATTAGGTTAGAACGATCTTGAAGTTATAGAAACATTAACAAATCTAATTAAATTACATTAAGAATTTTAGAAGTGATTATAATGTAAACAAATGATATTGTGCGTTATACATCCTGTCAACAATACATCGTCATGTCGTCATAGTCATAGCTTCCCTCCGACATATATATAACAACATACTTACATCATTGAAATGGTTTTTTTAAGAGTGATTAATGAGTAAAAAATAATAATGTCACATGCCGACAAAAAGTGAATGCACACCTGCCTGCCATAAACCTGGTTTATTACCTTTCCCCGCATTTCGACTTCTTTTGTTTACTTTGTGTGTAATTAAGAAAAACATTCTATTTTTATTGTACTTGTTTTATGGCAGTCATTAGGCAGGTTTGTTGAACTGATTCTAAGAAATCCGATCTATGCGGGCTGGCAGCCATATTGTATCGGTGCAGCAATGGCCTCATGGAGAGATCGGCAGTCAAGCGAGGATTACGATACGAGCAAGACGTACATTCGATAAGCGATATTGTGACCGATTTGCGCGTGTTATTGAATCGTGCAGTTAGTACTGGTTGTATCCAATTATATTTGTACCTGTGTTATAAGTGTTTATATAGTTCTAATAAAATATATAGTATTTCCAACGGCATTTTAATTCGAGTCTTGTAGCTCGTAACAATAATAATAAATAAACAAATTACTCGTTTTATTTAATATCGATATGAGGTACGCCACTAGCGCGTCCAGCCTTCCTATCTTTTTGCGAGACTTTACTTTCTTCAAATAATTGTATAGATAACGTGGGACAAAGAAACGAACCCCATCCCCGTTCCAACCCCCTCCGAGGGGGACATTTTTACCGACTTGGACCCTCTTTGATCAGGCAACATTTTGACGTCGCTCCCTGTTTAATTATCTGTGCAAAAAATACGCGCCATCTTTAAGACGTTTTATTTTTCTTTTAAATATCGTTTCTATAAAATAATACCGTTTGATGAATACTGAGTTTAAAATTAATTATTAAGAGATTTTCGTGTTGCATTTATATAATTCTAATAATGAATAGTAGTTGTAGGAAGTTGTATTTAGATAACGTTGGTTTTTGTAAAAAAAAAATGCACCGGCCTCCTTGTACGTGTGGCGTAAGGAGGAGGAGGCCAGTGTGGGCCGACTAGCGCCCCGTGAGGTCGAGGGGCGCAGGGACGAGTTGCGCCAGGTCTAGGTGGCAGAGTGGGCAGACTGCCTACTTAACCCCAGCGCCGTCCTCGCCGTCATCCAGGCGGTGAGGCCGATCATGTCAGAATGGCTGCAGAGGCGTCACGGTACCCTGAAGTTCCGCCTGACGCAGGTCCTCTCGGGGCACGGATGCCTCGGGAGGTACCTGTGTCGAATAAGGCGTGAACAGACGTCAGGGTGCCACCACTGCGTCGGCGGCGACGAAGACACGTCGCTGCATACCCTCCAGGTGTGTCCAGTCTGGGACGAGCAGCGCCGCGATCTCGTCGCGGCTATCGGACCCGCCCGCACATAAAGGCCGGAGAGAAGGGACGCGCGCCGATCCGCGCGCCCCCTCCACCTCGCGGTGAGGTAGAGGAGCCGGAGAGACCCAGATCTCCGGCTACCAAATGGTGAGGCCAGCCCGCAAAGGGGCCGGCCGCCGTCAGTCCGGGCTGGTGGTGAATGCGCGAGCGAGCCCACAGCCCGGCCAAAGGACGCTCGGGATTGGACAGGGGTTTTAGTGGGTATCCCTAACCATGGCATGGCAATAGCTCTTCACATCCCATCGTGGCGTGCTAGTGCCACCGCGAACTGGCGAATCCCACACACGGGCCGCGACCTTTCCCCCTTGCGCGGCCTATGGTCCTCAAACGGATTTCCCCTGTATAAAAAAAATGGTTTTTGTACATACTTCATTGTTTAAACAACTTTTTGGAACTGCACAAGTACTCAGTTGGTTGGCGTCAGACGAAGACCTACAATACGGAAGCGGAATCTAAATCTAGCGGAAGTCTAATCATATGAGATATGTTTTTAAACTTATCGAGTATCACAACCTTATAGTTTCTATATGAGCGTACACTTATGACTCTCTCTATATGTGGAAAACACGTAAGCTGTATACTTATACTGTTACAAGTTGAGCCACCTGTTTATCTGTAGACAAAACACATTTATTACCTGCCGCGGCGTTTGAGCTAATAACATTAAAACTGTTTTATGACTATCTTCTTTTGTTTACTTTGTGTTTAAAATTTGTAACACTCTATTGTTTATTGTACTCGTTTATGGTTGTTCGCAGGCATAATTACGCAGGTGTGCGGATTAAGTTTTCTGGGAAATTGCGTCCACGCTTGCTAGGTAGACATATTGCATCGGTGCATTATAAAACAATGGCGCAATGGAGAGATAGTCAGTCTAGCGAGAACCACGATCAAGGCGAGACTTGTGTACACTCGATAACCTATATAGTGACGGACTTTGCGCGTGTTATTGATTCCCGCATTACGTTTGAACTGATTGTGTTCAGTTATACTTATTAGTATCTGTTTTATACGTGTCTGTATAGTTCTAATAAATTCTATAGTAATTGCAACGGCATTTTTAATACGAGTCCCGTACTCGTAACGATACTATAACTTGGACATGAAATGGCACGAGAAATTTCATTATAAATATCCATTGCTTGTAACTTGTAATTAGATATATAAGAATTTATACTAATAATATTATAAAGAGGTAGGTTGGATGGTTGGTATTTAAGGTTGGATGTTCGGGATAATCTCCGGTGCTACTGATCTAATTTTGAAAATCCTTAAACTAAATAGAAAGACTACATTATTCCTGAGTGACATAGGCTATGTTTCATTGTGATTAATAAATCAAAAACTAAAAATGTTTTACGCCCATCGAAGTGGACACGGAAACGCCTGTCAAATATGTTAAAGCAATAACGTTACATGCAAGAATTGCGCACATCCTCGTACGAGGCCCTGCGAGTGCTTTCTGCATTAAGAATTAATTAAAGGTTACAAAGCATAATAAAACCTTGATATAAGTGCGGTCGTGTGTGTATGCATGGGTGCTTATGTATTTTTTAATGACGCCCAACGAAGTGGGCACGATAAAGAGTTCCCACAATACCTTAATACAGAGTACGGGTGGCAACCCTACGCCCTACAGCGTTGTGAACGGATGATTTGCGTAAGGTCGCCTGTAGGACCTGGATGAGAAAGGCGAGAGCCCGGGATATGGACGTAGAGTAGGACTACGTCCAGCACTGGACTTTGGTTGCCTGGACATGATCGATTCTTACGATAACATTATAAATTCAGTAGGTTTGAGAAAAATTGCTATGATAATTATTATAAATTTCTATGTATATGAGAATGAGAACGGGGTAGTATTTCGTTTATCTATACATATAATAAAACTGTAGAGGTCGAATTTCTGTATAATGAATAAAAGTGCTAAAAACCGAGTCAGGGGGATGTAAGAAGTGAAATAGAACGAATTTAGCTTTTTTCAAATTTTTTGTTACTCTATTTGTTTGTCTGTTTGTACGGGTTGATCTCCGAAACGACTGGACCGACATAAATGAAATTTTGTATAGTGGTAGCTTATATCCCTGGTCTATAATCCCTGGTCTATAATCTCTGGTCTCAGTATATAATCCCGAAGAATTAAAGAGTTCCCGTTGGATAGTTAAAAAAACTTTAATTTACTTTCTCGCATTAATTACCATTACAATACAATTTTTTTAGAAGGAATAATAAATAGCACGCGGTCGAAGTCTCGGGCATCAGCTAGTCGCTAATAAGGTTACGGAATTCCAAAAGTTACACGGTTTTCATAGATTTTAAACAAGTGCATTAAATATTAAAACTAATAGTTATTTATTAAGTAATAGTAATTTTTGCTAAATTATCGTGTAAAAGAACTCAAGATACTTCCCAGCTTTTTATTCAAACAATTTTAATGAATCTTGGATCGAATGGCATAGCCGACAATCTGTCAATACTATTTGAAATTCGAATACAGGCCCCACTACATCAGCCCCTTTTTTAAATGAGAGAGACAAATATACATGATTACAACAAAAAAGAAAGAGACACCAAGCTGACCGCTCGTCGAATTTTAATTTTCTTACTATTTGAATCTTAATTTTTCGCGGGGCATTGTGTGTCTCTTTCCGACTTGTGTGATTTATGTGTTTCTGTTTCGTTTCTTGGCAGGTTTTTTTATCTGTGGGTGGTAGGGTGGCATCTTATTCTTGTATTGTAGGTGGGTACATGTTAATTTGTTTCTTTGCCTCGGGGGTTGTTTTATAAATGTTTTTTTCGTGTAAAGTCAACGTTTTATTATTCTCAGATGTTTTTGTTTGTGAAATAATTAATACCTTGTAAAATAATTGTTATTTTAATGCTTGTTTATGGGATAAGTGGTTAATGCACTTGCAAGGTCCAAGGTCCTAAGGTCCAAGGACGCGGCTTGAAATCCTGACCGGATAAAGCATGATGACAATTTCGTGCAATTTAAGAAAAAGAAAAAGAACCTAATTAGGATTTTAAGTTTATGACTTACTAGAGGGCAGACAAACAGACGCGGAAAAGACTTTGTTTTATACTATGTAAAGATTGAAGTTCAAAAAATATTTTTTAAATCATAAGAGGTTGGTTTAAAGCCTTAATTGAGATCTATAAAAACATGAACGGACTGTAACTATAATTACACCCGAAACTGTATAAGCAAAAATTCCTAAAACGTTCTCAATCACAATCTTGTATAGATAATTAACATTTTTGAGAATAACTGTTGAACGGAACGGAAATTTAGAAAAACTCGCCAAAAACTGTTTTCCGAAAAAAGGCGAGAAATGTATATCTTTGTCTCGAATTGTTTGTCTAAGTTTGTCTTAGATTCTAGGAGCATTAATTATAAGTAATAATGTATAATCAATATATAAATATTTTAATTCAATTCGAGCATTTTTTATTATTTCATAAAAAAAAACTTTACATGTCCTTTGGGCCCCCCAACACATTTTGATACAGAGCCCGTCTATGCTAGGAATGGGATACGGAAAAGGGGATAGACGGAGAGGAAAGTGGCCTATCGGGACTCGCACAAAACACGATTAGCTCAAGCCTGATCGTTTCACGCCGATATTCTGTGAGAGCGTGGTATCAGACCGATCGGCCCTAAGAGCTTTAATCAAGACAATGATTACAGCATAGCTATATCACGATATGCAATTAAGCAAATCTTCCGGGGACTTTTTTATTATTATTATTGCAGGAGTTCAGCAGACAGGCAGACGGCCCACTTGATGGAAAGCGGTTACCATCGCCTATGGACAATTGCAACACCAAAGGTGCTACAAGTGCGCTGCTGCTCTCTTAGGGGAGACTGGAACCTAGTCACTAATGCCAGAACACTACAACGACTTATAGCGCTTAGATTAATGCCATGTAATTTGTGTAAAAGTGTTCTGGCTAAATACCTACTAGGGTTTGGAATCTCTAGTTATAACAATATGCATGTTAGGTCATGTGCTTTCCGGTCAGGATGCGAACACGCGCCCTTTATGTTTGGTACGCGTGCGCTGACCACTCAGCCACCCCGTCTAAGTTATATCCCGAGACTAGCTCTGTTGAAATTGTCTTAATTTTTCATCTCGGCCACCGCTCCCCCCGGCCTCTGACCCCGCTCCTCGCACCCCCACATAATTGTTTTTAATTTAAGGCGGAATGAGAAACGCTGCAAAACTCGTTACCAGCAAAAATAATGCTCATTTTAGAAACACGACAGGTACAAGAGTTTTCTTTGTGAAATAACGGCGTGTTTTTTGAAAATGAGAAGAGAAATTTTATTAATTTATTTTACTGCACAATTCTTATTGTTTCTATTTATTAATTATTTTATAGAGACTTTTCGACACTACTGACGATATTAATTATATAAATAATAACAGCCCATAACTGTCCCACTGCTGGGCTCTGGCCTCCCACTATAGGGAAATGGACAGTATACCCGCCACGCTTGTCCAAGGCGGCTTGGCAAGGTTTGACACATCGGTTATCTCGATGTGCAGGTTGCATCGCGATGTTTTCCTTCACCGTTATTAGCACGTGGTAATTGTAACTGTAATAGGTAATATACACATTATTATCCCCGCAAATTTCTATTGCGCCTGGCCGCCATTTTGGTGACGTAACCGTAGCCGAGCACTCAGTACTGTTAGCATCACTAGCCGGCGAGTACGCGTACATGTCGAGTTGCGGATGACGTCAAGTGAATGTTAATTTGACAAGGTTCCAGCGCATTAGCAATTTGGCTACCACCCTTGGTCTAGAGTATGCCGCCATAATAGCCTTGATTTGTAATCTGGCACTAGTGACCAGGTTTCAGGCTTCGTTAGGAGAGCAGCAGCGCATTTGTATCACGTTTGGTGTTGCAAATGTCCATATTCGACGGTAATCGCTTTCCATCAAGTGGACCGTCTGCTGTTCTGCTGAACTCCTAAAATAATAAAAAAATACTGGTTTTCCTAGATTCGGCCACTCGGGTCATGTCGCTAAGTTCCATAAATTTAAACGGGCCATAAAGTTTAAAAAAGTATAACAATTCTTACAATAGTTTGTTGTTTCCGTTGTCTGCGTTGGCTGGCATCCAAAAGACGACTCCCGTCATCCATTTCCGGTCGGAGCCCCTGAAAATATGTTCAGACTCCTATTTAATAATTAAGTAGTTATGTGACACGTCTATAACAATAAATTTAAAATATTTAAAAATAATAATTGATAAACACACACATTGTACCCCGTTAGAATTAATCAAGTTATGTTTGTATACAACATTTTATTCCAACTCCTTCGCCATGCAGGCTGTCTTATTTTGGAACTTTTCCCATACCTATTTGAAAATTCACTTAGGAATCATTATGTTAGTCTTACGCAATAATGTATGTGCTACTTTATAATACTTTTGACTGTAATCCACTGAAGTATGAAACCTATGGTTTTTCCATGGATAACTATAGGGCCGGTCTCAGACAATATAATATCAATCACAAATTATCGACGATATGTTAAATACGATTTTAATTAATTTTTCATTTCAATCTTACGTTACGGCCAGTTTTTAAAATTTTAGAATCAAATAATAATCATTTAAAATAGCGCTTTAAATTGTTAAAAAATGGTTTTATTTAATTATGTATACCGACCGTTCACGACAATGTAACAAAAATACTACACAAATTCTTGTTTCAATACTTAAAATTTATCAGTGGTAGGTTATGATGAATTAAAACCATTTTTGCAGCATTGGTCGGTATTAAACGATTATGCTTTTTCTCTGAGACCACGAGACGATAGAATACCTTAGCAAATTTCGTCACGCGTGAATAATGTATTGAGTTTGCGTCGAATATTCGTCCAAATCACATTTCGTCTCCTCTCTAACATACACGTAGCATTTAATGCTGATATTAGACGGGTCATCTCAATTGAATCAATTCAGTTGTAAGGTGCGGAACTGAAAGGAAACGATGACATTCAATGACATTGAATGATTCGATTTTATGATTACTTCACTTTGCTTGCTTCATCGGAATTGAAAGAGAGAAATCTAATCTAATCTTGGCTTAAATAATGGAAAATTCGTTTATGAAATTGATTATAAAATTTCACATAAGTTCCTTATATGTAATGTCAAATTTCTAACAATTATATATTATTATCATAGGAAATGGCCATAAACACTTTTCCTAGATGTTCAATCAATCAATCAATAACTTATGCATAGGGCTTCTGGTAATAAATATATGAATGTAATATGTATATATGTTTTATATATTAAATAGATATATACTTAATATACATAATATATAAATACTAAATACAAAATTATATGAATGTTGAATTAATGATGTGTAAATTATTTAATTTTGTATGTTTCTTGTTGTTTTTGACGTTGTTTAGAATATCTTGTATATATTTATAGGCACATAAATAAAAGTTTCCATCTGCGAGGGGCACCAACCCACCTAAGGGGTGTAATTGTCGAGTTAAGAAGAGCACAGTTTTTAAAAGGGGACAGCACCCCATTTCATTTTTTTATTTGAATGGAATTATTAACGGTATCGCAGAAAGAAAGTACTGGGTTTTGTTGTTTATACTTGGTTGATATATTTTAATCAAATATAGCATAGAAGTTATTTCATATGATTATGTAAACTATGAAACGCGTAGTGGAATTATTCATACACAAAAAGCTGGAAATTAAAATTAATAAATTTTACTAGGGCTTCGTGGTTATTTCGGCAAATACCTTTATAAATTCGTAATATCTGTTAGTCTGTGATTAGGATTATAGAGCCTGTTTAGAAAAATCGGAACAAAAGTGTCTTCCGTATACCTTTATAAAAATTGAGTGCACAGAGCGTTATGAGGTAGCCATCAAAATACTTATCTTTAAAAGTCATAACGATATTTTTTCTAACTGTTAAGTCTTTAAGACGAATGAGTGAACGAGTCATACATTTGATTTAGAACAATGGGCGGACTTATCGCTCATAGCGATCGTTCCAGGCAATCAAGTCGTTAATAGTGTCTTCTATAATTAACTTCTAGTTTTCAAGCAATTATTTGAAAAATACTAAAAACATCTCTTGATGAGAACTTGTCTTATTAGATATGTTAAGCAATTTTTAAGTTGCTATTTGCGGTAAAACTTTAGTGGATATTCTTCGCGTGTCTGGAAGCCATTTTATTGTGAAACAGCCGAACAGGCAGACGGCTCAGCATATGATAAGTGTTTATCGTCACCTATGGTTGTTCGCAATGCCAGAGGCGAAGCCAACACGTTGCCAGCCTTTAAGAGATAAAGAGGAGAGGATTGGACGGTGAAATAGAGGGATCAGATAGAGGGGATGGAATAAGTATTGGAAGACGGCTATCGGAACTCGTATCTGATCATACGAAACAAGATGAGCTCAAAGTTAACCATTTCATACTTAGGTTTAAAGAACTTTATTTCCTATAAGAAATTTTGTTCCCTTGCAATGAGATTAAAATATAATTACTAATTAATTAATACAATGTAGGTATTTTGTATGTCTATGTACGTATATATTTTTATAATTATAATATAAGTATAATCATTATTTTATTATTGAATTAGTATGAATTTCAACTGCACGTCAACGCTATCTATGCAATTAGATCTTGTCCATCCAAAGGTTAACTGGAAGAGATTGCTTTAAACAATAAGGCCACCTATTATACCACCTTTTTAACCGACTTGGAAAAAGGAGGAGGTTCTCAATTCGTCGGGATCTTTTTTTTTTTTTTTTTTGCTTTTTTTTATGTATGTTTGCCGATTACTCCGTCATTTATGATCCGATTTACGTGATTCTTTTTTTGTTCGACGCGGAATAGCTGCCATGTTGTCCCCTAAAAATTTGACATAGTTTGGCCCAGTAGTTTTCATTTTACGAACATTTTTTTGTTCTCGTTTCTTGGGAGCTATATTTTTTAAGAAGCGCGGCACCATTCGTAAGTCCACCCATACATAGCTAGATACTAAAAAGTAACAAATAAAAAATAAAAACTTCGTTTAAAAAACCGACTTCAAAAACTAAAAAACTAAAATGTATAAAATAACTTATTTCTAAAGCTATTATTATTAATATATATTATCTAAAACATCTTGAAGTCGGTGCAAAGTAAAACATAAAAATTACTATATTTTGAAAATTACTAAGCACCGACTTTAAGATGTTTTAGATAATATATATTAATAATAATAGCTTTAGAAATAAGTTATTTTATACATTTTAGTTTTTGAAGTCGGTTTTTTTAAACGAAGTTTTTATTTTTTTAGTTACATACTAGTTTATTGTATATTTTTTCTCTGTAATGTTAGTGTACATTAAAGAGTATTGTATTGTAGGTAATTCTTAATACTAATGTGGAGGCCTGCAATCTTATTATTTAAATAAAAGTTTTTTTCAGATTAGGTAATATTGGAACAAAATTACACTTTGGCAACTATGTATTGATTAAATAACTGCACACATTCAAACGTGATGTTTTCCCGCATATTTTGTTCGTGGAAGACTTAATTGCAACGTCACTATGGTTATGTAAACATTAGATCGATTTTTCATTTATTTCAATTAATTTTTTAACTACAAAGATAGTGATATACTAGCTTCTGCCCGCGACTTCATCCGCGTGGAATAGTAAAAAAAGTAAGTTAAAAGAAACCCCCAATTTGAAACATTCTTCATTGGTGCTCCGCCCCTGTTTGTCTTAGCGTGATGATATATAACCTATAGCCTTACTCGGTAAATGGGCTATCAAAAACTGAAAGAATTTTTCAAATCGGACTAGTGGTTCCTGAGATTAGCGCGTTCAATCAAACAAACTCTTCAGCTTTATATATTAGTATAAGATTTGAACCAAATTTCAATAAATATAGTAAAATTTTAATAAATATCCTCGATACTTAGTACATGTATAAAATAGATACTAGTAGTTATATCGAAGATAAACTTGACTAAAACAACTAGTTTAGTTATAAGTAAGTAATTTTCAGTCTCGTTGTACTATTTTTATGTATTCAGTTATATGTGGATTGCAATCCAGATTTTAATTTATATTTTAGTCGTAAGGTTTTGTAATGATTGTAATTTGTTTTGTGCATCAACAAATTAAAAAAAAAATTGAAGAAGTAATACTATGATATATAATTGACGAACATTTTCTTCTAGCTGTACATTTCATCTCCGACTCTGCCACCCTTGAAAGGTGGTAACAAACTTTCCGTCCGCGTCCCCCCTTGAAAGGGAGAAAAATAAATCTGAATTGGACCGATCCTTTGAAATCCCCTACTTTTTCTACTGCCATTTTCAAGAATAATTGCCGAGCAACTTCTTAAGTTTTTGGGCTATTGAACACGGAGTTGTAACTCAAGTTCAACTTTAACTTTTAGTGTATAAGACTCAAATTGATCTTGTTCTATGAGAGTTTAGTGAAAAATGATAATTTTCTCTCTTTTCGAAGTTAATGTACAGTTGGAAAGTTAATTAAATTTATAATCGCTTTTCAGTAGAAAAAGTAATTAACTTTTTAAATTAATAATACTATAGTAATAATATTAAAGTGTGTTAATAAATTGCAATATTTAAAATAAATACTGCTAACTAGGTATACAATGCTTCATTATGATCCGTGGCTAGCTCGAATATGCTACAGTTTAAGAGGCATTATGTATAAATTACTAATACATACAACCCTAAATTTTCATCTTTCTACCACCAACCTTTTTTAATAGCGATATAAGTGCTTTAATAATACTCTACTCTGTTTATTCAAGTTGATTCGAGTTTAGATGAACATTCGATCCCGGTAGATGACGCTGTGATCGGGTTCTAGATTTTTATTTTTAAAGGCAGGACAACATCTGCCGGGTACTGCTAGTTATATACAAAAATCAAGGCTCTTGATGAAACTAATATTGAGAGCTACATGAAATATACGAACTAACCTATATCGCCGTCGTGAGGGTACACGTGAAAAATTACCCTAATTACGAAGTTTGCAGCGCTCTCTCGCCCGGAAGTGACATAATAGCCGTGTTCCGGTTCGACAGGATGTACCTCCGGCGGATGTCGCATAGTTTACAATACCGGCAATAATAACGTTATTTCATTAAACAAGAGAAATTCCGTCTTCAAAGTGATCGGACGATGTGGGTCAAATGATGGGTGGTACGGATTGAGACTGGGATGTTAAATGATTGAATAAAATAATATTGGTTACTTAATATCTTTGGTCCTCGCAAGTCTTAAATATGCTGCTGATACTATACCTATATAGTATTGTTACGACCTAAACGCCGACAAAGATAAATTCACACCTACATACCTGTAGAAACACATTTTATTACCTTTCGGCATTTGGACTTATTTTGTTTACTTTGTGTTTAAAATTTGTGATTAGAAAACAGCCCATTGTGTATTGTAATTTTATGGTCGTCATTAGCCAGGTGTGTCGGATTTAAAGTACAAACTGATTCTAGGAAATTAAGTCCACGTGGCCGGGCAGACATATTGCATCTGTGCAGTATAAAGGAATGGGTCGATTGAGGCTGAGGGACGAGTCAGTCGAGCGATAACCACGAGCGAAGCAAGACGTGTGTACTACAATCGGGAATCTTTTAGTGACGGGCTTTGCGTGTTTATTGAATTACGACCTTCTGCATTACGATTGGACTAGTTGTGTTCGGTTATATTTGTACCTGTGTTATATATACGTGTCTGCATAGTTCTAATAAACTCTGTAGTAATTCTAACGGCATTTTAATTCGAGTCTCGCGGCTCGTAATAGTATGATATATCTTATTTTTGTATAGGTATATAAAGTATATTATTATTTATTTTATTTTATTTTTACTTATTCTTGGAATGTTTCTTAATATTTATTGTCTTCACCACCACTTTGTCTTAGTTTAGGGGGTTGCCTGGAAGAGATCGCTTTAAGAGATAAGACCTCCCTTTGTTCAACATTTACTGAGCTTAGTTTTAAGAACGTAGTTTTAATTTTTGGTGAACAATAAAGTGTTTTCATTCATTCATTCATTCATTGACAAAATAATTTCCGTGATAGAACGGAGAGAACATATTAACTATTGCAGCTGAGAGTCCTGTCGTAATACGAGCCAATGCAACCTACGAGTACAGTGGGGTGATAGATAGAGCATTTGCCCGTCGGTTTTTCTGCTGCGTCTGGGCTAGACTCTAGAGTATGCTGCCATAACAACATTCATTGTGTTCCATAGTGGTCAGGTTATAAGCCTCCTCTTTGAGGCCAGCGGTACATTTAAATTTATTGCAAGAACCGTATGTGTCGTGTACCAAAATGATCTTGTAAGAAAAAGCAATGTTTTTATTGTATGAGTTTAGCAGACAGGTAGACGGCCCACCTGATGGCAAGCGGATACCATCGCCTATGGACTTTTGTAACACCAAAGATGATACCAGTGTTCTGCCGCTCTATCAAGGGGTGTTGGAACCTAGCCACTAATGTCGGAACACAACTCAAGGTTGTCAATGACGGCATACTCTAGACCAGGACCACCCAGATGGGCAAGTACCCTATCGCCTAGCTATGGGGGTCTATCAAACATATATAAATTATATTTTAAAATTTAAACACTGTAATGAAAACAGTTTATAATCAAAATATCAATATTGTGAAACAAGAAATCATAAGAATAATTATTATAACTCATAAAAATCATTTATAAATAAATAAATAAACAAAAAACTAGTTAAGTTCACAATAGGATTACATATGACGAAGATTCATTGTAAAAAAAACTGATCTAAATAACAACTAACAACTAATAACTAAATTAATGTATTTTATTAACTTGCACTAAAACATCATAATTCATTTTAATAATTACAACCAAGGTTGAAAGTTAAAAACTATTTCGTAACAACAAACACTGTAAAATTAAAAAGTTAACTAAAAACCAAAATGGCGTCGGCCGAATAGTTGCGAGTTCGTCGAGCGAAAGTGTCTGAACTTTTTAATTTAGCAACTCGTGATGCCTTCCATTAGGTAAAACGGTGAAAGCTGAACTTTGTAATTTTTCTTTAATTATCATTCACACTTAAATTAATTTTTAACGAGTTTTATTCCTATCTGAATCATTAAATAAAAACTATAGCGGGACTTTTGTAAAAGTTAGAAATTACACATAAATAATATATCCTACAGCTTAATTAGAAAATAAAAAACCAATAATAAATACGGCCCAAATCACCGTCAGTCCGATACTTTTCTAAAACGCTGGTTGCGTTACCACGTTACCAAAATATAGGCCAGCTTTTTGGTCGCATAAATAATTAACGTACTTAATCCTTCAAATAAGTTTTAAATAATTTGTTATTAGTTTTTTTAAAGACTTGTAGTTAAAATTATTTATTATACCTGTCTTATAGGTTTTTTAAATAAGAAAATCTGATTTGAATCTTATTTCCTAGTTAATATCACTTTTTGCTTATATTTATGAATTTAATAGAATTACATTTTACCATCTCGAAGCTTAGAATGAGAAAGGTAAATATATAAAGCGCAGTCTTTTCAAAGGCTCAAATCGTTTAGTATCGTAACATACTTTACAGATTATCAAGTACAATAATTATACTATTCAATCTTGATGTACATTTTCAATCATTTCTCACCAATTACTTTTAAATTGACATATGATGACTGTTGAAATAATATTTTTAGGTATTAAAACTTACATCTCGTTGTAGATGTGTGAATAACTGAATAATTATGTATTTATTTAAAAATTCACTATTGAGGTTTAGTTTATTCAATTTACTTGGGAAATACCTAGGCTCAGATTCCACCCATCCTTTGAGTGACATTGACCAACGGAGTTACTGTGGAAACGTAAGCCCATTATTAGAAAAAATAATTCTTGTTTTGAAATGATCAGTATATTTTTTATAAAATTCATACGTATTTTTTCAAATGAAACGATATATATTTTATAAATTCGCTGTATAGTGTACATTTTTAGGGAAAGACAAAACCAATATTATGAAATGTTGTATTAATTGTCTATATAAAAAGTCACAATTTATCTCACAAATATAGTCAAACTGATGTTTTCAATAAAATTATGGATTATTATTTATCTACAGCGGGCACTGATCATGCTTCAAATTCCCAAAAAAAAAGAATAAAGCAAAATGACAGATAACTCATTTTACTGTTAGGTTGACAGCATGGAGCGTTCATAGTCGACGGGGGAAATTTTTCACGGGTGCCCACTGCTGCCACTAGCGAGGTGCGAACCTGTTTAATAGCCCAAACTTTTGAACACTTCGATTTAACTAAAACTCCGCGATGAAAAGAGTTTTTCTGATGGATTTTTTTGTTCAATGAGGTTATTTTATGACATAAATAGTTTTAATTACTTTTTAATCAATAATTAATGCATTTGACCCTCTTTAATTTGTACCTACTTCTCTTTTTTTCTTTCACCATATCCCAATTACTTAGGGTTGGTACAATATGTCTTTTCCTTCCACACACCTCTACTCTGACATACATCTTCTGTCACACCACATATCATCATATCATCCAATCGACGAGTGACATTCCGTCCGGTCACTTGCCATCGTCACGCACCAGGCCATTCGGTTCTAGAATGCTATCTTGATTGAATTATGGAGGGTAGAGGTAAGGAGGTCCATCTAGTATGGGGGATCAGTTGAAAAAGTGTCCACCTGTAAACAGCAAATTATGGTTCGAAAACTCGTCAAAATAGCGCTAGTGTAGGAAAAGGAAAGTATATGAATTTAGCAGTTATAAACGAAGTGAAGTGTGATGGGTTGAAAAATTTAAAAATTATAATTTGAAAAGTATTGAGACTTTCTCGTATTGGGATGTATGTATATAATTTATGACCAATTGAATTTTCGAAACCTATTTCACTAATTAAGATAACTAACTAAATTATCTGAAAATTCCAATTTGTGGCGCTATTTTTAAATACTTTCCACTTGCTATTATGGTGCCATATTAATTTGCCCTTCAGTGGACACTTTTTAATATACTGAGATGGTTCTCCTTACCTTTACCCTCCATAGTACCTATAGATGGATAGATATGGACGTGACGATTAAATAAAGATTTTGTTTTTACCAAAATTGCTACAGAACCCTAAGATCTGATTTGGTGTAGGTAATAACCGACAAAATGTAAACATGTTTTAGTTAACCTTAATCAGCTCAATTGGAAGAAAATAAAGTTATAATCTGACGATTGCTTTTCGTCGTTATGAATTGATGTTAATGAAGGCCTAATAACATCTTCATTTATTTTGTTTATGCTCAAATTATCTATTAGGGGGGTCTTCCCAATAGGAAAATACGAGAAATGTATATTATTGAATAAACATGTTTTACATTTCTCATTTACCTCTTAGTTACCTACTTAGAAGGATGGAAACAGTAGGCACTTTTCGTTCCTGGGAAACGATTTTCCCCGTTGTCAAAAAATAATAATTTTATAATTTATTTAGCTTTATGGCATGGCAGCTAGGTCTTTAAGCCAGATCTTATATTATAATATAGTTTCTTCATTTTCTTAAGCCTATGTATGTAGGTATGTATTATAGTTTTTATCCAAAATAATACGATTATCGAATACTAAGTTTTCGTAACGCACTGTGGCGTGATCGGCTTCCTATTCCCAAATCGACTTCCTTTAGCCCACTTTTTTTATTGCAGGACTTCAGTAGACAGGCAGACGGCCCACTTGATGGAAAGCGGTTACCATCGCCTATGGACATTTGCAACACCAAAGGTGCCACAAATGCGCTCCTACTCTCTCAAGGGAGACTGGAACCTAGTCACTAACGCCGAAACACAACACAAGGTTTGTTATGCACATACATGAGTGGACCAGGGGTCTATTTCACTCTGAGAGCTCTAGGCTCGGTTCACCTATATATTTTGTTCGTCTTTATCTGAGCAATCGCCCTACAATTTGACGGAGCTAATACTAACAATTATTAATAGACATTTCATAATAATTATTATGACGAGATTGTTTTGTTTGTGAATTTTGTCTGTTCTTCATTTACATTCAATTGGTTTTAAGCCAGTATTATGTGATTGTGTCAAAATCTTGTTTGTTTAATGGAACGTGCTCTTTTAAACTTGCCACGACAACTTTAATCAAAGATTTAAAATTTTGTTTACTTAAAGACGAGGGAAACCACTTTCCATCAGGTGGGTAAAAATACGTAGTAGAGTCGTGCTAGAATCATGACCTTGATTATAGCCCTTAAAGCCGGCTGTTTGATCTTTTTATTCCATACCTGACATGCCATCCCCTTCATCCTATCTTAAAAGCAAGGCGTTGACTTCGACGTTAACCATTTTCCATCAGGTCAGCTGTGTCACAAACTACAGCAATAAAAATTAAATACTTACAAGTTTTGATTTGTTTTATAGTCACTTGAAAAATAAACAAACGATCCACTTAACTCGGGATACATTAGTACATTGAGATTTAAATCGTCTAAAATCCACCGTCTCAGCTCACTCATTACAGAGAGATAAAATTTAAATTGCTAAAAACACCCCACGAAAAAAGGGCTTTATAGTGGGCGTCAAAAAAGGTACTTGAACGAGGGGTCGCGACGCCACCCCCGTCTTAATTTTTTGGGGTTCTATAGCCATTTTGATGTCGTGGTAGCGTAATGGCTAGCTCCCAAACTCAAAGGGCGCTGGTTCAATGCTGGCTGGATCTACGATCCGCAAAAAAATGAGTCAATACCTCACCTACTCTTCTATTGCCCAGTATTTGCCCGGGAGCGTAACAGCCTCGAATGCAAAATAAAGATAGAGATATGCTATAATTATATGAGAGAATTAATGACCAAAAGGCACTATGAGGATTTTGTGACGTACTGCATTAAAGTAGTTCAACAAGTAATAAAGATGTATAACTTACTGTTTGTCTATATTTTAGTTTATATATCACAAACATAGAATAATATAGCAAATAATTAGCAAAGTATTAATAGTTACATTAAATAAATAATGTAAGCAGCGCACAAGAGGCATTATTGCCAATAGAACCACTGTCTTTTAATATGAAAGAGAAATAGAAAACATATTAAAGATATATAATTATAGTATAAGAAATGAGATAAGAGAGTAGAAATATTAAAAATAGGAGTAGAATAGAGCGTAGTATAAGTATATAACGGGTGCGCCAGAGAAACTTACTTATTTGAAAGATCAATAAAAAAAAAAGTACTTCAGTTATTGTTTTAAAAATTTTTTTATTTGAGAATACAATATCCCAAATTTTTTTTTTATGCAGCCTATAAATGACATCGGATAAATGGCGACCCCATTGCGCATACACTGATGAAGTCGATTTTTGAAATTCGTATCCACTCTTCGCAGCATATCAATCGGTATGTTGGCAATGGCGTCGCGAATGTTGTTCTTGAGGTGTGCTATGGTCCGTGGTCGATCGACATAAACCAGGGATTTCAAATAACCCCATAAAAAGAAATCGCATGGAGTCAAATCTGGAGAGCGTGCCGGCCATTGGAGATCGCCTCTGAGAGAGATGAGGCGGTCGGGGAAATGTTGTCGCAACAAATTCATTGAGTCTCGTGCTGTGTGTGCTGTGGCTCCATCTTGCTGAAACCACACGTTCCTATCGTTCATTTCTTCGAGTCTTGGAAGAAAAAATTCCTCGATCATGTTCCTGTAACGAGCTCCATTCACGGTAACTGCGCGTTCGTTTTCTTCAAAAAAATAAGGACCAATTATTCCCATTACCGACACCGCACACCAGACAGTAACTCGCTCACAATTAAGTGGCTTCTGGTGAAGCTCACGCGGATTTACATCACACCAATAACGCATGTTTTGCTTGTTGACGCAGCCGGAAATGTGGAAGTGAGCCTCGTCACTGAAAAAAACGACCGCGTCTTCAGGCAGGTTGTCAATCAGCATTTCACATGCATTTTGACGGGCAACAAAATCGCGTTCAGTTAATTCTTGCACAACAGCCAATTTATAGGGATGAAATTGAAGGTCTTCATGGAGAATTCGTCGAACAGTGGTATCAGAAATTCCCATAGCAGCTGCGTGTTTGCGAGCCGAACGCCGGGGAGAACGCACAACTGACTGCCTCACTCTTTCGATATTTTCCGGAGTTCTGATGGTCCGTTGAAGTCCATTTCTGGGTTTAGCGACACTTCCACACTCCCGAAATGAGTTAACCCACGACAGAATCGAATTACGGCCAGGAACGAGTCTGTGAGGAGGAATTTCAAAGCGAGCGCGGAAGGCACGTTGCGTAGCAACAAGTGAGCGACCGTTAGAAAAGAAGCTCTCAACTGCGAAGGCCCGCTGCTCTCTAGACCAGAGCATGATGGCAACTGAATGGAGGGAGAAACAAACTTGGGAACTTCCCCCTCCAGATGCGCCCCCTCTTGCCCCTCTACCCGCCCAACTCACCGCGCGGGAATTTTTTCAAATAAGTAAGTTTCTCTGGCGCACCCTGTAGTATTGTATAAAGTAAGAAAATATTTACCTGACAAGCGTGTGCGTCAGGAGTAATGTAATGTAGTAATGTGCATATTGTCACAATAACCACGTGCTAACAACGGTGAAGGAAAACGTGATGCAAACTGCACATCGAGATAACCGATGAGCCAAGCCTTCCAAGCTGCCTTCGACAAGTGTGGCGGGTATACTGTCCGTTCCCTCTAATGGGAGGCTCGAGCCCAGCAGTGGGACATTTATGGGCTGATATTATATAATATATCCATTTCAATTTAATTTCACCTTCCCTCCCTCGATGACCAACCTCTAAATATCTATCTCTATCTACTAGTACCTAGTAGATAGAGATGTGCAGAGTGTAAAGTGCAAGTGTGTAACTTTAACAATAGGCTAAGGACTTACATTGTCGCTTTAGTTTTAAGACTGTTATGTGATTGTAATTGAATGAAATGAAAAATGTATTAAAAGTTAATACCGTATAAAAAAGAAAAACTTCGTTTAAAAAAACCGACTTCTAAAACTAAAAAACTAAAATGTATAAAATAACTTACTTCTAAAGCTATTATTATTAATATATATTATCTAAAACATCTTTAAGTCGGTGCTTAGTAATTTTCAAAATATTAAAGTAATTTTTAACCGACTTCGAAAAAGGAGGAGGTTCTCAATTCGTCGGAATCTTTTTTTTTTTTTTTGTTGCTTTTTTTTATGTATGTTCGCCGATTACTCCGTCATTTATGATCCGATTTACGTGATTCTTTTTTTGTTCGACGCGGAATAGCTTCCAATTGGTCCCCTAAAAATTTTACATAGTTTGGCCCAGTAGTTTTCATTTTATGGACATTTTTCATGGAAATAATTTTCACTCCGTTCCATATGTTCGCCGATTACTCCGTCATTTATGATCCGATTTACGTGATTCTTTTTTTGTTCGACGCAGAATAGCTGCCATGTGATCCCCTAAAAATTTGACATAGTTTGGCCTAGTAGTTTTCATTTTATGAACATTTTTCATGAAAATAATTTTCACTCCGTTCCATATGTACACCAATTACTCTGAGATTTATGATTCGATTTACGTGATTCTTTTTTTGTTCGACGCGGAATAGCTGCCATGTGGTCCCCTAAAAATTTGACATAGTTTGGCCCAGTAGTTTTCATTTTACGAAAAATTTTTTGTTCCGGGTTCTTGGGACCTATATTTTTTAAGAAGCGCGGCACCATTTGTAGGTCCACCCATACATAGCTAGACACTAAAAAGTAACAAATAAAATTTAAAAACTTCGTTTAAAAAAACCGACTTCAAAAACTAAAAAACTAAAATGTATAAAATAACTTATTTCTAAAGCTATTATTATTAATATATATTATCTAACACATCTTGAAGTCGGTGCAAAGCAAAACATAAAAATTACTATATTTTGAAAATTACTAAGCACCGACTTTAAGATGTTTTAGATAATATATATTAATAATAATAGCTTTAGAAATAAGTTATTTTATACATTTTAGTTTTTTAGTTTTTGAAGTCGGTTTTTTTTTATGATTTACTTTGCACCGACTTCAAGATGTTTTAGATAATATATATTAATAATAATAGCTTTAGAAATAAGTTATTTTATACATTTTAGTTTTTTGGTTTTTGAAGTCGGTTTTTTTAAACGAAGTTTTTATTTTTTATTTGTTACTTTTTAGTGTCTAGCTATGTATGGGTGGACTTACGAATGGTGCCGCGCTTCTTAAAAAATATAGCTCCCAAGAAACGAGAACAAAAAAATGATCGTAAAATGAAAAGTACTGGGCCAAACTATGTATAATTTTTAGGGGACCAATTGGAAGCTATTCCGCGTCGAACAAAAAAAGAATCACGTAAATCGGATCATAAATCACGGAGTAATCGGCGAACATACATAAAAAAATACCAATCAAGTTGAGAAACTCCTCCACTTTTAAAGTCGGTTAATTAAGAGCGCACCTAGTTCAATTGCGCGAATTGAAAACCTGGCAAGCATTGCAAGAAATTTTACACCACACCATAAAAAAAGTCTTGTAGAATATAATAAACTTTATTGTACAATAAAATGGTTGAGGTTGGATGATACGGCCAGAGGATATTAAGAAGAGCGGAGTACTTTAAAATGGCTTTATTTAATACACATATCACACACATTAGGTACATGTTAGCAGGGATCCATTACGAGAACAAATAATTGATGGAACAGGAAGCTTAACAATAGACAAACCTAAGTCTATCAGTAGACAAGCTCTAGGGATGTGCCATTGTTATTCCAACAAAATTTGGGACAAAGTCTTATTGGGAGTAATATCATATTTTGATACAGTCATTACATGTTTACGGTAACAAGACAATAAAGGGCACTTATATCTCTGCCTACACTTCGATGTAAATAGAGTAATGATAGGTACGTAGTGGATGTTATTTTTCGTTGTCATGGCGACGGGAGTTACGCTCATCGGAAACTTTTCAAAGCTAATTTACTTTTTAATGGGCAACATTTATTTTGTGAAAACATTATAGACTTTATACATTTAAAATAAGTGTTGTGTTTCTTTTCTTTTGAGTATGTTTTGCTTATCTGTGGTCCAATGGGCTAAGTCTTCGTAGTCGCAAGTTTAGTAAAATAATTTTGCGTTATTTCCTATTAGCTAGAATGTCTCTTAATATAGAACTACTTAGTGGTCGCGCAGTGGTCGAAATTCGAACATAATTAATCTAAATTATAAGTTTGAACATTATTAAGGTTCTGTTGTCAAAGATTATACTTCTATTATCATAGATTTCGCCAAGTCTAGACTGTTAATTTGACTTGAACAATAAACAAAAGATGCGTGTATGTGTCAGATACATGGTGGCGTGCGTAATGTTTTTCAATTGATTTAATGTATTTTTTTATGCATAATTTAAAAAATATATTAGCATTCTGCACTCCTCTATATAAACTATAAGAGTGCGAAATTTCATACTCCTCCGTCCGCGCTTTTGTGGAAATGGGTAGTAAGTTTTTGCTTCACGTATTATTATAATGATTATTCGTGTTTAAAAAAATATGTAGTTTATGATTTATCAAAGTAATTTATATGAATGATTACTGAAAAATCTTGGAGGCGATCGCGTTATACCCATTCGGTGCGGTCATCTAAAAAATCTTTCGTCGTGTAATAAGCCTTCCCGCACAAACGTTGCTTTACTAATTTTTTAAATTTGTATGGTTGAACGTTGTCTGGGATTTTGTTACTTTGCCCCTCGAAACTATTATAAAGTTTTACAATATATCACCTGGTCTGGGAAAATTCGAGATATTTTTCCTAATATATTATATACATTTTCAAGTATATACGAGTGAAGCCACAGTCAAAATATTTATGGTGGTAAGCGTGGTAAGTCTATGCTGTGAGATTCAACCTGCGTAGATACGTTACCCGCATCCCATTTACCAAACACGTCTAGATCAGCCGGTTCGGCGGTGGAAACAACTGAATCACTCAAGCGGCGCAAATATGCAACTCTCAGAGAAAGTTTGTGTTTGTGTCGTTTGCTGTTAACACGTTTGGACCGTGGGTTCCTGAGGCCTCTACCAAAATTTATAGAAACGACTCATTGACTCTTTAGGTGATCACAAGGCTGGTGCTTACCTCGGATCAGTATGGCGATCCAGCGGGGAAACGCGCCAGCCTTCTGGGCACCTTACCCATAGAAGACGGTGATCTAGGCTCAGTATTCTACTTATAGTCTTGAAGGACTTTAGGTAGAATATAATACAAATAAGGTAATTTCTGTTTTATTGTATTACATTATTACTACATAAATCAGTTTAAAATATTAATTTCATTAAACTAATCTCGCAAGGAATCCCGTTCTCCCACGTTGTAAATTGTGCGGATAGCACGCTTCTGCAGGACGAAAATAGCGATTATGCTAGCTGCGTTAGCATTAAAAATGTCTCATCTCAAGTAAAGCATTAAACGGCCTATATCTGTGGCATTATCGCAGATGAAGCCCCCATAGTGATAAAAATTAGTTATGTATAAAAGTTTAGTAGTTAACAACTAATAGATATGTATTTTAATACGAAAAATGGTATCACTCCAATGGGGTATAAGACAGAAATTTAAACTAAGCAAGCGATAATAAACAATGATTGACGGATACTATAACAAATTGAATAAATTTCCAAGAAAAACAAATTCATTTAAGACTCCGTATCAATTTTCCAAACATAACCTAAGATGGCGTCCGTCATTAAAATTTTCCCTCTCAAAATTCGAGATGCTTAATTAAAAAATCGTGTCGAGTCGCAAATAAAATCAATTCCGTGACCCCACTTTTACCCCCCTTTTTGGTGCCGAGGAGTTTTTCTTAACCCCTCACCTCTGGGGTCCGTCGTAATTATATTTGTGTAATGATTAACAAGTTTTGATGGACTTGGGCATTCGGGCGAATTGCTTCGTTTTGTTTTTGAATTGAATTAGAAAAAAATTACAACCTAATGCGGTAGTTGCTTTATGAAGTCTTGTAGATTCTGTATGATTGTAATAGGTAATTAAAAGAGATTATAAAAAGCTCTGTAATAATGACGTTAAAGGGGTTTGAACAAATTCATAGATAACTATGTCTCATTAAATAAGTCCCACACAAGCGACTCTACAGTTGCGCATGCGCAATTGTATATTCACAATAAAACACTCGATAGAAACATCTATTACGTTTATCTGAGTAACAAGTTTAATTTTTTGCCGCGAAACTTTTCGTGACACGCAGTCTAAAATTTTCTAATATTTTTTTAAAAGTAACCAGTCTGTATTTTCTTAAATATTAATTTTATTTTTTACATATTAACAAATAAAGTATATTTAAACTAAACTATAAAATTAATACTACTATAAACATATTAAAAAACAAATTATATACAAAGTATATGTTACACAGATAAAAACAGTATTAAGTTAAAATATTGTCATAAAAATTAGTTTAAAAGATACTTTGATACAAATAGGAATTTATAAATAAGTGTTCACCCCACTACTGTTATCTATGGCCACCCCATCATCCGCCCAAAGATATCGATTTATATTTTTATCCGGCAGAGCGGTCCCTCATTGGGTGGTTCGAATTTTTGTTCCAAATTCAAAAGCTTTTTCTTTAGTAGGCGTTTGGCGTCGTGGGTGGCTGGGGTGACGCCAACATGGCGCTTCTTTTTATACTCTTTTATAGCTATCGAGAGGATTAAGTAAAATATTTTCAGCATTCATTTTTAAAATTTGATTTTCTTTAGTTCGAAAAGTTTTTACTTAGAATTTTTAGGGTTACATAGCTATATAGCTGTGTGTCCGACACACAATTTTACAAAATTGTTATGTGAGCTGCGATTACTACTAGGAGCGTATGTATGAAATTTGACACAAAGCTTTATTATTGTACTTACATATATCTATGACTAGGTGACCCGGCAAAATTCGTACCGCCTCAGAATCAATAAATAAAAAACGTTGATTTCTGAGCGACGGGACGAAAATAAAACGTTTGATATTCAAAACCTAAAAAATGAAAAATAAAATCATTTTAAATTTCATTTCATTTCTGAACGACTTTTAAATTTAATTGATTTCTAAACGACGGGACGAACATCAAATGTTTGACAGGTAGGAATAGTTTCTAAGGGATAGCGAAATTGTTGTTTTTACTATATTCCAAGCATTGTTTTCATATATACTTTTTACTTTCCCTGGACTGCCATAAATAATTCAAAAACAAAATTAGCCCAATCCGTCCAGCCGTTTTCGAGTTTTAGCGAGACTAATGAATAGCAAGGGATTTTTATATAACTACATAGATAAGCCACTAGAAAAAGTTTTATTGAATAGATGAAAAATTTCGACCTTTAAAAAATCATCAACATGTTTCTTAGTGACCTTTTAAGATATTTTATCCCCGTCACGATAATTGCCACCCTGCAACCACCCTACCTCTTCTTAACTTCTATACGGATGGAAAGTTGTGAAAAAAACCTAAGTGATGGAATATAAAAAATACTTGAAACAACATTTAATTTAAATACTTAATGTTTCTTGTGCACACATTTGCTATTTAACGCGTTCTGTTTTTTGGTTACGAAAGTTTTATAGCCAAATAACAAAACTCGTAGACATTAGAAGTCACTGAGGAATCTTTCAGAATGTAGTATCAACTAGATATGCCTACGATTTCGTTCTAGTGGATTTTTTTCGAAACACCCTAATTTTAAAAGTATTAAACAAACAAAACAAATTATACACAAAAATTCAAAAAATTGCATTTTCTGAATCTCCTGGTCCGAATTATCCCCTGATTTTTTTCACATTTTTGTTTTGACATTACAAACAGGCACTTTAATTTTGTTTATCTTTTGATAAGAGTCGGCTTGCAATTAAATTTGTTTTTATTTTTATGAATACTGAATATATATATATATATATATATATATATATATATATATATTGACGTAGGCTATTTTTCCCTCCATTTACAGCAATTCAAATCCCGAGGGGAGTCTTTGGCGGGAACTGAAAGGAGATGTGCTTTGCAGTTTTATTTTCTAAAAATGTGTAAAGTTACTCTAAAATGTACAATAGTTGTAGGTTAATGATAGTTTTCGAGTAGTAAATATGTGTTTTTGTGAGAAATGTGAACTGTATAGTCAAATGTTTCGAGTTGTCACAAGAACTCCGTTAATAGCTTTAATTGATAACCTACAGTTTAGCTGAGCTATACATAGGATTAAGAAAATGAAGAAACTATATTGTAATCTAAGATCTCTCTTAAAGGCCTAGCTGCCAAGCCATAAACCTAAATAAAAAAATCCCCGAGGAAAAACAAACTTACAAACTTTCACCTTTACATGTTGATAACTATAAATTTATATTAAAAACTTACCGTTTTTAATAAGCATATCACAACACACAGTTAGAAAGACTGGACGCGACTGATTTAACCCTGCCGATGCGACAATAGGTCAAAAAGTTGTCTTACCGGTTATCTTACCCGGGGGCAAAATTATCCCGAGGGTTGCGGACTGGACAAAGCGCATAAGGGTTAAGACGGGTTAATAATAACGCATTGCATTATAATATTTGGACCTATTTAAGTATCCAATGGGTAAGCCATTGTGATTTGCGGAACTGACCTAACCGGTTCTGATTTGGTCGGCTAGTTTAGTGATGGGATAGCGACTGTTTATCGATATCTTTTTACCTTTTTTAAATATGGCTTCCCTTGATTTGCGAATTTGGTCAGTATAAAATTTGAATAAATTTACAAGTTTTAAGTTTTTAAGTCTGTTTTTTTAACGGTTTTAAGCGCGGTAATTTATTTGATTTTGGTTATTCCGAGTCGGAGGACTAGACTATGTATGGGATTGTTCTGAGAGATTTCCAATTACACACACTAGCTTTTTGATAATATATATAATTTATTGCGTAAGAGCAGTTTATGTGGTACATGTAGACAATGCGAAGGGAAGACAAAGAAGTGGCGCTGCCGTTGCATCGCGCCAGTGTTGCTGTAGTACAAAATAGTTAACAGGGTGGCTAATATAATCCAGCTCCTCCGAAGTCTCCTAAGATTTTAACGTCACAGAGGATCTCCGTAAAGTAGCCTGATGTGTCCAGATACTTCAACGTGTAAGTTGCCACCCGTTTGTATTACAGCAAGACATGGGAAGTTGTTACTGATTAGAGGGTGGTCTAAAGCGGCCCCTTTTGCAGATTCGTAATACGAATCTGACAAGTATCAAAATAAAGTAGAACTTTATGGGGTGGAGTACAGTTATACGGCACATTTATATACTATGAACAGATTCGAACTTTTGAATTATAAGTACCCGCCTTAGCCTTCGTGGTTATTTTTTTATAACCACCCAAAGTTAATTTTATATCTCAAATAATAAATTAATTTGCCGTAGGTATATCTATACCGCACCCACTTTATGCAATATCTCACACCCACTTGTATATCCAAATACGTGCCAATTTCAATAAACGTGTCTCCAAAAGCTCCCGCTTTACGCCCCCCGGGTATTCTAGAAACGTTTCCATATTATCGATATGCTTACATAAATCCTAATAGCATCCCTCGATCATGTCCCGTTAAAAACAACAATTAAAAAATGTGGAAGAATTGTCCGTGCGGACAATGGGCCTGATTTGCATTCTCGCCGGACCGGTTCTCACGGGGGTTGAACACCGGGCCCGCGGACAACACATGTCTTCATTTCACACATACCGGCAGTGGCGGGTTAATATTTTGATATGTTTTGTATTATTGAACACCAAATACATGTACGTACGAACAAAATTCCGCGAAACCTTATTATAACGAACCTCAATATAACGATTTTCTCCATTTAACAAATTCTTAGCAATCCCCTAGAATCGTTTGTAAAGTTAATGAAAAATATATCCTTACATTACAAATACACTTTGTAAAAACCTCTTTATAATGAACTGTGAAATGAGCTGACCCGTGCCCACTTCGCTTGGCCATCAGAAATAAAAATCTATTAGTAATCACAATCAAATATACCCTGTGTCACTCAGGAATAATGTAGCTTTCCACTGTTTAGTAGATCTAGAGATTACAAGGTCACAAGCTTTACCTCTTTATAATATTAGTGTAGATTTTTAACAATTACAAAATATAAATAGAACGATTAGAAATTACAATTAACCTCTGTATAACGTTTTTTGAAAACCTACAGTCTTTCCATACCTACCAATCCATCTAACTAGAATCCTTATCTTGAACTCATGACTAATTGAAAACATATTTGATTACAGTAAGTTAATAAAAGAATTTTAACTTTCATAATAAAATAACGTTTACTATTATAGGATAAATAAATACTATAGTGCGTTCATTGAAAAGTTTCTGACTTTTTATTTTAAGTTTCTCTTAAACAAGCTAAAATGAATCTTACACTGAACTAACCTCTATATAACAAACCTCATTTTAACAAATTTCTTGGTATAACGAATATTTCTCCTTCAAATTTTTTATATCAAAGTTACACTGCATATCATACTTGATAACATTACAAACACCACACTGTCACGGAATATCGCCCTGAAACGCCTAGCAATGAGTTGTTCGCGTTTGGTAAGATGAAGGAAAGTTCCAATAGCCCATTTGCCCCTCTATTCTATCATCATCCCTATCCCATTCTAAAGGCTGGTAACGCGTTGGATTCGCCGCTGGTGTTGAAAACTTCTGTAGGAGCCGGTAAGCATTTTCCGTTACGTTGCCGCCTGCCTGTTTGACAGCTTCGTGTCACAAGTCCCGTTTTCCCTTCCCTTATATCCCCTATTCCAATAATATATCTGAAAGAAAGAAAGAATTATTTTATTTAGGACAAACAAACATTTTAACAACACTGAGTAAAATAGAAGATCACTGTATGAATATAAGTCCTAAAATTGGACCCAGACTCAGCGTAATGCTAGCTGCTAAGGCCAGCGCTGTTCTTCCGCCTGGGACCAGCAGGTGGAGTCACGGAGGACAATACAATACAAATAAAATAGGTATAAAATCGGTTCAGTTAATAATTATAAAAATGAAACGGGTTATTAGACATATTTACATCGAAATAATAATAATAAACATATATACATAGATATATAAACATAGTGATATAGTATATGTATGATAGTTTCTCATCCCCCTATTCCCTTCCATTCATCCCATGGTTCACTTCGCCCCTGGTGTGGTAAACATCTATAAGGAATGGTAACTTGCTTACTTACACTTACTAAGTCTGGTGTGCACCGACATTTAAACAGTGGTTAAAATAAAATAATCGATCAAAATGTATGTATAAACAGCGATTATTTTATTTTAATCGTCTGTTCAATATTGGTGCACACCAGCCTAAGAGCTGGGCCGGTTTATCTGTTTGTAAGCTTTGCAAAATAAGCACTAAAATAAAATATATGTAATGTATAATATATCATTACTAGGATATGCGCGCGATTTCGTCTATGCTTGACTTGAAATTCCCTGGACACAAAATACCGGAGCATGTGAAAAAGAATGTAAGCTATCGGTTTAGTTAGGTAAAGCTGGGACGGATAAGCTAATTTTTCCGCACCCGAACAGCTACAAACCATTCCCGGGAACATTCCCGCGGGATTTCCGGGATGGAAAATATCGATTAGTAAAAAAATCAAATTGGAATTCGATTTTTTTAATCTGGTCATTTTAAATCATTCCCAGAAAAATTCTCGCGTGATTTTCAGGATAAAAAGTAGCGCAGAGTTTGAGTCTAAGAATTAGCTATGTATCAGCGAAAACTGCATCGAAATCGGCCCAATAGTTTTTACGTTCTGTTGACCCAGCCGTTATTCTCCAAACGTTATTAATCTATCAAATTTATTTAAAGAATGATTGCTACGCCCCTGTCACACGATCACTAAATTTCACTGTATTTCTTAAATAAATACTTTCATCAGTGTTGAACACTGATGAAGCACAATATAAACCGAACGTCTAGGATAAGCGTTGGATTGTTACATAAAAAATAAACTTTACTTACAGTAATATCAGAACTATTCTCTTTAGCAATCGACGCATCTCAGCATCTTTTATTCTACAAGACAAACGTTATTATAAGTCCCCCTTTGGTAAGTCTAAAGAATTGTGGTAATAGTTATTAATTTGAATGACAATGAAGTCGTCTGACCTTTGAATGTTCGAAGGGTTGATTTTGTGTCTAGTGCGATGGGCACCGCATGACCAAGTTTCTCACGATTTAAAGACTATCTTTTCTTGACGAATACGACTGTGGTATATCCACATTACATGGTAGTAAGTTTATTCATTAAAAACTGGTTAAGTGAGATATCAAAGGACCTGCAATGTGGCTTCACTTATAGGGGTATTCCACTCACCCAGTGTCTCAGATATCCAGGTATAAATAAATATCTGTCTCATATACAGAGGGTCCCATTAATAGAGGTCTTAATACAGGTTATTTCATTTATAGAGGTGCGATTATTAAATAAAGTAACTACAATAACGAATAACAACAAATAATAAAGAATAAGTAAATAAACAAACAAAACGATGTTCAGTTACTGAGGTCTATAAAATTCACTCGCTTTCTCAATTATAGAGATAACTATGATGATAAATCGAAAGAACGAATCCCAGATATAGAGGTTTGCTTCGTCCCACTAACAGGGGAAATTGAGTGCCAAAGTGCTGGGAACTCAGCATGAGTTCTAGTTATGGAGGTTTCTCACTTATCCAGGTCCCACTTATCCAGGTCCCACTTATCCAGGTCCCACTTAACCAAGTTTCACTATATTGTCTATGTTTTTGTTCTTGCTCTCTGTCTGTGTCATGTCGGTCAGTCGTATTGTCTCTTATAAAATAAAAATAAACGGTTCAGTCAGTATATTTATTAATATTTATAATATATCTCTACCCGTAACAACAAAATGAAATTTAAAAGATACCTCAACGACTAGGGGCTGATATGTGAATCAACGGTTAAAGGTTGTTCATAGGATAGAATACAACATGAATCAATTAAACATTAGAGTTGCGCTAATAAAACAGTTCAATTGTATCACTTTTAAATTCACTCAGGTTATAATCATCCGTACAGGAACGGAGAAAGAATATAATTTCCTGCGGCCGGGCGGCCTGTTTTAAGAGGCGACAAAACAACCCATAGCCAGGTGGTAGGGTCTTTGCCCGACTGGATGGCCACCACCCCTGGTCTAAGGTATGTTGCCATAACAGCTTTGAGTTGTGTTCCGGCATTAGTGACCAGGTCCCAGTCTTCCTTAAGAGAGCAGCAGCGCGTTTATAGCACCTTTGGTGTTGCAAATATCTATAGACGATGGTAACCGCTTTCCATCAAGTGGGCCGTCTGACTGTCTGCTGAACTCCTGCAATATTTTTTTTTATTAATGGATGAATTTTATCAGATAATTGAAAATCAGCCCTTAGTAAATTATTATTGACCAAATGTTATTATATTTAGATAGACTTTATCATACACCAGTACAAAATGAACTTAAAGACTAAAATTATATCTAAGGCGGTCTTATCGCTAAAAAGCGATCTTTTCCAGACAACCCCAAGAATGAATTGAGATGATAACGGTGTTATCTATCTATCAATACCACCATGGTATAGATAGATAGATAACACTTTATTGCTCACCAAATATACAATTTCAAAAATACGCAATTACAATATTGTCATGTCTTTTTACCAGATGGCCCAGCTCATGGAAAGTGGTCATCGTCGCCTATTGACGTTGACGAAACCAAGGTGTAGCCAGCCCATAGGGTCCATAAAGAGAATGCAATAGGAGTATGAGATAGAAAGATCAGACGTCTATTAAAAGCAATACATATTTTAAATGTTGATTGTTTCAAAACAAATTTATATTATTTATAAATGTATACATGCGTACCAGAACTATAAATCTTTGTTTGTTGTCTAAATATACCTACATATATACTATAGCGCACAATCTGCTCTTGTAAGTTTATAAGAAGATTTGTTAACGAACATTGGCCTTTTCAGGATAATGTGAAACTGAACCAAGTGCGCTTGTTGGCATAGGGAATCATTCGCCAAATATGCGGTACATTTTAGAGTAAAAATATTTTTCAAGTCTAATGTTTGACCAGTTCGCAACAGAAATGGGAGAATTTCTTATTTCTCGTTTATTAAATTATAATCAATTTTCATTATTCTTTTATCAATTATTTAGGTATAACAATGACCAAACCTAGCATTGAACGTAAAATAAGTAAAATACTTAAACCTTTAGAAGTGTTTCCCTACCTCATCTTAAAACTGGTTGTATTGATCGTATTATATATAAATCACACTTAGAAAGGCTTCCTTTTGTATTATTCTCTTTAGAATAACTTTCTTATGAAAAAGTAATAATATTTATTTCAATGTTTGCTTTTCTATTGCAAAGAAGTGACATCTATCGTCTAATAGTATAAAGTACTTATTGCCATCTGTTAGCAAATAGAAATAGCATTTAGTAGCGACATCTCTTATTTATTATTCTTAACTAAAAATTCTGGTGGTGAGTAGTAGTGTTATTTAATGATACTCCTGGTATCTACTTTTCAATAGTAGAATTAAGTTATAGGAACGTGTTTATATAATTAAAATTATAAAGAATGTCCTAAAAAATAACTAACAGTTATTGTGAGAGAAATTTATTTTAGTTATATGGAATATATACATTTTAAAATTGCTCTCAGATACTAATACCTGCTACTGACCGCTAGATAGAGTATTAAGTCATTTTAAAACTATTTTTTGCCTAATCAATCAACAATTGAGTCTTAGAAATTCTGTCTAATTTTTGACTAATATGGTCTTAAATTATGCTTTGTATAATAAAACTATCCACAGGGCAAATGTCATCTTTAGTATACTTAGCCATGATATATTAGAACTATATTTGTTGTTTTATTTAATGAAGTATAATTAGTAAGGTAAAGTGAGGGTGGGCCGGTTACATTTGTCCCAGTACTCATGGTCGATGGAGTAGACGAGTCCTGGAGCGGAGACCGGGTCTTTATAAACGAAGTATAGGACTCTCCAGCATCTTGGACTGACGATCTGCCTAAGGTTGCTGATAGCTGCTGATTGTGGAAACCAAGGAGCGGGATGTTTTGCCAGCCTACGTCCAGCAGTGGACAAGAATTGACTGACAACGATTTAATAAATGATTCGGTCTAGAGTATGGCAATAGGGTTGCTATTATTATTATTAGTGCAGGAATGGTGATAGCCGGGTGGCTTGTCGTAAGAGGCGGCAAAACAACACACAGCAAGGAAGAGCATTTGGCCGTCCGGATGGCTTCTACAGCTGATCTAGTTGTCGCCATAGCAAGCTTCAGTTGTGTCATACTTTAGCTAATTTTTACAAGTTTTATACAGACGTATGAACCAGAATTACTTTTTAAAGAATTAATGGAGTTGTATCAAACAGTGCAGTAAGACAAAGACATAATAAGAGGAAAGAAGAATATTGTTGTCGTTATAATAATGCCAAGATGTACCTACTCAAAGTTTATATTGCAACATATCTCCATAAATTCCTTACAGGTTTAGCAAGATAGAAACGATATACAGACGATAGTACAAGAGGTTGGATAGTATAAGTTTAGTAATGGATAGTAGGTATATAAGACTTTCTTTCTAATTAACTCAGTAAAGTCTCCCTTTTAGGAAAGTTCCCAAAAAGCGACAATGAATTGGACCAGTTTTTATCTTTATTTTTTCTTTAGTTTAATATGTATTTTTTTCAGGTATTTTGTATTAGATCTTTATATATATAATTCTTCTGTACGTGTGTTGACAATGAACTCCTCCTAAACGGCTGGACCGATTTTAAGTTTTATTAGAAATATGAACAAAGTTCTAAAAATTAACAAATTAATTTCTAATATGTCTTATGACACTTGAAGACTTCTTTTAAGTGATTTTAAAACTTGTAAGCGAATTCTTCTTTGAAATGATTTCTACCTTTTCCAAATGGTCTTATAAGTCAATATAAGACCATTACAATAAGTATACAGTCAATATACCTAAGTATATAGAAAATCAAATTAGATTTTTGAACAATAAAAGAAGTTTTTGATGGGGATTTGGGCTTTTGTATAGATTATTTATCATTATAATTGATTGTTATGGCTTTGGATTTTATAATATATTATCTATACTAATATTATAAAGAGGTCTTGTTTGTGAGTTTGTGACGTTGTAGGAGGTAATCTCTGGATCTACTAAACCGATTTTGAATATTCTTTCACTAGTGGAAAGCTACATTGTTTCTGAGTGACATAGGGTATATTTCATTGTAATTAATATTTTTTTCTGATTCCCAGCAAAGTGCGCACGGGTCAGCTAGTATTATATATGAATACAATTGGGTAATATAAACTAAACTGTAATATAAGTAAAACTATATTTATAAAATAACATAGTAAGTAAAAAATTGACTCCAAATCGCTATAGGCGGGTGGCGTGCCCAAAATGCTGGCCACATTTCCGCGTTGGATGGCAACGGTATTTCGTTGCCCTAATAGTTCCAAGCCAGCCTTTTGGTCACGCGAGATCTCAATTAGACGCGTTGAGAGGTCTTGATAGAGGTGATGAGCTCCAGGCTCCCACGGCCCTAGGGTCTCGACCCCTCAAAAGCCACTTTTATGTCTTTTATCTCTTTGTATCTCGTTCTATTTTTTTTCTTCTACTTCTTTGTTTGGATTTACAGCTCCACCACTTTCACCACTGATTTTGCCAAGGTCACAGTGCTGAGAAAAAATAAAATAGGAGAAGGTGGACCAATGAAAGTTTTATTCCACTTTTAAGTCACTTTTTCTTTCTTTCTTAATAAATTTTATTTTAATTTAATCGGCAAACAAATACACATATTGTATATTTTCAAATTAAGCAAGTTACGTTTGTATAATAATAGAATGCG
Source organism: Dendrolimus pini (assembly GCA_949752895.1). Lineage (NCBI taxonomy): Eukaryota > Metazoa > Arthropoda > Insecta > Lepidoptera > Lasiocampidae > Dendrolimus > Dendrolimus pini. Next base: position 10,921,177 of record OX457146.1, read on the forward strand.
TAATAAACAATGGACTGCTCTGGCACCGATCCCAGACACCCAGACCATAGTATTTTTTTTTACATAAATGCTGTATTTTATCAATACCACATTAATATTACCATATAGTCCAACAAGACTAATAAGTCATTTCAATAAAACCTTAATTAACTAGAAGTATTCAAACTAAGAAAGTGTCCATTATCAATTTTAAGTGTCTCTATTAAGGACCATAGTAAATAAGGAAGAAGTTAAGTAAGATAAGTTTAAAATTTTCTATTTTTTTATTGCAGGAGTGCAGCAGTCATGCAGACGGTCAAGTGGTTACCATTGCCTATAGACATTTACAATACCAAAGGTGCTACAAATGCGCTGCTGCTCTCTTAAGGGAGACTGGTACCCGGTCACTAATTTCGGAAATCACTTCCTCTCGCGCTTTCTGACACAGCGGAACTCTTAACGAGTCTGGGAGGATGTTTGGCCCGTCAGATTTGTCTGGTTCATTGGAAAATATTTTTAAATATTATACTTGATAATAAATATAAAATTCAGTCTTCCTAAAATGACATAAGTTCCCACATTTTTTTAAAGTGTCTGTCAAAATGGGCCACAGAATATGTCTGGTAACTGTATATCTTTGTTTATAACAATATCATATATGACGTATGTAAAAACTAGTCTTGCTACTTTGACGTAAGTGAGCATGTTTTTTTTCACCTTTGATACCTGCTGCCTGATAAACGGCCCAGCTTTCAGCTTAGCGAGTATCCATTCCTTTCTAAGTTTATGTTAAACTACCGATCCTAAAAATTTCATCTTTCCTAAAATCACGTAAGTCTGGGGTGACTGGGATCTTGAACTAACATTCTAAATTAGCCAATCATCAACGGCGTGATTTTTAACGGTATAAATAAGACGCGTTTAGCCACTGTCAATAACACTAAAATTATCCCAGGTAGCAGGAACATAAGATAAAGTACTCAGTGCATTTTATAGGCTTTATTAATTGAATACAGTAACGCTTTTGAAAGCCTAAAGCTCTCCTTGGATACGGTTTAAAAATCCACTTGTTACACCACCTTTTATCCGGGCACGGGCCGGACGACCCGGGCATACAAATAGCTGTTTAAGTGTCAAGGCATTTTTCACCCGGGTGGTCGGTTAACAGATTTTTTCCGGTTGAACCGGGCTTGGCAGTAAGGTTTAGCGCGTATTGAAACCATGTCAGAGGAAACTGTGCCTTTATTAACTTATGTCATTTATTTTCAAAAGGGAATATTAGCATGAATGATGGAAAAATAAAATTAGGTAAAACAACTTCTCACTCGCTTTAAAATAATTTCAATCTACCTATTAAATTCATATCTTTGTAACTCTTACCGAGGTGTCGCTACTCACCTAATGCTTCGCGACAAAGCCTTGCGAGTTTCTTATTATTATTTTTCTATACCCCCAAGCTAAGCTATTTATGATTGTGTTATGGGTGATATACAACGGACCATCCTGAGGCCGATTCCAGACTCCCAGACGATAGTAAATAGCAAAATGATTTAATGAGTTAAATACAATTAAAAATAAAAGTAAAGTAAGTTATAAATATTACAAGCTATTATAGACTGTGTAACAAATCGCTGCCATATGGGAGCGTGCCCAGAAGGCTGGCCGCATTGCCGCGCTGTATGGCGATGCTTATTTGTTGGGCGAAATATGAGCCAGCCTTCTGATCACGGGTGGCATCAAAGAGTTTCTTGCAAATCTCTTTGAAGAAACTCTTTGCCGATAGACCCCACGGACCTGTTTTTAATTGTTTATAATCTTTTATGAAAACAATCAATATATTACAACTTTATTCAATTTTAAAGCAAATTTGTATGTATAGTTTATTTTTATTTTCTTATTGTCTAGTTGTCAACCAGGCGGTCGGCCAAGTTGGAGTGGGGTAGAGTGAGTAGAGAGTGGTTACCCGCAACTTCATCCCCTTGATTTTCTTCCCCGCGGAACCCTAATTTTATAAGTAGCCTAAGTTCCTCCTAATAACATTAGCTATCTGCCAGTGAAAGTATCGTCAAAATTGGTCTAGCCGTTTCAGAGATTAGCCGGAACAAACAGACAGACTGACATAATTGTTTTTTTGTTTGTTAATTATAGTACATTCTTTAATATGCATTTAGTAAAACGCTATTAGTTTGACATTACAAACAGACACTTCAATTTTATTTATTAGTATAGATTATTAGTTTTATATAAAAAAAATTACTATCATTTATAATTATTATTTTTTATTGCAAGAGTTCAGCAGACAGGCAGACGGCCCACTTGATAGACAGTGGTTACCATCGCCTATGGACATTTGCAACACCAAAGGTGCTACAAATGTGCTGCTGCTCTCTTAAGGGAGACTGGAACCTGGTCACTAATGCCGGAACACAACTCAAGGTTGTTATGGTGACATACTTTAAACCAGGGATGGTAGCCCTGGTCTAAAGTCTAAAGTATGTATCATTTCTATTAGCAATTTTTCTCATATTTGGAGCTATGGTCACCCATATTCTTGCTATATTATAAAAAATATTATTACGAAATTTTATTTATTGTTCTTTATTGTTTAATTTATAATATTGTAAGTTCAATTGGATTCAAAATGAATTAAAAAAAGACAAGCAAAATTGCTTTAATTTCGAGTGTCCAATGTAAGTGCCTTAACATTCTCAGTATGCGTTGATCCTTATGCATTTTTTCTCTATAACAGTCCTTGAGGGTTATTACGACGATTAATCCTCCGGCACCCGGTTGTTAACTTTTTTCATCCTGTTCTCGCGTAAAAATGGCTAAAAGCCAGCAATTTGTCGAGCAATTTGTCAGCGAGTGCTTTATTTTGATAGCTCGAGTTTATTTTTTCGTTGTTTCAACATGCTCTTTTATGGGATGACTTTTAAAATAAAGATTTATGCTCTTTTAAAAGCTTTTGATCTTTATGATGATGTGCTGTCATGTTTTCTATGTTGAGTTGTACCTACCCAGTGGCCTAGCTTGCTTTAAACGGGCCCCATATCAAAATGTGTAGAAGGGTTACTGTTTTGTTTTATAATAAACCAAAAATCCTCGAATATAGAAGATAGATAGATAAATAACACTTTATTGTACACCATTACAGAAAACTCAGAAGTACTTATAATGCCGTTGGAATTACTATAGAGTTTATTAGAACTGTACAAACACGTATAAAACAGGTACAAATATAACTGGATACAACCAGTACAAACTGCACGATTCAATAACAGGCGCAATATCCGTTACTATATCGCTCGTCGAATATACGTCTTACTCGTATCGTAATCTTCGCTTGACTGCCCTACCCCTCCGTTCGGGCATTGTTTTATACTAACTATACAATACAAAATAAGGACCGTGTAAACTGAGGTTTCTGAGAAACCGTAATCTGCACACCTGGTTAATTATTCCTGCAAAGGGCCAACAAAGTCGAGAACAATAACAATAGGCTATTGTCTAATTGCACATTTTAAACACGAAGTAAACAAAAGAACTCCAAATGCGGGAAGGGTATAATAAACCAGGTGCTCATTTCTTTGTCGGTATGTAACAATATTCTTAAATGTGCACAATGGGCGGTCTTATCGCTAAGAAGCGATCTCTTCCAGACAACCCGTAGCAGGAATAAAACATATTATATTGGTCAAAGGCGGTATACATAAATATTAGAGGATATGCAGTTACTAACATATATTTTACACTTAATAGACATATATAAATACACCTGTTAGAAGTTATTACTCATACTTAATGCTCATAAGAGCTAAGTTAGACAAAAAATTCAAATCAAAAATACAATTTTCTCGCCTTTATACGGCAAACTTATTTAACAATTCATCTTTAGCTGTAGACGATTTCAGTTTTGTTAGATTTTCTGTCTATAGCGGACAATAATGACAAGTCTAATAACCATTTCTGTTCGCCCAGCAGTTATTCAGTGTATGTGTGTTCTGTGTCGGAGACTATGTTAAAAAAAACAAAAACTAATTCACAAAACAATTTAGTTATTTTTTTTTAATTTGGCACCGACTTCCGGATTTTATAGACAATATTTATATTTTGCTTTTTAAATTGAAGTTGGTTTTGTTAAAAAATATTTTATAGTTTTTAGTTGCGCAATTACTTGAGCATGAATAGCTTTAGAAATAATATATTGATTAAGTATACAAGGTTGCTGTCTCACTTTTGTTTGTTTGTTAATATTCTTGTTCTCCTGACGAACACGCTTGTCGGGTACTTTTGCATGTTTTGTGTTTTTATATTTTCTTTTATTATCTTTTTCTTTTCTTTTTTATTGGCAAATATATTTTACAATACATACATTTAACTAAACTTTTGAGATGTAAACCTTCTAATGACTTACTATACTAATTTATATAATTCTATATATATACTAGCGGCCCCAGCAGACGTTGTCCTGCTTTGAAAAAATAAAAATCTAAAACCCGATCCCAGCGCCACCTACCGGTTCCAATTGTGGATTTAAACCATCCGGGGACCCACTCAAATACACAAAACAAAATCACCAAAATCGCTCCCGGTGATTAGGAGGATTCTAGAACCCGATCCCAGCGCCACCTACCGGTTCCAATTGCGGATTTAAACCATCCGGGGACACCCACTCAAATACACAAAAACAAAATCACCAAAATCGCTTCCGGTGATTAGGAGGATTCTAGAACCCGATCCCAGCGCCACCTACCGGTTCCAATTGTGGATTTAAACCATCCGGGGACCCACTCAAACACACAAAAACAAAATCGCTCCCCGTTGTTAAGAGGATTCTAGAACCCGATCTCAGCGCCACCTACCGGATCCAACGGTATAAAAACTATCCTATCTTTCAAGTTGGATCAAACTGCACACGGTGTGCAAATTTGATTAAAATCGGTTAAGTAGTTTAGGAGTCCATCGCGGACAAACATCGTGACAGGAGATTTATATATATTAAGATTATAATAATAATAAAATATATAATTCTATAATTTTAAATGATGATGATGAAAGAATGACTAAACAGATATACAATGTAAAAGTGGATGGATGCAGAAGTCGCGGAAGGCCACGACACACCTTCCATGATCAAATTGATCGTGTACTAGCAGGTGATGTCAGGAGCGTTAAGAACAGACGAGCGTGCATGGCAAGAGCTATGAATGTCAAAGAAGCAAGTGAGGTGTGTAAGAATAAGCCTGAATGGCGCTCTGTTGTTCGTGCCTATCCCGCAAGGGACCTGGCGTGAAGTTATGTATGTATGTGTATGTATTTATCTTATTTGCTAATTTATCATTTATTTGTTCTGTTGCGCTTCGCTACCTTACTTTTTGCTGTAGACGCTCGTTGACAAGGGTTGCTTTAGTTTTCCTTGCGATCCACTCATCAGATCCTGACTTTTTGACATTGGGACCACCTCGGGAGTATTATACTTTTTCGAATGAATAAAAAATAAAAATCGGTCTACAATTGACGGAGAAATCACGTAACAAACATACAAAAAAACAACATACAGTCGAATTGAGAACCTTCTCCTTTTTGAGATGGTTTCTATCCCTAAACTGACCCCCAGTGTGCATGCACCTTAACAAGCCACGTTGTTAACATTCATGGTACGTTTTTTTACCATTTTTTTTAATTTGCAAATATTAACACCGTCCTGCGGGATGTTACAGGGGTAGCTTTACACGTTTTTTTCACGTTTTCAACCCCCTCTGCTACCATTTATGTGTTAATGGAGATGTTTAACCGCTGTTTGGCGTAATTGACTCAATTTGTGTGTGAAAATGGAATATATACGTCGTGGGGAAAATTATTAGCATTTTCCGGGCTGTTTTTTTTGAAAAGAAATATGTTTTCTTTTTAAATAAACACACAGGTTTTTTTACTGCGAAGCTGGCGAGCATACCAATGGTCAGCCTGATGGAAAGTGGTTACTGTCGCCTATGGATGTTTGCAACACCAGGGGTATCGCTAACGCGTTGCCGATCTATAAGACATTTTATAACGCCTTTAAAAAAACTCCATGTCATAGAGTAAAGGGACAACGGCAGGAAGTTCCCTCCAGATCATTGTTGTACGCGGAATAAATGAACTGAAGAACCGTTGCGTAATTGAGCTTGGGAGCTTCAGGAAATGGGGGTGAACGTCCCATCGCTGGCGAGCAGTTATAAAAGTGAGGCGTTGGCACTAGATCAAATAATTCCTCAGAACACTAATCGTTGTACAGGCGGTATGGCCACCTACCTGTTTGCTAGCTTGGCAGAAACATTAAAAATTATCCGAGCAGGAACGGAGAAAGAATACAATTATAGAGAAAAAAAACCCCACAGCCAGGTGGTAGGGGTTTTGCCCGATTGGATGGGTACTACCCCTAGTCTAAAGTATGCCGCCATACCGACCTTGAATTGTGTTCCGGCATTAGTGACCAGGTTCCAGTCTCCCTTAAGAGAGCAGAAGCGCATGTGTAGCACCTTTTGCACCTGTTGCAGATGTCCATAGGCGGTAGTAACCGCTTTCCATCAAGTGGGCCGTCTGTCTGTCTTCTGAACTCATGCAATAAAACAATATATAGCTCCATGCAGACCTTCCAAAAGTCCGGGACTTTCTTTCGACCCATGATCTAAAACTACGTATAAGATAAATAGAACATCCAAGAAAGTGTATACCAAAAATAGAATCCCAAATATTTGGTATCCATCCAATAGCCCGTATCTAGTGGAGCGGTGTGCACCCTTACACAACATGGCGGCCCGCACAAGTTCCGTGCCCGCTTCGAACATAAATTTTATTGCTATAATCTCGGTACCCGCAACACTCACTGGGTGGAAATTTTAAGATATAAGGAATCTTGTACTGTCAGCAAATTCATTTTATTACATAACTTTTTTATTACAATAGTTCAGCAGACAGGCAGACGGCTCACTTGGTGGAAAGCGGTTACCATCGCCTATAGACATTTGCAACACCAAGGTACTAACAACACCAGGATGTAACAGATACACTCTATATTAGTATAAATTTAGTATTAAAATTAGAATAAATTAATATACTAAGTTATTCGTAAGGTACACCTGAATACAAAAATCACTAAATTAATGTCACACACAACAACCAAAATAACCAATAAGCGTGTTTAAATTCTAAAAATTTAATCTAGAAATTAAGTTGTAAAAAAGGGTACGTAACTCGTGTCCGTAGAGTTGTTAAACAAAAAAAAAAACCACCAAGGTGCTACAAATGCGCTGCTGCTCTTTTAAGGGAGACTGGAATCTGGTTGCTAATGCTGTAATACTGGCATTTATAAACTACTAGAGTTTACCCCGCGGCTGCTCCGCGGGTTAATCTCTAGTGCGTGTCTCATGTTTATAGAGCAAGCGGTACAGGTTATATTGTATTAAATTTTTATATTTGATTCACCCCGGAAGATTCACTTCATTTTATATCGTAAACTATACCATCCCCCGTCTATTTGTCAACAACATAAATTACAAAACTTGACCAAAAAGGCCAAAATGGTCAAAATGACCAAAAAGGCCGGAATGACCGACATGGCCTAAATGACCAAAAAGGCCACAGTGCCTGACGTGGCTAAAATGACGAAATAGGCAAAAACTACCAAAAAGGCCAAAATGACCAAAAAGGCCAAAATGACCGACATGGCCAAAATGACCAAAAAGGCCACAGTGACCGACATGGCCGAAATGACGGAATAGGTAAAAATGACTAAAAAGGCCAAAATGACCAAAAAGGCCCAAATGACCAAAAGGTCCAAATGACCAAAAAGGCCAAAGTGACCGACATGGTCAAAATGACCAAAAAGGCCAAAATAGTCAAAATTACCAAAACGGCCAAAATGACCAACATGGCCAAAATGAGTAAAAAGGCTAAAATAGCCAAAATGACCAAAATGGCCAAAATTACCAAAAAGGCCAAAATTACCAAAAAGGCCAAAATGAAAAGTATCCCTTGTCCACCCTCAGTATTTAATTTACATACGTACCGAATTTCAGCCAAATCGGCCCAATAGTTCTTCCGTAAAAGCATAACAAACAGAAAGACAAATATATTTTTATCCCGGAAATTATACCATTTTTCGGGATAAAAAGTATCCTATGTTCATTCTCGGCATCGAAAACATATATATACTGAGTTTCAGCCAAATCGGTCCAGTAGTTTTTACGTGAAAACGGAACAGACAGACAGACAGACAGAGTTACTTTCGCATTTATAATATTAATAGGGATAAAAACACCCACTGGACGCGCTGTAATGTCACGATTCAATTAAGGCTTCTATTGATGCTTTTCCCGTACAGTTTTTAACACGTTTTGTTAATAAAAATCTGTAATTAAGACGCAAAGTAACAGACAACTAATCTAATCCTAGATACCTACGTTATAGTAAATAACGAAAAGATCTTTTACGAAATTTATAATGTTAGTAATTGAATCCAAGATTTTTAAATTGTAGTATATATTCACGTTTGAGCATGTTCTGACCTAATACTAGGTGAAGATGTAGTCTAACATGGTGTACACTTATATAGAAGGTACCTATTCACACGGGACTTGAAGTCCTGTCAGTTGTAGGGCGCTGCAGCCCACGAATAATATGCCGGTTCGGTAATTATTGACTGTATTGGGAGAATCTGAACCTCATCTTTGCACTCCAAAAGCAGAAACTCCACCAACATTGAGATCCACCTTCTTTTGGCTTGGTTCAGGTTGCAGCAGATAGAGGAACACTGCATGGAACCAAATTCACTTTGGATGACTTCTTTAGATCAGTATTACAAAATAAGTTCTTGGCACGGTTAGTAATGATTTTAAGTAGTAAGTAATTTATTGATTAATACACGGCATGATGTCTTGTTCAAAACGTTGACAGTCATGTAAAAAATGGCTGCCCTTTTCTCTGCGTCAGCCGTTACTTCGCACAGTAAGAGGGTAGATAGAAAATTGATGAAGCCATGTTCTGGGTACTTCAAAGGACCGAACACCGGTTAAAATAGGTATCCGACAGAGAGATCTCTCAGTTCTACTAAACTGGGTAGGCTAGTATTAAAGACTACACCAAGATTCACTTTGCTTAGTTGTCTCTGAAGTATATAAAGTGTTTAAATTTATCTGTTTCATAACATATTATGTAAATTCGTTTGCTGACCGTACTTGTTTTATTAGGTCAATTTCTAACAACGTCTTTGCGTTTAATCAAAGGAAATTTCCAATTAAATTGATTACGATCTCGGTCCGCGGCGTCCTCCCCCCTTCCTTTGCCCTTCCACTCCCTCGCTCCTGAAGCCTCTGATAACCCCGCGATATTGTTGCTACCTATTACATTATAGTATAGTATAGGGTAAGATTAGCTGGCGGTTATATAAAGAAATTGTACTCAAATTTTATATATTGTATTTGTATTTGTATTTTATATATTGACTCAAATGTAATTTTTTTAGCAGAGGACTTAAATTTCTTGATTTTCTATAGGTATGTATCTTGTTTTAACTGACGAATAATAAGCACGATATATCATAGTAAATTGACGAAATTACATAAAATTGTTAATGACATTACCTTAATTTAATTATTTTATGAAAAATATATAACTGAAAAAGACAATAAATTGAATATTAAATATTAATTGTAATTATAATAGCATCGTAGTCAATAACATAATCAATAATATAATCATAAATGTATTGACTACAAATGGCTGGTAACCGAAACTACAAATAATAAGTATTAAAATATGATATTCATCAATAAAAAAAAAATGTTTTTTGAAAAGGTTTTTAAATACAAGCTTTTGAGATCCTGGATATCATGTAGCAGAGTGATAGCCGAGACAAGTAAAACGAGCCCAAATACGACGGGTCTATCATGTTTAGTGCAGGAGTTCCTATGGCCACCTTCCGACTCCATCATCAGATCAGCTCCATGGTACCATATCGTTGGATTGTCACGCGATATACATATGTGTAGGTCAAATTTAACTTGCAAGATTCCACCCGAACTTGCATACATCCATTGCAAGTTAAATAAAATATTGTAAGAAAAATTGTATACCTGTCAAAGACGAAACACTTAACTTTTACCACTCAGCATAACATCTGCAAAGAAGTTCATGTTTCAAACATTTTTTTTAAAATCCTCTTTTTACACCAACATAAAAAAAAAATTCAAATAAATAAATGGTGGCTGGTGAGATGCACGGAATTTTGATTAATTCGTTCTTCTAGAGTAGTTTAAGATATTGGTCGAAGAAGAATAATTCGCCACAAAGGCAGGCAAAGGAATCTTAGTCCATACAGCCAATTCTGATGTATGATAGGTATTCGTATAGGTAGTAGCGCAGTTGTATTGCAGATGTTGTGCTGTGCAGTTTTATTTTCTAAAAATGTGTAAAATTACTCTAAAATGAAAAATAGTAACAATAGGATATTGATAGTTTTTGAGTAGTAATTATGTGTTTTGTGAGAAATGTGCACTGTATAGTCAAACGTGGCCTTTCGAGTTGTCACAAGAACTCCGTTGAATGGCACTAGCTAATAACCTACAGTTCAGCTGTGCTACACATAGGCTTAAGAAAATGAAGAAACTATATTGTAAACTAATCTACTAATCTGGCTTAAAGTCCTAGCTGCCAAGCCATAAACCTAAATTAAAAAAAATCGAATTTCAAATTTGGAACGAAAACGGTGTACTGCATATTTTTTTATTTAATATTTTTATTTCGGGAAAACACGTTTCTACAGTCACCACTGTACATACCAAAGCAGTTTCTCTGCGTAATATTTAGAAAAGTTGTCCGACTGTTGCGCATCTGTCGCCGATGTGGGGCGATAAATCCGTTTCCCGCAATAAAGGACCAGCCCGCAAACTGATAGTTCCCCGGAGTATGTGTTTAGGATATTTGCATATAAGTTATGGCAGATTTACCAGAGAAATTAAAAGTTTTGAATTTAGAATTAGTTTCGTTGTTCGAATATAAACTATTTATTTTTGTTTATTTTTGAAACAGACGAGAGTGCATGAGAAGAGCTATAAATGTCAAAGAAGCAAGTGAGGTGTGTAAGAATAACCCTGTATGGCGCTCTGTTGTTCGTGCCTACCCCGCAAGGGACCTGGCGTGAAGTTATGTATGTATGTATGTATGTATTTTTAATTTTGTTAATGGTTTTTTATTTACTCTATGGGAGCCTAATCTGATTTACCACCGCTTCGCAACATGTTGTGGCTTGAAGGGAAGAAGCGGCACAAGAAACTCTTCAGTAAACATGCCTGAAGAACATTGAAAATTAGTATATATTAAATTTAATATCATAAATTGACGGTACAGGATGGCTAAATAAAGTAGAAAGTTAGAGGGGCGCCACTTCCGCGTCTAAACTCTAGCAATTCCAACCATGAGTAATTTTGATACTTACTAGTAATTTATAGTATTACGCAAAACATCGTGCAAGTATCAAAGTGGCTTTATTTACCACATACGCATTTTGTCAACATAACCTATGATGTTTACTTTATATCTAGATCACTAGAACGCAGAGACGCCAAATTCGATTCCTAGCATGGTAAATGTAGACGAACTTTATTTGGTACGGTCTGGGTGTCATTCGCCCCGAGTGGTCCGTTCTATTTTTCCGATAACACAGGCGTGACATGCTTGAGAACATACAATATGTGTTTTGTCTGCTGGTTGTTAAAAAAATATCTAAGCCATCCCGGGACCCACTCAAACACATACAGACATACATCCGTGCAGGAACGGAGAAAGAATACAATTTCCTGCGACCGGGCGGGCTGTCGTAAGAGGTGACAAAACAACCCACAGCCAGGTGGTAGGGCATTTGCCTGACTGGATGGCTACCACCCCTGGTCCAAAGTATCTCGCCATAACAACCTTGAGCTGTTTTCCGGCATTAGTAACCAGGTTCCAGTGTCCCTTAAGAGAGCAGCAGCGCATTTGTAGCACCTTTGGTGTTGCAAATGTCCATAGGCGATGGTAACCGCTTCCATCAAGTGGGCCGTTTGCCTGTCTGCTGAACTCCTGCAATAAAAAAAAACCACAAAATTTCATCCAAATCGGTCAAGCTGTTTTTGAGTTTTAATTAGACTCGTTAACAGCAATAAATGTTTATACCTATATAAGAAGATCAAAAGTTGTAGTGGCACATTGCTTATTAGAGCCCACCGTGTCCATTACATCTTTCAGGCTTAATGTAGGCTATTATATAACTATGATATGAAAATGACTTATTCGTGAATATGTAATGAGTTTATTCACAGCTAAACACTGATGCAAACCAAATAACCTTCATAACGACTTATAATATCTTTACCAATAAACACAATTGAAATGTCTGTCTGTCATTTCTTAAATAAATTTAAATATTATTTTTCAGTTTTTTATTTTATAGTGTAGTATACTTTTTGTCACATAGGCTTTATTCTTCAGAAGATAAACGAAAAAAGAAAGACAGAATGTAAGAAAATATTTATTTCATACAATATTACAAACAGATTAGAAAAATATTACATACAAAAAACGAACTTGTTCCGACACAGCACTGGTTTACTGCCTACCTTCAAAATCACATGTGTCATAAGATCCCAAGTATGTGGGAAACCTTAAATTAATACATGAATAAAAAATAAAATAATCTTACCCTCAAGGAGGAGAACCAGCTTTTAGTAACGGAAAGGAGGGTTCTCCGTAAGATTCTGGGTCTAACCAAAAGAGAGGATGGTAGCTGGAGGCTCGAGGGCCGAGCCTAACATAACAGGAGAAATAAAAGCTTACCGCCTCCGCTGGCTCGGTCATGAAGAACGGATGGGACAGGATCGCAGCGTGAGGAAAGCATATCTGAGACGGCCGGTAGGTCGGCGTCTGGTCGGCCGTCCTAAATATCGCTGGAAGGACAGAGTAGAGGCTGACCTGTCGGAGCTAGGAGCCAATGATTGGCAAGAAACGGCACAGGACAGAGAAAAGTGGCATGCTCTCGTTTCGGAGGCCAAGACCCACTTTGGGTCGCTGAGCCAACGAGTAAGTGAGTAAGTAAGTATATATACCTTAACAAAACAATGAAAAAAAAGAAAAAAAATACCTATCCTAAAAAGCACACTTTCCGTTAATATTATAATTGTTACGAGTGTGGGACTCGAATTAAAATGCCGTTGGAGTGACTATAGAATTTATTAGAACTACACAAACACGTAGAACACAGGTACAAATAGAAATAGATACAATAACACGCGCAAAGTTCGTCACTATATAGCTTATCGAATGTACGTCTTGATCGTATCGTGGTTCTCGCTAGACTCACTCACCCCTCCCTTCGGGCAATCCTTTTATTTTGTACAAATACAATATGCCTCGACGCAAAACAATAACAACAAGAATTAGTTCGACACACCTGCCTAATGACGGCTATAAAACAAGTACAATAGAATGTTTTCTTAATTATAAATTCTAAACACAAAGTAAACAAAAGAAGTCCAAATGCGGAAAAGGTAATAAACCAGGTGTGCATCCACTTTGTCGGCATGTAACATTATATTTAAACTATGTTTCTGGTGTAAGAACCTAGCTGCCAAGGCATATACACATACTTAATATTTAGACTAAGTTTACGATTGTAATCATGTTAATGTAATGAAATATTTATAATCAAACTTAATAATTGAAATATTAAATGAAAAATCGAATAAATCATTATTGCTGAATCCTTGTCTGTTCCAAAATTTGTCTCGATCAGAAACGGCTCTACAGATTTTAATGAAATGTTCAAATTATTAAATTCATATTTATTTTTAATTATATTATGTTTATTCAAACTAAGTTGCACTATAGTAAAGTAGTTTTTAGCATTATTTGAAGTTTCATATAAGTACTGACGAACTAACTTTGAAATTGTATCAAAATAACTTATATCAAATTAAAACACTATAATCAGCATATTTCTTCAGAAACGTGACACATGACAACGTTGTTTGTCAACACTTTTTTTTAAATATTAGTGACGTGACCTAGAGGATGGTATATAATCAAAACGTTTGAACATGAATCGTTATTCAGTTGTGCATATTTTAAAGATAAAAAGGCAACCAAACGTATTTTTTTAAATAATTAATCGTTTTATTTAATCGATTTGGTAGTGTGTGATTTCTTATATCGATTCCAAATCTTCATTATATCATTATTGATAGTTTATGTAACTACTAAAATCCAATGCCAAAATAAATGCCAAATATGGCTTAATGGAACGGACAAACAAACTATAAGATCATATTTCAAAAGTCATACAATACATATTTGAGTAAGATCGTATATTGCGATTTAATAGTGAAATATTTTTCTTGCGATGTTATGTTCTCATTATGCTCAAAAAATTGTATTCTTGAATAATAATAAAAATACGTTTTAACGGTTTTAAGCGCGGTAATTTATTTGATTTTTGTTATCCCGACGTTTCGGTCAGTTTTCAGTGGCCGTGATCACGGAAGAAAAAAATGTCAAGTGTCAACGAGTATTGTTCAAGTTTTATTTAGCCTACCGCCAACTTGTTCATTTTAATTATTTAGTTTTAATTTTATTTATATTTATTATTTACTCTATGGGAGCCTTATCTAATTTACCACTGCTTTGAAACATATTATGGCCTGAAGAGAAGAAGCGGCGCAAGAAACTCTTCAGCAAACATGCCTAGATCTAATAATTTTATATAATATTAAAATGGGTCGAAGGATGTATTCTTGTATTTAAAAATTAAGTAACAAAATCTTTCTCTTACTTTGCATTTTGACATTCCTTCACAGTAATTGATACTTCCAAGTTACTCTATCTACTACTAAGTATCTAATATTACGGGTTGTAATTTATTTTTCGAAATCTCTTGATTCGATACCTGACTAGGAATTTTCTAAAATCTGACGATGCCACTTTAGTTTTTGTCGAAATAGTTCTGTCCTATAGTTGTATTTCATTTTGATATCTTGTATAGTTCAGTAAAAACTGATTTAATTATTTGAAATCGTATGCGAACGATGTCGCGGACACAGCTAGTTGCTCAATAAAACTACATATTTATACTGGCGTCGTAAATTGTCTACATAACACACACACATTCACACATAATAACACAGATACAACACTAGCGTAAAATTTCATCATACAAGGAGCTTCTCAAGGCAATATTAATATTAAGATTACGTCCCGGGCAAAGCTTCTAAGATGTTTCAATCTATATTCAAAAATCAACCATAAGTATTAGAGATTAAGGTCGCTTTTTAAATAATATTTTTTTAAGGAAACTGCCGAAGGATATTAAATTTTATATCTATGCCAATAAAGTTGTTATTTGAATGGGTGAGATAAAGAGGTTGGGAGGTAGTAAGAGGATGGGTACACTTGTGGGGGAAAATGTAAAAACCACCCCGCGATCGACTTATACGCTGTATCAAGACGCTGTGGCGTTGCGTGTATAGGGACGCTAAAGTCAATTTTATACATTTTTGTTTCTTTTCTGAGTAACTACAAATAAATTATAATTAGAGCCATAAATTCATTTTTGTCAAAACAAAATAGGAATTAGTTTTTTATTAAAGCAATTTCTCTCTTAAGACATATGAGATTTTGGATTATTATTATTTTTTATTTAGGTTTACGGCTTGGCAGCTAAGCCTTTAAGCCAGATCTTAGTTTACAATATAGTTTATTCATTTTCTTAAGCCTATGTGTAGCATAGCTGAACTGTAGGTAATCAGCTAGTGCTATTCAACGGAGTTCTTATGACAACTCAAAAGGCCACATTTGACTATACAGTTCACATTTCTCACAAAACACATAATCACTACTCAAAAACTATCAATATCCTACAACTATTGTTCATTTTAGAGTAATTTTACACATTTTTAGAAAATAAAACTGTACAGCACAACATCTCCTTTCAGCTCCCGCCAAAAACTTGAGATTTTGGAGGTGGGCACTGAAAACCATTGCTGTGTCGGAACATATTTCGCCACAGTAAAAGACTGGGTGCCAACCTCATTTCATAAATTGCGGCTTTCATTTATTGTTATTTTCTTATCAGTTTTTATTGTGTGAGTCGCAATTAGAAATAAATATTTTCTTTTTTTCTTTCTAAGTTTCACTCGTACTCATCCGATAGCCGTAACTGCAACCGAACGGATGCAGTAACGTGGTCAGAATGTATACGTTGACATTAATCTTTGCTTTTTCGCCTCGTTGCGAGTACGCCGCATGCCACATGCCTCGAGCTCGCGAGCCACGTATACAATATGATTTTTTGTTACAGTATCTGCAACAGTTACGGTTACGGCTCGCAGGTGAGTACGCGGCATTCGATGATTTGAGTGGCCGCTCCCCTATTATATTCAAACGGTTTTTATTATTTTTCAGTATTAAAACGTAGTAAATGTCGGTAAGACATACCCGTCCGTATCGTGAACTTTTTAGCTACCCTCATGTTATGTGCCTACTGTTGGATAATGGTAAAATTCCGAGTTTTGTCACTGGTTGCGTTGCCTATGAAAGATTTGATAGAAAGATGAATAATTGAAGTAAAAAAGATTTTATAAAATTCCTTTTTAGAAATAATATATTTTATTGTTTACCTCATTTTACAAGAAAAGTCTTACATTCCAGGGGTAAATTTATAGTTTATAACTAACTAATTGCTCCGGCTCACCGATTGAAAATGAGTCCTGGCCTCCGAAATGAGAATACTCCACTCCTTCCTGTTCAGTACTGTCTCCTGCCAGTCTTGGGCATGAAGCTCGCGCAGATCACCCTCCACTATATCCCTCCAGCAATATCTGGGCCTACCAACTGGTGGCCGTCCCGTTGGCCAGCCCAGTCCGGCCCCCCGTTCTATGTAGGTGGCCAAGCCAGCGCAAGCGATGTGCCTTGCTCTTGCCTATTATATTGGGCTCATATACCAGTTCTTCGATTTCGGCATTTTTACGGATCCGCCATTTGCCATCGCTTCCCCGTTTCGGACCCAGGATCTTTTATAAAGTAAAGAATTATCAGTTGCCTATTTATCCCCGCAGACCGTGCACAAGCGCGCCACCCCACGAATTTTACCTCTCGCCACGTTTCTCACGACGTACCAACTTATATACATACATTTTATTATATATGTATAAGTATACACAGTATCTGTCTATATGGCAACACAAAGACATTCGCTTCGGGCACATTTATTATGTACGCCGTTATACAACTCGAATGATAATATACTATATCAACTTTCTTACTTTGTACAATTGGAATATGTATTGAAATGAAATCAATGGAGAATATTGTTATCGAAACTTTCATAGGGTATGTATGTCGAAGTTTTAGTAGACTTAGATAGATACTAGTATTAGCCCGCGGCTTTGTTCATGTAACAAAGATTAGTTATTTTGCTAAATAAATACAACCAAAATATTACCTATATTTCAGAACTCCCTTAGAAAGTACTATCTATCTTTAAATTATTATGTCTAATATATTAAATTACGTATTTACATTTACGTATTTATCTATTGTAATATAAATTACTTGTCTCATATAATGTTAACAAATATAAATATATTTATTTAGATGAGATAATTTTGCATATATATATTACTGTTATATTTATATATGTATTAAATTTATAAAATAGTGTAAGGTGTAAGTATGTATATTTAAATTGTACAGTCCTATCTTTGTCTGTTCCACCTACATCGCCCGATTAGTTAAGAAAACCTTTTAAGTTAGGTTGCCTGGAAGAGATCGCTTATAGCGATAAGGCCGCCTGTTGTTTTGCCAAGAAGTATTGTAATTATGCATTTTGTTTTTGTATTTGTTTGTTTTGATGAGTAATAAAGTGTTATCTATCTACCTACAACATCAACGGTCATTTTGTTCAGTAATGGATTTTTTAGTATGAAAATACATGAATCCCAGAAATTCTCGTAAAAACTCAGAATACGTAATGTTCCTAAAGGCATGCACAACTACAGTTCTTTAATAATAAAATTATATTTTATTTACATTTAATTTTTAGTTTAGTTTACCACCAAATTGGTTTATTGAAATTTTCTTTAAAATCTCCTTAGACACTGGGTTGCCTGGAAGAGATCGCTATAAGCTCTATAAGGCCGCCCATTGTTCTAACGCAAATGTATCCATATTAATTGTCTAGATTTAAGATTTTGGCGAACAATAAAGAGTTCTAATTCATTCATTATCGACCAGTGAAAAAATCGCACCAGAATCAAATTTTTAAATCTGTCCATTTTAAATCACCTTCACGAAATTTTCGGGATATAAAGTACCAGAGATTTTAAGTTTTCGAATTTACTATCGATCAACGTAAGCCGCATCGAAATGGGCCTCGTAGTTTATACGTGAATCACGATTAAAAAGACATAGAAAAAATATAGGAAACAAAAGACTACACTTTTATAATATTATTCGATATTCGCAAAAGTTCAGATATATATTTTACTTCTCTTATACATTCATACACATGTTCGCCTCATATCTCTGCTAATCTTGGGATACGGCCTATAACTGTAAGATGACCCTATGAGGCCAGGGGCGGATTTAGAAATTTGCCGCCTTTAGGCTATTCAAATTTTGCCGCCCTTACCGACCTCTACAAATCGATACCCTAATTCAGAATCATTTCATTATTTTTCTTGCCAATAAAATTGTAACTTTATGATTTGTGCACTATCGTCTTACTTACGTAACCTTTTCATCCCATTATTAGAAAGAAAGAAAAACGTTTATTTGGTCATCACTCACAAGACAAACATATGACAATGGATTGTACGGTGATTGGTATATACTAAAAAGTTTCGCGATGGTACCAAATAGGTAGAGGTAGGTATTAGTAGATTGTAAAGCAGGAGATCGATGGGTTTGTTTCTGATATAGGCAAAAGCTCAAATTGTAAAGACACTTATCTAATTGTTGAACCATATTAATGTTGAATTGTTTGTGTAGGCTTAATAAGAATTATCTTATTACGTTTGAGAATTTAAGTAAGAGATAATTTCTGTAAGATATAAAACAATATTGGTCTTAAATCTGCCGCCCTAGGGTCCCGCCTACTCAGCCTATTGCTAAATCCGCCATTGTATGAGGCCCTATCTTAAAAGAGACTTATCAGGTTATATTTTTTGATTATATTTGTGTAAAGATAATAATAATATGTTTTAAAATATATTATTTAATTTACTTACATCTAAATATACCCACCTACATAAATTACAAGCTATGTAGTACAATGAGGAAAACTTAAGTTGTAGGTATTGTATTCTATCCATAATTCCTTAAGACTATAAGTGGAATACTAAACCTTGGACATTGAAGTCAATAGGTAAGGTTCCTAGAAGGCTGCGAACGTTACCTCGCTGGATCGCCATACTGATTGATCTGTTATTCGAGGTAGGAACCACGTGATTAAATGTCTCAAATATAATAAAAACATCAAAAACGAAAGAGAAATTATTTGTGGCGCCATCTTGTTATAAGACTTTTAGGAACTACTACAAGTTGGCCAAATAGAGTACAAAATAACAGGGGCGACACTTTCGTATTTAGTCTGCTAGCAACTCCGAAATTTTCACAAGAAAGAAAGAAAATAATTGTATTCATAGAACAATTACATTGGTGTAGTGTAGGTATAAATGTTAACAAAGTTAAAACTAACAACACAATTTTGTCCTGAAAGGGGCATCAGACTCTTCATAATGCTGGTTTTTTAAAACCAGCGCTGATCTTCCGCTGAGCGCTTAAGGTACTGTACGGCAGACATTACATCAATGTACTATGCGTTCCAAATAAGAATAGGAATGTCAATGACCTGTATCTGTCAAATCTCACTTGAAAAATATGGTTTGCAAAAACTTATTTGCATATCGATAAAAAATAATGTTACATCATATTTAAATAAAAAGGTTTAATTAGTAGTAAAGTGTCTTAATATAATATTTAATTGTTTAAAATTATCTAAAGAAACAATATGGCGCCAAGTCGATCCTATTCTCATCTGAATCGCATAGTACAAGAGTAATTTTGGTACTTATCAGTTACTTTTAGTATTACGCCGAACATAGTGCAAGTTGATTTTTTTTACAACATATGCATTTTATGAAATTTACTTTAATGATAATTATAACACATTATTAAACTTCTGTGGTCAATATCGTCGAATTATAACGAAAAGATTTTGCCTTCAAATCCTGCTAGACATGTTTGGTAAACTTTAAAAATAACTGCTCATGTGAAACTAAGTAATGTTATATCCGTAATTTAGTTATTTTTAGCGGATTTTAGACTCGGATCTACTCTAGAACTAAAATAACATGGATAAATAGAACTTTGTTTACAACTCACTAACATTGACTACAGATAAGATAAAATATTGCCATAAGGCAATAATTGATTTTATTGACGTAATGGCGAGGTTATACTAGTTTTCTTTATAAGCCAGGGCTTTTTTGTGTGGGCACGCGGGGACACGCAGTGCCCTTAAAGGAAATTTGGAATATGTCGAAAAATTGCAATTAAAACTGAAAATTGAAAAAAAAACAATTTTAGTACCCTTTATAAAAATAATTGATTATTCAATAGATTTTTTGTAGTGGAGCTACTAAGAACAAATTATAGATAAATTTTAGATAGACAATTAGCCTGCCCTCAAAAGGAAGTGACATCAGGTTATTCTTATAACAAAATTTCCACGTCATACCCCTTGAAAAACTTCACTATAAAAGTGTTGGAAACATTAAAATAAAACATTGAGCTATAATATACGACTATTTACACTTACAGCGACATTGGCAAAATTAATACCAAAGGCCTTGGAGCCGAGACCGACAAAAGTCAAGTCAAATATAACACAGATTAAAACATCATTCATAAAATGATTTACATTCCAAATTTAAACAGCGACACACCAAATCGCGTCAGCCATCTTGCAATTTTACTAAATTCTAAAGTCTCTAAATTAAAACTAAAGCTCGCGACCCGAATTCAAAATTCGAACCCCTCCTTGTAACAAAAACACCAATGAACGACGCGCATTTGAATTTAGAAAGCAACTAGAAGCCAGGTACCGTCAACCCTCGTAAGAATTTTGCAAAAATATACACAGATAGTTATAGGGGAGTCTCCCCGCGGGGGGCGGAAGTGGGTTGGCGGGCGGTCGGGAGGGGGTGTCTCCTAAAAACGGTTAAGTAGCTCCCCCTACCCTCTATAACTATTTTATGCGGTCCCCTAGAAAGACGCTGGGTAGGCGTACGGAATGGGGAAGTGAAATTTTAATATGTCTAGGCGGTTAAGAATTCATGGCGGATTTATAATTAAATGCCTAATTAGGGTATTTCGTTGTTTTCGTGACTGTGTATGAATTTTAATTCGGCCTCTAATACGCTGTTTCGTGGGGAGTTTTCTCAATTAGTTTGCGGATTGTGTTTTTGTTGGGATCTGAGTGGAATCCTTGCTGGTGGGGAATTATTTATTATTTTAGTATTATACCTTTTAAAATGGAGAAATCGGGCAAAATTTTATATCAAAGCGCAGTCCTTTGTTATGATTTAACAGTAGTCGGTTTTTTCTATTTAAAATCTTCAAAAGAACAAAATAGGTAGACCGAATCCCGTACTTTCGAAGTGAAGCCGGTTAAAGGAGGTTGATCGCCTCATTACGTTACGAGAACTTAGTTCCTAATAAACAATCGAATTAGTAGGTACGGATGAAGGTGAAATAATTTTCAGTTTAGGTATGGATACATTACTATTAACCACACAGACGTAAACCACGTGTAGGTATACCATGTTTATTTTTACAAGATATATTTTTAGATAAAACTAGCTGACGCGGCGTACTTCGTACCGCCATATTTTCTGAATTCCTAAGACTTTGTTTCATGACACAAAAACAAAGTCACCAAAATCGGTCCAGGTGATTAGGAGGATACTAGAATCCGATCTCAGCGCCACCGGTTCTAATTGCGAATCTAAACCATCCGGGAACCCACTCAAAGACACAAAAACAAAATCATCAAAATCGCATAATCAAATATAATCGTTCTCAAGTTATGCGCGTCTTGTGTCTTTAGATCTATACCTACAGATAAATAAAATTGAAGTGTCTGTTATTAATGTCAAAATAACAGCATTTTACTAAATGCGCTTGAACGTAAACACGGTACTTAATAAAAAAAGATTTTTTTTGTCTGGATATCTGGATGTTTGGATGTTCCGGCTAATCTCTAAAATGGCAGGATGGAGTACACTTATAAGGAGTAACTTCGGCTTCCTTTTTTTTAGGGTTCCGTGAAAAAAAAATCTACGCGAACGAAGTCGCAGGCGCAACTAGCACTACATAATGTTTACGCACTCCAGTAAAAAAAGCTACAGTTAATTTGATACTATGCTCCGTCTATACTTTTATTGGTTCGTCTTAACATTCCTTTTTCTACTCTTGTTATTATACAATACAATACTACACTACACTACACCAACATTACATAGAAAAAATACACTACAAACTTACTTACTAAAAGGTAGTACAATGGGCGGCCTTATTGCTAAAAGCAATCTCTTCCAGGCAACCTTTGTATGGACAAGATCTAATTGCATATATAGGCGTTGGCGTGAAGTTGAAATAGATATCAAAAAAATATATATTATAATACATATTTTATACATAGTTAAATTTATTTATTTAGGTTTATGGCTTGGCAGCTAGGCCTTTAAGCCAGATCTTAGTTTACAATATAGTTTCTTCATTTTCTTAAGCCTATGTGTAGTACAGCTGAACTGAGGTGATCAGCTAGTGCCATTCAACGGAGTTCTTGTGACAACTCAAAAGACCACATTTGACTATACAGTTCACATTTCTCACAAAACACATAATTACTACTCAAAAGCTATCAATATCCTACAACTATTGTTCATTTTAGAGTAATTTTACACATTTTTAGAAAATAACAACTGCATAGCACAACATCTCCTTTCAGTTCCCACCAAAAACTCTATACATAGTTAAAAAATATATACGTACATAGACATACTATACATACAATAAACACGTTATACAGTTTAGTTTGATATTATATCTGCTTTCAATCCACAACGTTCCCTTATTACACCATTCCGTATCATATCATTCATGCTTACCTCACATATACTTCTCAAAGCTCTCATTTCAACTGCATTGATTCACTTTCATGCTTCTGCCACACCCAACTTTCACTGCCGTACATTATAGTCTTGCGCCAACATCCCTTGATGGACAGCCAAGCGTGACTTTACACTTTTTTGTAGTTTTGTGGTTCGATTTTTATGGATTATATGAGAGAGATATGACTCAGATCCTCGCATTAGAAAAGCAGAAGCTCCACTAACTTGCCAGCCCTTTCCTGGCTTGGTTCAGGTTGTACTCGGGAACAGCGCACGGCACTATGGTTTCAATTGAGAGCTATCACTTTGTACACAGATTGGGTATAGAAGTTATTGGCACGGCCTGTAATTACAATGATTTGGTTTTAAAAAAACACACGAGCGCACGGCGCGTTGTCGTAGATACATAGATAACACTTTATTGTATACCATTACAGAAAACTTACGAACTAGTAATATTCTAATTGGGTAGACAGGGCGGACTTATCGCTAGAAAACGATCTCTTCCAGACAACCCATGGCAAGAATATTCTGATTAGGAGTGGCGATGGTGGTATACATAATTATTGTACGATTACTTACATTTTAATAATAAATATATATACAAATATACACATAAGTTATATACATATACAAGATATGGTGATAATGTGCAACTATTTAAACATATAACTACATGCAATATAATATCTACTAATTATATAAAAATAAATATCATTATATTGCAGATAGAATTTCCTGATCAAGTTCTTAAATATTATTAGGGATTTTGCTTGTCTGACAGCAACAGGCAATGAATTTCACAAGTTGGACAGCCTTAACTGTGAAAGAATTATTGAAGAACATTGTATTATGAATAGGAGTAATAAGTCTATGTTGACTGGAAGGGCGTAAATTGATAGAGCAAGAAATAAATTCGAAGCGTTCTTTAAGGTACTGTGGAGTATTAGGGATGAATGAAATACTATAAAGCAATGAAAGAATGTGAGTATACGAACTGGTACCCTGACTTGAGGAACTTGAGTTTTTTTCGAAATTCAGAAACGTGGTCATACTTGTCGTAGAACGTTAACTGCGAATGAAATCTCAAAAAGTTGCCTATAAAGTTGCGTTAACCGTCACCTCACACAGAAAGAGGGTAGACAGCAAAATTGTAGGAGCGATGTTTTACCTACGCTATACTAGGCAAGAACGGAACCGTTTATATTTCTTATTAAAATAATTCTCTCGTTCAACGACCGAAACACTACTATTATTGCATAACATTAAAATACAGTGCAAGAAATATAAATACAGAAAACAATAGGCGGTCTTATCACTAAAATCAATTTCTTCCATACAACCTTAGAATGATATTAGAGAACCAAACTGTATTCACGATTATTGCGACAAGCATTTCAGAATAAAAGCTATAAAATCAAACTAAACACACACTTAAATTGTCGTAGACACTACGGAGAAGAAACTAGTATGAAGTAAAGAAACGAACTGACCTAAGAATCCCTCGCTTGTCAAATCACCTGTCTTCGTTCAACCCTAAATTGCAGGCAACAGGTTATTCATGAATAAGGGTATTGTGGAAAGAAAAATGACTAACCTGTTTCTAGCATGACGTGGGAATATTTGCATAAAATGTAGGCCAATTCATTCTTAGGGATACGTGACCATTTTGGCAACTTATGAAATTGGCATGTCTATCCGACTGTGTATCTTTGTATGTCATAAACATTTTTTTCAGGACAAAAACAAAATTGAATGTCTTATTATTTATTTTATCTTTTGTATATATATACAGGCCTTTTATTGTCACTTCTTATTTGGTGGCACGCTAATTCTCGAAAATTGTAAGTCCTATTTTTTGTTGTTGTTTCATTTTTTCAGTTTTTATGGCAATTTTTCGATATTTTAGAAATATCCTTTAAGGGCACTGCGTGCCCCCGCGTGTCCCCACAAGAAAGCTCTATATATATATATATATATATATATATATATACATATATATATATATATATATATATATACATATATATATATATATATATGTCGGAGAACAGCCTCGCTCTCACGACATCTTCTTTAGTTATTGCAGGTTTAGTGGGCGTCATCAGGATAAAATGCGAGCATAAAACACAATAGCCACGGTTTATACACTTTTAATTTAGATTTGATCAACATTATGACACAGTTTAGACCGAGCAGCGGGTTCAGGGCACCGCTCATACTTCCAACTTCAAAACTTTCTTTAAAACTCTCAAAGGTCCAACTCGACCAAATCGGCCACCAACCAAATGTGCCACAAAAACTCCTCAGTCTACCCAAGTAGATACTACTAAAAGTATAGAGGGCGTCTGACCCCGCTCTAGACATGCTCTGCTCTCATTGGTCGTTTATTAAATTACAATATTCAACTCTTATTAGGTTAGAACGATCTTTAAATTATAGAAACATTTAACAAATCAAATTAAATTAAATTAGAATTTTAGAAGTAATTAAAATGTTAACAAATGATATTGTGCGTTATACATCCACTCAATAATACATCCAATTGTAACTTCCCTCCGACATATATATATATATATATATATATATATATATATATGTCGGAGGGAAGTTACAATTATATATATATATATATATATATATATATATATATATATATATATATATATATATTAATTCTAAACATGCCGTGTCTAAAAAAAATGAGAATAATAATAAATAATAAGAGAAGAAGGGAAAATAGACTACATACGATTTGTTTTTAGATTTCTTGTCTGTTTGTTCGAGATTCATGTAAAACCTATTGGACCGATTTCTATGCGGTTTTCGCTAATCGACGCTAATTCTTAGACTTAAACTTTGCACTACCTTTTATCCTGCGAATTTCTAATTTTATGGGAATGATGTGTAATGGCCAGATTAAAAAATATCGTACTCCAACGTGATTTTTTACCGATCGATAGAAAATTTAATGTAATATGATGTGTGATATTTTTATCTCAGGAACACCGTGTAAATGTAATTCGTCTGTTTAAGACGCCAAGTGGTAGTGTATTTGCCCGACTGGGTGGCTACCACCCCTGGTCTAGAGTGTACTGCCATAACAACTTTCAGTTGTGTTCCGGCATAAGTGACCAGGTTCCTCCCTTAAGAGAACTGTAGCGCATTTGTAGCATCTTTGGTGTTCTAAATGTCCAGTGCCAATGTTCTAAAGGCGATGGTAACCGCTTTTCATCAAGTGGGCCATCTGCCTGTCTGCTGAACTCATCCAATAAAAAAAATATAATAGTTCTATATCTACTTTCGTCTGAAGAAATAGGGGGGGGGGAGGTTCTATTATTTATACTTGTAGTACATGTATTCATCTAAAATTACACTTTCCCACACGTTACCTCGCTTCTCACGACCTCGTTCCACAAACACGTAATCTTCAATTGATATAAAATCAAGTTCTAATAAACGTCGACTCGATTGTGCAATCAAGAGGTAAACTAGAATCCACCCCTGCACCCCATCACGAAACAGGTCTTTCAAGAATTGCTTTCATAATCCAAGAAGATATTTGTTAGACCCCAGCCGTTTATAGAACGGGTGTAAAACTCAACATTATACACATTTTGTATTGTTCGAATTTTAAAATTTTGTTTTTGTTTTAAATGTTGTTGGATTCAATGCAAATGTCACTAATTTTGCTGATGTCAGAATATGAAGAGGCAGGTTGAAAAGAAAAAAAATCTATTTAAAAATCTAAAAATTTGGCCAGTGATTTATACAAGTTTTCTGCAAACCTACATAATACATACATAAATACAATTTGATATTTTTAATAACTTTTGTCACGGCACGATTTACCAAAGAAAGGAACACACCGGTCCAGCCGAGTATGAAATCAGTATCTACGCTCGCGCCGCTGTGTACACGTAATATCAAAATTGCCTATGACAAACGTTCATTTGTCTACGGCCAACCGCCAATATTCTAAAATTCACTACGCAACTAACACGAACTATTGCATGCGCAACAAAAAATGACTGTAAATCGCATAATATTAAAATATTATTATGCATTTATCAAGAAAAAGGTGCTTCATTGTGGAAATCCTACGCTTCAATTTTATTTTTGGTTTAGGTACTTACAGTGTTTCCGAGCACCTTTTTTACTTTTGACAGCTCGATGACGGATCAATTAGTGATGTTCTAATGTGAAACTTTTGTATATTTGTTATAAAAATCGAATTCATTTATAAAGAAGTTTTTATCAATTGAACTTATGTAAATATCTATTTTCGCTAAAAAAAATACTATATCGCTAAATGAATATACCCACATTTCAATTAACATATTTTACATATTAAATAGGGCAATAAAACGGCACTTATAATAATTTGGGTATTATTTTTCTCTAAAGTAGAATTTTTACGTTCAAATCGATTCATTTAGATTTATTTACGTATACTGGATGGCTTAATAGTGTGCGTTTTGTTTCTGACACAATCCATCAGCATACCTATGTTGGATATCTTCTCAATCACCACAAACAATGCAGTTTGGTGAATCTACTTTCCTCATGAGATAAACTTCACTAACATCTTATCATTAACTTAATCTGAAATCTGTTTAAAAAAGAATTCATAAATCAAGGTATATTTGCACTGTGTATCTTTGTATTGTTGCATGGGGTTGCCTGGAAGAGATCGCTTTAAGCGATAAGGCCGCCCTTTGTTCAACGTAGTTTTAATTTTTGGTGAACAATAAAGTGTTTTCATTCATTCATTCATTCATGCCAAATACCTTTCTCTAAGGAGATCTAAGATCTAGGGATCGTCCTTATGCGTGGCTTCTATTAGGTATGTAAAAAGCAGACGTCTAAGACAGTGAGGGAAGTGTGGAGGGGTAGGCGGGGTGCCCCGCGGTACACCTGCGCGCCAGCCCGCGTGCCGATGTGTATGTGCGGCGGTGTTGCCACATTTTATGAGAATGTTTGAAATGGTTTTAAAAATAAAAAAATGTATGTGTCACCTCCGTATTAAGTATTACTTAGGGTTTCAATGTTGAGGTCCGATTATAGAAAATATATTTTGTTTTTTTAGTTATTGCATGAGTTCCGCAGACAGACAGACGGCCTACGCATTTTTTACAATAAAATATTTTTTTCTTACTTTTTTTAATTCAAATTTATTAAAATTTATTTTCTATTGTTGGATTTTCTATAAAACCGTATATTTTAGTTTTTTTTTAACTATTATTTATTTACATTTAAAAGGTATCATAAAATTCCTCCGAGGTTGATAATTCAAGATAATACGTAATTCTCTGGGTTTGAGAATGTTCATCGGCGATGGTAACTGTTTGTCAGCGGATGGCGTTGCTGACAAGGTGGTGGTGTCTGTAGTAGGTACCGTAGTCGGTAGGAAGTAGGTTTTGGCGAGAGCTTGAAAAGCGATGTCTTTATAACATCTGCAATAGGGTGGTGTTTTCTTACCTTAGTTACACAGTTTGACCTCACTGACTGACATATCAACGCATAGCAAAACAAACTACTGGGGCTAGGGCTGTGAAAATTTGCACGCTATTTTTGTGTAAATTAAGAAATATTTAAAAAAAATACGAAACCATTAAGTAAGGATTTTTGTAAATTCTACCCTTAACGGTGTTAAATGGGGGATGAAAGATTCTATAAAAAATTCTAAGTAACAAAGCACAATTTTTTTTGTTTCTCATTCTGGTTAGAAATAAATGTACACGTGTATCAGCGTTTTTGGAAATTCAACCTCTAAAGGGGTGAAAAGGGGATGAAAGTTTGCTCACACTACAACTACGTTAGTGAAGCCGCGACAGTTCTTAAATATAAGCAGTAACAGTATTATCTGAAAAAAACAATAAATATTCTGGAAAATTTGATTACAAGAACCTGGCAGCACATGCTGGGAACGTTATATTTTCATTGGAATAGTTTTTGCGTTGCATCGGTGGGTGTACGGCGTCTGTGTGAGTTAATACCGTATTGATTTACCCTTTACAAGTAGCATCTGTCTTTAAGACGGTGTTTCACGGCAGAATCATTTCGCTATTTTTTCGCATTTTAATGTACATAAAAATTAAATGTACAATTTGTTTTAAATTACCCACTAGGACCCTTAAACCTCTGAATCTGTGGCAGCTTGGTGGCCACAATATAGGTGTTTTTATCCGTGCAGGAACGGAGAAAGAATACAATTTCCTGCGGCCGGGCGGCCTGTCGTAAGAGGCGACAAAACAACCCACAGCCAGGTGCTAGGGCATATGCCCAACTGGGTAGCTACCACCCCTACTCTAAAGTATGTCGCCATAACAAGCTTGAGGTGCGTTCCGGCATTAATGACCAGGTTCCAGTCTCCTTTAAGAGAGCAGCAGCGCATTTGTAGCACCTTAAGTGTTGCAAATGTCCATAGGCGATGGTAACCGCTTTCCATCAAGTGGGCCGCCCACCTGTCTGCTGAACTCGTGCGATAAAAAAAAAGGCACACAATAGGTTAGAAAGCTGCCTAAAATATTTTTTATGTTTTGATCTACTTTTGACAGCTTAATTTATATAGAAATGAGATAAAAAAAAATACAACGAACTTAATTGTTAAAAAGGTTTATCTATTAAGTGCTTATTTTATTTTTTGAACTGATAACTTTTATGGGAGGGTAAACCAAGCGGTTTACCCTCCCATAAAAGTTACGTAAAACGTTACGTAAACGCGTTACGGCGCCAGTCTGTCTGGCTTCTCTTTCTCTCTCACGCATGCGGCAGCGGTAGGCAGGCTAAGTTATCACTTCTGTCGAGCGTCCTGAGACGCACACGCTTTTTTAAGTTTATTAAGGTTAAATATTTTATTGCGAATATCCAAAGTTTGGTATTTGTATTTCTATTATTTATTTATACACAACAATATGTTATACTTTACTTGTGGAGATGACGTAAACTATCTATATAACTAAGTAGACATGAAGTTATACGTTTTCTTATTATTACATACATACATACATTACTTCACGCCAGGTCCCTTGCGGGGTAGGCACGAACAACAGAGCGCCATTTAGGCTTATTCTTACACACCTCACTTGCTTCTTTGACATTTATAGTTCTTGTCATGCACGCTCGTCTGTTCTTAAGGCTCCTGACATCACCTTCTGCTAGTACATGATCAATTTGATCATGGAAGGTGTGTCGTGGCCTTCCGCGACTTCTACATCCATCCACTTTTGCATTGTATATCTGTTTAGTCATTCTTTCATCATACATTCTTTCCACATGCCCGAACCACCGGAGCATTATTGTTATAATATATATTAAATGTAGGTAATCTGTGAATCTATATATTAATACGTGAAGCAAAAACAGCATAAACTGAATGAGTATGAAATTTCGCACATTTATAGTTTAGAGAAGGAGTGCAGATTGCTAATATGAAAAAAAACATGCTTAAAAAACAAATTAAATCAATAAAAAAAAACATTACACACACTACGATGTATTTGACACACGCATATATATTATATACTCTTTTGTATATTGTTAAAGTCAAATTAACATTGTAGCCTTTGCGAAATCTGCGATTATAGAAGTATAGTCTTTGACAACAGAACCTTTATATTATATACTATATATTTTATTATTGTATGTATATCATGTATGTATGACTTCAAGATGTTTTAGATAATATATATTAATAATAATAGCTTTAGAAATAAGTTATTTTATACATTTTAGTTTTTTAGTTTTTGAAGTCGGTTTTTTTAAACGAAGTTTTTATTTTTTTTGTAAGTTGCCAAT
The DNA here is from genome assembly GCA_949752895.1 of Dendrolimus pini. Taxonomy (NCBI): domain Eukaryota; kingdom Metazoa; phylum Arthropoda; class Insecta; order Lepidoptera; family Lasiocampidae; genus Dendrolimus; species Dendrolimus pini. The sequence goes on from OX457146.1 coordinate 10,952,196, forward strand.
GTCTCATTTCTATTAAAATTAAAAGATAGAAATTGAACCGTCTATTGCTGGCATTAGACGCGCGTGGATGTGATCACCAATCTTCCATGTGTCAAGATAGACAACATTTAGAAGTATATATATTCAATGATGTAGTAGTAAATAGTGCCTAAAGCAATAAAGTTGATAAAAATTAGTTGCAAAATATTGCAAACGTAATAAATAGCATATACCATAAAAATGTAAAAAAAACAGCAAAAAGAAACATGTAATAAGGACCTTTGTAAAATTTTGAAAATATGAATAAAGATAACAGAAAATCAAAGATAAAAGAACAAAAAATATAAAAAACAAAAATCTCATTTGTCCGGTGAAGGAGATTATAAAAAAAACTTCCACGTGAATTAGGCAGTCCGTGGACACACCACTGCCCATCAACTAGCTGACTACGCAGAGATCAGTTATTGCATCAGCAAATAATTAGCATTCAGTTATAATATAATTTTAATTGTAAATTGTAATTAAGTTAGTCGTGTAAGAACTGTCCAGCAATAAACTTGTTGTTTATTGTACACCATTACAGAAAAGAACAGACGACTTATAGCCTAAAAATATTCTAAATGTGCACAATGGGCGGTCTTATCGCTAAGAAGCGATCTCTTCCAGACAACCCGCGGCAAGAGTAAAAACATAATATATTAGTCAAAGGTGGTATACATAAATATTAGAGGATATGCAGCTACTTACATATATTTTATACTTAATAGACATATATAAATACACCTATTGATATTACATACATAAATATATACGTACATAAATATATACATACATATATATTCATATACATATATATACGTAGAAATGTCAAACATCACTCACTACGTTGCAGGTAGTGCTTGTTTGTCATGTTCTTAAATATTGTTAGTGATTTAGCTTGTCTAACAGTAACAGGTAACTAATTCCAGAGTCGAATAGCCTGTACAGTAAAAGAATTATTGAAATAGATGAATAATGTTTGGGAGTATTAAGGCTGGTGTGCACCGAAATTTAACCGACGGTTAACCAAAAATAATCACTGTTTTTCCATACATTATTGGCGATTATTTTATTTTAACTATCGGTTAAAAGTCGGTGCACACCAGCCTTAGTCTAAGATTCGTAGAAGGTCGTAAATTGTAAGAGGAAGAGATGAATTCAAAGTGTTTTTTGAGATAATACGGGGTTGTGGGGACAAACAACACACTGTACAGGAGTGAAAGAATATGAGTATTCCGGCGAAAGCGAATTGGCAACCACTTGAGTTTTTTTACGAAATTCAGAGGCGTGGTAATATTTGCGTAACCCAAATATGACTCTTATGCAAAAAAGTGTCTAAATGAATTATTTTTTTAAGACTTCTCCGCGCCACCCTGTTTATCTCGTGTCAGACATATGCGTAGCTCTAACGTAGTTCTCGCTGTATTCTGAGGCATCTAAATCGCAATGCTTCAACTAAATCTTAACTAAACATATAAATTGAAACTTTAGAGCGAACAACGATTTCATGGACCTAGTTTTGTAAATTAATAGCCTATTAATGGGCCACGGGCGGTTTCAACTTTTCACGTTATTAATCCTTTCTTCTAAGTCGTGCTAGCTTTGTGAGTAAGATACTCGCGTCTCAGTTCAATGACTTGTGTTCAAATCATTGCATTTTCTGGGAACATTTACCACAGTAATGTAATTTTCACACCATCAGAAAAGAGAGAGAATAAAAACCCACCGACTTTTTTAAAAAAGCTCATATTTTGACGCGAGAGTTGTTGATTGAAAATTAGGGTGGGTTTTCGATATTAAGTCAAAATAAGTTGAAAAAATAAATATTTTATATCTAAAAAATTACAGTGTGTTTGTGACATAAAAAGGTAAGTTTTCACCAAATTTCGTAGAAAAAAAAATTGTTTGTAAAAGATTAAAATAAAAAACCAAAAACTTGGCTATTTGAATTTTCCACTTAAATGTAAGAGGTTATGTGGCAAAATGTAAATACAAAAGTTGTAGATCTTTTTATTACTATACAACTTTGCCATTTAACTTTTTTTTATAGGACTTGTAGTTTTGGCGGAAAGCGAGATAAACCGGTTTTTACCCTTGAAAACTCACGCCCTTCCACTTCCCGACCGCAGATCGTTCGTAAATTAATTTGCCTTTCATTTTTGTTATATTCTCTTCCTTTTCCAATGGGTTTCATCCTAATATTATTATTTGTTTTGGTTTCAAAAATTATCGACTCTGGTATAAATACAGTAAGCGCCTGTAGAAATTATACTACTGGCACGTGTATACAAGTTTGCCTTTCGAAGAGTGTAGGCGCTTAGCGTTCTTCAAAAAGGGTTGCACTTGATTTCCCTCGGAACTACTCCAGGGCTGTAGCTAGAGTGGAATTTGTGGTAGGGCTTTGGTTACAGGTAGGGCGGAAGTAAACAGTTCACACTGCACGATTCAATGCAATTCAACACGCGCAAAGTCCGTCACTATATCGCTAATCGAAAGTACCACACACGTCTTACTTGTATCGTAGTCGTCGCTTGACTGACCCACTTTTATACTAACTGTACAGTACAAAAAAATCGACCGTGTGGACTGGAGTTTCTGAGAAACAATAATTTGCACACCTATTCCTGCGAACGGCTAACAAAGTCGAAAACAAAACAATAGGATATTGTCTAATTGCAAATTTTAAATACAAAGTAAACAAAAGAACTCCAAATGCGGAAGTGGCAATAAATCCGGTGCGCAGCATTTCTTTGTCGGTATGTAACAATAGGTGATGAACACTTCTTTAAATATTAATTTGTTTGTGGACTGTATATATTTTAATTATAAAAGAAACTGCACGTGCGTAATATGTGACGATTTTAATGGCAACCGGCGGGAAGAAAAAAATGCAGATAAAACAAAAACCTATGTTCTAAATTCAAATATTGATTACTGGTGGCCAGTACAATGCCACACCAAAATAATAAATACTTTTTGTTGGAGATTCCAACATGCTAGGGCCTTGGCAAATACAAAATTGCTCCTAGCCACACTTATTTAATAATATTACAAAATATCGTTTGTTCTACAAAGATTACAAATTTGAAATATTGCCTTATATTATTTAACTACAAACATCGAAATTGTACAATACCTTAACTTAAAGATAAAATGAGTAGAAACATATTAAATCAAGACACTATTCATAAATAGGCAAGATACAAATGTTCGTTATTGAACGCTCATATAATTTTCCATTCGGCGTTTTGACTTGTAGAGCTCTAACTTTTCCATCCTTCCCAGGATATACCTTGGTTATCCGAGCCATCGGCCAGTACATAGAAGGAGTCTTAGGCTCTTTAAGTAATACAAGCATACCTACTATAACATTAGGTTTGTCCTTGCGCCATTTAGGACGACATTGCAAGGAGTTTAAATATGATTTATGCCAAACTTTCCAAAAAGACTGCTTAATTTTATCAATCATCGACCAATATTTGAGTCTGTTCATTGGTACAAGCGTAAGATCATGTTCTGGATAAGCCGTTAACGGCTGACCAATAAGAAAATGACCTGGCGTGAGAAACGAAAAGTCATTAATATCGGATGACACAACAGGCATTAATGGTCTTGAGTTTAGTATAGCCTCAATATGAATTAAAGTACTATTTAACTGCTCATATGTAAGAGTAGTACCATTAAGTATTCGTTTCAAATGAAATTTCATACTTTTTACTGCTGCTTCAGCCAGACCAGCGAATACAGGAGAATAGCTGGGAACAAAATGAAATTTAATTTGTTGTTCAGCAGAAACATTGTATACTTTCGTTTGATGATCTTTTGAAGAAAGCAGCTTATACAGATCAACTAAATGGTTCCGAGCACCTCGAAAATTAGTTCCATTATCGCAATGAATTTCAGTGGGCAGCCCCCTTCGAGAAATAAACCGATTTAAACAAGCAAGAAAACACTCGGTAGTCAAATCTGAGACTAACTCAAAATGAACAGCTTTTGTTGCAAAACAAACAAATATACACACATAACCTTTTGTAATAATAGCACGCCTTATTCGCGAATTTTTAATAGGCGTAGGACCTGTAAAATCCAAACCAACTATCTGAAAAGGCCTTGCAGCTGTAACGCGCTGTTGTGGCAAGGAACCCATTAGTTGCTCTGCGGCGATTGCCTTATGTCTAAAACATACTATACATTTATGTATTATCTTTTTAATGTGTCTTATACCATTAACAATCCAATACCGCTGGTTTAAACTAGATAACAATAACTTGGGACCGGCGTGCAACAATCTTATATGTTCATGCTGAATTATAAGATCCGTAATTCTTGAATCTTTGGGTAAAATAATCGGATGCTTCTGATTGTATGATAAATCGGAGTTATGAAGCCGTCCACCTACTCGCATTACGCCCTGAGAATCAATAAAAGGATGCAGTTGTTGCAACGAACCTTTTACATTATAATTGTTATTTACAGCATTGATTTCATCACGAAACCAGTGATTTTGTTCGTTTTTAATAATTAACAATAAAGCATTCTGCAACTCACGAGAAGCTAAATAAACACACTTAGCTTTATTATATTTGTTTTTACAGTTGTGACAAAATCTCCTAACGTATGCAAGTACTCTTATCATTTTATTTAAGTCGGAAAACCTATCTAAGTATCTAAAAACAGAATTACTACTAGTTGATAAAAGCACAATGTCTCCATGAAACTCCGTAGAAGTTTTTAAATCCGGCACTTCAGAAGGCAACTCAAAATTATCATTAAAATTATAATCACCAGATTGTAAAAAATTTGCACCATACCACCACATACTGCAATCCGCAATTTGATGTGGATCCAAACCCTTGCTTACTAAATCAGCTGGATTATCGTCAGATTGCACATAAAGCCAATGCCATTTAGAATTTTTAATTACTCGCACTCTATTCGATACGTAAGCTTGTAATTTTAAAATGTCAGTTTTTAACCAAGCCAAAACTATCTTCGAATCGGTAAATAAATAAATATCATGAATTTCAATTTTTAATTTAAGAGTATTAAAAACTTTCGTCATTAACTTAGCCAAAATTAAGCTGGCATTAAGCTCAAGCCGAGGAATAGTCAATGGCTTTGCACACGGATTTATTCGGGATTTCGAACAAAGTAAAAATAATTTCGCATTACCTGTTATATCCACCGTGCGTAGATAAATACAACATCCGTAGCCTACCGTACCTGAAGCATCAGCAAAACCTATAAGCTGTACTTTCTTTATATGTGTTGATAGCAACAAATTCCTATTTAAATAAATAGCTTTCATATTTTTCAAGCTTTGAGCAAAACGTAGCCATTCTGCTATTAAAAGCTCTGAGGGTCTGTCATCCCAATCTAACTTCTCAAGCCAAAGTTTTTGTAAAATTATTATAGCTTTAACCGTAACCGGACTAACAAAACCCATAGGGTCGTAAAACTTTGCAATACAACTTAAAATCGATCGTTTTGTAAAAATGTTATCGTAATTAAAATTATCAGGACATTTAATAATAAAGCAATCCTTATTTACATCTAAAAATAAACCTAATGTTTTTGTACTATAATAATAATAAATAATAAATATTTTATTTGAAAGAAACACGTTTACATAGTAACGAAACAGTTCGTTGCACTGCAAAAGTATAAAACTGTGCTGCAGTGACAACTCCCACCACAAGTCAATGAAGTATATTACAGTGTTATAATTATATAGCACAGGATACATGACATTGCAAACATAATTAACTTAAAACTAAACAGAAAATAACAAACTCAATTTTCGTTCGCGGCTATGAGCGCGCGACGTGTTTGTGTGAGTGTAGGTATGTGGTTTGTGTGTGTGTGTGTGTGTGTGTGTGTGCGTGTGTATGTGTGTGTGTGCGTGTTCGTGCGTGCACGCGTGCGTGTGTGTATATATGTGTGTTACGTATACCTTAATGTGACTGAGTATGAATGCGTGAGTGTAATGTAAGGAGCATAAATAAATCCTTTTTGTATTATAAGTTAACAGTTAAAATGTTTTCCGTTTGTATATAATCGAGTGTATAAAGCCAGGTCATAGTTTTGGTTTTACAACAACGAAAGGTAAGCGGATATATATTTAATATTTGGTTGCATTTGTTGTAGATTTTGGTACTGAGGTGATGGTAATGTCTAGAAGCAATAGATGTGCGTCTAGATTCAAACTTGCATACACGATCCGATCTGCGACTACTGAGATAAGAAGGATCATAGGGCATTTCAGCATGTTTCCTCATAACTATAGCTAAGATAAATAACTGTCTAACAGTTAACACTTCGAATTCTTTGTATAGCTTAGAAGTTGAATAACGACGTGTTTTACCACCTATGACCTTTAGAACAGCCCTCTGTGCTCTTTCGAGCCTCAGCATATTGCTACGAAGTGATCCACCCCAAATTGTTATACAATAGGCTATTACAGACTGCGCAAGTGCAAAATATACTGTTTTAAGGGTCTTGATGTCTGCTATTTGTCTGAGATTTTTGAAAATAAAAATTAATTTCCGTACTTTAGAAATAGCCCAATCTATGTGATATTTCCAGGATAATCTAGGATCTAGCCATACGCCCAAATATTTAATGTTATTTGTTCGTTCAAGTTCAGGACATGAACAAATAATTTTATCATTACAGCTATTATGAACACGAATATTGAAGGAGGGAGGTGGTTGTAATTGAGAATTTAAAGAAAAGGTGATATATTTAGATTTGGAAGCATTAAGTGTTAAGAGGTTTTGTTTAAGCCAGTTAGAGATAGTTGATAAAGCAAAATCTGATTTAGTCTTAACTTCACGCCAATTTTGACCAGAAACAAGAATTGCTGTATCATCGGCGTAAGTGATTATTTTACAATTTGGCAAACATAAGTTACAAAGATCATTAATGTAGATGAGGAACAAGGTAGGCCCGAGAACACTACCTTGGGGCACGCCAAATGTGATATTAGCCTCGTGACTAATGTACTCATTGATGACAACCTGTTGTTTACGACCAGTTACGTAACTTTTGAGTAATTCCAAGGCAAGACCTCTTATGCCCATAAGTTCAAGTTTATCTAAAAGTCTTGGGATCGATACAGTATCAAAAGCCTTGGAAAGATCTAAGAAGATACCGGCAGTCTTAAATTTTTGGTCAAAATTATGTATAACACCGTTTGTTAACTTTAAGATAGCATCTTCAGTACATTTGTTTTTTATAAATCCAAATTGATTACAAGAAAGAATATTATTAGCATTTAAAAAATTAACAAGTCTTTTATTAATGATTTTTTCAAAAACTTTAGACAATGACGACAATACTGAAATCGGTCTGTAATTTGAAGTACATCGTGTATCCCCAGATTTGTGAATTGGATGCACAAGAGCTTTCTTAAATACAGAAGGAAATATCCCAGTAGATAAACAGAGATTAAAGAGAGAGTTAAGGACAGGTATAAGTATATGCCTGGCAGCAATGAGTACAGACGAGGGAATTGTGTCCCAACCGACAGCACAGTGTTTTTTGAGATTAAGAATAATCATTTCTATCTCGCTGTGGTCAACGTTGTATAGGGCCATAGACTGTAATGGATTATTTAGATTACTAGTATTAACTCTGTAGTCAGTACTATTAGTGTCTTGCTCTTCTATAATTTTGGATGCTAGGTTTTTTCCAATGTTTGCAAAATAGTGATTCACATTATTTATAGCAGTGGAGCAGTCATTCGTAGACTCTAGGAGATCTCCAGAAGGGTTTTTCTTACAATTAATGTTAGTAATAGTTTTGATAATTTTCCAGGTAGCTCTGGGATTATTTTTAGCTTTCTGCAACTCATTGTATTCGTAATCTCGTTTAATCTTCTTTAATAAGTTATTGCAGAAGTTACGATACCGAGTGTAAATCAACTGGAGAGTTGCATTATTTTTGTCATTTTTAGATTGTCTATAAAGCTTGTCCCTATGTCTTATGCATCGTAAGAGGCCAGATGTTATCCAGGGTTTGATGATTTTCATTTTACTAGGGACTGCGGAGATTCGATTATGTTTTTTAATTATTGACATAAGAATATTGACAAGAGCAGTTGCCGCAGAGTTGGGATTGTCATTAGATGTAACTGTAGAAAAATCTGTATTCTCAATATCTTTAATGATTGCTGGTATATCTAATTTATGTCTTAGTCGGTTTGATGTGGAGGTAGAATTAAGTTGGATGGGACAGCAAAATAAAATTGGAGCGTGATCTGTGACGAGAGAATCTAAAATAAAAGAAGTGGCAGAAGCTGGAGAACGAAAGATAACATGATCAAGACAATTATTTAAACGAGTGGGGCTAGTATAAGCAGGAAGCATGGAATGTGAAGCTAGTAAGTTAAGATATTCATCTGAATTACAATCTGAATGGCCATGAGCTATATTAATATTGATATCACCTATCACTATGAATGTTGAGGAATTTTTTGAATCATTAATAATATTATCAATACTGTTTAAGAAACGATCAGTATTTTTATAAGACGGTGACCTGTATAGAGCTAGTATTGTTGTTGCAATGCCTAGGTTTAGTAATAAAGCGTTAGCGTCCTCAAATTTAGGTATAGTAACTTTACAATTTAGACCTGATCTAACATAGGCCACAACTCCTTCGTTTTGGCTAGTATAGCTAGATTTATATGGATTGTATCCCAGGAGCCCAGGTAAGTTCGGACATTTACTTAGCCAACATTCTGTTAATACAATGATATCGATTTGAATTTGTATTCTATGAAAGAGAACTAAAAATGAGTCAAAATTACAATTGATGCTGCGGATATTTAGTTGCAAAATATTCAAAGCTATATTGTCCACAGAAACATGTTGAATAAGTTGATCAGGTGAACATTCAAATGTCGAACAGGTCGTTAGATTCTCAATTTCATTATTTACATGTAGAATATCGTTATCCATAGTAGAAAACTGCTATAGAACATATGACGCATATTACTTGTCGATAATAAAGGAGTTTAGGCTCAGAATTATTGTACCCTATAATGACGAGTATAGTTACATAGGCTTTAAATAATAATATGAAGATATACTGATAGACAAGAAAGATGTACTTAGCACTCTTGTTATTAGTAGATAAGTATATGTTTGCAAATACTTTGCATGTAAATATATGTGTGACGTGTATATTTGTAAGGATATTAGTATAGAACATCGAATAATAGTGTAATGTGTGAAAATTGAAATACTTTGGCTTTGGTTTTTTACAAAAACAGATGAAGATGATATTGAAACAATAGACTAAATTCAGCGTTAAAATCTGATGAATGACTAAGCTGGAATATATAGTGGTGATGAAATCTAGTCAATCTTTATAGTTTTGAGTATTGTGTAGGTCAGATTCATTGGTAATTTTGATGAATCTGTCACCATCGCGCTTCCTCATGAATATTTTACCGTGAGTGACCCAGCAGTATTTGTAGTCATTTTGTTTGGCATATTCACGAGCATGATAAAACAATCTCTTCATTTTTGCCGATAGATTCTCAGAAATGAAGATAGGTTTGACAGGTCCAGGAATATGTAAATTCTCAGTTGTAAGTTTGTTGTTTTCTTTAATTTTTTTACGGTAAACGGTGATTAATTTATCTTTCATGATAACGCTGGTGAAGTCTACAATTATAGTCTTGTCCACCGGATCTCTTGACTTTATGCGAAACACGTCTTTAATATCCCGAGGTTCTATAAATACATTTAGGACTTTTGCTGTGTTTATAACCGTATCCATAAGCGAGACCTTGGTTTCTGAGGGAACTATAGGTATATTTCTTATTTCAATACATGTGGATCTCGACAGTTGCTCGTATTTTTCCAGTTTGTTTTCTAAAGCCGATATATAATTTGAGTTAACTTTACGTTCCTCTTCCAATTTATTAATCTGAGTCTGCAATGAGTCATATTTATTAGCCACAAAATCTATAGAAGCCCTTATATCCTCAACAGCGCAGACTAGCCTTTCATAGCTGGAGTTTTGTTGAGTTTGAAAATCTTTCCACATTTTGGTCATTTCACCCATGAAATCTAATAATTTAGCTTCAGAAACATCTACGCGCTGTCGTTTGGAGCTCTTGCGGGTGCCTACATACGCAAGATAGTTACTGGCACATGGTTCATCACTTATACGCTCTATACTCAAAATAGGTTCCGAAGAACAATGTTGCAATTCGGAATCCATTTCTTCTCCAAGCAAAGGGCTGGTAGCAATTGGTTGTTTAGGAGGTGTGCGTTTCAGAGGCATTACGTGCAAGATTATACAGTATATAAAAAATGCACCAATATATTAATCTTTGTTCATCCAAATTATATATAGTTGTTAACTAATTAGTTTAGCACAACTTTTCTTGTACTTTATTTTGTGAGTCTATATTAACCAGACAGTACACGATGTAAATGTAGATTTAATATTTCATAAGATTGGCTCGTTGCAGTTCTAAATATATGTGTAAAAATGCGGACTCGAAATCAGGTTTTTAATTTTATTCACAGAATTGCGGGTAGACCATCCTTTTTGGTAATCGAATTATTTTGTTTAAATGTTTATCTCTTATCACTATTTTTACACAGTTTTATAGGAAGTTTACTCTTAATAAAGAAAATATTACCACTGAGTTAAGTATAACGTGACCTTTCCA